>JANHMN010000004.1:26811878-26880555 GCA_030674055.1 Rhabdomys pumilio | reverse complement strand
TGTGTGTGTGTGTGTGTGTGTGTGTGTGTGTGTGTGTGTGTGTGTGTTTAGGGGGCAATCCTCACCTGCACTCTGAATGAGAAAGCAGATCACATAGAAGGACATGGTCAGAGGAAGTGAATCCAGGAGGCCAGAGCTTCAGATGAGCTGACAAAGCCAGAGATGGTCAGAGGAAAGTCTAACACATTCAGGCAGTTGGCCTCAGCCGGCCAGCCCTGACAAGGCTTATGGACTGAGGCAGCTTACATAGCAGGTGGGGAGAGCTAATGGAAACACAGAGGTGTACACTTGCAACCAGCACAAGTGAGCTCAGTGGGGCAAAGGTTCTGGGTGTCCTTGCCTGGGACTAAAAGAACTCTAGGCATGGGAGTGGTCTGAGGGGCAGAGAGGGTTCCTTGAACTCTGTCAGAGGAAGATAGAAGACATGGAATGATCCCCAAGGCCATCTTCTGGAAAAGACCTGAAGTGTCCTTCTCTTTGAGGCGGTCACTGCTGGGCAGGGATTGGGGAGAACTGAGTTCCATAGGATGGGTGGCGAGGGGACAGCATTGGGAATCATGCCCTGGGCAGGGTCAGTAGGAGTAACTATGACACTGGAAGTGAATGGCTTGAGGGATAAGGTATTTCTCAGTCTGAAGCCTACTTAAAAACAAATCGATACTTTGCATTCAGCAGTGTTTGGTTAAAAACAAGAAAAATAGCTGCAGCCTGCGCCTTCACGGCAGAAAAGAGTGAACCCCATCAATTTCAGCAGGCAAACGACAGTGTCTTGAGGCGGTTTTGTTCCTTCAGCTCCAAAAATATTAAGTCATTTAGCTCTACAAACAGAACACTTGGCGAGTGGCAACGTCTTCATTTACAAATTTCCTGCCTAGAGTCCTCTGGACAGTGGCTTTCTCCCAGACTTATTGGGAGGGTTGTGGTGGTTCAGGAGCTGGGACCCTTTTTGCCAGGGACCCACCATCTGCTTGTCCTGTAAGTCACCCCAACAGCCCAAGCCCCATGCTGTTTTTCCATTGGGAGGGCTCCCAGTCTATAAGAGTTTGGGGGAGCCCCCACAGCAGTTAGTGTTATAACCCACAAAATCTGAATGTCATCCCTCTCAGCCACACTGGTGTCCTCAGCCCTGCCATTCTTTAGACACAGACCAGTTCAATCAGAAATGTCTGCAGTGGGACTCATGTCAGTGGGCTTTAAAAGCCGCACAGGAGGGTCCAGCCTATACCAGGGGAATAGTATAGCAATGTAGAAGCCTGTGGAAGATGAGGCTGTGAGACAGAGATGTCTCAGAGCAGCACGGGTGATTTCTATGGGGAAGTTCTACCAGGAGCCAAATTCCCACAGGAGTGGCATGGCTCTCAGGGTTCAGCCCTACAGGTCTAGCTACCTGATGTGAATGTGTCTGCAGAGAATCAAATCCACCTGAAGAGATTCAGAAGCCTGATGCACTATCTGGTCACTCAAAGGGAGTTGTTTATTTCTGACTACAACTTTCATTCACAATTCAGGGAATCATTTCTTGCATCTGGCCCCCTAGAAAACAAAGGAACTGTTTTGTCTTTGCCTCATCCCATTTTTATCTTTCCAATAAGTACTAGTTAAATCGTATATATGTGTGTATATATATATATATATATATATATATATATATATGTGTGTGTGTGCGTGTGTGCGTGTGTGTATGTGCGTGTGTGTGTGTGTGTGTGTGTGTGTGTGTGTGTGTAGTGATTTTCATTGTCTTATGTAATGAGTCCAGGACCTTGCCCTAGGCAAGTACTCTACAACTAAGCTACATCTTGAGTCACTTTCTAATTTACATTTTTACTTCGAGACAGGGTCTCACTAAATTGTCTAAGCTGACTTTGAACTTACTGTGTACCTTAGGCTGGACACACACACACACACACACACACACACACACACACACACGTTTATGTGCACTATATGCATACAAGAGCCTGCAGAGGCCTGAAGAGAATGGGATTAGTTCTCACAGAACTGGAATTACAGGTGGTTGTGAGCTGCTGTCTGGGTGCTGGAAACCAAACCTGGGTCTCGTGAAAGAACTGCTTTTAACTGAGGAGCCATCTTGACATCCCATGGCCTTTCTATCCTTCTGCCTCTGCCTCCTGGGTAGCTGGGACTACAAACCAGTGTCACCATATCTGGCCCATAGATGTGTTTTACAAAGCAATGGTGAACTAGTTTTTATGGTGTGTTAGAAATGGGGGTGCTTACTGTAACCACATAGCAATTCTAACCTCGTTCCAACTACAGATGAATTACGCCAGAGTTTACTTTCTCACACTAAAATGTCAGGTTTTTGATAAGTTTCACTCTTTTAAGTCACATGATGTGCTCATGTGTATAATCATGTCTGGGTTAAGTACTTCCTCATTAGGCTTGACCCAGAGGAGGGACTCCTAGGGGTCCACAGAGATGAATATCTCCGCTCTGTTCGGTCTTGCCTCTTCTCCTTATATTACACTCTGCAAAAGATGTCCAAAAAATGCTGCAAGGAAGAGAGGCTCCAAGGTCAATGTTGAATGACAAAGCTGGATCAAGTTAAGTTCTAATAAAATTTTGCCCAGTTGTGCATGCTTATAATCCCAGTACTAAAAGGGCTGAGGCAGGGGAATTTTGAGTTTGAGAATAGTCTGAGCTACATAGTAAGATCCAGCTTTAAATTTGCCTACAGCAAGACCTGTGTGATATAAAGTTGAGTCAGACCATGGGAAGAGGCAGAACCTCTGTGATACTCAGCAATGCTATTTAGCATGAAAATCTCTGGATAGTTCCATGGCATGGTATCTACACCCAATTTTGATCTTGGGTGTTTCCCCCTTAGAAAGGGTGTCTTTGGAAGCAGCTTTCTAGAGAAGAGGTCTTGGGACAAGCTAAGCTATCTTATTTTGATTCCTGTACCTCTCAGGCCCCAAGGTTTTAGATCCAAGAATGAATCCAGATTCTGCAGTCGGGACTCCAGGCTTACTCTTCCTATTTTGTTGACATGCTGTTTGCTGCAGAAGCTCTGGCAGCCTCTGCTATGTCTCCCACCTTCAGTCCCTCCCACCCAGCCAGCACTCCACAACAGTAGCTGGTCACCTACCTCTTCCAATTTGAAACTCACTTGCTGCTCCTGGTTCCTATCTGCCACACCCCCTTCTCAGCTACCCACTATGACAGAGGACAGAGGTACCCAGGCCCTTTACAAACCTTGCCAGCTGCCTCGACCCAAAGGAGAGCTGACCTCTGTCTGCCTGGGAACCCCCCAGGGTGAGCAGAGGCAGAAAAGAAAACAAGGAGAGAGCAGAGATGCCCACCTCCATATCTTCAATACGAATAATCAACAGGAGCTGATGCTGCCTCTGGAGGAGGGACCAGTGCCCTGGGCCCATGCAATCTGTCTCCATGGTAACCAGACTGGGAGGCCTGCTTAGAGCTGGCTGCCAGGCTGGGGTCTATGCCTCTTCCTCCTGATAGCTGAGCATCTGAGAGTCCTAGGTCCTCCCTGCCACTCTCCACTCTCTCTGATTTCTTTCTAGCTTGAGTAATTTCCAAGGAATTCTGCTGACAATCCTTTGAGGGTGAGAAGACGCAGGCCTTCCTTGGCATGGTAGCATACTTCCCGGCACACAGGAGGCTGAGGCAGGAGGATTGCTATGAGTTCAAGGCCAATCTGGGTTACAGAGCAAGACCATGGGGGCAGGAAGAGGGAGGAGAGAGGGGGAAGGAAGATGATGGGGACAGGGAGAGAGAAGAAGAAGAAGAAGAGGAGGAGGAGGAGGAAGAGGAGAAGACAGAGTCAGAGAGAGATGAGGAAGAGGAGGAAGAGAAGGAAAGGTGAGGAAGGCCAAGTGTGAAGGTCCTTATATGTAACCCCAGCACTGGGAGGCAGAAGCAGTAGAATCAGAAGTTCAAGGTCATCTTTGGCTATATAGCAATCTTGAGATCAGCCTGGGAGATATGAAAGCCTATTTTGTTTTTTAAGAAGACTGGGAGAAGGAAGATGGGGAGGAGGAGGGGGTGGAGAAGGAGGAGGAAGATGAGAAGGAGGAAGAGAAGAAAAAGGAAGTCTTCTGGTTTCTAAGCACTTCCAGACCCTCTCAGCAGTGATACTGGAGCATTTGCTGGGCCTCACCATGACCCGAACCCCTTTCGCATACATTATTTTATTCCCTTATCCATCACAGAATTGTCTGGGCTGGAAACCTTAGAGACCATCGCTGTAGTGAGTCCCAAAGTTGCTTTAGCAACAAGGTCTGTTTTCTAGGGTTATCTGCTGCAGAGGGTCTGTGTGTGTACACACCAGATACAGTTGACACTACCCTGATGACACCCTTGTCTCTTCCTTCCCTTTGCTTTTAGGGGACATTCAATCCAACAGAAAACCAACTGATAGCTGCAGACTTAGCCATACTCTTTTTAAAAAAAGGTTAATTATTACATTTATTTATTTATTTATTTATTTATTTATTTATTTATGGTATATGTGAGTGCACATGCATGCATATGTGAAGGTCAAAGGAGAACTTGTGGGAACCGGTTCCCTCCTATACCATGTGGAAGAAAATGAGTTCAAGGCCAGCCTAGGCTACATAACAAGACCCTCATTAAAAAATATATTGTTTCCTAGTGTAGCAGGTTTTCTGTTTGCAAGTATGGATAATAGCTGAGCAATTCTCTAGAGGAAGAGTCCTGGAGATACCATTAACTGCTAGGAAGTCTAGATTGGCTGGAACTCAGCTTTCTGTACAGCAGGAATCTGTCACCTCTTGTGGTTTTAATGTGAATGATTCCCACAGGTTCATATATTTGGATGCTTGGTCTCTAGTTGGTGGTACTGTTTGAGAAGGATTAGGAGGTGTGGCCTTGTTGGAGAAGGTGTGTCACTGGGGGCAGGCACTGGGATTTCAAAAGTGCAGTCATTTTCAGTTAGTTCTCTATTCCCAGTTACTTCTCCCCCCTGCCCCTCTCTCTCTGTTGTGCTCGTAGATCGGATATAACCTCTCAGCTTCTCCTCTTGTGTTATGCCTGCCTGCCTGCTGCCATGTTTCCCATCATGTTAATCATGAGTCTCTGGAACCATGAACCCCAAATTAAATGCTTTTATTTGCCTTGGCCATGTTTTTTCCCCCTCATAGCAATAGAAAAGTACCTATGATGGAAATTAGTACCAGGAATGGGGTATTGCTGTGCCAGGGCCGATCATGATGTCTTTTGGAGGACTGTGGAAGTCTTTAGGAGTTTGGACCAGGAAAGCAGTTGAGTGCTGTAAGCAGAGTTTAAAGGGCCATCCTTGTAGGAGCTTTGAGGACAGTGGTGATGAGAGCAATGTGATTTATGGAAGCTCAGTCCAAGAGATTTCAGGAGGGAAGAATATTAGCAATGGGGTTAAAGACCATTCTTGTGATACTTTGGCCAGGAATGTGGCTGATCTTTGCCCTTGTCCCTAGAATTTGCCTGAGGCTAAATTGAAGAGTTCTAGACTAATATCATCAAAGAGGCTATTTCAAGAGAATCTAATATTGATGGTGTCACATGGTTATTACCGAACACTCTCATACAAATCTACAATGAGAAAGAGCAAGCCAGTAAACAGCACTCAACCATGGCTTCTGTGTCAGCCCTACCTCCAGGTTTCTGCCCTGTTCAAGTTCCTTCCCTGACTTCCCTCAGTGATAGGCTGTCACCTGGAAACATAAAATGAAAAAGAAAAAATCATTTCTTTCCATGGTTGTCTTTGGTCATGGTGCTTCACCACAGCAATCGAAACTCTAACTGAGATACCTCCTCTCTTTCAGAGAGCTGGGCACATCAAGAGAACCAGTCTGGGAACATCAGAGCAGGAGGCTGGCAGGTTCTTCATTCCCTCAACTGCATTCTTGGCTCGCCACAAGAGTACCTGTACCATTTAGGGACACTCTGGGAGGATTTTTCCTCCCATGCTGACACTATTCTTGTGGGAGAAAGAACTTGAGGTCTCTCTCAACTTGAGGTTAGCTATAGCAACAGGCTAAAGGTGACTGAAAGGGTGCTTTGGTGATAGGGAAGCTCCTCATGGAGTGACTCCAGAAGATTGTGTGTGTGTGCCCCATACAGTTAATACCAGCACTAGCAGAAGCATAGGCAAGGTACTGCCTCAAGGGCCTCCCTGAGGAAGTCACTGACAACAGCCTTGGTAACCTTGTGATTTGTTTTCTAGTTCTATACCGGTTTTTCACCTCGCGTGCCTCGGAGTCCTCAGGCAATTCTCTGATTGTTCAGTTTCTGCCCTTGTCTGACTCTAAACCAGAGAGGCTTTGCTCTTACTGGATGCCTGGGCCACATCCGCTGCCTTGCAGGAAGTCAGAATGTGTTTATTGGATGAATGAATGTCAGTATAGAGCCCCCTCAGAGCCTGTACTTTTAGCATGAAGTTTCTGTGAAGCTATGAGATGGTTTTGTTTGTCTTTTTTGCTTTGTTTTTAATTTTTGAGACGGATGTGTGTAGTTCAGGCTAGGCCCAAACTCACTTTGCAGATGAGGATCACTTTGGACTCCTGACACCGCCTCCTCCATTCCATAAATGATGCTGGGATTAACAGGCGCATGCCTTCACGCTCTCTGTGCTGGGGATAGGACCCAGGGCTTCGTTTGTGCCGGGAAAGCACTCTACCATCTGAATCACATTCTCAGTCCATGTGAAGCAAGTTTTGGATTAAAGCAGAGAAATTGCTTGAATACTGGAGACAAGGTGGTGTGGTACCCTTGGAAGAGCTGTGGGAGAGGGGTGACCAGGGGAAGGAGGTTCAGGTTTTATTCAGATGGACCACCCAGGTTTTTAGTCACCCATCAGGTCTCCAGAGATACAGATTCTGGTATGGGAAAATAGGAGGTGCCCATGCTGAGAAGATATGGCGGCCTGTCCTCCTTTCTCAGTACCTTGGAACTAAGACCAGAGAGAGCTAGTGAGACTCAAGTCTCCAGTGTAGTTTATGCCCACTGGCCCCCACAGTCTTATATATGGTTATGTATAAAGTTGTCACTGCAGCCAACTGCAAGCACAAGGTCACCATAGCCAGTATGAGACATCTTCCTGGCCCTGAGAGAGAGGCAGAAGGCAGAGTTCAGCTTCAAAATCTTCACTCTAGGTGGCTCCATGGGCTGCCGAGGCTCTCATCTTGAGACTGAAGAAAAGCTGCAGTAAGGTTGGGGGTTGGGATGGGGGGGGGAGAAGTCCTCTGGGGTGGCTTTTGGCAGTGAGTTCCTAACCTCGGCAGCTCGAGGAAGCATCGAGACAGACACTTTGAGAGGATTCGTGGCACCTGGATATTGCACGATGTAATGGAACCAGCCAAGTGGTAAATGTAGCTTTTAAATAGGTTCTGTGTTCTCCATTAACTGCCCTGATGTTGATTAGCCCTGACGGCTAAGAAGGGGCAGTCAGCAACTTTCCCCAGGTTGTGAGGGCTCAGCTGGTCCATTCTTCTACTGGCCAGCATTGCAGAGAGACCCCTATGAGATAGGGAAGGATGAATTGCCTCTAGGGGTAAGCAAGCAGGTAAGGACCCTGGCAGGCCTCTGGCGGGCTGTCCCAAACTCCTACTCTCTTTCTATCCTTTACCCCGAGGCTTCTCTCATATGGAGTTGAACATGGACATCTGCAGGGAGCTATAGGGGCATGGCTTCCTTTTGCTGTCTTGGTGTGGAAAAGGACCACATTTTCGAAGGAGATACTGGGTCTGGTGACCTCCTGGGAATAGAGTCATCCACTAGAGATGGGACGCCATGAAGGGATTTGTTGGAATATTTTAGTTGCATCTTTGAGCCCAGGTAACTTGATCCTTAAGAGTCAAGAATAGGTGAAAATCCCATAGACTATCCGGTAACTACAAAGGATTTTCCAAAGCAAGGATTATGACAAACCTTGGAAGGGAAGAAACTCAAAGAAAGCTATCTGGGCAAAGAAGTAGCTCAAGACTCTTAGCCTCAAGATGCAGAACCCTGAGGAAGCCAATGGGATGTTCTCCCACTTCCTGTTCTCAAGACATCTCAGGATTCCAGCTGGGTCCATAGCACTTGAGAACTGGAAATCAGTCTTTTGGAAAACTTCCTTTTGCCCTTGCTCAGCCAGGGATTGGGGAAAGCTGTGAAGGACATAGTTTGTCTGAGTAGCTACTCCCTGTCACATCCTTACCTCAGCCTCTAAAGCTCCGCCCTCTGCGCTGGCATCACCCACTTTCTGCTGGGGGAAACCCTTGTGTCAGCACAGCTGTGAAAGTTGCAGAGCCAGTTCTAAACTCTGTTCCCTTTGACAGAAAAGCTCTGTCTTCCATCACTCCCATGCAGCTCCTGCATAAAAATGCTCATCATGACAGAATCTATGAAATAAAAAAAAAGTGGAAATAACCTAAATGTTCAACAATTAGGGGGATGTTTAGTAAATCACGGTGCATCCATTTGTTAGAACATTACACAGACATTAAAAATGATCATTACGGAGACTGTATAGCGACTGGGGAAAGGTTTATGAGGAGACACTAAGTGGAACCACAATGCAGATGCTACAATTGCTTTGATTGCAATGAGGGGAAATATGTCAGTGTGTCAACAAGGGCCGTGAGATAACGCACAAGAGTGAAAGATGGCTTGACGGGGAGCAGCAGCTCTGTGTGGCTTTTTCTTTTTTTCTCTTTTAAAACGATTTGCTTCTCTCTGTTATTCTCTCTCTCCCTTCTTCCCTATCTCTCTCCATCCTTCCCTTCCTGCCTCCCTCCTCAGGATTAGTGTAGAATATGCTGAATGTAAGACCAGACAAGGTCGGAGGATAAGAAGTGTCCCTAATGGGAACCCATAGACTACGATGATGCTTATTCCATCACATGAAGGGACTCCAGACTCACATCTGCAACTGTGTCAGGGTTGGATTCAGAGCTCCAGACCTGTTACTATTAACTGTGTGAGCCCAGGCCTGGCCCAGAACAAGTATCCCAAATTTTGCAAAAATGTAGAGGCTGGCAAGATGGCTTAGTAGGTGTCCTGGAGAGTATCGTGTCAAAAAGGAGAGAACCTCAATTGAGGTTCAATTTCCATAAGATCAGGAAGGCATTTTCTTAATTAGTGGTTGTGTGGAGAGTGCCCAGTCATTGTGGATGGTTCCACTCTTGGGCTGGTAGTTCTGGGTTCTATATAAAGTAGGCTGAGCAAGCCATGGGGAACAAGCCAGTAAGCAGCATCTCTCCACAGCCTCTGCATCAGCTCCTGCCTCCAGGTTCCTGACCTGCTTAAGTTCCTGTCCTGACTTCCTTTGATGATGATGTGGAGTGTAAGTCAAATACACCAAGTCACTTTGGTCATATGTTTCATCACAGCAATAGAAACCCTAACTAAGACAGCAAGTAATGGTGCTGGCTGCCTGATGACTTGAGTTCAATATCTGGGTCCTACATGGTAGAAGGAGAGAAACAAGCCCTCCCCCTACCCTGTCCTCTGACCACCAAATATACACATTAGCACACATGTGCCCTCCAAATGAAAAGAATTAATGCAACCATACGTTGGAAGGTAATAAACTCAACACAGTATATGCACATGTGGTTTTGTGTGTTATATGTAGGTGTATGCACAGATATCAGTGTGTGTGTGTGTGTGTGTGTGTGTGTGTGTGTGTGTGTGTGTGTATTTGTGTTTGGTATGTTGTATATAGGTGTGTGCACAGCTATGAGTGCGTATATGTATCTTGTATATAGGTATGCACACAGGTATGAGTGTGTGTGTGTGTGTGTGTGTGCATGCGAGCGCGTGCGCTCGCGCGCACAAATATGGAAGGCTGAGGTTTTTGAAGCTGAGCATCTTCCCCAATCACTGTCTACTTGGTTTTTCTTTTAATTTGTGGTACTTTTTTTTTCAATCACACTTTCAGGGCTGGAGAGGTGGCTCTGTGGTTAAAAGCGTTCACTTGCTGCTCTTCCAAAGGACCTAGGTTTATTTCTCAGCATCCTCAGGGTTACTCACAACTGTAACTCCAATCTCAGGGGATCTGATGCCCTCTTCTGGTCCGCACCAGGCACACAAATGGTGCACACACATACATCCAGACACAACATTCATACACATACACATAAAAATAAATATTTTTTAAAGATTTATTTATTTATTTATTTTATGTATATGAGTACACTGTAGCTGTCTTTAGACATACCAGAAGAGGGCATTGGGTCCCATTACAGATGGTTGTGAGCCACCATGTGGTTGCTGGGAATTGAACTCAAGACCTTTGGAAGAGCAGTCAGTGATCTTAACCACTGAGCCATCTCTCCAGGCCTCAAAATAAATATATTTTTTTAAATTACATTTTTACTTATTTAGCGGGGCGTGTGTGTGTGTGTGTGTGTGTGTGTGTGTGTGTGTGCGCGCGCGTGTGTGCGCCTTTACTCATTGAACCATCTCGCCAGCCCTCCACATTATGCTTTGAGACAGGGTCTCCCTCTGAACTTGAAGTTCATCCATTCTACCAGGCTGGCTAACCACTGAGCTCCAGGGATCCACCTATCTCTGCTCTGAGCCTACAGCACTGGGGATATAGACTCAGGTCAGTCTTTTACAGGGAGTTGGGGATCCAAACTCAGGCCCTCACGCTTGCCTAGCTGGCACTTTTCCCAGTAATTTTCCTCTGTAATCCACTGTGGGTACTGTGTGGTTGAGCTCTGTGTTCTACAGCAAAGCTTAGCTCAGTGCTTAGTGTGGGGATGGGACTGGACCAGGTGGCGCTCTCTACGATCTTGGACCACCAGTCGGCACATGCATGGCTGTTTCTCTGGTCAGATGATAGCTGGTGTTCTCCCTGCCCGATTCCACTCCTCCAAAACTACATTTACATCTCCAGATTCGACAGGTTCTTCAGCAGTGGGAGATTAAAGAAAAAGTAATGACACTGGAGTTTCTAGATATGAGGAAGAGAGGGAATTAGAACAAATTCCCCCCTCTGAGCAGAGAAGGTGGGTGGTACACCAGCCCTGACTGAGTCATGATTCCAGTCGGCAGCAGCAAGACCTGCCATATACTGGGCAGAGAAGGGGTATGTGAAGTATCAATGGTCTCGGTGAGCACAGGACTGATACCAATGTCACTTGCTGAAATATTGTCTAAAGTGTAAAACGTGACTTCGATAGTTTTGTAGACTTTCCCCAAAATGATAGTGATAAGCAGGGTGTCTCCAACAGGAAGCTATCTGTGATGACTCCATGTCTGACCCAACCTTGTGCTTCTTCTATTTACCTATCTCTGTTTCTCTGTGCTCAGATTATCTCCCTTTCTCCACCCTCCACCTCCCTCCCTCCCTCTTCTCCTTCAGTCCTTCTTTCCCTTCAATCTGTTTTTTCTTGTGAGGAAAAAAAAAACACTATGTAATTTTCTTTAAAAATTAATTGATTCTATGCTACAAAACACATCTAAAATATTCAAGAGCAGGGGGGAAAAGTTTCTCTTCAAAGTAGCTTGGTTAGAAGTCTTTCTGCCAGCATAATCGAGTTAATGAGCACCCCTTTAGAATTTAATGCAAAGTAACTTTCACAGTGGTGGGGAGCTTCAAAGATGGGTGAAGAGATGACTAAAGAGCACGGTTCCCCTTGGCAACCAAGGTAAACTTCCATCCCGATTGGGTGAAACTCTGTCAAGGATGGGATGGAATGCAGTGCAGTTTGGAGCTACAAGGAGAAAGATAATAAAGGAAGAGAGAGGGGGGACTTTAGGGATAGATTTTTGAATATAGCAGAAGCGTTCAGGGTGGTCTATGAAGCTCAGTATAAGCAGGGTTGTAGTGGCTAAAGGCAGGAAGGACTGCGATTCTGTTGGATCCAAAGCATGCAAGGAATGCTGTTAGCAAAGCCCATCCAGGAGTCCCTATAGCAGCCAACAACAAGAGGTGGAGCTACCGCTGCCCCTCAGCCCCCAAATCCAGAGCCCAAGGCTGGAGTACAGCCAACTCAGACAGGCTGCTAACATGGGGGCACCGATGATGATTCCCGACCCTTCAGTCTGAGTCCTGAAGATGCTTTCTACCTGTTATCATTTTAATCCCCGCTTCCTCCATCTGAAACGCCCTCATCCAGGCCCTTCCTCCGTGTCTTACCTGAACGACTGCAACAGCTTCCACAAAGGCCAGAAGGGTCGTCCCTGGACTCCAGACTACTTGAGCCATTTCCAGTCAAACCCTCTTCAAAGGGACCAAGGACAGAGTTGAGAGATACAGACTCACTAGTGACGAGCACAGGCTCTTCACTGTCCTCTTCCAGTCTGTCCCTTTTCCCAAGTCCTCTGTCACCCTGTACCCCATTCCAAGCAGCCAACTGCCCTCTGGCATTTCACCTGGCTTTTTCTCTAGGTTAATCTAGCAGATTCTCTTTCTCTCTCCAATCCTTTTCCAGCTGCCTCATGGCCTTCAGTCTTGGGGAGAATCATTCCCTGCTCTCTCTGACCTTTGTCTCTTTGAGAGTCTCAGCTGGTTGCCTTGCCAGGAACTCCCCCGAGTTCACAGACCCCAGCTCCGTTAGTTCCGGACACCTTGCTTTCCAGTCCTTGGATCTCCTGCTCTGTTTTTGTCTTAGGTTCCTAAAAGACCAGACCAGTATCTTGGCTCTTTCAGGGCCCGGGCTGGTAATACAGCGCCTGGCATATGATAGGCAGGCAGCAAATGTTTGTTGAATAAATAAATGAACAAGACTTCCGAGTAGAAATTAATTATAGACAAGGTTGAAAGTGAGCGGAGAGCGTGTGGCTCCCCAGACACCGCGTTTGCTCAAGTCTTTCTTCAAATAAAATTTTCTCCTAATTTTAATATTCAGTCAGGGAGTTAATGTCACCAATATTCGTGAAATTGGATGCTTTCAAGACAAGAGAAATAGCACACATGTACAAATAGCAAATAGAAGAGAAAGTGTGAATGGAGGGGAGAGAGAGAGAGAGAGAGAGAGAGAGAGAGAGAGAGAGAGAGCTAGTTTGCTTTCCTCCCTTTCCTGTTTCTGGGATGAACACCTTGGGGAAGAGAGGAGTTTACTTGTTTCACATGTCCCGATCACAGCCTGTCATCGAGGGACATTAGGGCAGGAACTCAAGCAGGAGCAGAGGCAGAAACTGTGGAAGAAAATTACTTACTGGCTTGCTCCGTTTAGCTCATGCTTATCCCTCTTTCTTATACGACTCAGGGCCACCTACCCAAGAGTGGCACCACAGTGGGCTGGGTCCTCTTGTGTGAATTAGTAACAAAAGCTGCCCCTACAGACATGGACACAGGTCAATCTGATTGGGGCAATTATCCAATTGAGACTCCCTCGGATAACTGCACTGTGTCAAGTTGACAGTGGTAAGCTAACTAGAAAAGGGAGGAAAGACTCCTTCGAGCATAGCACCCAGGAAAGTGGTCGGGTCTGAGTGCAGTTGAGAAATCCCTGCCCTGAGCTTCTGATACTCAGGTTCCCACTCACACACCAGGACTGGGAATCACTCCAAGGAGAATGTTCTGGAGCCCCAGCCCTGTTCACTGAGGTTGAAGAGCATCTTTTGTGGCACCTCAGTTCTTGACCTTGGTCTACAAGAGGGCCTGTCTGGCTCCTCACTTCAGCTTTGGTCTTCCATTCTGGCTCCATGCCTCCTAAAAGGTCTGTTCTTTGTTGTTTCCGGAAATCCTCTAGACCTTAAGCTTACCACACTGCTCCTACTGACGGACGGATTTTGGGGGGTGGGGTGGGAGATGAGATCCTTTCTATGTTATCTTGCTAGCTCCTTGCATTGGGGACATGAGCCTTGGAAAGGTGAAGGAAGATTGTGGACATAATAAAGAATGAGAGTGGGCGATGGATCCTGAACGCATACTGAGTATCTGTGTATGTTGACCTAACCTACTGGCAGGGAGATCTTTTCAGAAGGCATTCCTGAGACTAGTGGGTAATACCTTGCTAGGTACCTACCAGAAGACTCTAGGAGAAGTGTGTGTGAGCCAACAGGAGACTGTCGAAGACCTTGAGAGAACATTGCCACAGGGATTCAGCAAGGAACCAAACATCAACCAACCCCACCTGGACTTCTCCAGCTCAGCTGCAAACTTCAGTGGAAGTTCTTCCTCAGGCATGGAGGCAGGGGCATGGCTAGTGTTGTAACCAGCCAGAATAACACA
The DNA here is from genome assembly GCA_030674055.1 of Rhabdomys pumilio. NCBI lineage: Eukaryota > Metazoa > Chordata > Mammalia > Rodentia > Muridae > Rhabdomys > Rhabdomys pumilio. The sequence continues at coordinate 26,866,403 of JANHMN010000004.1, read as the reverse complement.
AAAGGGTCACGGTAATAGGAAGGGTCACATCTCCACATGTGACTAGAGGTCTCACATGTAATAGGTGCAACCAAGAGGAAAATTTGATAAGTTGGTCCCAGGGTGGAGGCATCTGGGAAACCTGGGGCTGTTTCCAGAGAAACACAGGTAAGCTCCAGGTCCCCTCAAGTCCTGTGATCCTAAGGCTAGCACCAAAACGGTGGCTACCTTCTTAAAGCTAGAGAGACTTGTGCTTAGAGAAGTCACGGCTCTGGGTAGTTTGGAAGATAGTGAGGGGACTCTGGAGGTTTGTTTGAGAAGAATAAAGGGGTACTGAGCCAAGTGATGGGAGGCCAGGAGAAAAGAATCCTAGGCACATGAGGAGGCTGGCTGGGGAGGTGGGCAGGAAGGAAGACAAGCAGCTGGAGCATGGCTGAAGCATTGTGTCCTCTCTTACTGATTGGTTGATTGATTGACTGACTGATTGATTGACTGAGGGCCAGTGTCCTGCAACATATCCCAGGCTAGCGTGGAACTTGCCATTTTTCCACCCCAACTTTCCAAATGTCAGTGTGATTCCGGTCCCTCTAAAACAGTGACCCTCAACCTTCCTAACACTGTGACCCTCTAATTCAGTTCCTCGTGTTGTGGTGGCCTCCAACCATAAAGTTACTTTGTTGCTACTTCATAACTGTAATTTTGCTACTTTTAGGTGACCCGCAGAAAAGAGTCATCTGACCCCCGGTTGAGAACCGCTGCTGTAGTGGCTACAGGTTGCTATTTGGACAGAAGGTGTGTTTCATCTCTGGCCTTGCTCTCCCAAGGAAGGAGACTCAACATGCTGTGCAGCCCAACAGCCCACAACTTGGAAGGACATTCTGGACTGTCATCTGAAAGTAGGGACCCTGGATCCAGGGGTTTCTGAAGGCAGCAGGATCTTTCCATGTCCTTTGAACTGCTGACAACATCTCTCGGAACATAACAGAAGCATTTACCTGTGATCAGGCTGCGTGAGGCTGATGACTCTGTGGCAGGTTCCTTTGCTCTGGGCTGGCACCGCTGCAACTCTGCCCGACATCATTCCTGCTCTCAGGCTGATCGGGAGCACTGATTGCCAGCTATTGATGTCTTTGATGAATAAAAAATGGGAAGCCAAATTAATTATTTCTTATGAAATGCAGATTGTTTGGTAGACAAATATCTTTCAGATCTTAGGGCCATCAGGGAAGATCCATAATATTAACCCTTGGTAATTAAGGAGGTCGAGGCTGACAGAGTTAGGGTCTCAAGAGTCTAATTCCATTCTATGTGACTGTCAGACTTACCTTGCTATCTCTGTTCCTGGGTGCCTTTGTGTCTTTCTCTGCCTCTGCAGATGTTGCTGGTCCCATCTGGTCTCTGGCCCCCCTGACCCTATGGTCTCTCCTTCTTTCTCTGGGTCTCCTTTCCCATCCTGCTTATGTTTCTTGAGTTCTCTGACATCAGCATCTCTCTGGTGGCCTTGGTGTGTCCTGGCTTCTCTTGTGTCATGTTCTTTCCTTGATGTTCTCTCTCTTTCTACCCCATCTCCCATCCTCTCCCCCCGCCCCCGCCCCCGGGTTACTGATGGTTCTAGGATGCTTTCAGCTTCTCCCAGGTCATTGGGGATAGGAATTATGTTTAATTACCTTGCCTAATGACTCTGAAGATTTCTTGCCTCTACTGCCCTTTGCTCTATCAGACAGGAAACTTTAAGAGTTGAGATGCTGTCTGCTCACTCCCAAGTCCTCGATATCTGCTCAGCTGGCTGGCCTGTCCCTAGGGTTTCTTCTCTGCTATTCTTTCAATTGTCCAGGTTTCCACACCTCTATGTCTCTCATGGCTACTCATTGTCTGTTCCTGGTTCCTTGTCTGTCTAACTGTCTCTTTCTCCCTGTTATATCTATCCCCTTTCTTTGTGAGCTTTGTCTGTCCTAGCTCTGCTACCCCCAGACTTAGCTCAATGCACTGTGTCATGTTGAATCTTCCTTTACATCTTTTCAATAGGAACCGCAAAGCTTTTCTTGCTTGGACGTGAACAGTATGGCCCCCTGGGTAGGAGAAACCACCTCTGAGCTGTTTGGGCCCTTTCCCTCCCCTGTCCAATGATTAAGGGTAGTAAGAAACATCGCAGGACAGCAGCAGCTACTGACCCACTATTGGCTGGGTTGAAGGGTGGAGTCTATGTTCTTGCCCCACCCCCCTTGTAGTTGAATTGGAGAGAAATGAAGCTACCTCTATCTCTTCTGACGGCTTTCTTGGTTTTAGCCAAATAGTCCAAGCTCTGGGAAGGGCTCAGCTCTGGAGGGTAGTACCTGTGTGATTTTAGCATCTATACAATCAAACCAGAGATTGAGGTTTGAAATCATACACCAAGGATTCAAAGGCCAGTTCAGCCACTGATCTTAAGCCTCTGCCTTGGTGAGAATTCTGGAATTTTGGGTTTTAAAAAATAATACAGAAATATTATAAGAATATGTTTTCATTTTAATCCCAGATGTGGGGATGTAGGGCTGCTGCTTTGGATTGTCCTCAGCAGTTGTGATTTGCCTCGTGCTCTGACAGAGCTGTGGCTTTGCCAGCTGCAGATACTTTCTGCAATTGTGGGGCATTTGGAATTCTGGGAACTTTTCAGAGAGTATATAAATGCTAGAGCCTCCAAGAGGCAGAGTTGGTGATTGTTGTTTGCTCAGGGAGGGAGAGGTTGGTTGTGGTTTGTTAGTGGTTGTACTCAAAGAAGAAACAAGAAGAAAGAAATTATATTTAGAGATATCCCTCTATCGTTTTTTTCTCTCCTATCTAGTGATGGGGGCGAAGCCAGGAGGATGCAAGGTGGAAAGAAAGACCCATGAAGTCGCAAACCAGCTACATTCTGTCTTCACACTTACAAGAAGGAAGCATAGGGTGAGGAGTGGGTTATGATCACCCATGAAAGACATGATGCTGCAGACATCAAAACTCAGCCAATAGCAGCATGAACCATGGGAGGCAGAGAACATCACGAGAGCCCTTCTGCACAGGAAGGGGTGTGGGTGCCCACTAATGGCAGCTTTGAGCCTCTTGATCCAAAGCCATCCAAAGGAAAGCATTTCAAAGGGCCATGAATTTGCTTTGCCATTGGTTCCCATTTCCTGCCTCAGGCATGACTCTGCAAATTTCCCAGACAGATGGTATTCTTCTAGAACTTCTCTAGGGACAGACACACCCAGCCTCTCTCTTTATCCATCTTTAACTCCCCTTCCTTCCTAGGCAAGATATGTTTCCTGGCATATCACCCCAAAGCATCTTGCTTTCACACATGTCTGTTGGCTTCAGTAAGGGCTTCGTGACCCCAGAGAAGAGCTCTCTGCTGCTGGCCCCCCCAGGTGGCCCTTCTGCATGTGTGTTCTGGACAGCGCATTCAGGATTCTCCCCACCCCCACTCCTTCAACAAAGTACAGGATAGGGAAGACGCCAGAGAATCTGTGTCTTGGAGCCAAGTACTCACTTGAAAATATCTCCAAGGCCTTTTCCAATTTCCTGGAAATTGATGAGTGTTTCCAGGACTCAGATTTTGTGACTAAGCAGTGCCTGGCCCATACCTGGCCCTCCCTTCCCCCTGCTAGGCCTGCCAACCCCCCCACACCCCAGCACAACTGCCCACAGGAAGCCTGGAGGCTTTTCTCCCTATCTTAGGTGGGGGAGGGTGGTAGGGTCCCTCTTCTGCCTCCTTGCTGTGGTCCTAGCAATCTTGGCACCTGCAGATGCTGGTGGAGCTGGAGGGAGGTGTGACTTGCTTCCCAGCCTGCCCACATGACTCACCACCTGCCTTCGAGTTTCTCTCCCCATCCTTACATAATCCTGACTCCAGGATTAAAAATACTCTGCCGAGTACCCATCCATCTGTCATAGTCCCTCTCTAAATATATATATGTAGTTATACATACATGATCTTATTTTTAAGATGCTGTAGAAGGAGTACTTCTATCACTCGTGCCGTTGAGAGCGGGCTTCCGAGTTAGTGCTGGCTTCCTGCAGAACAGCAGCCTTGGGGGAGTGAGACTTCCCGTACCTCGAGGATTGCAGTCTGTTTTGAGTAGGTTTGCCTTAGTCAGGGGATGAGTCCCGGGTGCCACCCAGATCCATCTCAGAGCAGCCAGGACTAGCCTTCCACGAGAAGCCCAGCCACTGGGCTTAATCTAAGGCCTGAACCCAGCCCACACCGCACTGTGGACCCTGTCTTCTTGTGCAGCTCATGGCCCCTACCACCTGGTCTCTATGTGTCCTCACTGGTCCAGTGTCCTTGCGACCTGGAGAGGCCAATGCCTCTCACTCACATTCTGCACGTATACAGTGGGGAGTTGTCACAGCTGGAGTGACTGAAAGGGGTGTATTGTGGGTGAGAGACCAGGTACATGATAGCTGTCCCAGCTAGCCTCTAGTGTACCCATCTGCATAATAGTTATGACCTTTAGACCGTGGGAGCCGGTGCAGTGTCCAGAGAGTGAGATGACCTGGAGGGGTCATAAGTGGGGGAGGGCAGACTGGATCAAAGCCTAGGGTGCTGTTGAGGAAAGGTGGTGATGTAGGCTGTCTCCAGGTGACCCCTGCCTCCTGAGTGATATTGTCTCTGTGTGACTCCATTGTCAACTTTGAATCTCCCATCTACTGGGCATGCATCATAGGAGTGTTCTATCTGGGGCTCAAGCTGAGGGCTATGGGCAGGCTCCATGATTATAGCCTCACGCACACACACCAGGAGAAAGACAAAGTATAGAGAAAAGAGGAATAAAAGGCTGAGCCTTCTGCCCTAGTCACGGCGTCTGGCTTAAATTCCTCCCAGCCACCCTCAAGGCCAGAATCCTGCACCCTTTCCCCAGCCTATAGGCAGCTGGACAGAGACTAGGGTGAACAAGCCACATCCTCTCCCAGCACCACCCAACTAGGGGGTAGTTACTTTCATGACTCAGTTTCCTCAATTATGAGATGAGGCAAATGAGTGTCTACCAAAGAGGAGACATGAGCTAATTCTCAAAAATAAGGCATATGGAAGGGACAGTAACTGGCCATAACCTGTCCACGGAGTCTGCTAGAGGAAGGAGGTGGTACTGAGTGCTGAGTCCTGTCCCCACTTTCTGTCCAGCTCCTAGATTTCTTGAGGCAGGCACCAGCCCCTGCCTCCTGCCTCCTGCACTTGAGCTGCTGCTCCTCTGACTCCTGGGCCCATACCTGCTTTTCTGACACAGGCAGCTGTTTTCTCTCAGAGCTGTCTTTTGTGGATGCTCACCAGAGCACTTGTTACATGCCAGGTTCAGCCCCTGCCCTCCTCCCCCGCACTCTCTGCTCGCTCAAGTGGAATCCTGCGCTGGTAATTGTACTTCTTGGCAATCTGGGCTTCCTGTACTTCTTTTTGTTGTTTTTGAGGCACAGTCTCTCTATTCAGCCCAGGCCGCCCTCCAATGCACACACCTCTTACCTCCACCCACCTGGCCTCTCCTTCCCTTTCTGTTGCAAGTCCCTGGGCTGTGGTTTTCCCTCTGCTACTCCAGAGATGAGAGAGAAATCTCTCTCAATTATCCCAGGCAGAGCATATCCTCGGCATGGACAACAAAGTAAAGGCCAGGTGAGGTAAACATCTGCAGGCGATTGCAGATGGGGCGTCTTGGGGCTGATCCTGGCTTTCTCTGGCTTGAGAACTTGGTGGTAATTTCCTGTCTGCCATCATTCAGGCCTCCCATGCCTGGAGCATCCATTCCTGGGCTGCAAACTGAGAAGCCTACAGGAGCCATGGCAGCTCCGTGATCTGATAAAAAGGGTGACTGAGCTGTGTGTCTCTTTCCTCCAATCCTGTGGCCCTCAGAGTGGGAGAATAATTACCAGGGCAGGATTCCACTTGAGTGAGCCGGGAGTGAGGGGGAGGAGGGCAGGGGCTGTGCCTGGCATGTGTCAAACTGAGTTCCGGGCATACAGACACTTGCTGGGCTGTTGCATGGCCCAAGAAGATGCTAGCTGCCCACACAGGGTAGTCTGGGCTCCATGGGAAGATCTGGAAGGAAACAGTAGAAGGGAGGGGAAAACGAAAAATGCTTTTTTGATGCCCCGTCCACATCATCTGCAGATTGTTATATAATCAATAAAATATCAGTTCCCGAGACTGGGAATGGCCTCGAGCCCCATGGAAGGGTCAGCTTCGGTGCTGGGGACTGTGCTGTGATTGTTTCTGCTGGACAGGGTGGGATGGCTTTCAGGAAACTTGGCATGGAGGTATGGCAGGCAGCCAACTTGTGCTTCCGCTGCATGGCCACTGTTGCTTTTGCTCAGCCGCCCTCCTTCCTCTTCTCTGCCTCTGTCACCAGACTGTGGAGTCCTTAAAGGCCTGTTCTGAGTTCAACCTTGCTTATGCCCTTTGTTCCGGGGTGGGACTCTCAGAGTGATTGTCTAACGTGCTCACAGATGCACACTCATAAGCCTGCTCAAATGCGCAGGTGCATGCGCATACCATATTCCGCTGCAGAAACAGCAGCACTGGAGGCCACCTGTCCCCGGCCCAACTTCTGAAATTCACAGCTTCTCTGCGTGCCCCTCTCCCTGTTGGAGATGAGAGGACTTGGCAGCAATGTCTCTTTGTCTCTGACTTTTCCTCCCCCAGCCTCTGGCTGGCTCACCACTCCCTGTCGCTTGCAGCATCTGCACCCAGACACAGGAGGTGTACAGGGCAGCCTTACACTTCCTCTCCTTCAGATGCAAGACCTAAGTAGGGGTGGATCAGTGAGACGCCGTAGAGCATGGGTGGTCCAGCCCAGAAAACTTGACAAACAGCCTTGGTTCAAATGATGTCTAAAGAATGCTTTCCTGGTTTCACATGTGAGCAAAGGTGTTCCAAGAATTCCCGGAACCTAAGAAACCATGCTAGGTTGGGGCTACAGCTCAGTGGAAGAAAAGTGCTTCCCCAGCGTGCTCAAGGACATGGGTTCTGTTCCTGGTACTTCAAAAGAGACAAAAGCTCAGACAGCAGCCCATCTCTGACATGGTTTGACTATGGGATACACCCTGGACACTCATGTGCTTGAACACTTGTTCAAGATGGCAGACTGTCTTGGGAGGGTTGTAAAACCTTCTGCATATGGGGCTTAGCTGATAGATGTTGGGCCACAGAAGTAGGCTTCAGGGTCAGAGGCTGAGGTTCAGGGTCAAAGGTTAGACCTTCAGGTTAAAGATTAAGTCTCCATGGCAGAGGCTACCTCACTCCTTGAGCTCTTTGCTTATGGTCCATTGACTGATGTGCCATATTACTTCCGGTTCCTACCACCACCACCAAAGCTCAATCTTGCCTCCATGCCTTCTGACCCTGTTCCCTCTGACCCAGGGGCCCAGACAACCTTCTCCTCTTTCAGAAACTCTGTCCCCAACAGCAGTGCGTTTCTGGTCCTCTTTATTTACAGATTCTGAGGTTGACCATGAACAAGATGCCCAACGCAATAGACGTGTCAGTGGCAATGAGGGTCCTACAAATGAGGCCCAGTGACAAGTATCATGTATGTAGGGTCATCTAATTCTTCCATTCATCTCTTTGTACGGAAAAAAAAAATGTGCTCCTCAAGGTCACATGGCTATGGCCAGTGCTGACTTGGAGGTTGGTTCCAGCTCACAGCATCTTATGATGCCCCTCCCATTCATGGCGGTTCTGCATTCCAGGGACAGAAGCTGGGAATAGAGGCAGGAGGTAGTCTTGAGGGAAGACAGCATGGCTGCCAGTCTGACACTGACCCATTCATGTCCAAGGCAAGACAGGCAGGTGTAGAGTTAGGAATGGCAGGTTACACCTCTGTTCCCAGCTAGTTGCCCAATGGCAAAGAAGAAGGGGGGCTTTGGTCACCTGGGGAGGGAACTATAGGCTCTGGTCCAGGGGGTGGGTGGTAAGAGGGAACAGACAACTTGGCTTAGGAATGGTGAAGGCTCCTGGGGCAACAGTGGGCTGCTGGTAGAGTCAGGTTGGCATGAAAAGGTATATGGATTGCCAACAGGAGCCTGGAGGTGGGGCATGAGGCACAGCTCACTCTATTCTTCTGGATCAGAAGTGGGATTTACATGGGCTGAGCCTATGCAGACAGTGTCAAACTTAAGGTCCTCACATGAAAGGCAAAGGAAGGACTCAATAGATGGGCGTCTGTGGGAATAAACCTGCTCACTATACCACATACCACAGAGCGGTATGAGGTCTCTAGTTGTTCCATAACTCCAGTAGATTGGAACTGGGGCAGAGAGCAGGGAAGGCTCGAGAAACCCAAGGCAGTGCCTGAGAAAGGGGATAACAGTGGTTAGGCAGGAGGAGTGGTGAGCAGGAGCGAGGAATGACCATCAGAGGTAGAGAGAAAGCAAAGAGGCTTCTGGAGTGGACCCCAGGATGAGGGGTACAGCTCCCTGACTGTACTGGCTGGTTTTGTGTGTCAACTTGACATAAGCTGGAGGTATCACAGAGAAAGGAGTCTCCCTTGAGGAAATGCCTCCAAGAGATCCAGCTGTAAGGCATTTTCTCAATTGGGGATCAAGGGTGGGAGGGCCCATTGTGGGTGGTGCCATCCCTGGGCTGGTGGTCCTGGGTCCTATAGGGAAGCAAGCTGAGCAAGCCAGCAAGAAACATCCCTCCATGGCCGCTGCATCAGCTCCTGCTTCCTGACCTGCTTGAGTTCCAGTTCTGACTTCCTTTGGTGATGGCCACACCCAGCCTGGAGGATGCACGGGGCCAGGGCAGGGATCCCAGGCAGTTAAGGCATGCACAAGAGATCTGTGGACACTTCACTAGGCTGCCTGAGTATCTTACCAGGAGGGTCTGGGCTCAGCCATTAGGTCACAGCTGGGGACCAGGGAGAGGCAGCAGCTGAGAGACAAATGGAGTCTGAACAAAGATGCCAAGGTGCAGGTTAAGAGCACTTGAATTTACTTATTGTTCTATTCTTGATTTTGAGATTATATATTCTGTCAGTGCTGGGAAAGACCCCCAAGGAGAGCTGTAACCCAGAGCAGGATAGTAGCTGCGTGGAGGAGGGGAGGTCTGGCATAAGGCACCCACAGCTTTGTGGTGATCTGTGACGCACTCTGCTAGGATTGCTCCAATCCTACCTGGCCTCCGTTCAGTTCATCCTCCCATTCCGAAGATGGCCAGAGAGGCTAACCCAGTTGCTCAAATACACACAGCTGGTCTATGGAAGAAGTGGCTGGTCCAGGGAAAAGGCTGGGCAAGATTTCCCACGTCTGACTATCTGCATCCTTGGCTGTCACTGATGCTCCTTCCAGCCCTCTGTAGCCCTCATCTCTGCCCCTGCTCTGTGAACTACCTTGGTCATCACCCAGCCAGCACCCTGTATCCAGCACCAATCACCTTCCTCAAGACTACAGTAGTTCAGGGATCTCCTCTTCTCCAGCTTCCTGATCAGAAGGATCCCCCACTCCAGCAGCACCCCTCCCCCATGGGTCTTGTCTTTTCCTTACCCTCTGGAGTATCAACTACAGGGTCACATGAACTCTCCATCAGTCTTGCTCAGACCACCTGCCCCAAGGCCTCTTCAGTGGGAGAAGGAACACAGAAGAGTGGGTATGTATGGTGCATGGATACTGAGGACAGACTACCAAGGGCAAATGTCCAGGCTTGGTATTTTTACTGTGCAACCTTGGGGATATTCTTTCCCTCTCTGGTCTTCACCTGTCAGACGGTCAACTCTGTAGATGTTCCTCTTTGGGGACTGTGCCAACACTGAAATAAGGAAGTAAGCCATCAGTAAGGAAAAATGGTTCTGGGATGTGCCACTAGTGTGAACTTGGCTAGTCACCCCCTTTTCTGATTTGGTGTCCCACCCACCACCCTGATACAGTAGCATGAAACTTCTTCAGTATCACAATACATCTTGCCCTGTGACCCCTCTGTCTGCATGGATGGTTCCAGATGTGTCCTTTTCAGCGTGGACTTTCCGTTGAGTCACGGGATGGTACCTATGTTCTCTTGGAGGAGAGTTTCTCTATTTTTCTGAGGGTGGCTTAAATCCCTAGCAGAGTGGTACACACTTAGGGCAGGGACTCTTTCACTTTCTGCCCTGGTAAATTCTAGAAGGTGCCTGTGAAAACGTGTTAGTTCTGTGTTCTGACCCCTGTGTCCCTAGCAAACTCCACTGAGCGGCTCACTCTGGGCTGGAAGCTGAGCCAGTCTCTCATGGGTGTGTGCTCCTGTGCGTGCGTGTGTGTGTGTGTGTGTGTGTGTGTGTGTGTGTGTGTGTGTGTGTGTGAGAGAGAGAGAGAGAGAGAGAGAGAGAGTCACAGTCATCCTTGAGCACCATTCCTCCTTGTTTCAAACTTTAACACCATTGTGTAAATACACTGCATGCTGTGTGAGTGTGAGCATGCTACACTGCATGTATGAAGGCAAGGGTCAGGGTGCAGCCTTGGGAGTTGGTTCTCTCTCCAGAGTTATGTGGGCTCCAGAGACTTGAACTCAGGTTGTGAGGTTTTCACAGCAAACTCTTATCCCCTGAGCCACGTTGCTGGCCCTACCTTATTGTCTTGAGACAGGGTTTTCACTTGCTTGGGGCTGAATGGTTAAAGAGCCACAGGGATCTGTCTGGCTCTGCTTCCCCATCACTGGGCATATGGCGGATCCGCCATCCCACCAAGCCTTTTTCTGTGGGTTCTGAGGACTCGAACTCTGATCCTCATGTGTGTGAGTTGATCGCATTAGCAGCTGATCTATCTTCCCCTGTAGCAGGAATAGTGGGGACGCCTCTACGTAAATGCTGGGGGCTCTTGTAGCTGCAAAAGCATCTCCTGCAGGAGGACCTAACTGAGGACTGCCTGAGAGACCAAGGATTGCTAGGGCATACAATGCCAGCCAATCAGGAACTGCTGTTGAGGAGAGATGCTTTTTTGGGACCAATGGGACTCGGGTGGAGGGTATTAAAGGAGCTTGCAGCAGTGCTTAGATGAGCTTGCTGCAGCGTTTCTGGAGTCTGTGTTGTTGACTCTGCGCCAACTCACCCCCAACCCCTAAGAGCAGGTAGGGTCGGGTGGAGAGCTGTTCAGGGAACAGGCACCATCCCGTCACCTGCAGACACCACCCTAAATCCAGTACTCTTTCTCAGCATGGCTTTCTCTGGCTCTGCTGAAGTTCAGGTCTGGCTGCTGGCCATCTTCCCTAGGGAATAGCATCGCTTTGCTGTGACCGCAGAGACTTTCTGAGCCATTTCATCCTGGACAGTTTCCAGTGTGTACCATGACCCCAAGGGAGGAACAATGCTTGAAAACGCTTTCTAGCCAGGTTTTATGGCCAGCTCCTCCAGCTCACACCCTGTCTGGACTCTAGATAGAAGACAGTGAAGTGAAGCTTCCAACAGAAGGTGGCTGCTGTCTTAGAATATTGACAAGTGCAGCCGGGGCTCCTGGGCAGGAATGGCAAGACCAGGGCAGCTGTGTAGAAAGTAAGTTCTGGCTGTCATGTCATGCACATACAGCTGTCCTGACCATCAGGCACATAGAGCTGACACTTGTTGGTAAAGGCAGCAGAAGTGACCTTCTCATGGGCCTGTCTGTTTACCATAGTTTCAGAGGCTCAGCCACAAGCAGGGTTCCCTAGCCACTTGCCACCCCTTCAATGACCCGCTCCTGTTAAAACACCCAGGGTCCAAATTTGTTGCTTAAAACCCAAGGCCCTACTGAGGTCCAACCCCATCGCTTCCGAGCTGTGTGGGTTGTCATCAGGCAAGCCACTCATCCTCTCTGTGCCTCTGATCTCTCCTCGAGAAATGGGATGCCCACCGTAGGCTTGGTACAAAGATCCACAAAATGTCTTGCATGCTCCCCAGCACTTGTATGAAGCATGCAATAAATATTAGCTGGTTATTATTTTCATCAAGAACGAGAAAACATAAAAACAACGCTCTTACTAACTTAAGAGACACAAGGGAACCAAGAGACTTTACCAAAGCCACAAAGTGAGCATGCAGGAGAGCTCTGGCCTCCAGATTGGGGATTTTTTTTTTAAACTTTCGGGCAGCTGCTTGGCTGTGCATTCATGTGTGTGTGTGTGTGTGTGTGTGTGTGTGTGTGTGTGTGTGCACATGTTCATTCTTTATTGCATAAAGCCACTGTATTATGTGTGCTGTCAGATATCCTATTAAAAAGCAACGTGAAAAAAACCAGTGAGCAGTCTTCCTCTGCCTGCGCCTGCACTGATTACAAAATTAAATTAAGCTCTGGGGCTCGCTGGCTGGCGCTGTTTGATGGAGAATGCAATGAATTGCTCTTTGCCTCCCTGTGAGAAGTCCCTGAGACTGGAGCTGGGGGAGCTCAGCCCCAGACAGTATTTCTTCCTCCCAATGCCCCAGGGGGCAGAGCCTTCCTCTCTAGAAATGTTAAGCCCCTGCACCAGGCTGCCTTTTTATTAGGTTAATAAAACATCAGGTCCATCAAGTCTCCAACTCGTAAAGGTCAGTGAGTCACATCCGAGTGCAGAGGGGAGCTGGAGGGGTAGCTGCTCCCTAGAAATGGGGTTGAGAGAAGCTCCCAGGCTGGCATGGACTCTGGGGCTTAGACCAGTGGTGCTCCAGGGGGTACCGAGGACGACACAGCAGGGAGCTGCATGGGCACCTGACTGTACAGTTTCAGAGAGCAGGGTCACAGGGTGAGGTCAGGAGCAGGCAGGAGAATGGCTAGTAGTCTGGAGAACAGAAGAGTTATATACCAGCAACTTGAGGGAGAGACAGTGTTCTCTAGCACCGTTCCTGCATGTGCCTTAGAGCTGCCAGGTTCTAGTCCAAATCATGTGCCTAAGGCTGCCTTCACCCCAGATTACTCCTATGACAGGGGCTTAAGAATGTGGAATGGGTCACCCTGAAACAGTGGTTATCTCCTTATCTCCTAAGGGTCTTGAGTGACTGGGCTCAGCTGGGTGGCTCTTCCGTTCCATGCAATGACCACTGGGTGACAGTAAGTAGGCATACCACTTGCCTGCACAGCTGGATCTTTGGAGGCCTCACTTCCCAGCCTGGGTGGGGGCTCCTCCCAGCCAGCACTAAGCATCCAGAGGGGGTTGGAGTTCCAAAATGGTGAATGTTGGTTGAGCTTTGAGGGCTTGGGTGAAGAAATCCACATTATCACTTCTGTGGCATCCCATTGGTCCAAACAGATGGAGGGTCAGGTTGGAGGGGAAGGGAAATAGATTCCACCTAGCGTGGGAAGAGTATTAAGGAACTGGTGGCCATCTTTAACCTACCAATCTTCTCTGGTTTCCCTCTGCCTGTGGCATAGATTCCAACCCCTTTACCCTAGTGGCCTCTGGGGACAGGATGCCTGACATCTACCTCTTGCTACTCTGTGTCTTGTCTGCTGTACCTTAGCACACAGTCCCTCCAAACTCTCCATCACTCCAAACCCTTCTACCATGGGGCCTTTGCACTTACTGACATTCATACTTCTTGCTTAACTAGCTATCATTCTGAAGGGATAAGCTGAAAAAGTGACATCACACGGCTTTCTTCTTGTAGTTAGCAAACATTTACTGTGCACCTACTAAATGCTAAGCATATTAAAATGCATTCCTTGTTATTCCTTATTATAGCACCCCCTCCTTTGCTTTAATGCTTTCCTTTTCTTTTCCAAGAGGGAATGAAGACCCACAACTCCCCCACTGCATGTGTGTGTACACACAGAGTACATGTACCAACCTGAAGGGAGTGCTTCTTGCAGATGTGATGAAAAGTATTGCTTAGTCTTGTGACCTTGACCAAATGACTTGACCTTGAACTCTCTGTCTCAGTTTCCCCACTGTGACTAGGTAATTGAGAGTGTCTTCCTTATAGGACAGCCACAGGGAGGATGCAGTTACTACAAGCAGTATCTGTCCCTTTGCCATCATACAGCAAGAAGTCATCTTCACATGACCTGGAGCAACCGTCGTCTCATTAACACGGTCTGGACTCCAGGGTGGCAGAACGTGGCTAGAGTTCTGGTAGAGTCAAGGACCTTGCTGACTGCTTCTCGGTCGCATCTCGAGGGCCTATCACAGTGCCTGGCGCTCAGCAGAACAAATTTACTGATTGAACCAGGCAACCTGTGTGGGTTCATCCACACAGAGGGCCTATCTCCTGTCTTTCATTATTCACATTCTAGAAGCCTTGTACAGCATGCAATGCCCTTTCCTATTACAGAGCTGTCTGTTTGCCGTGAGGCCCAGTCCCTGCATCATTGACCTCTGAAAAGCAGGTAACTGGAAGAAGCTGAGCTTCATATTGCTTTTGGTTATCAGTCTTTTTATAAAAGAAAGGACAGAGGCCCTCGCTTGAAGGGGCCTTACTGGGTGCCAAGTACGGTCAGTGTTTCCCGATTGTTCTGACTGAGGCTCAGAGAAGGTTAAGTAACTTACCAGAGATCCAGCAGTTCACATCAGTTTGGTTTCGTGTCTAGGCTTGTTTGTCCTTGCCCCTGCACTGGCGCTGTACCTCTGTGTTCACCTCTGCAGCTGCCCCTTGCCTGAAGACACAGCAGCGGGATGAGCCTGTAGCCTGTACCACAGTCTCACACACCTTCATTCTCAGAAGGCAGCCAGTCTTGACTAGCCACCCTCTTGTCACCATGTTGTAATCCTTGCTGTTAGCCTAGCTGTGCTTTCAACCTCCCTTGCCAGAGCCTGGCCTCTGGAGTCAAGGGCCCAGGAAGGCATTTACGTCCCTAACTCCATACCCAGGCACACCTGAAATATCTGTTGGTCCTGAGATGGGACAAGGACATTGGTGTCTCAGAGAGATGGAGATGTCAAGACCCAACCCTCTCAGTCTCCTGATCTAGCACTGGGGACATATGCTCTCCTGCTTGGTTAGCCTGCCAGCCTCTCCACCTGACTCTGCCTCTGTGTGTGTAAATGTCACCCACAGCAGAGGGCAAACACGCTCAGGCTGCTGTGCCCTCCTTTCCGTTTACCTTCCCCTCCAGTCAGAGCAGGCCAGGAGACTGTCGGCAAACTCCAGCCACAAGGCTCACCTCGCCTGAGTAATCAGGAGGGATAGAAACAGATTCTGTCCAGCTGAACCAGACAGGAAGTCTGCCTGGATTAGCTTTGGAAAGGCTAGACTTGGGTACATGCTTTAATGCAGGGGCCCTTTACCGTGCTATACAAAGCACCCACGCAGAGTACCCTTCTATTCAGGCGCAGAGTGTGGTCTACTTTCTGAAGCTCAGGTTAATTCAGCTGAGATTTATTACCCACTTCAGGGTCTTCATACAACACTGGAGGATGGAGAAACTGAGGCACCAAGTGTGTATGTGTGTGTGTTTGGGGCGGGGGGTGTGGGGGCGACTTCTCCTTGGATTGTTTTGATACCACAGCAAAGATTGGGAATATGGGACCAAGGAGTGTCTGAGTAACTGACGCCTGGCCTTCTGGGTTTGCTAGGTGGCAGCTTTCAGAGATGGGCAGTGCTCTCAGGAAAGAATGTGCTAGAAAACCTCTCTGGAGTTGGGGGATCTCAGGAGGAAGTGAGAAGGGAGTAGAATGGATAAGAACACACCTACTGGGAAGAAGGAAAGGGAGGGAAGGCAGGTAAGCTTTACTCTTTCCCTCTAGTCAGAGCAGACCAGGAGACTATAGGCAAACTCCGACCATAAGGGCTACACTAAGGAGCTGTGCCTGGATGCCCAGGAGGCCCTCATGGTCAGTGTGGAAAGGAAATTTGTCCTTCTATCTTTCGGCCTTCTATCCCTGATGGCTTTGCACAAATTCCCTATTGGCTGTCTCCTAAACTTTCTTTCTGATTCTTCCATCTCTGCATTCTTCTCTTGATGAGGCCCTACCTCCTCTCTGGCAAGGTTTAAATTTTGTCTGTCTCCTTTGGCTTCTCCAAAGCTTGTCCCTAGTACTCATAAGTCTTTCCACCAGCGCCCTTGGTGGTTACCCAAGCTGCATGTGGTTATCCACGCACACACTCACACATATGCACACACACACACAACCATGCACGCGCGCACGCACACGCACACACACACACACACACCACAGTTTAGGCTGTACTAATCCCCAGTACCCACCCTCTATCCTAGTCTTCATGGACACAGACAGGCCCCAATACTGGGCTGACTGACTAACTGTCCCTGCACTATCTCTCAGTGTCTGCTATGAAATTCTGGTTCTGTCTCCATATGTTGCTACCAGATAAGTCTGTCTCTGTATGTTTGTCTATTCTACTGTCTTGTGCTTCCAGCTCTCTGAGGTGGGTGTATGCCCATACACATCCCCTCTCATCCGCAGCCCTTCTGTCTTCATCCCCCAGCTACTTAGCATCCAGCATTAAGTGATGCCAACATCTGACTTCAGGGACAAGCCCAGAGCATGTTCTCCAAGCCAAATTACTCCTAGACAGCCAAGACCTAACTCAGGACCCTGGGCCACATTGCCTCCCCAGCCCACCCCCTAGTCTTTCATGTCACATCGAGGAAGTTTCCTGAACTCTGTGTGACACTGCTGTCAGGGCCTGACTTACCAGAGGAACATGCATAATTAAAAGCTGCAGCCAGGCTTGTTCCGACTTAAGCTGTATTAGTGTTGCTAACTGTCCCGACCCGTTTAATATTCATGCCATTCTTAGCTCTTTTAAAGAGGGGGGGAGCTTGCTACCTGATTTAAATTGTGCCTGTCAGTTTCGATTAAAGAGCAGGTTGACCACGGTTGCAGGGAAATTAAATGAACATTCTCTTAAGCAATATCATAGAATTTAATGTAGCAATTAATATCTATTGCAATGTGGTGCCGTCACAGATGCTTGGTATGGAATGGACTCAGGGGAGTGAGAGAGGCTGGCAGGGCCCCTAAGTCTGTTCTTCAGAAGTGAGGCCCTAGAGGGACCCTCATGTTTGAGGGGAGCAAAAAACACAAATAGCAGCTACAGGGTCTAAGCTTGCTCATGAAGCCTTCTGAGAAGCTTGTTTTGAGGAGACTGAGGCACTGGACACCAGAGGCCTGTTCAAGGGTGGTGTTGATTTGTTGCCCAAATGGAGCCATGAATGGCAGGAGCCCCGCCCACCGAGGACCAGCCAGGGAGGAAGGTAAGACGAGGGTTGGCAAAACTCTCGTGCCCCGGGGCTGATAAGGATGCCTATGGTGGCTTCCAGATGGTAGGTTGAACATGGATCCTGGCAATTGGCTGGCTGAATCTGCCACAGATTGGTAGTGAAGGGGAAAGGAATTGTTGAATCTGCTTCTGGTGATCTGAAGTCAAACTGCATAGAGCGGGTCTATGGCTGCAGCTTGACCTTGGTTCCTGGTGGGAAAGATGGAAGTTAACACCTACTGAGAGCCAGGAAGAGAAACCAGAACTGTGGTCTGAGAGGATGTGCTCCCCAGTGGTTAGGGACATAACTTTAGGAGCCAGGTATGCTAGATTTGAACCCTGGCCTCTCCATGTAGTAGGTGCCTGTCATTAGACAAGGTAACCTCACTGACTCAGTTTCCCCATTCTCAAAATGTAGTTAAGAAATAGTCCTTTTCCCCCTATCATCAACCCAGGGAGTAAGTGTGGTAACATAGGCTGAGCGTTCAAAGCAAACACTGGTGCAAGGATCCTGTGAGCCCTTAACTGTGGTCCCTGTGACAGTTAGGGATGATGTTGGGGTTGTGTCTGAGACATAGAACTGCTTGTAGGACACTGTGCAGAAAGAAGGTGCTGGCTTCCCCTTTCATTTCATCTGACTCTTATAAAAGCACATGCATAATATATAAGGCATATATGTTATGAAGATAATAAAATGAGCACCAATATTCTCACTCTGGTCTGAGAACTAGAATATTCCCCAGGCATGGAAATCCTAGGGGGGGCTCCTCCCTCAGCCCAAGTCACACTCCAGCCCCCAGGACTCTGTCTCAAAATTGGATTTGTCGCTGACCCGCTTTCTTTAAAAAATAAAATAAAATAAAGTCTGTGAACTGTGTGTGTGTGGTGTGTTTGTAAATAAAACAGACATTTATTTTACAACTCTCTTCCTATTTGATTTGTAAGGTTGCTTCCTCTGTGTCGCTGCAAGAGACTTATTTCCAGGGCTGTTCAGTTCAACAGGCTGGTGTAATCCCTGCTGTGAATCCAGGGGCCAATGTTACTGCAGTGAACATTCCCACTGTAGCTCCAGGGGCTCAGGGCCATGGTTTCTGGAAGGTTCATGTTCACAGGAAAATCATGGGGCACACAAGGCGCAGGCAGTGTGGCCTTGCTCTTTATAGAGTGATCCAGTTTCCAGATGTGTCAAGAGAACGCAGTGACATCAGGCCAGACCAGGCCAGACCTACGGCAGTGGAGGTCAAGGAGAAGGCACAGACCTAAGGTAACACAGGCCTCTCAGGAGTCAAGCAGAACCAACCCAATTCGTTGTGTTCCTGCCCCGAGACACATTCTCGCACTCTCTACACTGAGGCCCTGAGATACACAGGGTCCCTGAGGATAAACAGGTGAGTCTCAAGGTTGCCATGAGTAGCCTGGACTTTACCTGGAGGCCCAGCCTTCACCCGACCCCCCTTTCTCCCCCACATGTTTCCTTCAGAACCAGTGGTGGAGAAACTGAACATGAGAGAGGTTGGCACGGTCAATACTGACTTACCCACTCAGTAAGTGCTTGAGTGGTGGTGCCCTGACTCCAGGTGGTCAGGATTCTAAGAAGAAGTGGAGCACAGGAGCGTCAACCATCACTGTGTGTGCCCTTCCCCCACCACCCCACACTAGAGATAGAGGACATGAGGAAGCTGGATGCTAAGGAACACTCCAGCCACCCTAAGAGCAACTACTGGAACACCGCCTGATCCATTCATTACAGTGGTACCTGTCTGGGAGTGCAGAGTGTTAGAACTAGAGATGAAACACCTTCTAGAAGCTTCCACTAACACCTGGAGAGGAAAGTGCCCTCTAAAGCTCGTGAAGAGATCTTTTTTTCCCACCAAGACAGGGTTTCTTTGTGTAGCCCTGGAACTAACTCTATATACCAGGCTGGCCTCTAACTCAGAGATCTGCCTGCCTCTGCCTCCCGAGTGCTGGAATTAAAGGCGTGCACCACTACCATCCCATCTATGAAGAGACTCTAAGATACCACCTCTTAACTCTCTGAGGAAGGTTCCAAGCCCCAAAGGACCTCTGGATGGGAATTTAGAATCTTATCATTTGCATTTTGCATCTGTGCATCTGCTGGAGATACGTAGCAAGTTGATCCAGCTCCACTATGCCTGGCAGGACTATTTCTCACTCTAAGTGATACATTGGCTCCAAGGATGGAGGTCACACACTGAGTCACGTTGCGTTAGGAAGAATAGGAGTCACTAGACAGCTTGCTGAGGCTGCAGTTCCTGGGCCTTCGATAGGTCTGTGATTCCAAGTCTCTGAGATAGAACTGAGAAGAGGCAGCCCTAACTAGCTTATCAGGCAATTCTAACCTGGATTGCTCCAGACCACAGTGAAGAAACAGTCAGGCTGGGTGAAAGTCTGCTATGCCCGAACATCTGTCTTCCTCAACATCACAAAGCTTAACTTTTTTTTTTTTCTGAGACAGGGTCTAGCTATGTAGATTTTCCTCTCCAGGTGTTAGTGGAAGCTTCTAGAAGATGTTTCATCTCTAGTTCTAACACTCTGCACTCCCAGACAGGTACCACTGTAATGAATGGATCAGGCGGTGTTCCAGTAGTTGCCATTAGGGTGGCTGGAGTGTTCCTTAGCATTCAGCTTCCTCGTGTCCTCTGTCTCTAGATAGAGGCTGGCAGATCAGGCTAGCCTCTAATTATATAGCATATTTCCTCAGCACCCTCTGCTTTAAAGGCTAGTGTCTGCTGCAGGCTGAGGAGGGGGCAAGTTACTTTCCAGGCTCCTCCTGTCTGGAGATTTTACCATTCCTAACTCATATCTCTTAAGTCACTGAGAAAGGAGAGGAAAGCCCAGGGATACTCACTTCTCAGTGGTTTTAACAGCTGGCCTAGGAAGGATAATTTTCCATTCTGCTTACTACCCATTGGCCTAAACCCAGCCACATGATCCCTATCTGACTGCAAGGGACCTTGGGAAATGTAGTCTTTTATTCAAGAACAACAAATTGCTATGAGATCTGGGGAGCAACTAGCTTGCTTCTATCATGGACACTGGATCCATTCTGGTACATAGATTCCTGCACCTTTGGGGTAAAGACAAGTGGCTGGGCTGTGACTACTTCTGGGAGGCCTCAATGGTCACACTTGGGTCTCTCGGCTTATTTAAAAAAAAAAGTTTGACTCTTTTTTTGGGGGGTGGGGTGGTTTTTATTCACATATGGCTGCTCTGTCCCCATCTTGTCCAGCTGGAGCTAGACTGACTTGTCGGGTTCCTATAGACTGATCACTATGTCCATTGAAGAGAGTACTGGCCTCGGTGGATAAACTCTGTGATCAAGTAGTGATGTCTGCCACAGTATGGGAGGGGCTGGTGCTGGTGTGAATGCCTTAGAGTGCCACTATAGGGACAATTGTGACCCTCCACAGCTTGTCCTTGAACCCGATCCTCCACAGTCTATCCCATTTCTACTTGTCACAGAGTGAAGAATAGGTTTGGGACAGCTTCTGTGAGTAAAAAGAGAGCCATGAATATTAGCTGTCAACTTGATCTTCCCATCTTATTTGCTCCTGTGAGCCAAGCTGCTCTGCCTATACCCCATCATGGTAAGGCTTCCTAGAATTAGACTGAATGTGGATGATGTACGTTGACCAACACAAATTAGAACCATTCATACGCCTCCCTCTTTTATGCACCTGGTTTCTATTAATACAGCCACAGACTGTATTAGCCCCTCATTGACACATACACCAATGCTACAATGATCAGCTCTCTAAAGCCCACATGTCTGTCTCATATACATTACAATCAAGCCCTGTGTCTCGGCCTCCCCATCTTTGTTCAGATTCTCCTTACTGAAGATTGAGACCTTTGCATTAACTCCTGTTTCATTTTATCTTGTGTGGTTCACCTTCAAGACTGCCAAGGTCCCTTTTTTTTATGCCTTGAATGCTCTTTTGTCTGCTCCTAAATTGACTTTTCACAGCCGGTGAGAAGCTGGGGTTGGAGTGGCGAGCATTGTAATCACCGTCCTCACGCAGCACTGGCTCTGTCTGGGGTTGTGCACTTTTGCATATAGGAACTTGCTAAAGCCTCAGAGGGTTACCTGAGGCCAGACCCCAATCTCATGTGTGGGTAGAGATGCCCCCTTCAGCCCTGGTCCCTGGGACTCAGAGGCAAGGTCTGATGCAGCCTGAACTTAACTGGATGCCTTTCTAACCACCCTTAACACTGCCAGCCACAGCACCATACTGTCAGAGAGAGGAAGGAAAGCCATGGCCAAACTTGGAGCTGTTCATTACGGAGAAAACCCATTCCAGTTGTCTTAAGTAGGACATAATGTATTACAGGATCGAGTTGCTCATAAGATGCTGAAAAAAAGAAATCCAACCCCAAATGGAACTGTCCTATCAGCACACAGTGCCTGTGACTATGGGATGCACATTGCTCAGCTCATGCCTGCCTTTTGTCTTTGGCCAAGTTTGTCTAGGACAGCCCTGGCTAGTCAGCAATGAAAACATGTTACGTGCAAAATTCTCCCTGCAGAGGTATCATGGTAACGAAGCTCTGGATTTTTAGCCCCCCTCATTCCAAAAGATGCAGTGGAAGGGTGGGAGTATGACCCTTATGGAGCCTGGGGGACACCAGACTCTGTCTGATCACTGCCCTCATCCTTGGGGATGTCTGCTGTGACTTCATTGTTTTCTAGAACCTTTTACTTCTATCTCTGAGAATATTCTTTCCACCCCTGGCCAAAGCTTTGGTTTTATCAGCTCTGGAGGTACCCAGCACAGAGCAGGAGAGTGTGAGTCTCTTCAGAGTGTCCCGCAGGGGTGGGGTATGAGGGGTTCTGGGTGTCTGCTGCCAAGCTTGATGATGTGAGTTTGATCCTCAGGCCCATGTGGTAGAAAGAGAACAAACTCTCATGAGCTGTCCTTTGACAAATGTGTGGCTCCTCATACTGCTCTCTGCCATGTTAGTCCTACCTCCTACCCGAATCATGACTTCCAGCATCTCATGGTGGATGATCTGGTCTTCACTATTTCCCCAGGGATCTTCCCATGCTGGCCTCCAGAACCCACCTATAGGTGTATCTTCCTCTTGGGGAGAGGGGGGTCTTTGATGTGCACTGGTATTTATCTGGGTCCTTGCTTATAAGTGCCAGAAGTAAGCTTAAAATTAAAACCAAAGGGACTTTAATACAAAACTCATGTCAGTTGAAAGGATGCACCCACTCCCTCTCTCTCCCCTCCCTCATCTTTTTCTTCCTCCTTTCTCTGCCTTTATCTTTCTCTCTCTTTTCACTTTTATGTCAACACTGTACCCCAGAAAAACTTCTCCCAGAAGTTTTCTGCTGTGACTTCATTGTTTTCTAGAACCTTTTACTTCTATCTCTGAGAATATTCTTTCTCCCAGAATGAGTGCTAGGGAACGGGCACTGATTCTTCCCACTCACTGTGCCCACAGTTTAACCTCCAAGGGTCCAGAGCTCCAGCCTGTGAAGAGCATATGGCCAAGCCAATCTGAAGCGCCATGAGGCAGGTACTTTGATTAGATCAACATGGTCTGGAGGAGAACTCTAATACTGAGGGAACGGTGGCTGCTCTCAGAATGCACATGGGAGTCCGCAGACTCTGGCGAGCGGACACCCATTGACACTGTCCAGCCAGCTAGCACTCAGCAAGGTCCTGTGGGAGCATGTGTGTCTGCCCTTCTGGCCTCCAAC
This sequence comes from Rhabdomys pumilio, assembly GCA_030674055.1. NCBI lineage: Eukaryota > Metazoa > Chordata > Mammalia > Rodentia > Muridae > Rhabdomys > Rhabdomys pumilio. The sequence goes on along the minus strand of JANHMN010000004.1, from coordinate 26,843,618 downwards.
ATGTTGTTTGGAACCATGATAGCCCTTTTCAGGGCCCTCACTAGCACAGCACAGACACGGATAGACAGCTAATGCTAAGGCGCTCCTGCATGGTCAGTCACCAGAGGCAAGAACCCCATATACATAGACAAAGGTCCAGCCTCCTTTGAAAGTGAGGTTCCTCTTCTCCTCTTCACTCTCCTTTCTCCTTCCTTCACTACCACACCACTTCTCATTATGGGAACAAAACCCAGGGAGTTGTACATTCTAGGCAAGCACTAGCATTGAGTTATACCCTCAATCCTTATAAAGATGCCTTTATTTAATAATTAATTTTATTGTATACATAGTGTGTGTGTGTGTTGCATGCACGTTTGTGTATAGGTGCACGTGCCCACTTCCAGGTTTATTAAGAAAGAGGGAAACAGGCCAAAGCATGACATAGGGTGTCTTCCTCTGTTACTCTCACCCTTATTGTCTTGAGACAGGGTCACTTACTGAGCCAGAAACTCATCATTTTGGCTCAGCTGGCTGCCCAACAAGTTTTCAGGACCCTTGTCTGTTCCCTCCAGTGCTAGGGTCACAGGCACACACAGCCACACATAGCTGCTTACATGGGTTGTGTGGATTACAATTCAGGTCTTCAGGCTTGCATAGCAAATGCTCTACACACTGTGCCTTCTCCTCCTCCCATAAAGACATTTTAAAAGTAAAACTAGCAACAAAGTTTTCTTTTATGTTCAATTATGGGTGGCTGGCTGTAGCTTTGAGTTGTAGCCTTACACAATAAAGATTGCTGGGATCTATTAGTGATGTCTGTCGCAGACAGAGGCCAGGGGGCAGGGTGTGCTATCTTGTGTCTGCCACTGCATCTAAAAATTCCCTCTAATAGAAGAGAGAAGACTGGAATTCAAAATATGCCAAACTGGAGAAGCAAATTGGCAGTAGGGCTTGGTAACCTTTGCACCTAAGGCCAGTCTCTGAGTATCTACCTGGACATCGTTCCAGGATTCATCTTTTAGAGTCACCCTACACTGCTGGTTGTCTCCCAGGTCTGATTACAGTCTAGATGTGGCTCCTCATTATATAAAGCCAACCAATCATATCTTGATCACATTGCCATAGGATCTGCTGTCTTGTGAATGATTCTGAAGCAGAGCAGCTTACAGGGCCGGCTCAGGCCGGCTCAGGCCGGCTCAGGCTGGCTCAGGCCTTAGCGATGTCCCTATCCAATGATGATCTCTTCTTGTTGCCCTTGTTCACCCCATTGAGGTTCTTGTCAGATTACTTGCTCTGAATGTTCTAGAACAATTGCAGTTATTGATATTAACCCTTGGTTGGCAGCATAGCTATTAAAGCAGAAACCTGGTACCAGCATCCCCCTCATTGATTACCTACTGGGGTCACAAGACCTTCGCCAGAGTATATATTGTATGAAACTACAATCTAACCTTGTCAAGCAAGGAATGCCATGATTGATTAGTGATGTCTGCCACAGACAGAGTATGGAGGATTGGTGAGTATACTTGGACCATTTTCTTGGTCCCAAGCCTGCTAGAGCTATCTCTGTTTTTTCCCTTCCTCATCTTCTAGGAGAGCCAAGATTCCTATATTCAAGGGACCTCTCATTTTTCTGGTCTTGGATAGAAGAAGTTGCTCTTCTTGTGTTCTGTATGACAGTCCACTCAAGGATGCCTATGAGATTTTGGTCTCTCTCCCCTCCTCCCCTTTTGTCTCCCACTGTCTCTCTATCCCATTCCCTCACCTCTAGGTTGGCAGAGTACAGACGTGTACCCCCACTTTCAGTTCCTAGTATTCTGAGCTGTCTTGGAAGACAGGACGCATCAGGAAGCCATGATGTGGAACTGGGAATATTCTATAGGAAGCTTGGTCCTAGAGGCCTGTTGGGAAGTCTCAGAGTCCTGTGCACCATGGCTGTCAGTCTGGATTCTCTATGTGAGAGCTCAGGCCTGCCATACAATAGCCATAAATCCTCCTAGAGCCCTGACCTCTCCAACACAAAGTTTGCAATAAGCCCTGGCAAATGGCTTTCTGGGTACAGAGCCAAATGACCTATTTGTCTCCCAATGTCTAGGTAGCATCAGAGACTTGGCCTGCCAAGTGAACTTTGCTCTAAGAACGTTGTGTCCTTTGGTCTTTGCAGGAGCTGGTGCCTCCCCCCAACCCCTCTCCCCCCTTCCCCCCCCCACCATCCAGCCTCCACTGTAATTCTCACTTGTCACACTTCTCCATTCTTTCTGACTCTTCCTGCTACAGAACTTTCTTTTCCTTTTGAAACAGGGACTTACTTAGCCCAGGCTGGCTTCAATTCTCTTTGTAGACAAGGATGGCCTTGAATTCCTGATCCTCCGGGCTCCACCTCTTAAGTAGTGGGATTTTAGGTTGGCTCCTTGCTGTCTTCAGGGACTTCTCATCTGTTTTCTCTAGCCCTGGCCTCAGGCTTGGCTTCTGGCCTGGCACCACCTCCTCTCCCAGCAGCACTGGCTCCTCACCCTAGGCCTCAATCCTCTCCCGTTGGAGCTTCCTGGCAGCCAGTCTCCACCCACTCCCCATTTGCATTTACTCCGACTTCATCTGCAGAGCTTGGTGGCTTCCAAAGAGAACAGGTGCACGCTGCTACACCAGCGGGGGTGGGGGGTGGGGTAGGAAGGCTTTGCACCTCACTCCCAGTTCCTGGCAAGCCTTTCTTCAAGGTGAAAACCGTTAGCTTCTTGATATTTGTATTACACAGATTTAGAGGCAGAGGTGAACCAAGAATAGTGATCCACCTGGGAAACTGCATCTGTTATAGTCCTGTGTCAGGGACAGAGGAGGGGATGGCTGGCCTTGCCCTTGCCCCTGTTGGAGAGGGAGGAAAGGGTAAGGGTACACCTAGGCATGACAAGAGCTTTTACATTCACCTTGGAAGAGAGGTGACGTCTCCGGACCGTTTTACAGAAATAGACGGAGGACAAGCTCATGATGGCAATAAACAGCCAAGATACGATTCGAACCCAGACAGTCTGAGCTTGACCATACTGACTAGGGAAAAGGGGTGGGGGAGGGGAGGTAGTGCTCTTCTGGAAGACCCTCCAGGGAGAAAACATCTTCCCCAGGCCCTCTGAGGTTATAGGTCGTTTCTAAATAAGGACATTGGCCTCATAGGAAGAAAGTTCAGCCAAGGTCTAAGATGCAGGTTTGACAACAGACTGGACTGGCTTCCAGTTCTAGCTCCACCCCTTCCCAGCTGGGTGACTTTGAACCTCTTCCTTCAGTTCTCTGAGCCACATGGCCAGCTGTCATTGTAAAATGTAGGCATTATCAGAGCCAGCTTGCAGCAGTTTTTAGGATTCCATGTATGAGTGCATGGGGAGGGGGGGGGAGCAACTGGCACAGCCAGCTTCCTAAACACAGACTGCAGTTGCTGAGGCTGGAATGTGTCTCTGTGTTGTCCCATCTCACTACCACTGGCTGTAGGAAGCCATGCTTGGAAGCCAGGGTCTGGGAGGGAGCATGGGCTTGAGCAGGCAGCTGTTTCTTCTTTTCTGTAGCACAGGCACCTGGAGGCACCAGAAGATGGGCTTTCCTGCTCCAAGGGGACTGACACATGTAATCACATAGTTTAGCAGAACAACAAAGTGGCCCCGACTACAGGATTTGTCACTGGCTGTGAGTAGGGCTAGCTGCAGGCGTTGCCTCCAGAAAGATCCCTGCAGGAGATTCCTGCTAGATCCGACACCTGCTGCCTCCTGCCTGCTCTAGTAGGGCCTGGCCAACTGGCCAAGTCTCTGAACTTTGAGAATTTGACTCTGGAAAAGTCCTTTCAGGAAAGTGCTGTGCAGTGTGGGCTGCTGCGGGAGTGCTCCTGATGCCGCAGAGATGGAAACTCATTGTCCCCGATAAGTAGGAAAGATGCAGCAAGTTACAGTCTGCAGCTCTGCCTGGACCCAAGGATGAACGACCTGCAGCCTTCCTTGGTGGCTCTCAGGTCAGTGGATGACCTAGGTCTTTATTTCCCTGAAATATCAAAGCTCTCAGAAGTGAGCTTCCTTAGCCCCACCCCACACCCAGACCTCCCACCTCTGCCCACAATGTAAATGTCCTTCTATCTCCTTCTTTACCATGTCTGGGTGGCTCATTCTACCACAAACATAATTAATTACATAGCCCACCTTTAAAATGCCCCTCTCTGGCCCTCACTTGCCCAGGTCAGGTTGATTTCTCTACTTCCCTTTACAGCAAAACTCAGAGGAGACGAATAAGGACAGCACCCACTACCCGAACTGTCATGGTCCCTCTCTCCCATGTCCTTCTCAAACCTGGTCACCAGGCTTCCATATTCTCCCTGCTCAGTCTCCCCCAGTGAAGGTCTGTGTCACCCTCCACCCACATGGATACCAAAGCTATCAGTCAGTCCTCCAGCCTCAGTGGAAACAGAGGTTGGCTGCACCCATCTTCCGGATCCCCCTCTCCAGCTGTCCCCTATCTCTTTTGTAGATTTATAACAATCTCCTGACTTCTGATGATCAGGGAAGCCTAGGGCTCAGTTACTCCTTCTGTCCTCCACCTCAGTTCTCAGCCTGTATAGATTGATTGGCAGGTCGACCAGATGGAGGAATGCTCAGAAGATTCCAGAAGCACAGCTTGGGGCCTCTTTTTGAAAGTATTTCCATCAGTCAGGAGGATTCTGACCTAAGGAAGACTCAAGCCACTAAAGGAGTGGAAAATCTGTGTTGGGAGGTGCTGCAACTGCAAAAGATGGACCTAGCTGAAGGAGGTTGGTCACTGCTGGTATCTTTATGAGCTGTATCTTGCCTGCACCCCTTCTGGTTGCTGCTCCATTCTCTTCCAGCCCATCATAGTGTGTGATGTTCTTTCTCTCCCTCCTTGTCACAGTGGATAGAATCCCTGAAACCAAGAGGAGAACAAACCTTCCCTTCCTGTTCTGCTATAGGTCCAAAAGGTCCCCTGCAGGGTCATGTGCTTGAACACTTAGCCTACTCCTGATGGTGCTTTGGGACGACACTGTGGAACCTTTATAGTAAGTGACATTGCTGGGAGAGGTAGGTCATTGGGGATAGGTCTTGGAGGGATGTAGATCACCATGCTTTAGGCTTTGAACTCTTAGTTTTCTGATCTGCCAGGACTGAGGGGTGGGATCTACTTAACAGAATAGGGTTGTAACATCATCTTTATAAGCCTCGCTGTTTACACAATAGAGACTAGCTTGCAGTGGGTGCTTAGTACATGCTTGCCGATTGGAGGGATACATGTTTCTTTCTCCATCCAGGTATTTCAAGCTTACATGCACATGGATGGTTTCTTGCCATGCCTGAGGCTTAGGCACTGGATGTCTTCAGCTATCAGGATCAGTCTTCAGACTGTTCTGTACAGCCCCGAGAATGCTCCATGATGGGCCATACTTTCTGTTTTGCATGAGTGACTTTATCGAGTATATAGTAAGCCAACATCAAAGAATGAAGAGCAGATGAGTGATAGAAGCACATAGTATAAAACAGCATCAAATCTGGTGCTGAAGACATCCAGCAGGAACCAGCAGAGAAACCTCCGCCGAGTCAGTCAGGAGTCAGTGCAGTTCCTTATAGTGAAAGGCAGAGCAGAGGGTACACCAGCTGAGGCTTCCGAGTGAAAGAGCAGATAGTAACGGTAAGGTAACACCATCGAACTAGGGGTTAAAGATGCCCAGCAGAAATCAACTGGGGAAGTAGAGGTAGTCCCCTGGAGGTCTTGATTATAAGGTTTCTCCCCACTGAGGAGCTGGCTTCACGAATGACACTCAGGTTTCCCCTTATACCACAGGCAATTTTTCTCTCACAGGGTAGATGATAGTAACCTCTGTTGGATATGGTTTTACCTTCTATCTGTTCTCAAGGACACACTGTTTTTCACTCTTGGGCTATTTTGAGATCTCTTCCTTCCTTGCCATAGACTTACAGAGGCCAATCTACTATTCAATGGGGAACAGGGCGGTTGGAAGACAGTTTGAGGCAAACATGGCTAAGTCTGAAATGGATGGAAGGGCCAACCCTGCTTCAGGAGCCGTCTTCTCAGTAAGCTGAAGTAGCACAGGATAAGTTACAATGTGCATCATACCACGCCCCTGCTGCAGGGCGTTCACGTGCCCTGGGCTTGAGCTCAGTCAGCATCCATCTTCTCCCATCCCCTATGTGCTCCTGAGGCAGCCACTCTCCTTAGCTCTGTCATCAAGTAAAGAAGAAGAGTAGATGGTCTCAAATGTGTTCACACAGAGGAAAGTTCTAGAAAGGGTAGAGAGCGACCAGGAGTCAGACTCCAAAGAGCAGCTGGGCCACCGCTAACCTCAGTTTCCCTGAGTCTGGAATGGGAAGTGATGAGGATTTTGTACCCCGTAGGCAAAGAATTAGATACAAGGTAATGGAGGAAACCATAACCACATCTTGGTATCAGCTGTATCTGCTGTTGGTCGAATGACTCCTTTGTGACTGAACGTCTTGAAGTTGTAGCGAGGCTGCTCCCACCAGATCAGAAACAAGCTCACCGGGGCATCCTCCCACGCATGTGCAGTAACAAAGGGTCTGCACCCTCCAAAGGCCTGGCAATCACCACCATACAATGCGATCCGTACTGTGGCTTTAGCCACCTGTCTTTTGCTGTGTGAGTTTTTCTAGAGGATTTTAGGAGGAACTCCTTAAAAGGGAGGTCCTGTCTTCCATGGTTTGGGAGGGGGAAGGGTGACCTTGTCTTATATGTGTCAATCATCTCACAAATACTCTTAAAACTTACTCATAATCCACAGTGTATAGCCCGCTGAGTTCCTCCAGCCCGAGTCAGTCCGCTCCTCTCTTTGGAGTATTGGCTTGGCTTAGGTTTGCTAAATAAACCTTTGCTCAAACTGTCTTCGGACTGAATTCTTTCCTTCAAGAACAAACCGACCCCATAACAGAGTCAGTCACTGTCAGAGGCAGGTGCGACTGAACAGTTGCAGGAGTCACGCCCGTGAGGGGGCTGTAAACAAAGTTGCCACACACCAAATCATGACCTGTGACTATTAGACGCTGCTCTCCTGTAATTCAACCCTGAACCACATCATTACCTACGCCGGAGGCTTTTCATTCTTACTCTCCTTCAGGGACTATAGCCTCACTCATTAGTTCATCCATTCAGTACTTTTATGGAACATACGCTGTGCAGGACCCTGGCTCTGTCCCATATGTACTACACAGAGCAAAGCCGAGCAAAGCCGAGCAAAGCTGAGGTCAGGCTCTAACCCTCAAGAAATAATTGGAGTGGTCATAGCAGTGATTGCCATTTATTGCTGGGCTGCCTGCCTGCCAGCCAAGCAGTAAGGCCTGCCAAGTTAAGGGACGGCCTTTGATGCCAGTCATAGCACTCCATCCTCTCTAAGCCCTACCACAAAGGTGTGGCATCCATCTCTATTCTATAGATACATACATTGAGATCTATGTCTGCCATGAGTGGTGGCCATGGGATAAAAATCCCTCTGTTCAGGTTAGGAGTCTGAGTTTTCTTGTCCTACACATCCAGTTAACCTACGGCTCTTAGAGGGCCCATTTCACACTCAGCTGCTAACACTCAAAAAGCTGTGACATCTGCCCAGAACTGGAGTCATCATTCTACCCCAAGGAGAAGCAGACAAGGCTTTGTCATACAAACACCCAGGCCAGCTCAGGGGCAGCTCACACATGTGGTGGGGTTTCTTGAGACCAGCCTCCCTGGGAACTTGGACACCTGCTCGCCTGGGGGAACTGCCCAGGGTGTAGTGTGACAGGACCTTGCTCGTGCCCTGCAGGTGCCCCCACAGATAGAACACCCCCACCCTGCCCCACCCACGACACTTCTGCAGTTCCCTTTGTTCTTGCTGTAAGTCACAGGTGACAGCCGGTTCCTCCCTCTTGAGGAAGCTGTGACGGGATGAACTCTGGGTCCTCGGGAGAGCCGCTCAAAGGAGGCTTCGGGAAAAATCCTGATACTCTGAAGCTATGTGATCACTTTGGGGGAAATGTCTCCTGCTTTCAGCCTCTGAAGTGGTGTAAAAGAGGCTATGGGAGTTAAGGCAAGAATCAGACTGGGTTTGTGTCTCCTGGCAGCCCTTGCCCAGCTGTGGAAGCTGCCACTGTCCCAAGAATGTGCATGCGCAAGACAATGTCCCCTGATGCAGATGTTCATGTATGCACACCCAGGAGCTGTTGGATGCATGCTCACATATGTGTCTCTGGGCACATGGGTCTAGGTGCTAACTGGCTGGCCTCTGCTGCCTAGAAGATAACCCATCTGTCTCTGCCCACACACTTCTGTACTGGCTGGCCTGTGGGAGCAGCTCTCTTCCACGCATGTCTCGTCTACCTGCCAAGACCAGTAGCCTGCACAGGCACACACTTTCTGTGGCTAAGACACTTCTTAAAACCTAGTCTTGGAACTGTCAACCTGTCATACTGACCCTATTGTATTGGCAAAACATACAGCTGAAAAAGTCAAGGGCAGAGAAATAGGTGCCACTCCCTCAATGAGAAAGCATGTAGTGGAGAACTGGATCCATGTTTGACCACAATCTGCATGTATGTGTCTCTGTGGATATGCCTGACTGTGCAAGTGCACAGGTGCCCTTTCATACGTGTACCATGCATGTCGATGAGAAATGAGAATGCTAAGTTAAGCATGTGTCTGTGTTTCTGTACATATCTAGTAGTATTGTGCGCATGCGTGCAAACACACACACACACACACACACACACACACACACACACACACACACAAGGGGGGCACTACAGAGGCATACAGATTGAGCCTGAGCCTATGCAGTGAGTCTGTCTTAATCCCTCACAGAGATGCCTTTGGCCCTAGTGAGTCACATGCTGTCTGCATGTGCTGAGGTAGATTTTGCTCTGTTAGTGGCCCTGAGAAAATTCACTGGTCAGTTGTCTTGTAGTCTATTATTACCCAGATGTCTGTGTGTTCCAAACAATTGTTTTTAGATTGCTTCATTAGTCTGTCTCGGCAGACCAGATCCTGCTACACTTGACTGGCTCAGATTCTCTGGGGCAGAGCTGGTGGAAGCTGGCCATGCAGCTCCCTTGCTCCATGTGTGGAAGAGGGTGCCCCAGAGAGAGAAATGAGAGCGAGTCACCACATGCTACACCAGGCAGCATTGTGGAACAAGAAGGGGATGAACTTTGGGACTAGGTTAGTATTCTAGAACCTGCCATTTGCAGACTGGGTCACTCCTGCAAACTCTACAAGAAGGGATCACTGCATTGGGTATTATGGGGAAGACAGAGTTGGAAGGAGATATGTATGGGGCACCCAGCACTGTGCCTGACCATTCTGGTGTGGTCCAACCTATGGTCACTGTGCACAAGGCTCAGGGCCTTATTGACAGGGCTGAACAACTAGCTGGTGCCAGCTGTGGTTCCCTACTTGACTCAGGTAAGTGACTGAAGTTCTAAGGGAGAACCCAGAGACCCTCCGCCACAGCCAGCCCTGCTCAGGAATGAGTTGTGTCTGCAGGCAAAGCTAGGACCTAGGGCTATCATGCCTGTGTCTCTGCTCGGTGCTCACAAATCCTATAACCCTGTGCTCTGAAAGCGAGGGTAACAATGGCCTGGGGGCAAGCTCTTCCCTTCTACCTTCCAACTCCTGCTCACCTGATGGGAGAGGATTGTTCCAGAAGTCTTACCCACATCTCTGCCTCCCTTCCTAGGAGAACTTGATAGGAGTATCCGCACTGCCAACCCTTGTGCCAACCAAGAGCTACAGAACAGCTTTGGGCCTCTGGGAACATCACTTCTCCCCCCCACCTCCCCCCATTAGCTGCCACTTTCCAAAATAGTCAAGGTGCCGCTGGGCTGCTGCTGTGCCCTGTGCCCAATCAGGTATTAACCATTCCTGGGAAGGGCCACCTGATAAAAGATTTTAGATTCCGTGGGCCACACGTGTTCACTGTCACTTGCTCTTCATCTCATTCTCTTAAAAATACACACTTGTTTTGAGTTGACTGTGAAGTGCCTCCCCACTCCCAACTTTCTTGTGTTGAAATCTTAGTCCCCAGCTTAAAGCCAGTACCATCCCCATGAAGGGATCAGTCCCTTAATGGGTTTACAATGTGACAGTGTTACTGGGAGATGGAGGAGAGTCAGAGATGGGCCCCATAGGAGGAAGTGAGGGTGTGTCCTTCCAGGGCACACCCTGTTGCTGCTCTCTGGGTAGCAGCCTGAGGTATCAGCTTCCTCTTCCACACACTCCCTCTCTGATGTTCTGACTCACTCCTGGTCCAAAGCAGGGAGCCAGCTGACCAGGGAAACCTCTGGAACTGAGAGCTACATTTCCTATTTTAAATTGTTCTTGGACCGTGAGATGGTTTCTTGGCACTTGTCACCAAGCCTGATGGGAGGAAAGAGATGACTCTTGAGAGTTGTCATCTGACCACCAGACATGGACCATGGCGTATGTGAAAACAATAGAATCTCTAATACAAGCATGAAAACACACACACACACACACACACATATACACACTCACACAACCAACTACCATACTATTCTTTTTGTGGGGGGTTAGAGACAGGGTTTCTCTGTATAGCCCTGACCCTGACTGTCCTGGAGACCTGACTGGCATAAAACTTCCTGCCTCTGCCTCCTGAGTGCTGGGATTAAAGGTGTGCCCCACCATCATCTGGCCAGCATCCTATTCTTAGCTCAACAGCTACATAGACACAGGCTAGGTGTGGGAGGCCCCATGAGATGTGGCTGGCCACTCTTGGGGAGACAGGCAGGTAAACATCTGAGTTAAAACATGTGTGAGCTGAAGTTGCCAGGGCTCCGAGTTGTACAGGGGTCTGACAGCACCTTTGTCCCACCCTGAGGAGACCGTATGGCAAGGCAGCTGCGGTTGGCCCTCATCTAGTTATTTGTGTGTGGCTTGAGGTGAGGTTCCCACCAACTAGAGCATTCACCAAGCACCAGGGGTGAGTGGGGACCTCCAAGTGCCTCTTCATGATATAGTTAACTTGGCTCACAAAACTGCAACTCTTTAAAACACTAGTCAGAGGAGACCCGGATAGAGGGGAGGGGGGGAAGAGCAGAGAACATAGCCAGCTCTTTCAGCCCGTGTCCTACATTATAAAATTGCCTAAATAGCATAATGGATTTAAAAAAAAAATGTTTTGTAATTTTCCTTTGTCCATTATTATAAGAATCAGTCACGGAAATGAACCAAGAAGAAAATAATAAATCCTACCCCTCAACTTCTTCAGATTCAGCCACTCCTGCCACTCTGGGGAAGATTCTGCAGGCACCTCTGTCTGGTCGTAAACACATATGCACGTCGGCTTAAATGAGCACGAGCAGACTCCACATGCTGTTGTAGAAAATGGTTTTTTTCTTCTCGACAATATGTTGTGGACATCTTTCCATGTCAATAAATATAGATCAGCGGCGGCATGTTAAACGGCAGTGCTATATCCGATCGAGTGCACAAATAGAAGTTTGAAATGCCAGAGAGGCATTAGCTCCGCTCGGCTCTCAAGTGGTGGGCATTTGGCGATGCTCAGACAGCAGTTTGGGGACCTGGGCCACAACCACCCTGGCTGCCAGCGACACCGTGTTAGGACTTATTCCATTAGAGACCCAACCTGCTCACAGTAACCTCTGACAACCTTAGGCTCCAGGGAGCATCCTGGCAGATGGCTGTGGAGGAAGGCCGAGCTTCTGACTCACCCCACAGAAGGGCATTACCCTTCCTATAGCCCTGGCTTTCCTGGTTTCTTTAGAAATGCTCAGCAAGGCATGGCAGTGCGCTCTCTCTTCTCTCTCTCTCTCTCTCTCTCTCTCTCTCTCTCTCTCCCTCTCTCTCTCAGGTCTTGATGGGACCTTGGTCCTTCACCTGCCCCAAGCCCTGCAGGCAAATGGTCTTTTACTTTTCCAGCTTCTCTTTCTGACTCATGGCACCCCTCCCCCTTCCCATTCCACTCCCCCTCCCCATACCCCTCCCTCCCCCTATTTCTGGTCTTGATTTGTGAAGTGAGTCTCTATGACTCAATGTCCCTGCTGTACTCAACAAAGGGTCCCCTTTAGAACTCTTATGCTCATCAGTTGTCATGCCATGCACCGCTCAGGTGTGGCCCCAACTATTGGTTGTCACTGATCTGAGGACCTTCTGTGTCCTTACATCTTAGACCCATGTGTTTGGCCTCCACTCCTAGTCTGAGTTTCTTCTCTTTCTCCTGATGTTGTTTCTATCTGAGGGCTCTCTCCTGTTCTCCCTGTTGATACTGGTCCTCCATGCCTAGTATATCGGTCAGGCTTCATCTGCGCAATAAGCAGCCCCACAGACATCAATGGCTTATACACTAGCATCCGCTGGAGCACACACAAGGGTCTGCCTTGGTTGTGGTGTCTCTGATCTTGGCCAAGCCTGGGATATTGGCTTCAGTTGGGCATCTAGTTACTTGATTTGTCTTTATTCTAGAACTCAAGTTGTGCTCCTCTCCTGGGGTGGGTAGAAGATGCTTAATACAAGATAGTGGAAGCAGGCAGGTGTTAGAGGCTTCCTTCAGCTCTGATGCGCAGGAGCGTCTACCCATATCCGTCAAGTAAAGCCAGTCACCTTGCAAAGCTCAAAATTAAAGAAGGGGAGGAGGACGGGATAGACTCCATCTACCAGAGGAGGCCACTTCAGCAGTCCTAGGTCACAATCCATTCAGAAGGAGGGTGCCTTACTGATGGGTCCACCTCTCTGCCAGTCTCTAGACTTCTTTGGTTCAGGAGAAATCTAGAGGCTGGCTTTGTGTCTTTGTCTCTGGCCCATGACTGGGCAAGCAGAGGGGCTCAGGCAGAGTTTGCAAAGTGACTAGCTGACTTACCAACTCACTGGGGCACTGTTGTGGCTTAAACTGTCCACCTCTGCCCTCAGCACAGATTTGGAGATGTCATCCATGAGAAGTGGACACATTTCCTCATAACTGTGACATCTTAAGACCCTGATGCTCCACTAATGGCTACAGCCTCCATCTATCTTTGACTCTGGGACTGTATCAGCAAAATGGGTGACTTGGCCCAGACAGTAATGAGCAGACTGTAACTCAAACCCAGCTCTCTGACATTGAGTCCTTGACCTCACATAAAACTGTGCAGTGGTTCATCTTTTCTGGAAACTTGCAGTGTCCTTCAACCCTAGTCATCCAGACACTGGGTAGACAGTACCACTTGGTGTGGGGACAGGACTTTCTCAGAAATGACAGAAGGTTCAGGGGTAAGATAAGGAAGAGGATGAACTTGTTGTTCTGATCCTTGAGGCATCTGGTCAGGCACAGGTTGCTAAAGAGATGGGGGGGTGCCTCCATCATCAGGGGATGTTGGTGGAACACCTAAGGGCTCAATAAGGGTAGACATATGAGAGCTGCCAGGGCACCTGATGGGATAATAAGTCCCTGAACACGCAGGGCTATGGCTGAGGCATGCAAATGGCTTAGGAGAACAGTCACTAGGCCAGCCTTGTAGAACAGGGTCAACCCTGATGCTCTGGCTAGCTTGATGCAGAAGGTGGAGAATGGGGGTTTAATCTCACCTGTTCTCCAGGGGCAAGAGGGGCCCAGCTGCCTCTCAACCGTTTACATTCATTCCTTGTCTGTGCCAAACTCTGCATGCAGCAGCCTGCTCCCAGAGATGAGCTATTTTAAGTGCTTCCCCTCCGCCCCTAAGGGTGCCATGTGTTTATCTTGCTTTCGAGTTAAAAGGGAAAATCAATTTCACTCTTACCTCAGGAAGATTTGGGAGTGGGGGATGGCGTCATTTCATTAAAATGAGAGTGGGAATGGACAATAAGGGCTTTGGACTCCCACCCCTTTGGCCACTCATGAGTAAATAGTAACCTGCTGCACACATGACACACCTGCAACCCAGTCTAGGGGACTTCAGAGGCCTGGCCTTTACCTGAAATGATCACTGAACTGTGTCTTCCAAGCCCATCTCAGGGAGAAGGAAGGAGCAAGGAGCCAAATTCATCGCTGGTGTTTATGGGAGCTTGTGCACACATGTGCATTTGTCTATGTGTGTTGGGGTCAACCATGAACTCTATATATCTCTGTAGGATGGTAAATGTCTGGGACCTTGGTCACTCGAGCCAGGCTCAGTGATCTGGTACCTGTTGTCTTGGATGGACATAGCCCTGGCTCAAGCTTCTGGCTTGGATTGATGACTTCAAGCTCCACTGGGCTAATCTGGGTCTGGTCAGGCTCCTTGCCCTTGCTGTCATAGCTGCTGCCTCCTGGTCTGCGTTTCTGTCACTACTCTTTCCAGGAGTCAACAGGGACTCCAAGCTTCCTCAGGTGTCCTCAAGACCTGAGTGCAGAGTCAGGAGAAACCCACTCTGGCTTCTACCCACAGGGTTGATGCTGACCAGAGAAGGGCAAGTCCTGGTCTCTAGTTGTATCTTCTGTGAAATGGGGCTCTTCAAGGGTGGACCACCAGCCCTGGGGCTTCATAGAACACAGACCCTTGCCCTGGACGACTGTTTCATTCTCACCCACCTGCTTACATAACTGACATCTAGGGAGGATCTTGCAGCCCCAAGTTGTTTAAAGTTTCCTGAGGCTAACCCACTTGTCTTCCAGCTGAAGGATGCCCTGTGGTCCTGTCCACAGGGAGATTATGACCCAAAGGGAACTGAACCCAAAACAAATTCAGTGAGGCAGAAACTGTCAGCCTATCAAACCCTTGTGCCATGAGCAGACATTCTGATACAAACCCAAAGGGAGAAGGCTCATGGAGGCTCGGGCTCCATGATGCTCCCAGAGGATGTGCTGTTTTTAATAGGTGCCAAATCCTGGCATGGGTTTGATGGGGATTTAGGACAGGCTGGTAGAATTGGTGTGGAAAGAAACAAGCTGGAATGTGCGTGGACACCAAATGTGTCGTTCAGAGGCCACCGCTGACTCAAAATCTTGCTTGGGATGATGCTTGTCTCATTGTGTGGTGATGGCTATGCTTCAAGGCCAATGTGATTGTTTCCAAGGCACAGATAAGGGAACCGGGATTCAGAAGGGACACATGATTTGTTGAATATTAGTCACATGTAAATAAATAGTAGAGTAGCCATGAGAACCAGAGTCTGTGTGACCTGAGTGAGCATGCAACCAGAAATAACCAGTTTGGATTTTTGGAGTCAGTCATGGAGTAGTAACATTGAGACTGAGGATATGGACAGTTTCTGAGAAGAGACATGGATGAGGCATGGACCAGAGCCAACAGTGGGCCATCCACTAGCTGCGGCTGGAAAGGAGTGCTCTCAGTGAGGTGGTAGGGACGCTGGGAATTGAGCACCAGACTTAGCAGCTAACGGGATGACTTTGGAGTTGTCCTCTCCATCTCACAGAACTGCCACGACTCCTGATGAAGTTTGCTGGACTCTGGGGATCAACTGAGTCACTCAGTCAGGACTCAAAACCATCTCCACTTCTGACTTGACTCCAGAAACAAGGGTGCTCACGCCTCTCCTGTGGCCAATGCTCCACCTGTTAGGAATAAAATAAAACCTCTCTGAGGCTTCCTCCCCTTGGTCAGATTCTGTCACCTGGGGCAAGACAGAAGAACCTGCTTCAACTCTCATGCAGTCCCCATCGCCTTTCCAAGTTATATGGCAGTAACAATATAATGTAGGTGTTTATTGGACTTTTCCATTTTAAGAACTCTTCTCAGAGCTTCACAAATGCCGCCCTGGGGGGCTGACTCGTGAGCATCTTTGAAATGGCTCCATAAGGTGGTCCGCTGTAATCCTGAGGGAGCGGAGCTTGTTTCAAATTTTTAACAAAGAGGTGGGGGTCATTTTGGGAAAACAACTCAGATATCTGATTTGTAAAGTGCCATGGCAGGAATGATAGTAAGGCCTGGCGTGTGCTGTTGAAATTATTCAGGTGAAATTCAGTGTGGGTAAAGAACATGGTAGAAAAGAGGAGACTGGAGAGATGCTCACAAAATACCCCAAGGACAGAACTATAGAAGCTGGGAGCAGTTGGTTGTGGGAGTTGAGGAAGAGGAGAGACAGACACAGACACTATCAGATTTTGTTCCAGATGAACATGTCAGGAGAGCCTGGGTCATTCAGCAGTTGACCAACAGGCCGGACTAGGAGAGGTCACATTTAGCTCTGTGCGCATGAAGAGGTAGAGGTCACTGGAATGCTACCCACTCATTTGTTAGTTTGTCCAGCCATTTATTCAACAAGGCTTCACTGAGTTACTCGTGTTTGTGAACTGCCTGACAAGGATGTTGGGAACTGGACATGGGTCTTCTGCAAGAGCAGTGTGTGTGCTCTTAATGACTAATCCGCCACTCCAGGATTATACAAGGCCTTACTGAAAATCACCTGCATACCAGATACTCTGCTTGGTCCTAGGGTTGCACAGACACAGTCATCTCTAATTTCTGGAGGAGGAGAACAGATATAAATTGATAGTCCTGTCAATTCACACGTGTGTCCTTCAGTAAACGCATGGATAATAAACTATGGTACACCCATACAGTGGAATATTATTCACATGGTAAAAGGAATATGTTATCAAACATGAAGTAACTGAAAGCCACATTGCTAGGCTAGAGAGGGCTATCTGAAGAAGCTGTTTCTTATGATTCCAAATACATGGTGTTGTGGGAAAGGCAAACTATAGGGACAGTACAAAGATCGGTAGTTTCTAGAAATAAAAGGGAACAGGGTGCTGACCGAACAGAGGAGTTTGAAAATGTGTCCTGTGATGTGGTCATAGTGGGCACATGCTATTATATATTTGTCAAATTTCACAAAATGCTCAATGCCAAGTGAGAATGTGAACCACGGGCCTTCGGTGATAATGGTGTCAGTGTGAATTCATCAAGCCCAGCAGACACACTGCTCTGGCAGGGGCATCAACAGAACACAGAGGGGCCAGGGACAGATGGAGACTCTCTGCATTTTATGCTCAATTTAGCAGTGAAGCTGAAATTGCTATTAAAAACAAAGCTCATTGCAATTAATATTATAAGACTGGAATCAATGCAGAGGCTAGGATAGTGTATGGCTCAGATATGACACATTCCCTGAAGGGAACATGCATCGGAAGCTTGGTTTCCGGCTTGTGGTGCTATTGGGGGAAGCGGGTTGTGAAAGGCCAGCTTTATCACTGGGTTCATTCATCCACGAGCTCATACTGAGCAGGGGTATGAGGTGGGGCCCGGGTAGAAGGACTGAGTCACTGAAGGGGAATGTCTTTGAAGTGTATCTTGCCCATGGTCCCTGACCCCTTCCCTGCCCTCTTACTCCTGACTGCCATGAAGGGAGGAGCTTTCTTCTACTGAAACCAGACCATCCACCATCTGTGACACTCTGACTCAGCACAGGCCCAGGATGATAGAACCAATGCCATAGACTGATATGTTTGAAACCATGTGCCAGTCAGACAGACAGACAGACAGACAGGCAGGCAGACAGACAGACAGACAGACAGATAGACAGACAGACAGACAAACCCCCTTCCTCCCTTTATGTTGCTTCTCTCAAGTATTTTGCCAAAACAATAACAAGCACATGCAGATCCTGAGTGTGTGGTCAGGAAGGGTTGCATTGGGGAGGTGACATGTGACTTGTGATGAAGGTTAAGTGGAGAGACTGGAACTTGGCTTGTAGCTTAGGTGAGAGCTCTGTGGGTCTTGGTTTGCTTCTCTGTTGCCAGGATAAAACACTAACCAAAAGCAGCTTGTGGAGGAAAGAGTTTAGTTTATCTTATAACTCTTAGGTAGCACTCCATCATAGAGGGAAATCAAGGCAAGAATGCAAGGCAGGAACCGAAAGGCAGGAACTGTAGCACAAACCAGGGAGGAAGGCAGGAAGGCTGATTAATGAATGGTCTTTCCCCCATCACCCCTGCCTAGTCTCACATTCAGCTGCCTATCTATCTATCTATCTATCTATCTATCTATCTATCTATCTATCTATCTTCTTTCTTTCTTTCCCTCTTTTTTTCTTTCTTGGTGGTGGTAATGATGGTTTTTTAAGACAAGGTTTCTCTGTGGCCTGACTGTCCTGGAACTCACTCTGTAGACCAGGCTGGCCTAGAACTCACAGAGATCCTCCTACCTCTACCCTCCCTCCCCTCACCCAGTGTGAGATTAACAACATGCACCACCACACCCGGCCTCAGCTGTCTTTCCCTTGAATGATATCGCTTCCTGGGCTTGACCCTTCCACATCAATCATGAGGAAAATGCCCAGCAAACCTACCTGCAGGCCAATCAGATGTAGGTATTTTTCTCAGAAATGACCCTAGCTCCTGTCAGGTTGATAAAAAGCTAACTACTACAGTGGTTGACAGGGACTTGGAGGTCATGACAACATGGATGGATGCTGCAGCAGACAAGGGAGCCAGCAGAAGAGCATGCTTCTATATGTGAAACTAGGGCTGCAATGGGTCCTGAGGGAGGGGAAAGCTGTGGCAGCTGAGGAGGCTGGGGCTGAAAGGGAAGAGGAGCGTGAGGAAGAGACACTGAATGAAGGTGACTTCTGGATTTAGAGACAGCTCAGACCTCAGAACAGAACATGCAAGGAAGAGTGATCGATACAGCTCTGCTTATTACAACCAATGGGGATCAATAAATTGGCCTGAAAATCTGCTAGGTGATCTGAGTATGAAAGCCAGTGTGGAGTCAGGACCACTGAACTATGACTGTTTTTGTCATATCTAGTAAATCTGAAATGCAGATAGATGCGAGAATCAGAAAGAAAAAAAAACTGCTCTCAGGGTAGAACAGTTGGTGTCTCCAAGGGAAAGATGGGCAGGTCTGTGCCACGGCTGTCTAGAAGAGAGGTGGCCTTGGCTCAGGAAATTCCATCCTGAGGTTAGATGGAAAGGTCTTAAGCCACAAAACTTTCACTTTCGTGTTCCAAGACCATCTCAAAGCAAGACGGGAGGAGGTAATGGCTTGAGGAGGCCTCCTGTCCCTGTGTCCCACTGGCCTCCTCTGAGCTCAGTGTGCCCATCAAGCTTCCATCCAGCCTCCAGGGAGTTAAGATTCTTAGATGGGAGGTCTTTACCCCAGCCTTTCCCAGTGCATGCTGGGAGTGAGGAACAGCACTGTCTGTCTCAGCTGCTCATCATACTCTTAAGTACCCCTCCCCTGTGGTCATGCCTCAACAGAAATGGAACGTTCTCCTTTATCATGTCTGCTCACTGACCGATGCCTGGCTGTGTAGATGCAGGCCCCCTGCCCACCATGTCCAAACTCTCCATCCATGCTCTGGATGCCTCCCAGCTCACCCTCTCAAAGACTTTCTACTCCATCATCTTCACGGGTAGACAAGGAGGAGGCTGTGGACAAGCCTAGCTTTAAACTCCATTGGTAAGACATCTGCTGGCAGATCTGGTTCTCTTTCTCTCACATCACAGCAACACATAGCAAAACAGAGTCTGCAGTAGTAACTCCGACCACATCTTCACCCAGACTCTCCACTGACCTTCTCCCCACAAATGCCTGTTCCTTGAGGAAAGACTTAATCGTATGACAGAGTAGGTCACATCTGGCCTGTGATCTCAGTACTAGTAGGAAGGCTGAGAATGGACTGCTGTGAGTTTGAAGGCAGTCTGGGTTAGAGTATAGCCCTTTATAAAGAAAATACTGGCCTTTAATCCCAGCACTTGGGAGGCAGAGGCAGGCGGATTTCTGAGTTCGAGGCCAGCCTGGTCTACAGAGTGAGTTCCAGGACAGCCAGGGTTACACAGAGAAACCCTGTCTCGAAAAACCAAAGAAAGAAAGAAAGAAAGAAAGAAAGAAAGAAAGAAAGAAAGAAAGAGAGAAAGAAAGAAAATACTGAAAAAAGCTGGAGATGTAGTTAAGTTGGTAGAAGGGTTACCTAGAGTGCACAAAGCCGTTGGCTCAATCCCTAGCACCACACAAACTGGTCTTGTTGACAGGTACCTGTAATCTTTCAAGTATACCTGTAAACATTTAAGAGACAGAGACAGGAAGATTAGAAGTTCAAGGCCATCCTTGCCTACACAGTGAGTGTTAAAAGTCAGACTAAATTCCATGAGACTGTCTCAAAATAAATAGATTAATTAATTAATTAAAATAAATAAGAATTAAAAGTTTTTCTTTTTTTTTAGCGATCCTTATTTAACCAAATGTAATGGTTGTGGTATCTATTGACACTCCGCCTGCTCCTGATTCCCTCTGCTTCTTGGCCAATCTACAGTGTCTTTGCAGACTCCTCTATTGCTTGGAGGGAACAATGTCACTCCACCCCCCACCTCCCACCCAAATTGTGTCTTTACCTTTGACCTTCTACTGGTCCCAGCTGACTTGCCACACTGCAAGACTGACAGTATGTCAAGGGTGTCCCCTGACCACATAGGAAGCACAAGGCCAAAACTTAACTGTATGTCTTCCAAGAACTGCCCCTCTGCAGCCGCCTCCTTTCAGGCAACGTCCCACTCAGCTAACATTCTCCCGGGCCTCAGGCCACATCAACCCCCTACAGTTTTGATCCCCTTTGATCTCTTCTACCACTAGGCCAGTCAGTTGTGGGATCCGCTGAGATTCATATTCTGAATGCTGGTTTTCTCCATCTCTGTGCCAGCCCTGGGTGGATGCTGGGGTGTGTGCCTAAACTCACCCCACAACTGCAGGATCCTTCTCTGGTAGCTTCCTTCAACTAAAGTGCAGCCTGTACCCAAGGCTCTGTCCCTCCCTAGGCCTGTACCTTACATCCAGGACTTGTCTGTTCTGGTTGTCTCTTTCTCCCAATGCAGGATATCTCCCAGGGCCAAAACAGCTCAGAACTTCCTGCTGGGGCTCTGTTGCAACTTTGCTGTGGTCAAATGTCTTGCTCTGCTCAGTTCCACTGTCCTCACGACCCCTCCCCAGGTGACATTCTCACAGGTATTCCTCAATAGATGACCTGCACAAATGCCCTGGATTGCAGGGTGGGTCTCCCGGGAAACCTGACCCTCAGCTCTTATCAAAGATTCCTCTGATTTCTCCCTACACGCCTCTAATCAACATCCAACACATCTTCTGATTTCACCCTTGCAAAATAATCTATTCGTCATGCAGTCACCAGAGTCATTTTTTTTTCAAAACAAAAATCAGGTCAATGACTTCTCTGCTCTCAACTCTGCTGCTTTGCCATTGCCTTGGGAACACCATTATGCTCCCTGTCCCCATCCTGGGGTGACCTAACTGAGCTGATGGTCCTCCTCCTGCTTGCTCTCACAACCCTGTCCCAGTTCCCAGCCTTCTGTCGGTTACCTAAACACTCTGTAATTTCCCCCACAAGGCTGTCTTTGTCTTGTCTGTTTGTCCAACTTACAATCAACCAGCCCCAGTCACCTGCAGAGGAAGCCCTCTCCGATCACACAGTCTGAGCTAGCCCATGTAATTGTAGTCTTTCCCTCTTCCTTCAGCCTGGCTTTTCGTCATAACACATACCACTTTGAAATCTCATTGCTCAGTTACACATCAACATATCTCCCTCTGTGCCAGGAATACACTTTCCACTGACAATAAGGACCGTGCCTCTGTTACTAAGAGTCTCAGTACTACATCCACAACGTCCAAAAGTGTGCAAGTGTATGTAAGTCTGTATGAATGACTTGATGGATACGTGGATTGATAATGGATGCAAATAAATGAATGGAAGTTACTAGGAGCCACCCTGGTGGGTCTGATCAGTCCAGAGTCTCTTTGAAAGGGGGCCTGGATTCAATGTCTCCCTTGGACAAAGCTCTAAGCATCTCTAGTCAACGATATCAAAGATCACAGAGAAGTCAAAGATGTATCCCACTTCTCTTGAAGAGAGCAGTCTCTGTGGAGAGGGGTAGAGGGGGATCAGCAAAGTGGGGTGAACAGAAGGACAGGAAGCAGACATAGGAACCTGGGAAGGTACTGGGCAGTGAGTGAAGGAGATTCTCTTCTTTCTGCCCATTTCTTGAGGTGGGCTTAACTCATATGAGTTAAGGGAAGGTGCTGATCTGTGGCCACCAGCACCAGTCAATGCTCAAGGGCCACTGGTTCTCTGTGAGTTCTTCATCTGTGCTCACTTTATGCCACCGAGTTACTGCAGACAAGTTAAGCAGCACAGGCTTCTTGAGTAACAGTCTTCATGAGTCCTGATGCGACTGCCAGTTCCCCTGCATAGAGTCTCACGGGTTCCAAACATGGAGCTGGGATACATTCTATCTGGAGACTCAGTTGATGAAGGACTCACTTGAGGAACTGATGGAGCTAAGTTTTTTGTGGTTACGGCACCAAGGGCCTTGGCTCCTCGCTATCTGCCAGAGTTTCTGTATAGTCTCCAGAGACCCACTGATAGTCCCTCCAGAGGCAACTCAAGGCCCCTGCTGACCACCTGAACCCATAGCTTGTCACTTCAGCCTCTCTAACAAGGCCACTTACCTCATCAAGCCAGTACCTCATCAAGCTGGTAGTCTCTATCCAGGTCACTAAGGTGAAAGTTTCTACAAAGAGAGAAAGTTCAGAGTGCATCCATTTCAACCCTTTCTGTTAGAAGTATGTCACGGATCTCAACCTCACTCAAGGGAGGGGGATTACTCAAAGGATGGAACAGCAGGAAGATGGGGTCATGACCACCTCAGAGTCTGTCCATCCTAACTTTATCATCTTGTCCTCATTGTAACACAACAAGTGGGTCTTGTTAGCAACCTCATGTTGTGGGGAGGGAAGGAGGGAGGGAGGGAGAGAGAGAGAGAAAGAGAGAGAGAGAGAGAGAGAGAGAGAGAGAGAGAATAGCCTGAGTGCATAAAACTCCCAAAAGCAACATGAGAGAGTACAGAGATTAGGCAAAGAATTCTATAACCACTGGAGACACCTCAGTCAGTGCTGCTGGGGATGGAGGACAAAAAGATGCAGAGGAACTTACAAGATCTGGGTACCATTCTAGCTGTCCACCCAAGGCAGAGGGAGCTGTGTGAATACAAAGACTTATGTACTGTTATGGTGGCATTATTCTTCACAGACAAAATGTAGACAGAACCCAAAGAGCCCTCTGTGGTAGATTCCTAAGCACACATGTTAGAGCCACACAATGCCACAACAAAAGAGGACTAACTATTGACAGGTGCTCCTCGGAAGAACTTCAAAGCCATTATGCTAAATAAAAGAAGTCAGACACAAAAGGCTCCATATCACACTATTCCATTTACATGAAATGTCCAGAACAGACAAATCTAGAGTGACAGAAAGCAGATTAGCGGTGGCCCTGGGCTGGGGGCAGGGAGCAGAGTGTTTGCAAGTGGCCAGTGCTCCTTTCTGAGGTGATGGGAATGTACTGAGTCTGGACATGGTGATGGTTGCGCAACTCTTTCAATATACTCAAAATCACTGAATCGTACACTTCAGACGAGCAGGTTTTACTGCATGTAAATGACTCAAAACGCAGCTGGAGGGGGAGAGAGATTTGGGCACTAAGTCGTCAGGGAGCCTCCTGCTCCTGTGATTGGCCTCTTCCTCTCCCAGGCTTCAGACTCTGAGGGTGAGCAGTGTGGTGGTGATGAGGGCTGTGCAGAGGAATGAGAACTGAACAGGCCAGTGTGGGTGGGACTGGAAGAGCAGCAGCCGGTGGGTGTCGACACAGGGAAGGTGATGGAAGGTTAAAGGTCATGAAAGATCACGCCAACAGAGCTGAGGTCTGACCCAGAGTGGAGACTGAACTGTGGACAGTCTATCATAGTTTAACCCCATTCTCCTTAGAAAGCCAATACCTCAGCAGGAAAACAAATAAAGAGGGGATCAGACTTGGCATTTAGCTGAATGGGGGGGGGGCAGGGAGGAGACAAAGAAGTTGAAGGTGTTGGCTAGAACAGGGCCACTGTGAAGGTGATTACATCTCTAATGAGCAGGGGACCAAGTGGCGGCTGAGACAAGACGGTAGCTATGAACTGAAATGGGTTATTTTTGTGTGTGTGTCAAGGGCTGAGCCCAGTGGCAGGGACTTGAAGTCCAATCAGAAGGGAGTATGATGCATGCTGGTCCCTTTTCTCCTCTTGCCCTCAATTCTGCATGCCATTCTGGAGCCTCACCAACCACCGTACCTGAGGAAGGCAGGATGGATGGCCACCTTCCTTAGTTACTATGCTAAACCTGTCAGTTTCCAGTAGTTTTTGGCAGCTTGGAGCAGAGGCTGCAAGTGTGAGGTTTGCAACCAGCTCATCTGTAGGTCAGATCCTGAGTCCATCGCCCCTGAACACGTCTTCACAACTCTCAGCATTAATTTCCTCAACTGCAAATAGGGGAAATAGCATCGACCTCTTCAGGCCCCTGTGGGGATTTGATGAGGCATTACTGTAGAAACCTGGATAGGATGTGGAACCAAAGAGCAAGCTTGGATATGGGTATCTGGGTGGCAGTGCTGACAAACGTGGACAGTGCGCTCTTTGTCAGTGCACAGCCCTGAGCTGTGGGACATGGGCTGTTTGTTGTAAGCCAGCAAGCTGGGTTTAGAAGTCAATAGCAAAATTGTACGATTGTACTTAGGATGTTTCATCTTGCAAACTTCAGCATCTTGGTCCAGCCTGAGGATGTCTGTTTGATCCCAGATCCCCAGCAGCAGCCCCCTGTGGCTATTTACTGTGCATATCTGCAAGGGGCTGCCATAAGTCTATGATAGACATACAGGCTCCTGAGCTACCCGGAACATCTCTCATTGTCTGCATCTGAGGCCCTGGCTATCATTTATCCAAGGGAGAAAAAAACAAAAACAACAAAAACACTTCCATGGGTTTTCAAGCACTTGCAGGGGGTGGGAGGACCCCACCTTCTCTATTTGGTTCACCGCTGAGTCTCAGTACTACCAGTTGTTGGACCGAGAACCCCTGTGGAGGTGGAGATGATGTCCCCCACCCCAGCCTCTCGCCCATAGCACCCTCCATTCATGCTCTACCTCCCCTACGAAGAGAAATCGATGCTTTTCTGTGTCTCCTGGAGACAGACCCGTGCATTCCTGCAGAACTGGCTATCGACAGCCCTCGCCTCTCTCCCATCGTCCATACTTCATTTGTGAAAAGAACCGTAATTACCCTCGAGGAGTCATTGGAGGGAGAGTGTGCAAATTGAAAAGGGCTGGAAATGGGCACCCCTGGCTGCGCGGAAAACACTTTCCATATTGAACTGTTCTCTCCCCAGCCTGGGTACTCCCACCTGCCTGGCCCTTGCCTCTCTGCTGCTGCAAACCAGAGGCAGCTTTGTGCCCACCCTGATGATGGTTGACATCAACACTGCGAGACCAGGTTTTCCGTACTCCAACCCCTTCAATGGATAACCACTTTCTTTTCAACTCCTTACCACTAAATAGCTTGGACAATTAACAAAGCTCTGGTCTTTCTTCTGATTTCTCTTTTCTTCCCTACTTCCCTTTTAGTTATTTGTTTACACTGCCTGAGCCTAACTAGCCATCCAGAGTGACCTTGTTAACTGGTACAAAGACTTTGATCTTGCCAAGTGTCGAGTGCTCTGGATGCAAGAAAGAAAGGTTCCTGCTCCAGGATGTTACCTGAGGTCAAGACGTTGAAAGCTTTGGCCCATAGCTGAAGAGTAACCTGGGCCAGGGCCAACTCTCAGTCTGTGCTGCTGCTCACAATGGGGCCTTTGGCCTTGATGGTTTTCCTTCTTGTATCTGTATCAGAAAGGTTTAAAACCAGAAGAGTTCAGACTTTGTTCTTGTCGTTTAGCTTCTAGAATGTGCTCGCAAGGGTCCACGGAATATTCTTGCAGTGTACACTGGACTCTGTCAGATTTGGGGCTTTCCAATTAGAAATACTCGACTTGAATTACTTTTTTTGGTGGAATCATACAAATGACCACAACCAAAATTCATTTTTTTATTCCAATCTGGATGAAAAGCCAAGGGTGTCCACGCTATGGAGTGTCTGAGGAAAGACCTGTTCCATGCTTTCCAGCCAATGAGGCTGCCAGCCATCCCCGAGCCCCAGGGCCTTACTACTGGGAGGCTACAGCTAGATTCAGCTTTTTAAATAATAAAATTATTATCAGCATCTTTATTATTATTGTTATTATTTTATTACCTTGCCCTCTCTATTTCTGTGTCTTTACTTCTGTCTCTTCTAAGCATGCCTGTTGCTGGGTTTAGGGACAACTCTATTCCAGATGATCCTCCATTTCCAGTTCATGACCTTATGTCCCTCTGCAAAACCTCTAACTCCAAATAAAGCCACATTCTGTGGGCCCAGGTAGATTTGTCTCCGGGGGACATGACTAAACAATTGCAGGGCCAAACACAACTTGAAATGCTTCCCTTGCTTGTATACCTTGTCTGTGACATGGTGTTACATGAAGATTCCTTTAGACAAATGTGTTTACATGTTGAGTACACCCCACCCACTTCTACCCTTCCCTTCCTGCTCCTTCTGTTCTGCATTGGTACCCTCTGTTTCCCTGGAAAGTTACATGTCTACTTTCAAGTCGTGTATACACACGGACTTCATGTGTCTGTGTGAAATCTAGGAGTCCCGTGTGAAAGGGCTCCTAATATGATATTTTTCTTCCCGAGATAGACTTAATTCGCTTAATATGATCAATCCATCCCAGCTTCATTCATTTTCCTGCAGATGGCACACCCTCATCCATTTTTAAGATGGGAAAAACTCCATCAACCAATGCATATTTTTGCCCCTTGAGACTAGGATCCCAGGATGTTTCCAGCCTCCATTCTCTGCCCAGTTGGCCCAGTTTGGGGGATGGCCATTGTCTAGGGTACCTCATAGCTGCCATATGACATTAGAGAACCTCCCTGGGGTAGATGAAGAAGGGACATGAGTATAAGCCACTGCAGCAGCGGATGGAGGGGGTGGTTCTTCTGACTGTCTGCTCCCCTGCTGTCTGCTCTGCATGCAGGAAGCCCTCAGATGCCATCCAGAGCTGGTGGAGACTATTCAATACCCTGTTGCTCTGAGCCCCCTTGCTCTTTATCTTATCTGCCTAGTTCTAAACTCTCAACCCCAACAGCCTTGGTTGGGACTGTCCCCTTTCTCCCAGGGACCTACTAATGTTTCCCAGCTCTCACTTCCTCTGTTGATTTAGATGACAATCACTGTATAAAAGTAACCCCCTGCCATGTTTTCTCTGTGTCAGACGCTGCTCTAAAAGCATCTACTGGTTCATTTAAACTTCACAGCAGCTTGATAGAGTACTGTTAGAGTCAGCTCATTCTTATACACGAGGAAACTGAGGCACAGAGAGCTTGGCGGATCCATTTAAGGCAGGGTTCCTAGACTTCGCGGCATTGACACTGTGGGTTGGTAAGTCTGCTACGGGGCTACTCCCTGCCTAGTCAAACATCCAGCAGCAGCTTTGGCCTGGGTCATTCAGTGCCTGCCATGATGGACCTCTTTACAGCCAGCAGTCATGACAACCAAAAAGCTTTCCAGAGCTTGCCTAATGTCTCCGGGGTGGAGAGAGCAGAGTCATCCCTCAGTTGAGAGCCATTGAGTAGAGGTCATATGCTAGTGGCAAAGCTGAGGAGAGAAAGAACCCAGAACTCTCCAGCTGCCCTTCCCCCTCTATCTGAGCCTTTGCCTGAGTGAAGGACAAAAGTGAGCCCCACTCACTTCAGAGACTTCAGGTCCACCTGCTCTGTCACATAGCATCCCTCCAGCCTACCAGAGCTGGGTCCTCAGAGAAGGGCACTAGTTTTTTTGACATCCGTTTGTCTCTGTACTTTCAGACAACAATGTATGATAACCACATAGCTTCCCCAGCTGACCCCCAACATCTGCCTTCATAACTCACATCCCCACCTCAGAAGGAGAAGGGATCTCATCCACTAAGGCTGTCCTGGGAACATTGAAAGAACCACAGCCCACCTCCTTAAGGACATGAGAGATTTCCACTGTGCCCATAAAGTAGGGGAGGGGATACCACTCAACCTTCTTGGACTGTGGCTGGTGCCAACTCTAGAAAAAGCAGGGGTTTGGTGTCTATAGAGAAGGCAATTAAATGCTAGGTTAATTGTCCCAGTGGCCATGGCTTCCTGCCCTGGCTCATGTCCACCTCCTCTTCCACAGAGAAGAAAAGAAAAAAAAAACCCTACCTCTCTTGCATACACACACACACACACACACACACACACACACACACACACACACCACGTGTTCACACAGCAATTGTGAAAGACTATACATACCTTTAATAAGCGCTCCCTTCTGTCTGATTCCAGATGAACAAGAAAGGCCCCAATCTTGTCACTCTCATGGGGTCAGGTTGGGGGGGAAACATACCTACTCCTCCTAAATACACGTTGTCTCTGAGGTGCTGGCTACCTTTCATCACCTGCTATCATTGCTCCTGTTTTATTGGCACATAAAAGGGCTTCCTGGAAAACATATTAAAGCTTCCAATTCAAAATGAAAGGCACTCGATGTAAAACCTCTTCATGAACAGGAATCAGAGTGGGGCTGCTGCCATGCTCCCTGCTTGGAAGGGACAGAGTCCACTTCTACATGGCCTCAACACCATCCCTCCGGTGACTGGGGAGGTTGGGAGAGACAGAGTGTGTCTGGACCCTACAGAACTCTAGACACGAACTGCTTCTCCTTGACCGAAGACGGTGAGGTGGATTTCCACCTCTGCCTGGAGATCTGAAGTGGACCCCAGGCAGGCATGCTCCTCAGCTCCCAGGTGCCTGCTTTATTATTTGTTTTTGAACAATTGAATTCAGATGATCGAGGAAAAGACTGTTATTATCTTCATGCACAAACAAGTGTGGAAATATCAGGGAGTAGGCTGCAAAAGCTATCAAAGTTGTACGTATTTGAGACAAGAACACACAATTTCAGAGACACAGCTTGACTCTGGACAGCAGCCCCCACTCAGGTAGAGGCTATTTGACGGTAGCGTTTGAATGGCGTGGATGCTGGGCCTAGGCCCCAGTTCTCCTGTGAGACATTCGAAATCCTTTACAACCTGACTCCATTGATGGGGTAAAAAGGGCCATCTGCCTGGCACACAAGCTTTGACCATAGTCTCTGAGGTTGCTGGCCCCAGCATGGTGCCTCTTGCACCCATACCAGGGGACTTGGTGCAAAACTGACAATTAGCAGCTGTCAGTAAAGTCAGGGGAAAGCAGGAGAGTTGGCAAATATCCCACTGAGCTGTGAGCTCCATGCCAGCACAATCCAGCTACGTCCCCTCCACAACTCCCATGATTAATCCTTCACCTCTTCTTTTTCTTTTCATTCATTTTACCAGGAGCCAATCACACCTTCTCTGTGAACGCCCCACCCTCCAGCAGAATTCATCCCTCCTTCTTGGTGCCCCCACCACATCTCCATCTCTCCCCCAAGATGGGCCTACTTTTCTAGCTCGATGTCTGTCTCCTTCCCTCAGAAGGGACCCCTCTGAAGGAGTGACCTGACCTGTGTATGTCTGTATTGTTGGCCCTGAACACCTCATAGTTCGTATAGTGAGCTGAATGTGTGAGATGGAGATGAAGAAGCAAGAGGAGCTTGAATCCTGTCTGTGGCTGCGACTCTGGCTACAACAAAACACTAGAGCCCGAGTCACTTATAGTCAGTAGATATTGCTTTGGTTCTTGGTTCCAGAATGTCAGCATCTGCTGGGTATCAGGCGAGGGCCTCCTTGCTGCACTGTAGCATGGCAGGGTAGGGGCCCTGAGGAGGCAGAGTGGGTGACCCTGCTCAGATTTCTCTTCCTATTTGTACGAAGCCTATTCAATCTGGGCACATGTGTGGCTCCGTTGGTAGAATGCTTGCTTACCTAGGGTCCTGGGTTCAAACTCCAGCACTGCATAAACCAGGCACAACAGTGACTCTGTAATCCCAGCGTTTAGAAGGTTGAGGTAGAAAGATCAGATGCTCAAGCCTGGGCTACGTGAGACCCTGTCTCAAGAAAGGAATAAAGGAGGGAGGGAAGAAAAGGGGAAGGGGGAGGGAGGAAGGAAGGGCAGGCCATTAATGGCGCCATGAAGATTCCCTTCTCGTAACTTTATTTTGTCCTAAGTAACTCCCAGGAGGCCCCTGAATACTATTAGCATATGATGTAGGAGTTATGTTTGCAGTGCAAGAACTTTGAGGGGGGCGCTGCATCTAAAC
The DNA here is from genome assembly GCA_030674055.1 of Rhabdomys pumilio. NCBI lineage: Eukaryota > Metazoa > Chordata > Mammalia > Rodentia > Muridae > Rhabdomys > Rhabdomys pumilio. The sequence continues at coordinate 26,813,518 of JANHMN010000004.1, read as the reverse complement.
TCTGAAGAATTTTGTCTGAAGCCTTGGTGGTATGGTGGCCGTGATAGAGCTGAGGGATTTGAACCTTAGGATACAGGGAGATTCTGGCCAAATTTATCACTGCAGAAGCCACCTGGGGAGCAAGGCTCAAAGCAGTCAGAGTTCTGAAACTCTGTGTGTGTGTGTGTGTGTGTGTGTGTGTGTATCTGTCTTCCTGTATATGTCTGTGTATGTAACTGTCTGTCGATGTCTGCCTGTCTATGTGTGTTTGTGTCTCTGTGTGTACGTCATGTGTATGTGTGTGTGTGTCTCTGTGTGTCTGTCTGTATGTATCTGTCTTTGTGTGTGTCTATGTGTATGTCTGTGTGTGCATCTGTGTGTGTGTCTGTGTCTGTCATATGTCTCTGAGTATCTGTGTGTCTGTGTGTCTCTGTGTGTCTGTGTGTCTGTGTGTATCTGTCTTTGTGTGTATCTATGTGTATGTCTGTGTGTGTGTCTGTCATGTGTCTCTGTGTATCTGTGTGTCTGTGTATTTTCGTGTGTGTCTCTGTGTGTCTATCTCTGTGTATCTGTAGTCATGTGTGTCTATGTGTGTGTCTGTGTGCACTCATATGCACACACGGGGAAACCAGAAGAGGACACTGGGTATCTTCCTCTTCCAGTCTCCACTTATTCCCTTGAGATAGGGTTTTAGTGAATCTGGAGCTTGCCATTTTGGCTAATCTGGCTGGCCAGCAAGCTCCCAGGATCTGCCTGTCTCTGGCCTCCAACACTGGGGCATCATGTAACCATTCCTGGCTTTTATGTGGGTGCTGGGAATTTAAACTTAAGTTCCCATGCTTGTGCCACAAGTGCTGTTACCCACCGCGCCACCTCCCAGCCCACTCCCCCGCTCTTCATCTTAAAGATGTCCATGCACACTGTGTTCTAAGCACTAACGTGCTTGTTCCCGTGTTCTGTGATAAAAATCAATACCTGGAGTCACAAGTGCTATGTAAGTGTCAGAGGCTGTCTCTGATTTCTAGCATGCTACCTCTCAGATCACAGATCACTGTCTCCTCACAGATCCTCCCTGAATGCTTCAAGACCCATACCAGCTGGGACTCAGCCTGCAGGAGGCAAGTGCCCGGCCTAGAAGCTTTGTAGAGGGCAGACCTCGTGACTTTCTGTCTCGATGTCCCTGACTGTGTGGGGCTGCGACAGATCATGCAATGGATAACGGGGACAACACTCATAGACAGGAGTGTCTGGGGGGTCAGCCTTGAGTACTTGTCGAAGCATCATGACCACCAGACACCTCATTGCCCTGCCTGGAAGGGCTGCGGCAGAAGGTTCCTGTCCTGGCCTCACTTCTCTGGGTGACCTAGAGGTCACTCTGGGCCTCCTTAGGAGAGAGGAATTGAGCCAGCGATACATGTGGCTCAGAATGGAAGACTTTCACGACCCTAGGGACAGAATCTGTGGCCTTCATCGGGCTTTCCCATGAGCTCAATACTCTGCACTGTTAGTCCTTGCATGTTTTCTATCTTTTCATCCTGCCCAGAGCATAGCTCCTGAACCACTACCACCACCACCACCACCACCAGCAGCAGCAGCAGCAGCAGCAGCAGCAGCAGCAGCAGCAGCAGCAGCAGCAGCAGCAGCAGCAGCAGCAGCAGCAG
>JANHMN010000004.1:26791353-26806657 GCA_030674055.1 Rhabdomys pumilio | reverse complement strand
CAAGCACACACAGGAGGCATGGGGGTCTTATAGTGCACATGTGTGGACAAGCACACACACAAGTGCACACACATAAACAGACAACACAGAGCAATGCACAAATGTGGACATGAAGAAGACAAATATATGCCTGGGGAGAGTCCACTGACATGGCCTAGGGGCCTAAACACACAGGATAGTGCTTGAACACTCAGACACGTATCCCTTTTCCTCGTGGACACAGATGCTACATAGGTGTACTCTATATCCGCATGGATCTGTGCCCTTCCCTCACCCCCAGGCATCCACTCATGTGTACACATAATACATGCAGAGAAAACCAGGAGCTTCTGAAAGCTTGGAGATGCCTGAGCTGGAGCTCACTGAAGTCAATGGTTGTTAAGTAGCTAATCCCTCATTCAGGTCTCTGAACATTTAGGGGTATAATCCTTGGCCTCCTCCATTTCTTGTGGCTTTGAAAGGATTCCAGAGGGTGAGGACAAGCGACAGGAGATTGGAGTCTTGTTAGGGTCCTTGCCAGCACTAAGCCTTTCCTCTGCAATCGCTTCTCCTCCTCAGGGGCTGCAGGCAGCTGGAAGATCTCTGGCTGTAGAGGGATCTTTGCTCTGTAATCTGTTTTCTTTTGCTTTTCTTTTGAGATTAGACACGTTCCCCGCTGGCCATTGTAGCTTGCCTGAGCTGTCTGCGGCCTGGAGGGGCCTGTCCTCAGCCGAAGAAGGATTCTTGAAGGTCTGGCCAGCAGTCTGCATTGTGTGGAGAAGGAGGGAAGGGCAGACCTCACTCTCTAAGGAGATATGGCCCAACCAAGGTGCAAAGAGATTTAATCAAAGTAAACAAAGACATAAAATAAACCTTAAAATAGAAAAAATGTTGGCATCTGCCGAGCCACTCATAAAGTCTCTATTCTGCCATCTGTAAGATGGGCCTGAAGGCACTCTAGCTCCTGTTACTGTGGCAGCTGTGAGGAAAATAAGAAGCTGCTCTCTGGTTTCTTTTACAGACCCCTCTCCTCTGGCTGTTCCCTTTGTATGTAACCTTTGTTCCCTGCCTCTCCCTGCCCTCTCCTGATGCAAAGTCTCATCACCAACCACAGCCTGGCAGAATGGACCACTCTAATTTTGAGCCCCCCCCCCACACACACACACATACACTTTGCCTTCCAAGAAATTCCCAGCCCACATTTGCTTGCAGGAGAAATTGCTTCTGGCTTATCACTGTCCACCAGGAGAGGCCAGCCCCTTCTCTGGAGTCTACCTGGATCAGCTCTGGGGTTCAGGACATTTCCCCAACTGTCCTGGCTCCTTGCTGGTGTCCCTGTGAAGCTGTTTCCTCTTTGTTGCTAGTGTGCCTGCGGCTGCTCCTGCCCGATTTAGAGCCCCTGTGAGGAATGGAAGCTTGTCCCTACCATGTCCTTCAGGTATTCTGAAGAACACAGAGCCACAGAGCTGACAAATCATGCAAAAGAGGCAAGACCCTGTTTATTCCAAAAAGACAACTTACTTGTTCGTTGGCAGAGCTAGAGACTGAATCCAGGCCCTCTAACATGGAAGGCAAGCACTGTACCAGTGAGCTTCATAACTCGTCCTGTTTTTACCTTTTATCTTGAGACTAACTTTCCCAGGTGGACCTTGAACTCACTCTGTAGCCTGAGGAGGCCGAAACTTGATTTTCTCCCGCCACAGTCTTCCCAGTAGCTGGAACTGCAGACCATCCCTCCCCCACTGCAAGTCCAGCTCAGGTAACCCATTTGGAAAGCCAGAAACGGAGTTCCTCTTTCTGGAAGGGCTCCCTTGTCCAGGGAGCAGGTTAAAGACTTTGAGGGGAACAGAGATCCTCACTGCAGTCCTTATTCTAACCTCCCTGTATGGTTAGAATAAGCCAGAAGGCCACAGAAAGAAATAAAGTGAACTGCTTACAAAATGGAGTGAAAGGATTCGGTATTTCAGAGTCAGCATCAATAGGAGAGAGGGGATAGGGATGGAGAAGAGGCCCTTCTTCTCCAAGGCAAAACAAGTGTCTAACAAGGCAAAAGGTGTCTCAGTGAAGTGAGGATATATACATCTATATCTATATCCATATCCATATGTTGCATATAATATGTATTGGATATAATTTGTCTGTATCACATATAATATGCATGTAATACATGAAATATACAGCTTGCTTATTTATCCAAGTGTGTGTGTGTGTGTGTGTGTGTGTGTGTGTGTGTGTGTATACCTGTGCTGTGGCATACATCGAGAGGTCAGGGTATGACTTTCAGGAGTCAGTTCTCCCTCCATCTTGTGGAACCTGGGAGTTGACAAGGGAGCCCTTCCAGAAAGGAAAACATCACCAAGATTAGTGGCAAATGCCCCTCCTTACCCACGGAGCCATTTCTCCAGCCTCTGAAATGGGACTCTCAAGATCACATTTTTCATACCAGCCTTGTGCTGGTGCCACAGGGCGACACCTCTCCCACCTCGAGGATTTCAGTAAAGCAGGATTTAATGCGTGAGCTGTTTGGTTGAAGATGCTTGGGGCAGCACCAAGAGCAGCAGCGTGCTGTGGGCTGAGCCACGAGGAACAGGCACAAGTTGTCCCCAATCATTGGTGAGGGGGCTGTGGGAGGGAGACCTCCAAGAACTGTCAGGAAGCCAGGAGCAAGACCTGACCAAGAACTGGCTGGGTGAGGTGAATCACAGTGACATGATAGGAGTGTGGAGGGAGGGTACACAGGAGAATTTCCTGAAGTTGGTCTGTGGGTCTTCTTGGAGCTGAAGCAGACTTGCAGGACACCATAAGGAATGATCAGTTATATTAATTCTGTAGTTAGGAGACTTTTTAGGAGATACCTGTTCCATCCCTGGCAGACGCCAGAGGGAGACAGCCCACAGGGACCTGTCCACACCTGCACCCTGGTCAAAGCGGGCAGAAGCTTCATCGAGGTCATTCTGACCCCTGTGTGGGCCACTGCTGCAGTCTCTCTGCCTCAGCACCTCCTGACTGCTGAGGCTGAGGACCCCCACACAGCACACAGGAGGCTCCAAACATGCCTATCACTCCTGCCTCTGGGGAGGCCTCACGGAGTTCACTCCACTGGCAGCCATTCGGCATGTCTATTAAATTAGATTGAGCAATTACACTGGGTTTCAAGGTAGCAGGGTGGAGAGGGAGGCAGGCGTGTCAGAGAAGAGCATGCAGTGTGAGGCTCCAGTCACAGTGCAAAGCCTTACCCAGCCTACCCTGAAGCCAAAGCCATGCTCCCTGATACCCAGCTCTCCTGCTTCTCTGAGTGCCGAGAGTGTGAACTGTGCCTATCTTGGGTTCTGTAGCCCTCACTGAACTCAGGATGACCTAGGAGAGAGCTCTTAGACAAACGGGTTAGAACAGGCAGAGCTGATACTGGCTAGTCTGAGAGGGATGCACTGTGTGAGCACACCACACTAGACAGCTCAGGAGACCCCCCCACCCCGAACCTGCACTGCCAGGGAAGGAAACAAAACTCATTTTTTTTCTTTTGTCCAGCAGATATTTATTAAGAACAGGCTAGGACCCAGTGTGCCTGGCCTTCAGTGAAGGGTTTCTGCAGAACAATTAGGTTAGAAAGTGGATGTCAAGACAAAGCTCAGAGCCCTGAATGTGAACTTGAAGCCCCAAGTTCAAGTGCTTTTATTTCCTCTTAATCAAGAGGAGTTGCAGGAAGCATCCTTGACTTGACAGGGAGGTGGGGACAGGGAGGGGAGCCAAAGGTGGAAGTAGGAAATGAACTTGGAAGTGTCAACTACAGCCTGACTAATGAGCCTTCGGTGCCAACCCAGTGCATCTGCCTGTGCCTGGGGGCTGGCACCAGCCATCTCTGCAGACAGTGATGGAGGCCTTTTGCACTCTGACCAGCTGAGCGAGACTGCGGGGTGTGCTAAAGGTGCTGGGCCGAGGACTGAAGAGGAGAGAGAGGTTGAGGGGCTGAAGCCTTGCCTTGCAAAGTCTCAAAATGAATCCAGGGCTTGCACTCAATGGGGGGTGGGGAGGGGAATGGCCAGTGTCTCTCAAGCACAAGGGGCTAAGGGAGAGGGAACTTGAAGTCTGCTCCTGCTGGTCTCCTCTAAGCATTTGGAAGGGGCTCCTAAAAGCAGCATGGAGTCACTGGCTAAGGCTCAGGCAGATAGCAACTTGGATTGTGAACTTACACCTGGCTGGGGTGTGGCTCCTCTCTCTCTCTGCCCCAGGGGCCAGTTTCACTAAGGAGCCAGGAGTCAGATGAGTAAGGGACTAGATGGGTCAGAGAAAAATTAGGCTAGCCAAACAGAGAAGCACAGCCTAAGCAGAAAGCACAGAGCAGCAATGCAGCCCCATACCCCCACCCTCCCACCCCCCACCCCCCACCCCCTCCCAGGACGCCCTTTAGAAAGCCCAGGGGCCAGGTACATCCCCCATTGGCTTAGGCTTTGGCTGGTTGTCATGGCAACATTCATTTGGGCTTAGGAAAGTGTGGTGGTGGCCAGGGAATATGGGGAGGGGGATAGAAAGAGCCTTTTCAGGGTTCCTTCTCAGAAAAAGGATGTAGGGCCTGGGCTGGTTCCTGGTCAAGCATCACAGGCCAAGGCAAGTAGTCACTGTTGAGATATTAGGAAAATGAATCTACAATGTGAGGGTGCAGAAAACTGTGAAGACATTGGGGGAAGATTACAGTTTGGTTCCATTTTTGCTCATTCAACTGGTAACAATAGAAAAACATAATGATACCTGTGCAGAAGAGGGGAGAGAGCTGAGAGCCAGGGGACTACAATAGGAACAGGTCCCCAAAGCACACTTCTTAATTGTCTTGTAAAACCAAGCAACCCAAATGTCCTGTGGCCTGGCAGCCCCTCCCCAAATATGGATGCATGGAGACTCTGTCACCCATGCCCCAGGGGACACGTGCTCAGGGCACAGAGCAGTCGAGCTCCTCATAGTCAAGGTAAACACATCTGCTCTTCACAAAGTCTGTTCTTAAACAGAAAACGCTGGCATCTGGAAAGAGCCCAGACGTTCAACGCTGGAGGAATGGCTGGGTGAATTGTGGCAGAGCTCCCACAATAGAACCACACAGAGCAATGAAAAATGGAGGCACAGAGACCACACACAATAACCTTTATAAATCCCAGAAACGGGATGGAGAAAAGGGAAGTCTCCAAAGACTACAACCCAAATAAGTAAAACTTAGAGATGTGTGTGCTCATAGTAAGGGGTGGGGGAAAGGGAGGATGGGAAAGAAAGGAAGAGGGGAGAAGGACAGGAGGGACAGAGGGAGGAGGGGAGGGGAGAAAAAAGAAGGAAGAGGAGGGGGGAGGAAGAAAACCAGGCAAGCTCCACCTAGGATGACAGGGGTGGTGTGGAGGGCCAAGGTGGGATTAGAGGGGAGCCCCAGCTGAACAACAGAGCTGGTCATGCTCTAACTGGCAGGGCAGAGCCCCAGGATCCTGATTATTTGTTATTAAATAAAAACAAAAATGAATTTTTTTAAAAAAAAAATGGTTGTGACTCAAGACTGAGTACCCCAAATAAAAGTTTTTGACTAATCTAATTATGCGATCAGAGGTGTACAAAAAGATCCCTTGGGACCCCCTTAGAGGTCTCTTGGGAGGCCTTCTCTAGCTTGACTCTGTGGTCTTTGTCGGGTGACCTAGGCCCCACGCTGATCCCTTCCAATAGTCACCCACCTCTTCACACCGCTGTTGCTGTCGCTGTCTGGAGAATCCATCTGTGCTCAGCTTGGAGGGGCCTGTAGCAAGTGTTGATGCTCGGGGCTGGGATGCAGCTCAGTTGACAAGGCATTCTGAAGTCGCAAGCCCCAGCTTCCATCCCAAGACTATATAATGAGGCATGGTGACACATGCCTGTCATTCTATCACTTGGGTGGTGGAAGCAGGAGGATCGGAAGTTGAGTTCGAGGTCATTTTAAGCTACGTGTAACCCTGTCTCAAAATAAAACAAAGTAGATGAGCCGCCACCACCTCATTCACTGCCATTGCCTTGTTCCCAGGGAGCGCTGTGAGATGCTTAGCTAACAGTGGGAGCGGGTTGGCTGTCCATCATCTGCATCCGGTCTCTGCGTGTGGGGTTTCAGCCCTTCCTAGTTCCCTCGCAACAACTTTCTTCACACAGAAACCAAACACTTGAGACTCAGAAATCATGTCACTGCCCCTCCTACTTTCCCTGCCTGTATCCAGAGTTCCCTGGATCTCCACTCCATCAAGTGTACTGGCCAACGAACTGCCTGTGCTTGACAATTGTCCAGCACTGGGCAAAGGGAACCGCAACGCTGCCCTCAGTGGGAAGAGACAGAGTAGGGAGAGAGACAAAAATCAAGATCAGTCTGAAAACTCCCAGTGTGGCCTGTAAACTGTTGTGCAAGAAAAGCGGAGAGGGAGGGAAAGCAGATCTAAACAGGGGCATGAATCCTTAAGGGGATAACCTAGGAAGGAGCGGAGGGAGGAGTGAGCATGAAAGCTGCAAGGAAAGGCGCATGCGCTGCGGGAACAGCAATGCCAAGGTGTATGACAGCAACACGAGTCAGGCAGAGGAGACTCAGGACCAGAGAGGAGGAAGACATGTCAGACAAAGTTCATAAGGGCTGTGGCTTTAACTCTGAGTGATACTAGAGTCACAGTGTGTGTTGGCAGCGTGGGCCCCACGGATCAAACGCATTCCCTCAGGCTTGGCACTGAGCCCTCCTCAGCCGGAGGGCTTCCTGCTCAAGAGAGAGCTAGCCAGGACTTAGCCTTGGCAGTAGCAAGCTCACACCATGATAACAGCATGACCCCACCCATCCCTACTGACCTCCTAGAGGTCCCACTTCTGAATACTGTCATGCCAGGGGTGATGACTTCACTTCCTCCTGATACCCTGGACCCATGTGGTAGAAAGAGGTCCAACTCCTACAAAGTTGTCCTCTGACCTTCACATGGTGCTGTGACACACACACACACACACACACACACACACACACACACACACACTAAATAAATAAATAAATAAATATGTCATAAAATTTTCTAAAGAAGTCCAACAATGTCAATCCCCTGTCTCCAGCCCAGAGTCCTCTCTTGTTTGCTGAGGTGAGCCTATGGCCTTCTATTTCTAACCTATCATCCTTTGGACTATAGTTGGGGCCACGCCTTGTCCTTTACTGGGCCTCAGTTTCCCCCACCTGCAAAAACAGGAGTTGAAAGGCATCTAGTATGGAAGAACATATGGCTAGACAGAGCCTGCAAAGCCATGGCTGAGCCCTGTGGTGACTGTCACAGGCCTCTGCAGCTATGTGTTCCTGAGGCTCAGCCAGTTTTGGCTGTAGGAGTAAGGAGTCACCACCACCACCCTGAGAGCTCCATTGCTGAAGGATTCCACTCAGCTCTGCCACCACCCTCTGCTTACCCTGCAGCTGTGGGTAGACCTCTCACCACTCAGTCCCTCCCCCTCCCTTTCTCGTTTCCTCCCCCTGCTTCTCACCTGCCTCCTGCCTTCCACCCCAGACCCTGAGAGAGGTTCATGGCCATTCTGTTCAGAATCACTTGTGAGACTAGCAGGTGCTTCGGAGACAATGGACTTGAGGCAAGCCCTACTTCCTGAGGCCTCTTAGAAATTGGGGACAGCTTCTGAAGATGCAGTTCTGTTTTCTTTTTCTTCTTCTTTTTTTTTTCTTTTTCTTTCTTTTTTTTTTTTTTTTTTTTTTTTGGCCCTGGCACCACCAGTCCAAACAAAGGCATTTGCTGCTGGGAAGGCGACAATTGTTTCTGTTCAGCATGTACTCGCTGCCAACACCAGTGTTTTCTCTTGGAAGCCAACGTTTGGTTGAGAAGACAATGCCAAGCTAAATATTTTTCTCTGCATAAAAATCCCTTTAATTTTTTAATCATTTGGCAAACATCTCCTTCTCCTTCCCCTCACCCTTCTGTTCCTGGGCTCCCTCTTGCTCCCCCTGCCTCTGGCTGGGTCTCTGCGACACCCAACATCTGGGCAGGCAGGAAGGTTTGGTGGGTCATACAGATGTCTCACAGATGCTGGGTTGTGTACAAATGGCCATCTCATCTGTGAGATAACATTGCTTTTTAAGATGTCTTATCTGAATGTTTGACTGAATGATTGAGACTACGTCTTACTCTATAGCCCAGGCTGGCCTGTCTCCATTCTCCTACCTCAACCTCCCGTGTGCTGGGATTACAGGAGTACACGACTACACCATATTTTTATATAGATTTGAATTCAGATGTAACCTTTCCCAGTTTCTGCCTTCTTTGAGCCTCTTTAGGTCTCCCAGTAAGCTCTGCTTAAGAGATCAAGCAGACCTCCATGAGGGCACCCTTGGCTGTCATCCAGGGGCAGGGAAGGGTTCATGGAGTCTCTCCATGCTCTATGATTGGTGGAAGCATTTGTTTGTTCCTTCTTGATTTCTCCATTCCTCTGAGGGAGAAGCCACACACCTGTTCCACCCACTTCTGGAGCTCCTGGTTTCCAAGTTCTTAGGCTTCTTGGGAGAAGTGGTCCTGGTTCCCTGCTCTGGACTGACTCTACCTCTGCTGGGTCTGGATTCCTTTCTCATACCGCCGCTCCCCCTGGTGAAGCCGCCTCATTCTCAGATCTCCTCGTACACTCCATGTATACGCATGTCCACTGGGAGTGGTTTGTATGTGACAAGCTTTTAATTTGTATTACATGCAAATTAAAATTAGATCTCCTGAGCAGAAGCAAGAACCGCAGGAGAGGGGATGTCGTCTGGGTGGGACCTGCAGAAAGAACTTAAATAAATAACTCAGTAAACAGAAAGGGAGGGGGTGAATCAGAGAACACATGGATACATTTATGAGCCACCACATGGCTGAAACCAGAAAATGAACTGAACCCTGCGCCTGTGCCTGAGGACATAGCATTTGCTCTGTCATTGGAGGTGAGGCCGATAAATGTGAAATTGTGTGGAACAAGTCTCAGTGGAACACTGCACTGCAAAGGACGGTCGTGTTTGCTCATCTTTAGTGACAAGAGCTCCTCCATTTCATAGTCTCAGCTTTAAAATGGACTGTATGGCTGTGTTTGGCTCCTGCCTTTGTCAGTTCTTGGTTCGTGTCCCTTACCAATAGCTTTGTTCCTCTGAGCCTCAAGTTTCTTCATTCGTGAGATGGTGTGCACATGCTTTGTGGGTGTGCACATTCTTCATTAGCATGGACATCCTTCATGGGTGCACACATCCTCCGCAGGTTTGCAGGGACTATGGGGATCTGACCAGATGGCACTGGTTTAACATTGGTTCTTGTGCCCATTAAGGAGGATGAGTCTTTAGGCCAGGAGAATCATAGGCTTTGAGGCTAGACAAGGCCATCTTTAGGCTCCAGGGACCATCTGTGCTCCCTCTAACCTCTAACATGTGAGCACAAAGACCTCTAACCTCAATGGGAACACCAGCATTTCCATCAAATGCCTGTGTCCTCCCCTTACCTGCTCTAGCTCCTGGTAAGTGTCTGATATCATGTGACCCGGGTCACGTGGGTAGATTTAGAGCAATCCTCCAGATAGGAAGGAGAAAACTTTCTGGTAGCAGGCACCGCTCAGTGGGTTTCTGGCATGCTGCCCACTACAACCACTCAGCACTAAGAAGCAGAAAGTAGCCCCTGCTGCAGGGCCAGGACAAAAGCAGGAAACACGTGCTGACTTTGTGACTTTGTTTCTGTGATTTGACTAGCCTACCTGTCTCTCTGTCTGAATCCTTCCCTGTGCGTACAGTAACAGCACCAACCAAAATGCTTGGAACAGCACCTGGAACGGAGTGAGCAGCACACAAGTGTCAGCCCTTGCCGCAGACTGGATAGTTGCCCCACTTTCCAATTTCTCTCATTGCAAGAGGACTGTGTGACCCTAACCTCACTAACCTTGACCTTGGCCGTGTGACTTACTTTGGCTATGGAATATGCATGAGTGGGATAGAAGAGGCCTTTTAAGAACATCTTCTGACTCTCTTCCTTCATCCTCACCAGAAAAACATCGTGTGCTGAGCCACAGTGGCATCTTCCTCCTGGGACCTGGTACGGAAAGATGTGTGAGATCCAGTCAAGTGCAGCCAAGTGCGGGAGATGAGCTGTATCCCTCATGGCAGGAGATCAAGGGAGGAATGTTTGTTACCATAAGCTGCAGGACTGCAGGACTGCTGTTGCAACAAGTATGGACTAGCTGTCTTCCGGTGGTCACTTCTCTGTTTTATTGTCAAGGGAAATGACCATCTGAGTGACCAAGTGACTTGCTCATAGTTACAGAGATTAAGGAGTGAGGACTCGAATATCTCGCTCATTCAGCATCTATTAGCTGAGTGGGTGCTGCAAAGACTGACAGCCCCATTCTCAGGGAGCTTACCTCTCTGTACAGGCAGAAACAAACAATGCAAGTCACCTACAAAGCAGACACGGTGTCAGGAAGGCACGGGAAGGGCTGAAGGATTTGTAGCAGGTTGAGAAGGGTTAGGCATGTCGCTCAGTTGGTAGAATGAGCGACATGGTAGCCTAGCGTGTTTTGGGCCCTGGGTTCAAACTCCAGCAATGTTTAAATCAGGTATGGTATAATCCTGGCACTAGGGGAATGATGGCCAGAGGAGCAGAAGTTCAAAGTACATAAACTCCTGTATCACAGAAGAAAAAAGAAAAAAAAAAAAAGAAGAGGAAGGAGGAGAAGGAGGAGGAGACAGGATGATACGTTCATAGCTGAAAACGGGGGAAGCATGGTTCATAAGGAGAAAGAAGATGGACTCTATAGAGATCACATTATCACAGAGGGGTGTGTGTGTGTGTGTGTGTGTGTGTGTGTGTGTGTGTGTGTGCAGTCATAGGAGGACTCAGACGGGTGCATGCAAATGTCCAGAGTCAGGATCCAGCACAGAGCACCCCAGGAGCCTGAAGCAGCTTCATGGGGGTCAGAGAGGCAGAAAGGAAGAGGGGAGGTGCCCTGAGAAAGGCAGAGCACAGGTGGCTGTGTCTCATGCACTCGCTAAGGAGTTTGGAGTTTGTGCATAGTTCGGGATGAGGGGACTGAAGCCCAGGAGAGACTTACTGGGACTGTTGTTTTCAAATTGCTTCTATTATTGTGGAGAAAAGGCGCAGGTGGTCAGCAGGGCAAGCTGGCAGCACAGGAAGGGAGGGGGATGGTGTCCCTGAATGGGGTAACCACCATGGAGCCACACCTGATAGGACCAGGGATGGGTTTTCTAGGTCACTGGAAGTAAGGCTAAGATAAGAGGTGACTTGAGAAGGAGTCAATTCGTGTGCCTTGGTCAGGGTGCTGAAGGAACTATGCTGGGGAAAATGGAAGCTAGTGTAAGTCTGGGATGGGAAAAGGAAGCAAGAACTTTGCATAGAATTGACTGCACAGCCTCCTAGGGAAACTGTGAGCAGCTCACGCAAGGTTTCACACCAGAGGCCAGTGAAAGATCAGGGCTGGGGGACAGATGTTGGCATGGCCAAGTAAAAAGAAATTACAAGGGGGAAGCAGAGTTGAACCTCATGAGACCACACAGCCCAGGAGGAGCCAGGAGGTACCACTGTCACATTCCAGAGGTGAAGGAAGCTTCCTTGTCGAGGAAGTTCCTTTGCTGTCCATACAGAAGTCACCAACCCAGTGTGTCCAAACACTCAGAAAGAGGCTAGCCCACACCAAGATGAAAGGTGTGTGTAAACTGGCACAAGGTTCCAATAGCTGATTGTGAGAAACCGTATATATGATCCTGCATACATGCTCACTCTGATTACACATTAAAACACTAAAACTTCAGGTAGGATGAGTCAAATCTAGGCCAGACTGGTTTGGCTTTAGTTTTCCATTCCTTTTCATTTCAAAAGTGGCTTTGTTTGTTTGTAACATAGAAAACGGTTTTGCATGATGGTGTCCACCTCTAATTCTAGGAGACTGAGAGAGGAAGATCACTGTGAGTTTGAGGCCAGCCTGGAATACACGGGGGAGACCTTATCTCTGAAAAACCAATAACACCAAAAGGAAAACCTTCTTTGAACCTTGAAGCTTGACTGTGCTGTTTTTGTGGGCAATCCTACTTTAGAAGAGTCACTGCAAGGGACCCAAGTACTGTTATTGTTGAAGCAAAAGACAGTTGTCCTCAAAACACTCACCTTCCTATGTGCCAGGGTCTCCAAGCTTCCTTAGCCAAAAGTGGTGTCAGATATCTCTGCAAAGGCAAAGGTTATAGGGTCTCACTCCAGCCTGGACTAGACCTGGTTTGGCTCAGAAAGCATTTTTATCAGAAACATCTTAACCAGAGAGTACAGGAAAGAGTGAGATGTCTCCAGTCCCTTGCTCCAGTCCCCATTTCACTGTTCTGTCCCCTACAAAGGTATTTGTCACATGGTCAAAGGAATCATTTGGGAAGGTGTCCACAGGCCGTAGGTCTCTGGCCTAGATTTGCATCAAGACCTGATAATCTTGGTTTCCAGCTCAGAGCCTCCTCATGGTCCTAGAATACCCAAGGGCTCCAAGCAACACCCACCTGGACTTTGGCAAGGAGGGAATTCAGGCAGTTTTTCCAGCGTTTCCTTGGTCACTCACTATTCACCGTTATTGGATGCCTACATGAGGTGGTGCTCCAGGGAGGAGCCCCAGCAGCCTGTTTAGGAGCACAAAGAGAGCTAGTGAGAAAGGGACTCCAAGGATCACAGAGTGAGGAGGAGTCCTTCAGTGCTCCGGGGACTAGCCCTACAGGTTGCTGAAGGGACAGAAGGAAGAAAGCAATACATTTTCGTTCCCTCCAGCTCTTCCTAGTACTGAGCAAGGAGCCAAGAATGCGATAGAGTGAAATAGAGCTGCTTCCCGCCTCCTGGGCTTACAGGCCAGTTAGCAAACTATGAAACAAATGAGCACGTAAATCTACGTCTAATGAAATCTGACAGGCACTATGAAGGACGGGGATTTGGTGTGGTGAGGTTGCCAACAGAGGTGTTGGAATGAATCTGAGAAACTAGGAAAAGCTTCCCTAAGGATGACATTTGGGGCTGGCATCTGAAGTGTGGTTAACTGCACAGAAAGGAAATTAAGTAAGGCAGGTAGAGAAAACGGCATGTACAAAGGTTCTGGGGCAGAAAGGATCGATTTGTATCTGTAGATTTGAGTTCAATCTAACCAGTGCAAAGACATGGTAGAAGATCCACTTGAGAAGGAAGGAATGGCTGATAGCAAGAGGCTGCATGGACCCAGCAGACTGAAGTGGCAGACAGAGGAGAAGTTGAGACCTTGAAGCTGTTAGCTGTAAAAAGCAGGAGACTGGTTCATCAGTAGGTCAGGAGCACTAACTTGGGCTGAGAGAAGGATAGAACACAGTTCCAAACCATCTGGCCACATTTGGATACAAGCACGCCTGGTTGGTTCCCATCTCTCTGTGCCACTTTCTGGTTCACTGAGCTTCAGGCTAGGTATATTTCCCCTCTGGGATTCAATGGCCTCGTCTATAAAGGAGAGATCAACTTACCTTGTGGAGGTATTGATTACTCAAGACACACCCAGGCACACCTTGGCAGAAGTTACAGTTGTCTTCTACTGTGAAATGGGGATGAGGACCCAGATGGGAACACTACATTAGAGCAGAGGTCTGAGGGTCCAGCTGGTGAGAGGCAAAGCAACTGTTGTGGAAGTGATTGGAGCAGGATCTATTCAGGATCTCTATCTGCCCCTCATGGTCAGAGGACCTCTGCTCCCATGTCTGTGTATCCTACCTGATCAGCAGGCGGTGGCATCATGGTTGGGGCTGATGGCTGTCACCTTCCAGGAGAAAAGTGGAAACAGGGCATCTCTCTCTGTCTCAGCAGGGACCTCAACTCTGGAGCCTGATTTTAAAAAGAAGAGCCTGATCCTCACCGGTGTGTCTGGTGCCAAATTCTGGGGCCTTTCCTGTGGAGCCATTTGCTCTAGAACCTTCTGGATGGAGTCTTCAAGAGAGCTGGGGAAGTATGCTTCTGCAACCATTGGCATCAAAGGGTGACAAGACTGAGAACAGGCTCCATGTGTGTAAGTCCCAAGACTTTAGTCTGCCTTTAATTTTAAAATAACATTTATTTGTGTGCGTGTGCATGTGCATGTGTGCCTATGCTGTGGTGTTACATATGGTGGTCAGAGTAAAATCTACAGATTCTGTTCTCTTCTTCTACTGGACCCAGGGAGTGAACTCAGGTCATCAGGTTTGACAGCAAGCGCCTTTATCTCCTGAGCCATATTGCAGACCCTTAGTCTGCATTTTAAAATTGCTCTAATCAATTCTAAGAGTTTGAGGTTTTTGGTTAAATGTGTTTAAAGAAATGTGAACAAAATAACTTGGGGAATTGGGGAGGTAATTAGTACACATGTAATATTTATTGGCTTTTGCTTAATTATAAAAGCAGCATATGTTCAACCTGGAAACTTGTAAAACCCAGGAAAAAAAGCAAATGGAGAAATTTGAAAAAAGTCACAACAACAAAAAACCCCAACCACTCAGCACAGATTCTCACTGTTAAAGTATTCATGTGTATTGTGTATTATAAGGTGTGTGTGTGTGTGTGTGTGTGTGTGTATGCGTGTGTGCATGTGTTTCTGTGTGTGTGTGCATGTGTTTCTGTGTGAGCATGAGTGTGTGTATGTGTGTGTGTGAGCTTGTGTGTATGTGCATGTGTGTGCATGTGTTTCTGTGTGAGCATGTGTGTGTGTGTATGTGTGTGTGTGAGCTTGTGTGTATGTGCATGTGTTTTTGTGTATGTATGTGTGAGACAGTTTGCATATGTATGTGTGTTTGTGTGTGTATGTATGTACATACTCTTATTATAAAACTATAGCCAATGATGTTGTGGTGTGGATATGAACTTTCTCCCCCAGAGCCATCCTTTGATGGTTGGCTTTCTCAACTTGTCTCATTATTTTTGGAACCCATAGACTCCTTAGGAGAAGGAGGCCTGGTTGGGGAACATGAGTCATTTGACTCATGGCTTTTAGGCTACACCTGGTGCCTGGTTCCTGTCTCTTCCATGCTCCCTGGTCCATGATGATGTGAATGATCTCAACACACTCAGCTGCCACGACAGGCTCTCCCATGCCTTCTCTACCATGATGAGCACCTGAAGTTTCAGTTGTTTTGGTCATTTATTATGGTCACAGCAATCCAGAAGAAACAAGCAGAGTCATTGGACTGGTGCGGTCTTCTGAGGAAGGTTTGTCATCTGTGAAATGGGATTGTTAACAGAACATCCTTATAGAGTTCTAATAAAAGAAGAAGAAGAAGAAGAAGAAGAAGAAGAAGAAGAAGAAGAAGAAGAAGAAGAAGAAGAAGAAGAAGAAG
>JANHMN010000004.1:26773371-26791343 GCA_030674055.1 Rhabdomys pumilio | reverse complement strand
AGAAGAAGAAGAAGAAGAAGAAGAAGAAGAAGAAGAAGAAGAAGAAGTAGTAGTAGTAGTAGTTCAGGCCACTCTCTTGTCTATTCGGGGTCATTTGCATTAGGCAAGCGGAAGCAGAGCCAGGAGCACGCCTATGCCAGCCTGTCTCTGAGCTTCTTGAAGCCTCATCCTGCTTCCCTCCCAGGTCCCGTCCATGCCTCCTGCTTCTCTTTGCGAGTGTGTGCACTTATATTTATACTTATGCTGACGGCATCACCAGGCTGCTGAGCGGCCTGGCTCTGCTTTACTTTGCAGCGTCTCCTGTGTGCGTTGGCTCAAATCAACATACATTCTTCTAGGGCACTATTTTGAATGTCGGTGTAGGATTCTGCAGTCTAGACAAGTGGCTGGTAAACTTCTCTCAGCGTCATCTGGAAACTTGTTGGAATGCAAATCCTCAGCCCTCTACCCCCACCCTGTTCCTTCTTGCATCTGAGATTCTGACGATGGAGTCCAGTAAGCTGTGTCTTAATGAGCCCTCTAGATGACTCCATCTTTAGATACTCTGGTTCTTCGTAGCCATCTCCTAGACTTGGGGTGGATGGAGTTGTTCCCAAGGTTTGGGCCATCAAACACACGGTGAGCTAAATGTCCTCATCTATTTGTATCTGTGAAGATCCAAAAAGGGGAAAAAAAAGGTTTTAAAATAAAGCAGGTATGGAAACTCAATGAAAACAAATGCAAAGGTAATCAATTGGGATATTTAAAAAGAGAAGCTGAAGAGATTTTGGTTAGACTTAAGAAAGTACCGGCCAGGAGGAATAGGACTGAAGCATTGTAAATCACATGTGGTGACAGTTCAGGCCCAAAATCATCCTTGGAGGTTCCATGTCTTCAAGCATTTCGGTGAGTGCAGGCCTTTGCTAGCTTGGCTCTAATGGCTGAGATGTTTATTAACGAGACAGCTGCTGTCCAGGCCCACCCATCAGGAGGAGGCCAGAGGGCTCCGGAACTGTGGAGACAAGATCAGAAGGGCAGGCTGGCCACTTGCCTCCCAGCTGGCGGGCCTGCTGCGAGGGCTTGGACAGCTCCTCATGGCCGCCCTGCCAATATGCATCCTCATTAGCCCAAGGCCAGTGCAGGCTTTCAAAATCCTCCTAAGCCCTTCCCCAGGGTCTCAGAAGACACCCCCATCTGGGACCACACTGAGTTCTGTCAGCAGGACCCTGCAGGACCTATCCTGCCGCCAGCCTGTCATGACTGGCTGCCGGTTCTAATTCCCTAGCCAGCTCACCAGCCTGCCTGCTGGCAAAGCTCCCCTGAATCTGCCAGCCTGAGAAAGGGCCCCTCACTGAATGGAGAAAAGCACCTCCAGATTCGGGCACATCTCAGTCTCCATGCCTGTGAAATGGAACAATGGCCACTGTCCCTGGGAAAAGGGCAACCAACTCAGGCCTGCCCTGAGTCGGACTGAACTGCTTCCATGTTACAGGCTTTTAGCATCACTAGTATTTACTCTGGAAGCTGCTGTCTCTGTCTGATAAGGAAAGCACGGGTCTTTGGGTACATATTAGGGCTAGGTTTGAAACCACAGCTCACCACTTACTGCCTGTGCAGCCTTGGACAAAGAACATCTTTCTGAGTTTCCATCTGTCCATCATAAAGGACAGGGCCTGGTGTTTGCTTCACCAGGCCCAAGGACCACCCAGAACAGGGAAGAACATGCGTAAGGCAGGGGCTTGATGAGCCCGGGTCTCAATTCTGCTTTATCTGGGAAGTTCACCTGCCTTTTTGGTAAGGTGGGATTCATGTAAAGAATTGCCTTGTGCCTGTGGTCAGTCACCTGCCACCTGCCACCTGCCACCTGCCACTTTGGATCTTGACCTTGTTTGCTCTCATGGGCCTCTGACACCACAGCTCATCTGTGAAATGGGAGTGTGCCACCTAAGCATTGCTAGGACTGTGTTTGCCAATGGGACAAAGGCTGGCTTCTGTGTGTTTTCAGATATGGAAAAGGGAGACAGCCTGGGGAGGACATTGAATGCCTTTTCATTTTGATCAGATATTCTTTTAGGCGACACAGACTAAGTACCAACTCAGTAGCTGGCCCCTTTCTGCCAGCCCATCGGTTCTCTGAATTTGGGATCTATGGAAGAGTTCACACTTGACAGAGAAGCCTCTCCACTGGTGGGGTGGGAGTGGGGTTAAGGGTGAGTGGAGAAGAGTGACCACAAAGAAGGGGAGCCACCCTCACTACCTCCAGGCTAGAAAGCCAGTTCCTCAGCTGATCTCACATCCACAGACGTGCCCGACAGTCCCTCTCCCACCACCTCCAGGAAGGTAAGACCTTAAGAAATCCCAGGTTAAAAAAATCAGCTTTCAGATTCCATTGTAGGTTATTCAAAGGAGAAAAAGAATAAAAATCAATGTGAACCCCGTCTCCTGCTCTGAGGAGCCGTCGCATCTTGTTTGTAACCCGAAGGGATCAATAAGAGATGTTCCTTCTGTTCTGTTTTTTAAGCTCAATACGATGGATGCAATTTGGTTGACAATTATGAACAATCAGTTATCTTGTAGGCTCGCTCTCGCCGCCGGCTGCCTGATCGGCAATCATGAGCTATTACCGAGGTGGGGGCGGCACTATGGAGGGGCCAGCTCCTGCCCCCTCACTCAGGATCTCTCAGAAGTGAACAGAGTTCTCCGATCAATGGAGCCACTGGGACGTAGAAGTTATGAATGCTTCAGTGCAGAGTCCTGGCTCTTCGAGTTTTCAGACCCATTAGCCAGGGTGAAGGTTTATATTGATGAAATCATCTATCTCTCCGCCTTTGGAAGTTACAGGAGCTCTGAGTTAGGGCTCTAAAGAATTCCAAAAACCAGGTGTCCCTGGCTGCTGGTGAGACTGTGGGGAGGTGACAGGGTGTGACACAGAGTTGGGAGGGTAAAAATCAGGCAGGGATTGGGGAGATGGTTCAGTCCTCCATGCAAGCAGGAGGACCTGAGCTTAGACCTCCAGAGCCCATGAGAACAGGCACAGTAGGATATGCAATCCTATGGCTGGGTGGAAGGTCAGAGAAGAGGATCCACGGATGCTCACGAGTCGGCCAGCCAGGCTTTGTAGTAGCAAACAGCAAGAGATTGGTCTCAAACAAGGTGGACTGTGAAGATGGGCCCTTAAGGTTGTCCTCTGGACTCTGCATGGTCACCATGGCATGTATATCATCTACTCTATATCTCTGTGTCTCTGTCTCCCTCTCTGTCTCTCTCTCTCTGTCTCCCTCTCTGTCTCTCTGTCTCTGTCCCTCACCTATAGTCCCTCATTGATGAGATACAGAACATGTGGCCCCAGCCCTGTGGGAGTAAGCAAGCACTCTGACTAACTAAGCAACTGGGAGTGAACTACCTTTTGGCGTCTTAGACCATTGCTAGATAACTGATATCAGCTCAACATCTCCTTCAAGAGTTTCTCAGGCACCTCAAATTTTTTGAGTCATCTTAGAGCGGGGCTATAGAAGCCAAGAACGTGGTATCAAGATGAGGGGTTTGGAAATTGGTGACTTAGGTTGGACTTTATCACCCGGAGGCTGTGCTATCCTGAGCAGCCTCCCTTCGTGCTCCAAACCTGCTGTTCCTTTCTGTCATGTGGATGTGAATCGAATGCACTACACAGAACTGCAAGATAATCTATAGGGAATGTGATTCATTTGCATATCGTATAGTAAGTGATTAATAAACATTAGCATCATTGTTAACATGAATAATAATGATGGGAGCCAGCTTTAAGTTGTGGAATATCTTTGGGCTGCCTTGATAAAGTGCGAATACTTCTCACCATTTGTACTTACCCACGTGTGTATGCTCAGCTTCTTTACCTGAGTGCATGCTTCACGGGGCTGGGGATCAGCAGGGTGGCTATGTCACCTCTCATTTCCAGCTCCTATCCATGTGCTTGTCATGAGGTGAATTCTCCATACTTATTTACCAGTGATTGGATAGATGGGAAGATGGATGGAGAGCATTCAGACCAAAAGCAACTTATGGGGGAATGGATTTATTTCAGCTTGTTAACTAAAATCCACCACTGAGGGAATCTGGGGCAGGAACTTGATGCAAAATTATGGAGGAATGCTGTTTTCTGACTCTCACACTAGGCTCATGCTTACCCCTGCCTAGGGAATGGCACTGCCCATAGTGGACCGGGCTATTCTGATTCAATTAACAATCAAGACAATCCCCAACAAACATACCATAAGACAATCTGATCTGTGCATTTCTTCAGCTGAGGTTCTCTTCTCTCTAGACTGTGTCAATTTGAGAATTAAGCTAACTAGGACACAAGAGAAAGCAACAGCTTACTGTGGACAGCTCCTTACAGGAGCTCAAAAGGGCAGTTAAAGGGAGGGAAAGCAGGGAATCTGTTTCTGGGGTATCTGGGGAGTATCTCATCTCGTAATCAGAATCTAGGTCTCCTCTGTTAGGCCAGAACATTGCTTCTAAGGACAGGCTGAAGCCTGGGATCCTAAATATGCCCCCATCCTTTCGTCTAATCTTTGCAACCCTGCCCTACTTTTCTCCTACTGAGCAGTGTGACCTTGTGCCCTGTCTAGTCACTCAAGACATCTCGAGTTCAGGAAATGATCTGACTTACTCAGAGCCCCTGAGATTTCACAGAATTCTATTCTTGAGGCTATTTGCATTTTAATGACCAACGATAAAAAATTTAAGTCCAAGGAGTGATATAGAGCTGTGGAGACAGCCTTAGCCCTTGCACTGAAGCCCTTTCTGATGTTCAGAGGGAAGGCCTCTGGGTAAGAAGGTATTGAGCCCTGGCTGATGTCCTATGGGGCAGGTTTGTGAGCCTTGTGACTTTTTTTTTTTCTGTCTCCATAGCATCTACTGCTCCAAATTACAGAACAAGACTCAGATCTCAGTGTCGGATATCAGGGAGCATTTCAGACACCTCCCTAAGCTCTGTACCTTTTCCCCTTCTCTATCATAGCTACCCTGGCTGGCAGCCCTGATTCTGTGTGTCTGAGAGATGTGACCACTGCAAGAGGAAGCAGAGGTAGGCCTAGAGCAGGCAGCTAAGCCAGATTGGCCTCAGGCAACCCAGCCTCTCCCTGTAGTTAGGTAGGAGCTAGCAGAGAGAAGGGGCACTGAGGGTGGGCACACAGCTGGGAAACACTTGACAGTACCCTCTTAAACAGCCCCCACCCCAGGACCCCACAGCTACCACAGGCTCTGAGAACATTGGGAGAGGCAGCAGAGCAGAGGGAGATGGGCCAGGAAAGAAGCCATTTCCCAGGCTTCCTGGGCAGAAAATTGCTCTCCTGGTAAAAATCAGGCATGTTTTAGCCCAAGTGGCCTATCTGTGCAGTACTCACATGGCATACACAGGGCCAGTCTTAGCTAGTAGCAAAGTGCTACATCTCTGGCCTGAAGACTCAGCATGACCTTACAACCCTCTTCCCGGGCCACCCAGTGGCTTTGCATTAGTGGAAAGAGCACAGATTGACAATGGTCCAGTCAGCTGGACAGAGCCACAGACACACATCTATTCGTGCCTGCATACGCAGGCATGATGGACTGAGTCCAGACTCAGTGCCTAAGCAAAAGTGACAGAAAAGATAGTGCCAAACCAAGCTGAAAATCCTCAGTGATTTACTATATGTAGCTCATACCACACAGTGCTAGAGAGCTAAGTCTGCAGCCTGGTTCAGTGGTAGAGCACTTGCCTTGCATGCACAAAGCTCTGGGTTTTGTTCCCAATACTTCTAACAACTATGAAGCAAGGTCAAGAGACCAGGAGTCAAGTGCAAATAAGAGGTAAGGGCTACCTGTGTTACTATACCCGTGACACCAAACTATACACAGCTTGGGCAGAATCCCCTTAAATCTCACGACAGTGTTATCAGACCATTCTACGGATGAGGAAACTGAGACTTGGCAATTTGTTTAACATCATGTTACCAAAAGGCAAAGCCAAAGTTCAGAGCATGGTGTTAGATTCCAAATATTAGGCAGGGCTTTCACTCCATTTCACTGACCTCATGGCCTAGGTCCTCAGTTTCCCTATATGCAAAGTAACAAACCTTACTCTTACCTACAGTGTTATGGGAAAAGAGCAGATTATACACATCTCTACAGACAGACAGACAGACAGACAGAATTTTCTAAGCCTTACATTTTTTTTCTCCTTTCAGTCTTGGGATTAGGGATTCAGATTGTATGAGCTGGCAGAGAACATTCCAGATACTCTTGGCACAAAAATCTGAGCCCAACAACTTGAGAAACTCTCTTTAGCTAGTGAGAAAGAGTAGAAGAGATACAGGAGGGTGAAGCATCCTGTGTCAGAGTTGGCAAGGTGGAGGAAGACTTAAGACAGAGGCCCCTGACAGCTTTTACCGTGGCCTCTCTGATCCCTGGTTCTAACCCACCTAGGAAACAGAGGGGCTCAGAGCCTCTTCTATACCCAGTAACCCCTTGCTGGTTGGTTCTGCCCCAAGTCACCTCTCCCAGGGGACTAATCTAACACGTTCACTGTGCCTGTCCCTGAGTCAGAGACCATAGAGGAAGCCCCAGGTAGGTTCTTTGAGGATGGGGAATGATCACCAGGGAACTGTTTGTCCCATGTGTCAAAGGACTGGGCACATGCTAGGCAGAGCCATCAGGTAGAGCTGACCTGGGAAGACTGAGGCAGCAGATTTGCCAATTAGAATCTGTCCTCTCTCCCCATCATTCCAGATAACATGTAGCCACCCACAGAGACTGATGGGATATCTGCTGGCCAGGCTGCCTCCCCCACTCTGTAACACCCCAGTCATGGGCCCTCAGAAATGTATTCCTTGTGAGATAGGTTTTGTGAAGCAGCAATGGGGAGAAGTTGATCTACTGGGTGCTTTGCCCACAGCCAGGAGGCCACTGCGAGCAGAGCACAGGGCACTGGGAAAGACCCAAGCAGGAGCTGACCATGAGCCATTGAGTGAGGGCTAACCTCCTCCAGCCCATCCTCCCTTTACCTGAAGATCTTACCTCTTTTGTTTGAGAGACAGTCTCTGGTAGTCCAAGCTGGCCTCCAACTCACTGTATAGGCAAAGATGGCCTTGAACTTCTGATTTTCCTGCCTTATTTCCCAAGTGCTGGGATTATAGACGCGTAGCACCAAGCCCCATTTGTCAGGAGTTGACCATCCAAACTAAGGCTTTGTGCATGTTAGGTAAGCATAGGCGTATGATCGTGCTGTATGTGATACACGCTTGAGTGTATGTACATAGTGTTTAATACTTGTGTGAGCTTATCTGTTTGTGTGTAAGTAAGGACTCCTATGCCTAATTCCCATCCCCACATGGGTAATGGAGTACTGAGGTTTGGTTTATTGCTGTGTATTGGTCAAGGCCTATGAGTAATTTTTCATGTTACACACTTCTGTTGTGCAAACCTTGTTCCTTGATCTAAAACTATTGGTTAAATAAAATTGACTACAGCCAATTATTGGAAGGGTTAGAAGTAGGTGGGTTAGGAGTGACCTGGTTAGAGGAGGAGAGACCTGGAGAAAAGAGGAGAAAGGAGAAGGAGGAAGCTGCCATGAGGGGAGATGGTCTACAAGCCTGTGGCCAGGAGAAGCAGCAAGCATCTGGGGTACACAGACCACTGGGGAGTTAGCTAGGCCTTCAGTTAGAAGAGTAGATTAAGGGTGACCCCCAGTAATTGTCAAAGCCAAATAAAATAGCTGTAGTCTGAGTCTCATTTATTTGTAAGCCAGTCGGGGATAAGCTTAAGTTGTTAGCACTACAATGGGGATTCCAGGGTCTAGTCCTGGCTTCTTCCTTCCAGAGTCTATGATCTGTCCTAAGGCTCTCCTTCTGCCCATTGCTTCCTTTCTCCTCTAGGAAACAAAGCAAAAACAAAATCAAACATGCAACTCTAACACAGACTTCTTCCCACTCTCTCACACTCACAAAGGATGGTCTGTACACATCTGAAACCTGGGGGCAGGGATCGTCTCCTCCTGTTTTCCTAATGTCCCTGCAGACCTAATGGTGGCTACAATGTTACCGTCACCCATCCTGGTTCCTCTCCGTCTTTATCTTCACGAAAGGCCCCAGGCTCCTTCCCACAGTCCTCTCTCCAGAGCCTCACTGGCTCCTGGCCCATCCATTCAATTGGAGACAACAAAATAATTTGTAAAAAAGCACAAGCACAAAACCTGGTGGCACATGCCTATACTCTCAGCTATGCAAGGAAGTGGCAAGTTCAAGGCCTGCCTGTGCAACTTCGTAAGACCTCGTCTTAAAACAAAAAAGGAAAAATAAAAAGAAGGCTAAGGATGTAGCTCAATGGGTAGAGGTCTTCCCTGATATGCATAAAGCTATATTTCAAAAACAGTTAACTTATTTTCCATTCAGACTGTTTCCTAGACCCCTCTGGCTTGGTTCAAGTCTCCCTCTCTGCTGTTGGTCACCTGTGAGAGTGTGACTCTGAGATCTCTGAGAATCGAACAGAGTGCTAAAAACCCAGCAGGACAACAAGGGAAAGTGCCACAGAGTGTCTCATGCAATATATATGCTATGTAAACATGTTTTATATGTTGTATAAATATGCATGTGCATTACATAAAATATGTATTTTCCTAATTTTGGTTCTTTGGTTTGACAGAGAAGCCGTGTAGTGAGTGTGTGAGCGTGAGTGTGTGTGTGTGTGTGGTGTGCGAATTGGCGAATGTGTAAGAAATGAATACTACATGTAATAGCATGCACAGAGAGCCTGCCATTCAACTGTTTCTCCTTCATTCAGCGTCTACTATATAGTGGCTCAAAGATACACGAGTTCTGGCCTTAAGCATCTGGCCTCTGATATAAACTTCCTCTCAAACTTTAAACCTGAAGAAGAATCCTGTAATTTCTGTAGAGTCCTAACCCCCTTTTCTTCAGAGTTCATGGGGTGCTGGATGACAGATAGTGTATGCCTGGCCCTAGTTCTTCTCAGCAGAGGGAGCTTTTCTTGGGTCTTTCTCCAACGCTACTTCCTGGGGAATCACCAGGCTCCACGGGGCAGACTGGTAGGGCTGTGATCTGTGGTGCTTTGCTCTGCAGTGTATGAGCCCTGGTTAGGACAGGTGATGCCAGGTGAAGGGCAGAGTGGGGATGCAGAGTGGGTCAGAGAAGGGCAGTAGGGAGCAGCAGGAGGCAAGGCAGTGGAGGAGGTGAGAGAGGGGCAGAGAGGACAGAGGGGGGGCAGGGAGGTTGAGGGAGGCAGAAAGAGGCAGAAGCAGGAGGTTCTTGCATGCAGAACTGGAAAAGCGGGGCTTACATCTAGGGCGGGGGTGGGAGGCAGAGGTTGATGAGACTCCTCAAACTGAAGTCTCTCCAATTCACTTTCAGGAAGGAGCTCCATTAACGGGAGCGTTTGGGGAAAAAGACAAAAACACTAATCACCATCCGAAATGTACATGCTATTTCCCATCTGGTGTGCGGAATTGGATCGTCTCAGGAGTCTCGGGAAAATGCGGCAGATGGGCTGGGCTTCGAGCTCATCTCCCCACAGGCAGTGGGGAAAAGAGGAAGTGGCTTGGCACAGGAAGCTGGCTTGAGCGAGGGATGGTGGGACCCACTGGGTACCCATCAACCATGGCCTGAGGAAGCTGCCCCACCTTCTGATGCCTGCTGCCTGCAGCAGCTGTGCTGCCTGCTCTGTGGATTTGGATCCGATCTGGGAAGCAGCGTTACAAGCTCTGAGGTTACTGAATCTATGCTTAGTCTGCAGTGGTGCTGGGAAAAGATTCACGGGCATCAAACACCTGCTGGTGTTTTTCTAGTTGTGCTCCTAGAACTGGGTGGGGGTGGGGTAGGGGTGTCACTCTCCACGGGTCATTAGTGTTGTCTGTCAGTTGCTAAGAGGTTCTGATGAGGCCAGTGAGAAGTGATCTCTGCCTGTAGGCCTCTGACACCCTGATCAGGACATTTGGGGGTTCTCCATAGAGGATGGGGTCTAATGGTACTTTCTAGGAGGAAGAAAACTCACCAGAGAGCTCTTGGCCTGCCAAGACAAGTGAAGAGCTGTCCAGAGTCCCCATGCTGTGCCACTACTGAGGATTTGTGTCATTGACCTATGAGTGGGGTGAGCCAGAAAAAGGCAAGCAAGAGGCTGGACCTGTTTCTGGAGGAACAGGAATAAGCAGGTGGAAAGCAGTGTTTCTGGCTGGGAAGACCCCAGAGAGTAGATGCTTCTGGGACCATCCATGGCTAGGTTCCATCTACAGAGGAGCTGGCCCCTCCTCAATCCCTATGACCTACTGACGACTTCTGTCCTATCACACAGCAAGATCCTACCAACACTCTTCCTCTCTGCAGTGACTTTCAGTCTTTCTCCCCTGGGCACCCCTCCTCCAACATCTAATTAAAGAGAAGAAAGTAATTAAGGAAGGGCATGTAACATTCCCTGTAATGCTGAACCTAGTAACGCCCCCGGCCCCTCCCCCACTCCTAATCCATCAATATGGCATGCAGAACAACCCAACCCAACGCCAGGTTGTTCATTGCTTATGAAGCTAGAAAGCACTTGAATTAACCTCCTGCATAAGTGGAGTTAGGAAAGATCCCAGCGTCTTTACGCGAGGAAGGAAGATGGGAGCCTGACAGACTCCTTTGAGGGATGAGGCCTCATTCACACATTTGTACCGGCCTTTTCCAAGGGTCCACTGTGGACCAGATCATGTGTTCACACTCAGGAGATGAGGAGATCAATTGGTGTTGTGTCTACTACGGCTGGAAATGTGATTTTTCTGCCTTTTGAAAAATGGCAGCTCAGGCCCTGGGGTGGAGCAGCCCAGAGAGGGAGGAACCAATACACTTGAGAATTCCTACCGGGGAGCTAAATTGAGATGGCTGTGTAGCCTACTGCATAGCACCCCTGCTCCTGGCTGGACCCTAGTTCTTCACCAGTCCTATAGTCCAGTCACTGTGGGGGCTGTGGACACTGTACAGTCACTGCCCTTGATTTAGAGATCAGGGTCAAACTGGGGAGCCAGATGGTGGCGGCAGCAAGTTGTTCACTGTGGTATAAGGAAATCCTCTCCTTAACTGAGATGCCGGCAAAGCACAGGGGAAAGGCGGGGACTGACTTTGTCTGGGGAACTTAAAGAAAGGATCACAAAGGCGTTGACATTGAAGCTGGATTTTGAAACATCAATGGCAAGTCCCAGTGGAGGGAAAGGGTGTGGGAAAATCTAGGTAGGAGGAAAGGCTTGTGCAAAGGCCCAAAGGCATGAAAGGGTAGCTGGCTTGTTTGAGTAGAAGTGGAGAGGGGTGGAGGGGCAGTGGACACAGCACCATGGAAGATACAGTGTAGTCTGTCAACAGTGGTATTCCTAGAGGTTAGCTGATCAGAGCTGCTTGCCTGGGTTAAGAACCTGGCAGACCACAGCTTAACTGGGGCTCCATTATCCACCGCATGAGAATCTCCCTAGAGCCCATTCAGAGAAGAATTGTAAAGATTTAAGAATTAACTTATGCCAAATGCCTGGAACTGTCCTTAACATGAAGCAAGCACTCGGTGACTATAAATACCATTTATCTTTTTGGGGAGTGGGAGGTGTCTCTCTATGTAGTTCACGCTGGCTCTGAACTCAAGATCCTCCTGCCTCAGACTCGCAAGTCCTAGGATTACAATAATCCTGCTCATTATTTGCTTTTGTATTTCCTCCCACCCTGAGATTCTTCTCTGGGAGCCATTTGATGGTTAGGAGCAGAATGTCCCCCCCCCCACCCCTTGTAGTTTGAGAAACTTCTCCCAACAAGCAGCTCAGAGATTACAGGTTTCCAAAGACCCAAGTACCCCCACTCCCAAAATACTGAGTCAGTCTCCTAGATTAAAAAAAAGAGGTGGGTGGGTTCTAAGGTATATTTGAAAGAAATGATGGAAGTGCTTTAACCCTGAATTGTAGGGTTAGCTGCTCAACGCTGTACAATTACCAGAAATCACTGACTAGGACTCATCGAATAGAGGGTGTTTCTATTAGGTAAATGACACTTAAATGAAGACACACACACACACACACACACACACACACACACACACTCACACTTCTGTCAGAGTTTCAGAGTTTCAGTTCCTGACTGCAGGGCTCATCCTGACTGCAGGGCTCATGGATGCAGCGTGCCTGTAGTCAGGGGCACAAGAGTAAAGAAAGCTTGCTCAGTGCTCACCTGACATATTTATTCAGTAGTACCTGGAGGATTAGGAGCAGAAGACTCATCTCTCTTTCCATTTTAGAAAAGCTCCTTCAACAGGCCGTTCCTGTGCTGATCTTGATCAAGGAATCCATTGGTGTTTGCTGGGGCCTTTCTCTTCAGCTCCCATAGCATCAGCTTGGGAGTGCTTGGTCTAATGTATGGAAGCTCTATTGCCAGGCCTGCTTCTTCAGGTGTTCTGAGAGCTCCTGAAGGACATAGATCCAGATCTGTGCACAGAGTAGGTGGCCACACAACACATACTAGGTGCTCTGCCAGTATACTGCCTGTATCTTCCTATGTGGGGCATGGATGATGCTACTGAAGCTTCATGGGACCCCAGGTGTCTTCCTAAGAGAAGATGCTAAGCCTGACCTCTAGCTCCTGCTGCCTGCAGCAGCTACTGTCTTGGCAGGAGCATCTCCCCTTCCTTCTCCACCCACACAAGTGTTTCTCTTGCTGGGCTCTGAGATCTGCTTATTGGGGAAAGAGGCCTTGCCTTTGACATCTAAGCCTTTGACTTTGCTTCATCTGCTCTTCCCTAGGACACCAAACTCCCACCCGTCTTCCTCCACCCTGACCCATGCTCCAGGGTGTTCTTGCTTTGCATATGAGGCCTTGACTTGTCTTCTGTTTTGAGGTCTTAAGCTCTCATTTGTCCCTTGCATATAATCTCCTCATCCTCTCCTCTGGCCCCAGGAAGTCTGCATGCATCCGGCTGCCTTTGCCTGCGCCCCTTGGCTTGCTCACATTGATCTCTTGAACCCCCATGTGTGACTCTACAGCTTTCCTGTATCCCCTCAGCCTGCCTGAACAGTGGATTTCCAGGGATGTTTGGGATATGATGATGAATGGGCGAGGGGAGCAGCTGAGCAGGTTTGGGAAGTAGATTGTACTGTGGTTGCTATTAAAGCGCTCTCCCTTGGCTGATCTGGAAACACGCTTCTATTTTTACTCAATGGAGTGTGTGCAGATGTGGGCATTGCCCCAAGCTTCCCAACATGAGCTTCAGGAGTCTTTCTCCTCCACACCTCTGTCTTTTGGTTCCTGCCTCTGGTCACAGGAGTAAGCATCAGCAGCCCCTTTAGCCAAGGCCTCTTGACTCTCTCAGACAGGTGCCCGAGGCTTCCTCAGGGACATCCAGCAAAAGAGTCATATACAGAAACCATCCCAGGCCTCTCGTGTGTCCCTCTCCTCCCTGAGGCAGGGCCAAGTCGCCTGACTCATAGCTAACCTCCTGTCCCTCAGTCATGTAGGTCCATAGGCTGGGTCAGAGTTCCCTGGATGCTTGAAGGATGAAGATGCCTGTTCCTTGTCTTCTAATCTGGTCCCCACTTGTCCCCAAGTTCTGAGTGTGCTGAGGCTTAGAAGGGATGTGTGTGCACATTCGAGAGGAAAGAGACTTGGCTGGCTGAGTCTACATAATGAAAGGAAGCCAAATCAGAGAAATGAGCCTGGTACCCAACCCAACTAAACCCAGGTGGATGGTGAAGCCTGGGATTAACTGATTGGCAGAGCTCGGTTCTTTGTCACCTTGTCCTCCTGCTGCCTCAGAGATAACGGAGCTGAGTCTGGCTCCAGCAGCCCAGCCTCTCCATCATGGTCCCAGCCTTGCCCTGCCGGCTCCTCTTTGCTGCCTCTGCAGCTGCTTCCATTTCTTCAGTTTCTAGAAATACTGGTGTGCCTCACACCGAGCAGCCAGACTTTCTGACGGCTTGTTTGGCATCTTCCAGGTCCCCATCCTAGGGACAGGGACTTCTTCTCTTCTAAATAGCTCTTCTAAAGTGTCCCTTTGTCTCAGAGGTCCAGAAGCTTCCCTGAGGAGAAGTAGGTCTTACTGAGACACAGGGAAAGATCAACAGTATCCAAGCAAGTAGGATTGAGGGCTCCATATGGAGGGAGACTGAGGGATGTTGAAAGGTGAAAGATGGCAAGCTGGTGTGGTGATATTTACCTTTAATTCTCATGTTCAGGAGGAAGAGGCAGGACAACCTCTGTGAGCTGGAGGCCAGTTTGTTCTCCATTCTGAGGCTCCAGGCTAACCAAGGCTACATAGTGAGATTCTGCCTTAAAAAAAACCCACAAAGCTCCCCAAAATAGCAGCTGGGAGGCAAGCCTGTGTGAGAGTGCATTCGTGTGCATTCATGAGTGCATGTGTGTGTGTTTATTTATATGTATATTTACTGTATGTATTTATTTATATGTATTTTACTGTGTATATTTATATGTAAAATGTACGTGTAGTGTGTGAATAGTTATAATATGTGTATTGTGTGTACGGTATATGTGTGGTTTGTGAATATGTATGCAGGTGGTATGTTATGTGTGTAGTGTGTATGGTATGTATGTATGTATGTATGTATGTATGTATGTTTGTGTGTGTATGTGGTATATGCACTCACATACATGTCAGAACATACATAAGAATATTGTGCTTTTTACCAAGGGTTAGAGAAGAGCCACGGGCCCAACTCTGGAATCAGACATGTACAAGAAGGTAGGACACTTGATTGCCAAATGCCACTTGCCTTCATAGAGTGCCAGGCACAGTTTCTAAGCACACTGCACCTACCAACTCCCTTAAGCCTCCCAACAGCCCTGCAGGCCAGATCATATTATTATTTCCATTTTACAGATAGAAAGCAGAAGCACAGAAAGCAGATCAATAGCTAGGGGTGTGCACCTAGGAGGGCACAGGGCTCGTTTGCAGCCAGGCAATCTGGTTTTGCAGTTTGTGGTTCCTTTTATTCTGGGTGGATGATAGAACGTCGTATCATGTGTGTGTATGCGTGCGTGTCTGTGTGCATGCGTGTGTGCAGTAGCAGGGGCACGCACCTGCACCTATGAGTTGTGCATGCAAAGCACAGCAGCTCTAGGGACAGATTCTCTTGTCTCTCTCATAGAACTAGACACATTAGTTCCTTTTAAAGAAATCTGGAGGACCTTTCTTCCTCCCTTCTGTTTCCCCAGTGAGATTGTAGCTTTCCTCTCTCCAGGCTGTCTCTACCTTTGGTGGTTCTACGGGGCTCTCTGGCCTCCTAGCAACAAACAAACAAAACCCAAGGCACATCTGCAAGCAGAGGTTCTTGTGTGTAGGGTGGGCATACTTCCCATCATCTGCTGTGGCTGAAATTTTGGCTGCCTTCAGTCCTGTTCTGGGCACAGACTCCAAGTGCTTTCTCCAACATTTGCCCATTGCTGGAAATATCTTTCTGTGGAACAAGGTGAGACAGGGGATAGATATATCACTGGGGATCTGCTATCCATGACTAGGGGTGGGGTTCTGCCTACACCCTGGTTCCCATTCCTTGCTGTCCTGCAGTGGATGTCAGCATCATCTCCCTCAGCCCTGCTGCCCCAGCCTCCTCCCAGCTCTCCCTTCTAAGTGACAAGGGCACGTGCTTCTCTCCACTGACAGTCTGGCTGCTTGCCGCCTTGCCTGTCTTGCGGGCAGAGAAGCGCCATACCTGCGTGCCAGCGAGGCACAGGTGTTCCTGTGCCACTCACACAGTGGCCCACCTGCTGGAATCTTGGCGGAAGGCGGCCTTGGGACGGGATCCACAGGAGAGACAGTCTGCGGCATAATTAAGAGAGAGCAAAACAAAACAAAACAATGTTTTCCTTCCTCTCTCTTTTCTGCCACTTGCCCTAATTATTTTCCCACTTTTAAATTCTACATCAACTTTAATTAAGCTGGCCTCGGGCAGGGAAGTCTGGCAAACTTGGAGAAGTTCACTTGTTTATTTTCTTATCACTCAGCGATTGGGTTTTCCCAGCGTACTCTGTCTCCTTCTCTGTATGGAGGGGTGATGGCAGTCTCCTGCCTACGGAGGGGGCCTGAGAACTGGTTCTGCTGCTTCCCAGGGAGGTGCTTCTCCACCTGAATCTATTGTAGACCAGCTTATGCTTTAAATCTGCCTCCTGTCCTCTCTGAGCCTTCTTTTCCCCCAGGAGAGTCCAAGATAGGAGGGGGAATGGAATCTTTGAGCAACCGAGACAGCAACTTGAGGGCTAGAACTGTGGGTTGTAAACTCAGTTTCATTACTTATTTGGGGGGAGGGCACATAGTTCATGCATGACTTCATTCATTTGCTCCTTCGTTCATGTATATGTGGACTTATTCTTCACCGCCCTTTCCCTGGCACCAGCACAGGGAACGGCCTGCTTCCACTTCCCCCTGCAAGTTCCAGGAGATGCATTCCTTGGCTCCTCTGGACCAATTTCTTCATCCCTGTACACTTGGGTTATTTCAAGGACAAGAGGAGAGAGCTGCAACTGGAAGCCAGTGTGACTCCTGGCTCTCTGTGTTGGCACTACGTGACCTCCAGAGTGTCCCATCCATCAACAGGCACAGATGTTGGGTCTTTCAGGACCTTCTTCATCTTTGTGAAGGAGGACAGATGCTAGACCGTTCCCGGAGCCCAGAGACAAGGGCTGAATCCTGAAGGTTGTTGAATATTATGGTACAATGGGAGGCAAGAGGAGCGTGGCTCTAAAAGTTGCCTTGTGGGGAGCTCAGAACATTCCCGGGGTGTCCTCGGTTGGCATAAGTGATTGGATGATGTTTGAGGCTCAGTCCCAAGTGTCTGGGATAAGCAGCAGGCAGGTGTTTTTGCTGGGTCTGCTGGCAAGGCGTGTGAGGGTGAAGGAGTGTGGATAGGCGACAGAACAAAGGACCAGTGACTGAGCGAGTGGACAGATGAATGACAAAGGAGCAGATGACTGAGCGAATGTATGAATGAAGGAACTGGTGAACGTGAGAGAATGAATAAAGAAGCGAGCGAGGGCTCTAGTGAGCAAACAAACAAGCAAAAGCCTCTTGTAAGTGGATGCCTAAGTGGATCAATGGGGGGACTGGATGAATTAATTAGAGATTGACCGTATGAATGGGTGAGGGGAGAATTTGGTCAGGGATTGAAAAACAATGAATCAGTGAGTGAATGAATAGCTGGCTGAGGGGATAAAGATGAATGGATGATCTAATGAGTGAGTGAATGAATGATTGCATAAGTAAATTAGGAACTATGGATGATTGTTGGAGCAAGCCAACTAGTGACTGTGGTCCCCATTGCCTGAGTCAGGAAGCCAGGAAGTGCTGGCTCCTGTGAGAAGGAGCCTCATCTGGTGGCAATGGGTTTCCCACCCTCACCCATTAGCTGCTGTTCCATTGTGTACACATACGATAAGAATCTCTGTGTATGTCTATCTGTGTATCAGTACACAGTATCAGTTACCATCCCCAACTATTGAAGAACAGACGTCAGTAAAAATAACCTCTCTCCGGTGGCTTGTCTACCTGTCTCCCTCACCGCTGAGAAATAACTCGCAGCTGCCACCGGTTAAGCTGACAATAAACACAGGAATTGACTTCAGTGGGAATGAACTTGCTTGGCAGTTGACAAAAATCTAAGGTGATGTCACTTTCACTGGCTCACCAATTGCTTGGGTGGCTGTTGACCTATGTTGTTTTCTTCATTCTTGGGACACGGGGAAGGGATAAAGTCCCCAGAATGATGTGTCTGTCTCTAAGTATGGGTCTGTCTTGGCTTTTGTGGTAAGTATGCACTTGGCCATTGAGAGGGTACAGGGAAATAGAGTGGGATCTGGGCATGGAGACCTCCAAGTTGAGCAGTCAGTAGAGATCGTGTGTGTGTGTGTGTGTGTGTGTGTGTGTGTGTGTGTGTGTGTGTGTAGAGGGTGGCAGCTGCCTCTTTCCAATTCTCTCTCTCTCTCTCTCTCTCTCTCTCTCTCTCTCTCTCTCTCTCT
>JANHMN010000004.1:26731021-26773361 GCA_030674055.1 Rhabdomys pumilio | reverse complement strand
CTCTCTCTCTCTCTCTCTCTCTCTCTCTCTCTCTCTCTCTCTCTCTCGTTCTCACCAAAGCATCAGAAGAGTGGTTGAATTACAACCTCAGCAGGCCCTTTACTGAGACACAGAGGGAGGGTCCAGAGCCCCCCCCCCCCCCCCGGGCACTCTGGGCTACAGTGTCCAGCCCATCAGCACCTGCCTGCAGAGGAGTTGACAATAAACAGGCTTCAGCAGAGGGCACTCAAGTCCTAGGAATCTTCACTCAGGAACTGCGCGCTCTGCTCAGTGGCTTCCCGGGGAAGCGGAGTCATGAATCTCAGTAACTCGAGCCCAGGGCCTCATCACTCACAGTGATTGTGGAGGGACTGAGAGCCGAGTGGATCAGTCTAAACAAAACACACACACAGGGGACTCATCCAATGGAGCTAGCTTGGCCACCCCTGGGGCCTCCCCTCCTTAACCATAGAAGTAGGGAGTAAAGGGAGGGGCTGGGGGCTTGGGAGCCCCCCCACAGCATCACCCCCTCCTTCCAAGCCTTATCCACACCCCCACCTGTGAGCCAGTGGGAGACATGAATCTAGCTGGCAGTGGCTTGGGCCAGCTCAGCCGTTTTAGGGGATGTTAATGAAATTCGGGAGCACTTGTCCTTTCAGACAGCGGCCCCTTTTATTTGGGAATGAAAAGCTGCATTAGTCTGAATGAGGTTTGGAGGCCTCATAAATCCAGTGCTGGCTGCCTCATGGGGGAGCGCGGAGCTGAGGCCTGGCTGGTGGGTAGGCTTGTTTACCAACAATTCCAAAAGCCAGGATTGGCGGCTCCCAATCTCCAGAGAGGGGGATTGAGATCTTGCCAATTCTGCTATCTGCTGGCTTTTGGGTGGCCTGAAGAGGCTTCTGAGGACTGCAGGGCTCTCTTCAGATTTGGGGGAGGGGTGGGGGCTCAGCTTTACTCTGGTTAAGGACCCCATCCCTCTCTGCTTTCAGAGGGTCCTCAGGCAGCCAGAAGCTACAGGGGTTTCTGCTGGGGGGGGGCTGGTGGGCAGGAGGCTCTTGATAGAGCTGTTTCCGCTCAGCCCAGGTGGTGTTGGACACCACAGGGGCAATACTGTCAACTTAACAGCCTGCTGGGTCTGTGTGAGAACCCAGCCTGGCAAACAGTAATGTCTAATAAATATTAGTGGAAAGAAGGAAGGAAGGAGAAAAAAAGGAGGGAGGGAAGGAAGAAGGAAGCTAGCTGTGTATGTCTTTTGTGTATGTCCTAAGCTTAGGTTCTTCGTCTGTAAAGTGGAAAAATAATAAAAGACTATCATGGTGTGTCATGGGGAGGACTGGATAAAGTGAAAGGTAAGGTTATGAGTACCTTTCCTGGAACACAGAAAATGTACAGTAATCACGAGAGCCACGGTTATCATTGAGGCGTGTGTGTGTGTGTGTGTGTGTGTGTGTGTGTGTGTGTGTGTAGTGCATCCCACCCTTCCCTTATGACTGAAAGGGATGCTGCTGCTGTCGGTTTGGAGATGCCCTAGCATCATATACAGTGACTAGCAGTTGGGTCAAGAACAAGTGACAGGCCCTGGGCTGGGGATAGCAAC
Source organism: Rhabdomys pumilio (assembly GCA_030674055.1). NCBI lineage: Eukaryota > Metazoa > Chordata > Mammalia > Rodentia > Muridae > Rhabdomys > Rhabdomys pumilio. The sequence goes on along the minus strand of JANHMN010000004.1, from coordinate 26,771,785 downwards.
TTCTACCCAGATCTACCCCAGGGTTCCAAGAGGGGCTGTCAACCCTGCCTGAGCCATACAGTCACTGCAGCTAAGAGGCTATGCCCACTGAAACTTAAAGGGAGCCTGAGACCAGCCTCTATCTTTGGCTAGGGAGACCCACTGCTTGGGCGATGTAGCTGGCTGGGTGTCTGTTTCCTGGGGGTGCTGGTGAGGGGGGCTCTGAGGACAGAACCATACTCTCACCTTTGGGAGAGCTCAGATCTCCTTCATCCATTTACTACTGTGATACCATCTCAGCTAGCTTTTAGGGAGCCTGCTCATCTTTCCCATCCCTGAGGGCTCTTCATCCAGTTGGCCTCAGAAGTGTTCCTCCCTCTGGCCACACCTCTACCTTTCTGCCTCTTCAGTTTCCTGACAAGCCATTTGTCCTCTGTATCCAGCCCACTCAGGTGGGGGCGGGTGTAGGGGCGGGGTTCTACCTTCAGAACAGGCCACCTTTAGAGTTAGTCAGCCTTAGGCACTGGTAGCTGCTCTCTTCTCAGCCCTTTTTCCCTTTCTCTGTCAGGGCACAGGATTGTCTTCCTTCAAAAAAGCAGCCAGGTTCTTTTGGTTCCAGGAACCAACCAACCAAGCTGTGGAATCTGAGGGCAGGCAATGTGCTGCGAGGGTGTGTCTTCAATGAAGAGGCTCTCAGCTGTGTCCTAGGGGTCCTCGGCTCACCTCTTCTGCATGCCTTCTTCCTTGAGGGCCTGTCTTGTAAGATCTCTACTCCCTATGGAGAGGTGGCAACTTCAGACCCTGAAGCTGCGATCTGTATGTCTTTGCCTGTTTCTTTGGGCAACACTTGCCAGAGGCCGATTGGGGAACGAGCCATTCTCATTACGGAGAAGGCCCAAGTAGGGCAAATTCGGAGACCTCTGTATAAAAGCTGATCACCAAGATGTCCTGGGACGAAGTACACACTCCCCTCTTTTCTTGGGCAGAGCCTAGGAACTCTTTACTCCTAAGGCCACTGGTATAAGTTCAGATGGGAAGGAGCCCTTTCCTAATTGCTAATTGGCTTACACTGCGGTATTCGCAATACCACACAATGCCTGGAAGCCCTGCGCCCACATAGGGCGGGAAAGAAAAGACGGCAAAATTAACAGGCCTGTTTGGAACGCAACACATTATCTATTTGTAGGAAAATTAAAGATTTGCTCTTCAGATGTAGGGGGCCATGCTCTTACCAGGCAGCTGGCAAATGGGGGAGATTGGAAATGATTGAATAGATCAAATTATTTAAATGAGAAAAATAAATTCGCACACAGCCTAGCCGCTGCCCGGTGACAGATCCGTTTATTTATCTACTGTATCGGTACCGCTTTGTCTCTGTCAAAAAGGTCATTAAACTCGCCTAGCTGCGTAATTCGCAGCCTCCTGCTCCTGCCTCGCTCCACAGCCCTTCTCTTCCCCCGACATCCAGCGCCACTTGAAAAAAAATTTATTATTGGTAATAAACAACATTTCTTTTTAACCCTTTGGGCTTTCTCCCCTGCGTATCCTACCCTGTCCCATGGAAAATCAGTTTCTCTGTATTGTTTCTCAGGAGGAGTCCGAGAGGGGGCTCCAGTTCCTCCCGCATAGTTGCGGAAGAGGACTGAGAAACCAGCGGGCTCCAACTCGAGCGGCCTTCGGAAGCGAAGGCTTTGGCGATTTTTCTCAGCAGTCCTACTGATGACGGTGCGTGGTCAAGTCCTACCTTCCACGCAGAGGGTCTGACCTGGTCTCTCCCTCCCTGTTAGTTCCTGAAGCTCCGCACCCCCTAGTCCAGCACGTACAGTTCTCTGAATACTACTCCTACCCCCATTCCTCAAACCTCCAAACCCAGGGCCATCCCTGCTTTCCCATGGGCTGGAGATCAAGAGTGAAAAACAGCTCCAGGTCAGTCTCCTGCCGCCGCCGTCCAGCCAGCGCCGGCCGCGTGGGAGCTGAAAGGCGAGGCTCCGCAGACGGCAGGCTCTCGGTCTCGCAGCTCCCGGCGGGCGCGTCTCTTCCAGCTGGTCGGGCCGCTGGGCTGCCGCCGTCTCCCGTCTCCCGGTGCCAGCTCCGCCGCTCTACGCTTGGCTCCCCGGCTCCGTGCCTTGCCCTGGGGGCGGCAGGGCAGATGGGGACGTCTGAGCCGCGGAGGAGAGTCTCCATCCTCCCGGTGTCCCTCCTCCCAAATCCGGTCCAGGGTCCCCTTCCCCGCCCCCTGCGCAGGTGTGAGCGCGCGAGTGTGCACCCGGGCGAGTGTGAGTGGGAAGCGTGTGTGCGCGGGGGAGTACGCGGAGGGAGCGCGGGCGGCGGGCGGCGCGGGAGGCGGGAGGCAGGGCGCGGGGGAGGGGGCTGGGAGGGAGTGTGTGCGCGCGTGCAACTCCACTCCGGGGCTTTGTGCGAGCCCGGGCGATAGCATCGGCGGCGGCTGGAGGAGGAGCGGCCGGAGACTCCTGCAAGCCCGCCCGGCAGCCGGGGCAGGTGGGAAGCCCGCGCGGGAGCCGAGCCGACGCGAGCCGGAGACGCCGCAGCCGAGTCCGAGCGGAGCCCGGGCGGAGCCCAGGAGCCTTCGCTCGCGGGCGGCCCGTGGGCGGCAGCCGAGGCGGGGCGGGCGCCGGCGGGGCGGCCCCCCAGTAAGATGTGCGCAGCGCCGCGGGGCGCCCCCCACTCGCAGAGGCGCTCGGGAGCCGGGCGGCTGGGCCAGGCGGCGCCTCGGGGGCTGCTGCGCGCCCGCGCCTAGAGCTGCCGCCCCAGGGAGCCCGCCACGGCCGCGCCCCGGGCACGCTCGGTGGCGCCCAACGATGACCGCTCCCTGGCGGCGCCTCCGGAGTCTGGTTTGGGAATATTGGGCCGGGTTCCTCGTGTGCGCCTTCTGGATCCCAGACTCGCGCGGGATGCCCCACGTCATCCGGATCGGTAAGGGCTCCCCTAGAGCCGGGGGTCTCTGCGCATTCGGGTGGGGACGGGAACTGGGGGGTATTGGTGCTCTGAAAATGATCCGAAAGATTGTCCCAACCTCCCTCTAGGCTGCAGGGCTCGGGTGTCTGCTGGCAGCTCTTGGCGGGGAGGACAAAGTTCCAAAACCCGGGTCGCGGGGCCTTACTTACAAAAACCGGGCCGCGGTGGCGAGGGGATCTGGATATGCTCTGGGGAAGGCGACGCGGCAGAGTGTGGCGAAGGTTCTAGCCCTAAGCCATCGCCTCGGGGGAATTTCGCCGCGACTGTCAGCAAGGATGGCCGCAGACCTAGTTCTGATACTGGCTTCTGTGCAGAGTGGGAGCCCTGGGGAAGGCGCCAACTTCTCTCCCCCCACGGGTACCTCGCTGGAGCTTAGGGACAGTCACGGGCAGGGGGTACAGAGAGTGGATTCGCCAGACTAGGATGGCGTATTTCCTTGCCCCTAGCTGGCCGAAGCGCGGGGCAGGAGAGGGGCCGTCCCTTGCTTGTCGCTAGAGCGGGTCCCCCAGGCCCAGGCCTCTTTCGACGAGGAGTAACCGAGGCTGGGAAAAGGAAGCGCAGGAGGCAGCCCAGCGCAGCCAGGGACGGCGGCCGAGGGTTACGAGTGGCTTTTAAAGTTAGCCGAAATCCTTCCGCAGCTGGCGGCGGCTGGCGATCTGCGCGCGGCTTTTTGGGGGTTCTGGCTTCTCCGCTTCTCTCACCGCTGCAGATTTCTTACTCTGGGCTTTTAACTTTGTTGTGGCCGCCGGAGGCACCATGCGCGGCAGCGCTCAGGGCTGGGCGAGAGCCCACGCGAGTCTCTAGCCCACTCACTACGCAGGGCTGAGCCAGGTTGGGCTACCCAGGAGCCTCCGTTACCGCGGGCTGCCCGCACCAGGCCGGAGACCTGGGCAACTCGGGTTCGCCAGACACCAACATCTGGTGCGCAGCCAACCGAGCTCTACCCAGACAGGGCCACCTTCCTCCTCCTCCGCGGCTCTCTTCCAGGAGCCGTCTTTGCTCCTGAAAGAGCGGACTTTGGGTGGTCCACGGTGTGATGAGGATGTAGGGAACTCGAGCCAGGCTTGCTTATATGTACTTGAGGTTTTTCCTAGGAGGCAGTCCTCCTCGCTCACTCTCCCAGGAGCCACGTCCTCTTGAACTCAGCTTCAGAATGGGGGCAGAAAACGATCCTCAGATCTGCAGATGTTGAAGTCTTCTAGTGCATGCCTACAATCCGATGGGCAAGCAAAACACCCTGAGGCAGAGGAGAGGCACCTGGGGGGAATCTGGGGACAGCCCTCACAGTCAAGTTTAACCCTTTGAAGTCCAGGTTTCTCTGGGCTGCCAAGAATGTTTCCTATCTCTATTACTGCCCCAATACTGGCTTGGTCATCATTCTAGCTAATCGTTTAGTAGTGGGCCACTGCTTTTTTTTTTTTTTTTTTTTTTTAAATTTTCTCTCTCAGTCCTTGTGATTTATGGGGACCTTCATGGTAGAGTGTCCTTGAGATAGAAAGGGAACCTCGAAGGGTGCTGTGTCCCTCCCCCCCCCAACCCACACACACCCCATGCTTTGCAGGCCTATCTTCCTTGGTCTTCCACCTGCAGAGGGTGGGATGGGTATGTTTCCAGCCCAGTTTCAGGAATGGAAGTCTCTGACGGCCTAGTGAGACAGGAACAGGTTAAACCAGAGCCTCAGAGGTATGGGCTACAAATCGGCAGAGTAAGCTCATCTGCCCTTGTCACTGGGACAGTACATAGAGGTCTCCTCATTGCCCGGAGGAAGAACACATTCCAAACCTGTGTCCCTTTCTTGAGTCACAATGTAATAGTGCAATTAGAGATGACAGAGCCCTCTCTTTTCTAATCTTCTTCATATTAAGCCCTAGGATTAATTAGCGTGTTGGCCCAGGCCATTTATATCCAAGAGCCCTGCCCTATTTGACTCCCAGCCCGAGGACTGGGGTGCTGTACTGATGCCAAACGTGACTACTGGAGCAGGGCCAGCTTTGGGTGGAGGATGGGAAGGATCTGAGGCCTCTGGGCTTCTTTAGAGCTGCCTGGGGAGCTTAGCTTCTGTCCTTCTAGAGATTGAAGTTGAACCTCAGCTGGATGTAGAACACGGGGAAGCAGGAAGCAGAGATCGAGGGAGGAGGTGGGATAAGGAGGACATGCTGCAACCCAGAGATACTGCCTTGGCTAGACTGGATTTCGTCTCTCCATTCCCATCTCTGGGATCTGAGGTCTCTTGGCTGCAGCTGCAGGGATCGAGGCCCTGGAAGCTGAGCTTCTCTGAAGCATGCTGGGTGCTTCTGCTGGAGCTGCTGGAGCTTGGAGCCCGAATCCCTTCTCCAGCAGCCAGGCGTCGTTGCTGAGCACAGGACCAGAGAGGGTTTACCTGCAGGTGCAAGATGGGCTCTCGGGCCTGGGGAGTGTGTTCCCCGCCCCTTCTCTTTGTGCCTCTTTTGGGGGCTGAAATTCCCTCTTAGACAAGGAGATGGATAGCTCAGCAGTGTGACAGAGTGTTCAAACAATCTGTCTTGAATAGATGAATTGCACTCCTCTGTCTTTTTGTAATTGTGTCTATCAGAGGGAGAGGTCAAGGCATTGATTGCTTGGATGGTTTGCAAGTAACAAAGGAGAGTGAGGGAGAGAGAGAGTAATTGGATTGTAGTCTGCGGGAAAAAATGATCATTGATTATTTTATATGAATATGTGGAAGATGCATTCTGTGTGTGATTATCAAGGGCTGCCATTGAAGGCTCGTGAGGCATATTGTTCTGCGTTTTACTATTATTGTCATCATTATTGTTGTTTGGATGGATCCAGGTCTTAACTTAGGATAAGCAGTTAGACTCTGGGTCTTCTCAGCCAAATGAGACTTAATGACCTTTCATTGGGGACTTGGATTTATAGGTTCATAATCTACAAGCTGAAGAGGAAGGGTGATGGACACAGAGGCCAGAGGCTTGGATTTCCTGTTCTTTCTGCTCTCAGTGAACTAGATCACTTTGATAAAATTCTATTCTTCTTCCCACCTTGGTGCTCAGTTTCCCCATACGTACACAGTTTGGTTGACATTCTAACTGTGGTGTCAAGTTCCTTTTAGAACAGACTGCCAGGAAACGGTTATCATCAATGTAGGTTTTCTGCTTATATCTTTCTTAGAACTACAGACATACGGTAGGTTTGGGGGCTGCTTGGGATCTGAAAAGGGAGCCAGGCAGTGATGACAGCGGCTGGGGAAACCTGGAGAGTCTTTTTCCATGATGAGGTGCTCAGAGGCTGGTCTTGATCTCTGGCCAGCCAGCGAGGGGATTCAAAGCCAAATGACTGCAGAGACATAAAGCAGGTGTAAGGGGGTGGGAGGAAAGGGCGCGCCCAGCTCTGCGTTCTTGGAGCCTCCACAGTCAGGGCAGAGCTAAGCAGTATCTAAATGTACAGGGGTCCAGCTGACCTTCTTGGGACAATGGAACCCCCTCCCATGTTCCCCCTCCTGTGATCAGATCATCCAAATTGTCCCAAACACTCGTCTCCTGAGTTTGAGAGTCACTGCGTGTAAAACAATGAGGAATTCTCTTGACTGGCGATGTGCGGAGACATTGCGCCTTGTAGGAACAGACAGCCGCTGAAGGAAGATCAATAGGGTTTTCCCCCCTAGAAGTAAATAGCTTCAGACAAAACCTGGGAGTGGCCCGAGGGGCCTTAGAGAGCTTTAACTTGAGGAATTTCTGTTTCACTTTCCAGCCCAGCTGCTCCTGTCAGCTCAGGCTTCCACTTCTCCAGCTGGAGTTTAATTTCCCCCTCCATGCTCGCACTGCGGCCGGCTGAACGCTGAACATCTTTTGGCGTCAGGATGTCCTGGGGTTTTTAGGTTTGTGCGGGGCGAACCAGGCTGGGCTAAGCTTTTCCAAGGTCACGGGCATCCCCCTGTGGCTACGCAGGGTGGGTTGAGTCTAGAAGTCTAGCCCATAGTGCTGTTTTAAAGGGGTTGCTCTCAGCTCTTCACCCTTACAGAAAATGCAGGAGTGCCTGGCTCCCTTGAGCATCTTTTGTGACACCCCAACTGTGAGCCTCCTCAGGGCCCCAGTGATCACACAGGCACAGTGTTCTAGCACTGGGAAGTAGAGTATCCTGCAGAGACAAAAGGGCCAGGTGATCTTGCAGGTATTACAACTACCCCTCCTCAGGGGGCAAGGCCTAAGGAAGGGAAGCTACAGGCTTGGGAACGAGAGATTTGTGCTTTGTGGCTAGCTGATTCTGATGCTTGAGAGGCAAGGCCTCCCTATCCTCTCATGGTCAGCCATCCCTCACCCCAACCCCCAGTCATCCTTGCTCAGGACCTGCCAGAGGCATCTGAGCTCTGATACTTCACTGGGTCGTGTAAAAGTGGGTAGGGGATGGAGGTCCCCAGGATATGCCTAGCAAAAGAGAACTGACATCCAAGAATAAGGTCCATCTCTGGAGTCTGCAACCAGGAGATCCTGGTGTGTCATCCAGAGGCTAGAGAGGTGGGGTAGGAGCCCCGAAAATATAGAATCCTCCAGAGAGCCAAACAGAGCCGGTGCCTTGGCTTTGGCCTTGGCCTGGAGTGTTTTGCTTCCAGGTGCTGATTTCTCAGTAGCAGCAGAGGGCAGTGTGTCTGTGCTTAGAAGGCCACCGAGTCTCCTGCCTGGGGCCCCACTGAGTCTGGAGCGTAATCAAAATAATAAAGCAGCAACAATACCATGGCCATAGTTTATTGAGCACTTAATAGCTGCCAAGCTGTTTGGAGTGCTTTCCAAACAATGACAAGTAGCAGAGAGATAGTAAGTGCTCAATAAATGTGGCTGCAGCATTTTCTCTATTATCTGATTGAGCCTCTACAATCTGCTGCTGGTACCGCTCCCCATTTTGCAGACAAAGAAACTAAGCTCAGTGGACTCGCTTGCCCAGAAACCGCAGCTAGTTCTTAGTACACACAGGACTTGAACCGCAATCAGATAACCTGGTGCTCAGAGATGGCGGTATAGTTTGAAGAGAGCAATAATTTATAAAGAAGCTAAATGCAGGCCCTGTTGTTGCCCATGGTTCTGGAAGCTGAACAAGGTCTTGCTGGGTGGTTCTGGGGCTCTGGCTGGCCTGGGATGGTTTCTGTGCCTTGTTTGGCCTCATCAGTGATCTATGCAGGATCAGACTCCCCTTGCTGTTGAGCCATATATAGACCACTGTGAAAATGAGTGGATGTCTAGGGAGATACACACTCTTAGGTTTTTCTGTACTCCACCTGGCTTTGGCCTTTTGACTGTCCAGAGCTTTAATCCAAGCCCCAGTTAAAGGCCGGATTCTTCTGTGGTTGAAGCCAATCTACTCACAGAAATCCCAGGAGTTTCCCAGGATATCCTCAAAGACATTGTCAAAGCTTTGAGCCCTGAGGGCCCGTGTGTATCTCACCTCCAGCCTCTGTCACCCCTGAGCTGGCAAAGGAAGATATGTGGTGGATGGGCTGTCTTTGTTCTTTCTCCCCTGCCTCACCTCCCATTTCCTACCCCGGTCTCATCCCTGCCCCTCTCCATCATCCTTTGCAGGCTACTGATAGTTTTTATGTTGTTCTATTTTTAAGCAAGAGTCACATGCCCATCTTCTAAATGGAGCCTATCTGGTTTGGAACCGAGATTGGTGGGCAACACTCAGGGCATAGTGGTTGCTGTCAGCAACTGTCACTCTGCTAGTGAATGGAGGAGCTGTGTCACTTACTGCTACTGCGGCAGTGACATATTTAGGATTGGCTCGGACAGAGGGGTCCCCACACGATCATTGTCCAGCTTCCCTGTCTGCAAAGCGGGGGTGGGAGGGGATATAGAATGCCTGTCTCTAGGAGTCAGATAATTGTAATGTCTTTTCAAAAGGCGAAAGTCAGTCCAACAATAAGCATTCCGTCTTTGCTATTATTCTTGTAGACAGAGACCAGTTCAGAGCCTGAAGCCTGGTGAAACTCCCCGGGTGTTAGGATTTAAGGAAGCTCCCAGAAGATGAGGACTTTGAGCTTGCCTCGGTGATGCAACAATGAGTGCCTCCTTAAATATGGACTCTTTCCCCCTTCTTCTGGGTGAGCGTCAGGTTCCACAGTTCTTGGATTTAGAGGTGCTTAGTTGCTAGACACAATCCTAACCAATGGGGCTTTGGAGAGGTGAGACTGGAGGAGGGGCCAGGGAACCTGGGTTGAGGGCAACAGGCAGTTTGATTTTGTTGGCCTTCCCCTTTTAACACATTTTACAGCAGCAAGGCCTGAAAGCCCTCTGTGCCACCCTTCCCCCAACTGACTTTTTTCTATTTCTTTGGAATTACCTCCAGAGTCCAGGCTGTCCCTCCTGCTGGCATTTTCTTCTCATAGCTCAGTCCCAGCACAAGTTGCTGGCTCTTCTTTTAACCTTTATATACATGTTTGCTGGTGTTATTGACCTTGACAATGGTTAGGCTCGGGGATGGATTTGGGCTTTCTCTCATGCTCATGATTCTGCCATCTGCTTTAGAGAAGGCTCTGCCCAAGGTTGGCCACAGCCACCTCTCCCACATCACTACCAAAGTGGATGTTTCATCATGATGTATTCTATGGATAATAAGCTGGTTTTTTTTTTCTTTATGTTTTCCACATAGAAGGCAGCGTGGGCCTCATATGCCATGTCTGAGTTTACTTATGGAATTTTTTTTTCTTGGCACCTCCAAATAATGGTGTGTCTGGGTTTGGTGAGATGAAACTGATTGGCGTTTCAGTGTATTCAGTGTGTGCTTGCTGCAAGACCCGGGCTGAGTCACTTCCCCTCTGAGCCTCTATTTCCTCTTTAGCTGAGATAGAAGCCTTAACATGTAGTGAGCCCAGTGAGCGTCTAGTCTGTTCTTTCTGACCTACAAACATTATGTGTGGCTGAGCCTTACTGTACCGCCTTCACAGGGCTGCCGTGTGGATTAAAGGTGATAACTCGTGTGAATCTCTTTGTCCTGAGCCTAACGTTTAATAACCGAGAAGGAGGAGGAAGGTTCCCCCGCGGTGGAGGCCGTGTCTGCCATCAGACGTAGCTCTGAAGCTCAGGCTCTGGGCTTTGTGTTCACCCTGGAGCTTATGTTCCATGAGGCTCCCTATGTGTTTCACTCACTGCGCACATACCAATGTGCCCTAATGTGGAATAGGGAAGTCCAGCGGCTGTGCCAATTACAAGGGCAAGAGAGGAGCCCTTCCTAGGACACTCCTGGACCATTATTTATCACACACCTGCAGCCTGGGGCGCTGCGTTTGCATTTGCAGCGATTTAATTGAAATGCTTTTTTAAAAGCCTGTGTTCAGAGCTGAGAAGACCCAGGGGATGGTGGTGGGATGCTCTTGAGGGATTAGTCTGAGGAATTCTGGTCAGCTAGCCCTTCTAAAATAGGGATGGGAGATGGTCTGTGGCTGGGTCAGAAGGACAGACGTTGCTGCCTCTCTGGGGAGATACCAGATAGTGAAGGCAAAAGATGGGGGTCCTCATGGTGATGTGAGGATAGGAGATAATGAACCCAGCAGAACTGGGGGGTGGGGGAAAGGGGAAGTGTCAAGCCTCTACTCCAGATTCTTTGGTGCTGTACTGAACGGTGGTTAAGGATGGCAGAGAGAAAAGGAACGAAGTGCCGAGATTCCTGTTTGTGTCAAGAGGGTTCCAGTCCATAGGAGACAATTAAGTCTCCTGCTATTCAAGACAGGCTGCTGGAAGGGGTTTTATAGAGTTCTCAGAAAAACTGCAGGAACGAGCTCTTTAAATATGGCAATGCCAGGGACCTCTGCAAAGCCTCCCTGCCTCTGCTTTGCAGAACTGAATGCGCTATTCCTAAGAGCTGCCCAATTGGGCGGAAAAGCGGGAGCCGAAAGCCAAAGACTTCCCAGGGCTCCAAGCATCCCATTTCCTGTCTACAGGGAAGAATCAGGCTGCAGAGAACTCCAGGGGTCATTCTGGGCTTTGTGTTCTCCAGTTTTAAGATTCTTCAGAACACAGAGAACTCTTTCAAACACAGTCTACCAGGACCTCAGGCCCCAGAAGGCTATCACTCAACGGGTCAGGGGTGAGGCCTATGGATTTGCTAAAGTGATTGCTACTGACCTGAGATCTGTGCCTGCCTGCCCTCTCTCCCTCCCTCCCTCCCTCCCTCCCTCCCTCCCTCCCTCCCTCCCTCCCTCCCTCTCTCCCTTCCTTCCTCCCCTTATCCTTTCCTCTTCCTTCTCCTTCCCCTTCCCCTCCCCCCTCTTCCTCTCACCACTTGCTTTGCTTGTTTGCTTTCTTCCTTGTTTTGAGTCAGTGTCTCACTTCATAGTACAGGCTGACCTGGCCTCAAATTCTCTTCTATCCTGCCTCAGCTTCTGGAGTGCTAGCCATCATGCCCACCTTGGATGTTACCCTTTGAGAAATCATGCCACAACATGGTGGAGAATTTCCTGTAGCCCACGTCCACCTGAATACCATAGCCTCTCTCCAGTCTCAGGGAACTTGCTGCTTTTAGATCCTACCCAGTCTTTAGTGCAGTGTTGGCTGCAGCTGTAGCACATCTGCCTGCAGTTCTGAGGAGGCAATGGGACGCCTATCATGGGAACATGGACTCTAATGTCCAGCTATCTAGGTTTAAAATCCCTTCCTTCCTGCCTGTAAGACTTTGGATGATTCACTTCTCGAAGTCTAGATCCCCTCACCTGGGGAACGGGAACAGTAACCTTCACATCAGGGGATTTTGTGAGAACCAGGTGGCCTGGCACACTTGTGCGTGTACACACACACACACACACACACACACACACACACACACACGCCAAAACAACAACAAGGACAACACAAACTTTTTCTATTGAGCGTTGAGGATAAGTTTGTAGGTTCTTGAATCCAACAGACTAACTTTAAAGCCCATCTTTGTGAATTCCCATCTGTGTGATCTTGGGCAAGTGGTTACATATCTCAATACTATTCACAATGACCATACCTATCTCCCGGCATCTGGTAAGGACTGGGTGAGTTACAGCGCTTAGAATTCCCCCATGTAGGCATTCAGTAGCTGCTTTCTATTGCTCTTGCTGTTAGGTCACTGTGAAACCAACTGAAGTTTCAGTTGCTCCCTATCCCATTCTGACAAATATAAAGGATTTCCTTTGTCCCGAAGATGCCTAGCTCCGCCAGCATATGTCTGCCCTAATACCGATTGTTTATTGAAATCGATAGGATTGAAATCAGATCCACCTCCCTGGCCTCTAACAATGCAACTTTCTGCTATTTCGGGCATTTAAGCAGCCATTTCTCTTTATCGAGCTGCTGTTATATCACACTGTTGATCTCCTGAGATCATGGTTTTTTTTTTCTTTTGATACAGGGTCTCACCATATAGCCCAAGCTGATCTTGAACTCAGAGAGATCCACCTGCCTCTGCCTCCAGATCAAAGGTAGGGGCCACCGCATCTGGTTCCTGAGATCTTACTACAGAACTCACTACCAGACTATAACCTCTCTCATCCTCAAGGCAGGGCTTGTCAGTTATCTCCTGCCTTTGAGTCTTTCTGTAGTTTTTTTCTTGTTCACTGTTGGTGGACCACCCAGGCCTGTTCCCACAACTCCCATTTCAGAAAGTGTCACCATCCCCTTCCTCCGTGGCTTCCTTCCTGGGGCCTTTAGAGATGCAGTGCCTGTGGGCTGGAGCTAGGGACCCCTGTTCAAAGCAGTAAAGCTTTAGGGACTGCCTAAAGTATGCCATCAGAGCCTGGGATGGACAGGCCTTCCCTTTCTTTCTTCAGCCATGTCTGTTTTGCTGCAGGACATGGCTGACATCAGTGCCTGGCAGTGGCCAAAGTCTCTGGACTCAGGCATGGCTCATCCCCACCTCACATCTTCTCTTCTTCTCCAGCAAATGCTTGAGGCCTCCCAGGATGCTCTGCTTCTCCACTCTCACCCCTGAAGTCTGCCCTGATTTTCTATCTGGCCAACTTCTATGCAGACTTACCTCTCTGCCAACATGTATCTTCCTCCAGGAAGCCTTTCTTGACCTCCACTTCCTTCTGCAAGTCCCCAGAGCCTCCTTTCACTGCCCTGGGTAGAGTGCTCACTGCGTTGCTCTCAGTCACTGCAGAGATACTAAGCACAGGGCGGGCATGGGGCACTCTCTGCTGTACATGTATTCAGCACAGTTTGTGCTTGGCCCATCATAGAGAATGAGTAAACACTGGCTGAGCAAATGGATCCATCCATGATGATGGTCATGTGGACAGAAGGCCACCTAACTGCCTTGTCATTCAGTTCAGCTCCTTTCCTGTCTCGTCCCTGAGGATTTAATGAACAACCTTGGGTTTTCTCCCAACACCCAGGTTGGTCTCTTTTATACCAAGATCTTCTGTCCAGTCTACTGGGTTACACCGGAGTGGCTGGGGGAGGGTCAGTGAATCCTTCCTTTACAATGCCAGAATTAAATAGACATCCCATCCATTTCCTGGTTCATATCCTGATGGCTCTTCCCTTGAGAGAGACACAGCTGTCCATTGCCAGAAGAGAGGATGCAGTCGCGACCCCTCTGCCTTTCTGACCTCACTTCTCTGCTTCCCACTTGTTCCTTGGCATCTCTGCGTCTCTCTTGGGAACTGCTCTAAGGATATGAACTTGGGTCTTCTGGTCCTCAACAGGCTGATCACTCAGGGCGGCTGTCAGGCAGAGTTAAGGCTGAGCCACCTGCCCCTCTGCCAGTCTCCCCTCTTTACCATTTCTCTGGATCCTGCTGGGATGTGTAGACAGCAGACTGACAGCTGAGGTGTAACATGGAGGTTAGCCGTCACCCTGGAGACTCGGGATGTGCATCATTCTCTTTGAAAGCTTTGAGTGTGAGTATGTGTGTACATGTACTGTATACTTGCCAGAGATGTCCCAAGGGAGTTTGCTTCTGTAGCGCCAGCTTACCAAGCAGAGGCTTGGCAGATGTTCCTTGTCCAAAGTCCAAAGAATGACAGCAGTCTTCCCTGATCACCAGGGAAACAGGACTTTGGTGATGGTCTCCCTTCTTGAGTGTCTAGATGACCTGCCTGCCATCATGGTATAGCTGCGAGTGATATGAGTCCATGCCCTTCACAGACATAGCAGAGGGGAACAGCCCCATTCTAGAGCTAGGCTTTCTCATTTTCTCACGTCCTTCTGTAGGGAAACAGGCAACACTTGGTGAGCAGCAAGAGCCTGTTGCTGACAAGGCCGTTTTTCCTCCAGTTTAATAGAGGTGACAGCCGTCTATTTTAGATGTCTCGTAACATCGAATCAGTAAATAAAATATGGGGGAACTCTCAGGTTAAACTGAATTACAGCTGATCCCTGGGGAGCGAGGGTTGGTGAAGCCTCCATCAGGGAGACAGAGTCCCTGACTTCTTTTAAGAGAAGTAGAGCCTGAGTCTTCTAATTGAATCTGGGAAGTCCTTTTTTAATATGGGAGGAGACTAGGTGATAGTGTTTGATGCTGTCAGGGTCCATGGAAGAACCAAACCACCAGTGGAGGCACGGCAAAAGTTGGGATGCCACAGATAAATAAGGATACTGAGCACAGGAGGAGTGACCTGTTTTGTGCTTCTTGGTGAACGGTGTTGAAAACAAGGCTGAAGCATCGACCTCTAGTCCCGACCTCTGCACAGAGAGAGAATACAGATTGGGTCTGTATGTATTGATAAAGCTCCTTCCAGATAACAGCCCTGTTTGGAGGGTCGCCCTGGACTCACTTTGTTCAGCACCACGGAGAGCAGCCTGCTTTCCCGCTTCCAGGGATCCTCTTTCTAGTCCTGGTATGGCTAAGGTCGCACTTAGTAGCTCTTCTGCCTTCCGGTGCAGGTTCCCTAGGGATCTGCTAGTCCCATACAGGACAGCTGTCTTTAAGAAGCCCACAGCTGGTGAGGGGTCACTGGGAATTTTGTTAGAGTCCAATAACTTACGGTTAAGGAAGATGCAGCCTCTGGGTAGAATTTCTCCCCGTTTCCCCTTCAACACAAACTGTTCTTAAATCTTTGGCGCCATGTACGGCATGTCTGCTAGGGAGCGGGAGCAGATGACAAAACGCATGAACATCTGCCTGTCAGATATTACACCTGATACCACGAGTCTCTGCTCGGCCTGCCGGCATCATCTTTCACATTGCATTTGGTAAGTGGGCTTTTGTAATGCAGTTTTATCCTGCTAAATGTGATTTCTTAAACGTGTTTTCTGTGTTATTGTTTCCTGAGCTGTGGAGCCCTGCACACCTGTAATAGAACCTTATTTTCTGCTAATAAATAAAATTACTATTCATTTGGGTGATGGGAAGCCAGTGTGTCCCAGCTTTGCGGCGTTCTCTCAAAGAGTCTCTTCCTGCTCCAGGTGCATCATCACCTGGATGTGTCAGAGAAGCCTGGTGACGGGTGGGTACCACAGAGGCCAATCCTAGACAAGAAGATGTGAGAGAGGTAGAGGATTTGTCCATCACCAGGAGACCAAGAATTGGCTGGGAGCATTTGCATTAGAACCTAAAGAGCAAAGAAGACCACACATGTCAGAATAACAGAGGACTTGCCATTTGGGCTCCTGGGACATCAGAGGCAAGATGCTGTAAGCCGCAGAAGCTTACAGCAGATAGAAAGATCGAGAATATACATTGTGAGAGTGGATGGCAGCCTCAGTTATGGCTGCTTTGGAGACTCTGGCTTGAAAAATGTCAGCATCAAGGGATTGGGGATTTTTATTTTCTTCCCTTAGGAAAGCAGAAGGGAAAAAAAAAAACTGCTTTGGAAATGTGGCTATTTTAATGCTGTTTGTAATTTTGTGTTTATTTCCTGTCCTTTTCACATGGATTCTGGGCTGACTCATTGATTCACCAAACATTAGTGGAGCGCCCACTCCGTGTGGAAGAGCATGCTGGGGTGAGGTGCAGCTGCATCCTGAGGTAGGGAGCATTTCAGGGTCTTCATGGGAGATCCAGGTGCTGATAACAACGTGGTCCCTCACACTGAGGTGTATACAGCCTATATCAAAGCCCTGTGCTTGGAGCTTCCTTGTTTTTCTATATTCTGGGAGAAGTAATGAAGCTCAGAGAGGCTCAGAGCTGGGCTACATGTCACCCTGCAGACATGGGAGTGAAGCTCATCTTTCTCAGCACCTCTTTGCTTCTGCCCTCCCAGATTCCCTCGCCCCTTCCAGATAATTTTTTTCAGTTTGTTTTTTTTTTTTTTTTGCCAGGAATTCTCATGCCCCTTCCTCCGGCTCCCTCTGGCCCCCTACAGCCCCTCTGGCTCCCTAAAGGATTCATTTTTTCCTTTCCCTAGACAGAATTCTATCTAATTTTTATAGATGGAAAGAAATTAGCAGTGTATGTGTGTATGTGCGGGCGGGGGGGGGGGAGAGCTAACCTGTGTAAGAGTGCTTGGATGTCCTCCTTGGTTGTTTCTCCATTTAGTTTTTGAGATGGTGTTCCTCCTTGAACCCAGAACATGCTATTTTAACTAGACAGTCTGTCCCTGGGGCTGCTGTCTCTACCTCCCAGCACTGGAGTTACGGATGTTCGTAGCCATACCTGCCTTTTACATTGGTACTGGACATCTGAACTCCGGTCTTCATGCTTATGCAGCCAACACGTTATCTGCTGAGCCCTCTCCCAAACCGCCAGAATCCACTTTTTGAATGTCTGAGGGATGGAATCTCTGTTACTTCTAGTTTATCTGCATTCTTCCTACTGCAGAGTAAATAAAACTCTTGGGTTCAGGGAATGACCTGGCCTTTCTTAAGGGCATAGGAACCTCTAGCTGGAGTCTCATTCATTTCCACATCTTTTCTTTTTGGAGCTCCAGCAAAGCAGCTCTCAGACAATTAAATTGAAATGGCTACACACTTTCCCTCACAGGGGTTTGGACAGATTTATAATATTTTCTTTTTTTAAAAATTGGCCCTTTTTTCATGGAGACAATGATTTATGGAATAATCAATTTCTTTATCTACCTAATACATTGGAGTGATCCGTCAGTTCAAGCATCAATCTCCCTGGGGCTGGGGAGGGAAGATGGTCTAACAGCCTGGCTCATCAGGCGAAGGGCAGGTTTCCTGTGAGCTGTTTTGCTGCTGAGACTGGACAGAGAGCCTAAGGACAGCCCAAGCCTCCTGTAAACTCCCCTTCCAGCTTAGAGGTGTGTTTTCTTCTTATCAGTCTCTGCCACCCAAGTGAAATAGGTGCAGTGCCTGCTGTCCCCATTACACAGCTTTGGAGACTGAGTGCCTGAATCATGCCAAGGAAATGGATGGTTTAGCTGGGAGAACTCTTGCCTTGCAAGCATGACGCCCTGATCTTGATTCCCAGGACCCACATAGACAATGCCAGGTGTGGTGGTGCACACATGTAATGCCAGTCCTGAGGAGGTAGATAAGGGTCTCTGAGCTCCCTGTAGCAAAGGAAGTGTGTGACATTCCTAAGGATGACATCTGAAATTGTTGTTCTCTGATGTCTGTGCATGTACACCTACACACACGAGTATGCATCCACAAACATGAGTGCACACACACACACACACACACACACACACACACACGCATATGAGAAGGACAGGAACTTAAATACATGAAGACAAGAGTGTCTATAGATTTCTAAATTCAGGCTGGTGAGATGGTTCAGCCAGTGAAGGCATTTGCCACCAAGCCTACCTGAGTCCAGCCCCCAGGACCCACATGGTGGAAGGAGAGCCGACACCCACAAATTGTCTTCTGACCTTCACATGTGCACCCCACTCCAGTATATACAAATAAATATATTATGAAAAAACCTCTGAGGTCTAAAGCAAGTGTGTGTGTTGGGGGTGAACCTGGCCTGAGAGGTCCCTGCAGGATTGAGACGAGTGCGTGCTGACCAGTGTCAGCTATTCTGTGTTTAGTGCTATTTGAAGATTCAGTAAACTGTCTCATGGGGTTGGTGGGCTTCCTGTAATGGAGACACACACAGCTTGGCTGATGATGTCACAGAGGAGCCCGGGATTCTCTCCCTGTGAAATTCTCAGTCTGCCCAGCTGTATGACTAAGGCTGCTGAGGACATCCAGGTTTTCTGAGTTCCCTGAAAAGACCAAGGCCTTGCCAACTCCAGCTTATGCTAACCCCACGGAGGCCAAACTCTTATGAGAAGGCGGTTGCCGAGATCACTCAGAGCTCACACTATCGCCTCCACAGTTCGTCTTGGTGATGCTGTCAGTGTCACGGGTCAGTGAGGGGACTGGTGGCTGTAGCCAGCTGGAAGTCTGGGAGATGTCGTAGCAAGCATACCACAGACCTCAGCCTGCTTGGCTCCCATCTCTGATGTGTGGAGCTTCCTTCTGCAGGAGCAGAGGCTGGTGTCTGAGACAGAAGTCCTGAGGTCAGGCAGCAAATCATCAGAGCCAGAGCTTCATTCACAGGGTGGCGGCTCACAACGGGTGGCTTTAGTTTCTACTCACTGTGGGTCAGTCTTGTGCCAGGTGCCAAGGTGAGCAGGCAGGCAGGATCTTTGTCCTTCGGAAGCTCATAGTCTGACAGGAGAGGCATGCATCAAAGTGCATTCCAGGAGTAAAGTTCCGGGATGAAGAAAATGACATCAGGTGGAAACTTAAAGCAGCAAGTGAGGGCAGTTACGTGAAGGGGAAGGGGAAGGAGTGATGGAAAAGTTCTCGGACAGCAGCTATAATGTGCTCAAATGCCCAAGGGGCCTGCAGTGGTCTAAGCTGCCCTGGGTGAAACTACCAGCTTTGTAGGCAAACCATGTTTCAAACCAATATTGAAAACCTCAAGGAAGTCCAAGTGTGGGCAATGGTAGTGTAGACAAGTGTCCGGGTGACTCTCCTGGAGGGTGTTTAAGTGACATTAATGGACAAATGTCCATGTGATTCTCGTGAGGGATGTCTGAGTGACAGCAGTGGTGCTTGGCAGGATCCCGAGGACACTGGGGAGCCACTGGGGGCTTTGTGAGGGAGAGGAACAGAACCCAACTCACATCTCTGAAGCATCATCCTGATGGCTGTGGGACAGGACTTTAGTGGAAGCCCGAGGCTCATTAGATGCTGTTTCAGCGGTTCAGGTGAGGAAGAAAATGGCATCTTCGGGTGGATGACAGCTGTTTTACAGAACAAGCATCCTGATTCACTGTCTTGGGCTCCCCCCATAGGCCTGATTGTTCCTTAGACTTGGATCTAAGTAGTGGATGCAGGCTAAGTATGCATAAGAGCCCTGACCCTCCTGAGATCTTTGTTTATGTCTCAAAGTGTCCTCAATACCTCATGCAACATGGATGCCATTTGGCCTTCAGCCCCATTCACAGCTCCCTACTCTGAATTGAAAATCTACAATAAGTTCTGTCCCCTGCTGCCCAAGAACAAGCCCTGAAAAGATGGCAGACTATCCACCTCACAGTTCCTCTGGTGATCAGGCAGCACCTGATGTGTCTGGCTACCGGCTGGGCCTGCAGTGTACTAGGGCCTCACAACGACCTGGTAGGGAGGCCGAAGAAAGAAAGTGATGTGTCACTGTCTGGCTTGGCCCTTACCATCTTCTTGGGGTCTGGAGCTTGGGATGGATGAGGAGCTTCTGTATGCTGAGCATGGAGCAATCTCACTTCTCTTTAGCAGATGGAGCAGAGGAGAGAGAGCACAGTCCACAGGGCAAGGACTCTTGGGGAAGGGACTCCATGAGATCTGCCTGGACTGGGCTTCCTTCTTTCCCACTTTAATTTCCAGATGGCTCTGTGAATACAGTGTCACGTGACAGATCCAGACACCAGCAACCCACTGACAAGAGTGACCCATTGCTGACCTAGCACATGCCAGGCACAGTGCTAAGAATGTTCCAGAAAGTCACGTCATGCTTGTAGCCCCTTCAAGGGATGGGATGCAGCCCTGCCCTATAATGCGGATCAGAAAGACCTGGGCTACCTCACTCAGAGAGGGGCTGGCACATTCAGCCCACACAGCTTTGCTTTCCTTAGCACCAGTGGGGCAGACACTTGGTTACTTTTTGAGGCAAAGCACTTTTACTTATTTCTTTGTTTAAGTGCTGTTTTTAACTTCTAATGAGAGCTTGTAGTTGTCTGTGTTACACAGGTGGGGACACGGCAATGTTTTGACACATTGTTGCTATTGTTACCTCTGATAAAAAGACGTGGAAACTCACTGGCCTGCCCTGCCCTGCTTGTCAGGGTTGTTCAGTGTGTGTGTGTGTGTGTGTGTGTGTGTGTTTGTGTGTGTGTGTGTGTGTGTGTGTGTGTGTGTGTGTGTGTGTGTGTTTCCTTAGCTAGAAGCTGGGTGAGTGTGCCATTTCAGCACAAGCTGGAGAAAGGGCTTTTCTTGACTCCCCAATTCCCCAATGGTTCCTGCTTCAGTTCCTTCTGCCCATTTCTTTCTCCTGGTCTAGCCTGCCCCCCTCAGCCATCCTCTTTAGACTCACAGGGCATTTTATCCTAGCAGCTATCCCAGTTGCAGGGACTGACCCTGGGAGGGCAGATGCTGCCCTTCTGGATCCTTCCTGATCCTTCTGGATATCAAACCGCAATTGCTCCACCCTGACCCCTCAGCCACAGGGTACGTTGCTAAGACCACCCAGGAACCATTTCATTTCCAATGTGAGCAGCTCGGCTGAGGTGCAGCCGTTCCAGCTCTGATACTGTGTGTCTTGAGCACCTCGCTTTCAGCTCCATCTTTCTCCAGCCTCCTGTTGAATCTTCTTCACCCTGCCTGGCTAGCAGAAGCCCTGCCTGCTCTGGGAAGCCTGCAGGGAAGCACATCTCACCCCAGTCCCCAAGCCTGTCTGGAGCCCTCCCCCAGTTATTTTAAGAGCACTCATGGCTACCGAAATTCTCTTCTGTCCCATTGGTCTTGCAGCAGGTCTTGTGGTCCTCCTTGCTTGCCTCAGGCTATATTTGTTTTAGGCTTTTAAAAAAAGATCTTTTTTTTATTAAAACAAAGCAGCATGCCCACCGTTTGTGGGATTATTCAAGGAATTCTCTATGTGAACCTAATTTTTGTGTGTGTGTGTGTGTGTGTGTGTGTGTGTGTACCTATTTTTTTTTAAATCTATGCGTGCCTCTCTGACTGAATTTTAAGTTGCATTCAACTGTTGTTTATGTATTTAATTTTTAGTCAACTAACCTTCAGATATTGGAACTTATCTGTACAGTTTGGGTTCCCACCTTCTTTCTGCACATTCTCCAGCACTACACCCTCCCCTGCTTTCTAATCACCCCACCCCCACCATGACAGGATGCCTGGATGTGTCCTGCCTCAAGCTGGCTTTTTGTGGAGTTCAGGGAGAAACGGAGTGTTTTGTGGACCTGTGTTTTGAGTGAGACATCCAAGCTGGTGTCCCCAAGATATGATAACTGATCTGCCTGGATGCAGTGTAACCCCTCTCAGTTGTTCCCAGTGGCTGCTCCAGCTGCTACCAGTGGGTATCAAGAAGTCCTAGTAAGTCAGGTTGAGTAGCAGTCATAAGTGAGATGGACCAGAGAGGACCAGCCCCTGCCTGAGGTGGAGAGTGGGCAGCATGTGTCTGATGTTTCCAGTTCTATGTCCCCTCATTGGGAACTACTCTGCCTTTTATGAATGTGGTGCCTTAAGTGAACAGGGTGTGCTGTGAGCCCCTCACCCCCCCACCCCAGCACTACTGTGTTTCTGAGGCAGGAGGACATGGTGCAGGTGTCAGACTCAGCAGGAGCATTTTAACAACCTCCAGGCTTGTTCTCTCTCCGTAGTCCTTGAGATGGCCGCAGGCTCATCTCTCTAACATGGTCTCAGTGACTAATTGGGGCCGGATAATAGGCTGTGCTTGCACCCTTTCCAATCTCCTTCTGGACTGTACAGTAGTTTTGCAAAGCCAAGCCTTCTGCTTGTGCAGGAGTTGTGGCGAGTTGTGGCTAAAAGGCAGATGGTCCCCTGCTCCAGGAAAGCCCAGGATGCTGGGTACCTCACACCGACCAGTGGGTTCCCTATAACAGGAGTGGGGACAGGCACAGGCTGCTGGGTACCTCACACCGACCAGTGGGTTACCTATAATAGGAGTGGGGGCTGTGTGTAGTCAGGAGTGCTCTGTGGACATTGTCAGAAGGTGCCTGCTAGGACAACTCTCAACAAATCGTCCCCGGCTGTCCACATGCAAGCGTCTGTGAAGGTTGTCTAGTCCTGCCGGTATGTCATCCCGCTGGCCCATTGGAGCAGGTGGCATGGGAAGCTTCGGATGAGATTGGGCCGTGTTTTCTTTGCCCAGCTCCAGCTCTCTGTGCAAGTGGATTAAGTTCTGGATCAAATAGGGCCTCTTGCTTTCTTGGCGTTCAGGGCCGGCTTTGCTTCTCTGCCTGCTGGGATACATGCTGGATATGCGGATTATCCCTCATATCCAAACTTGGGGATCCTGAGCCTCCAACTGTTCCAGCCTGGGATTTAAGACATCTGGCCTTACTGGCCTGGAAACAAGTCCCATTCTGGGGATATAGTGCTGATGGTATTGGCGCTCACATCAGAGATGTGGAGTGAACTTCTTGGTCCTCACACCAACTAGGAGGGGCCTTTGGCATGCTGTCTAAGCCCTACATCCTTGGACTGTGTTCAGACCCCGCAATGTATGATGGGAAGGGAGAGGTCCTGACCCTAGGAGACTGCCAGTGGCCAAAGAGACCAGAGCAGAGACTCACCTTCTGGGAGGGTTTATCTTAGTGTCTCTCATTGTTCCCAGTATCTGGGAGTCATGCTTGGATTCCTTACCCACCCAAGAGGCAGCCGATCTGTATGGACCCCACCTCTCAGGCACCTTCCCATTGTAGCAGCTGCCATGGTAACAGGAGCCACTAACCCCTTTCCTGGGGCCCCTCCAGGGTTTGAGGGGAGAGGAGCCCACTCAGAGAGAAGGGTGACCCTCGGAGTCACTACTGTAGCATGTTGTCCGTGGAACCACCCCTGTCTACTGGAAGTAGCCATGTCTGCTGAACGTTGATTGCTCGCTGGCAGGGTTTTAGCCCTTTCCAGTTTGTCTCCCTAAGTTTGCACATGAGACTGAGGTCCAGGAGCGCAAATCATACTAGATAACGCTGAGTCAGGGAAAACTCTCTGTGTGGGGATATATCTTCACTTTCCGTGGCTCTGTCACTCTGGGAACACAAAGCCAGCATCATCTGAAAATGCAGAAGAAACTCCAGGTGTCAAAAAGTGTCATCTTTTCACATGGTGGGGGTGGGGGCTCAGGAAGCAGGCGCTAAGAAAATGTAACCCCTTGCTTCTGCTTGGTCCCTGGCCTTGGGAGTGGGGAAGAAACATGTTTTCTTATGCTCACTCCTCTTCCCAGACTTCCTCGATCCAGTTTGTTGTTCTGACCTTGTTTGAGAAACATCTTGATATTTGTGGCCAGGTAGACAAAACATCTGGAAGATTGACCCATCTTTTTTCTCCGTCCAAATGTTTAGGTGTCATGAAGATAAAGCCACAGAGTTGTAACTGCCAGGGCCCGGTTCCCAGAAGGCCATAAAACATGGGTGATCCTGCAGGGCCTTGCATGCCACAATTCAGCAAAGTGCTCCTTGTATTCAACACATGGTGATTTTTTTACAAAATCGCTGAACTAGCCATGTTCTCTGTATTGATCAATAAATTACTTTGATGAAAACTCAATAGGCAAAGGCCCCTGGCACTCATTTCCTCACAAAGAAAGGGTCTGTATGCTTCTCCATCTCAAAAACCTTGCACCTGTTTCCAGACCCATATTTTCTCTTCTGCCTGGGCCAGGACTTGCTCAGGCAGGACTCTGATAGTTTGGAGATCACAGACAGGTATTCCTCTGACCTCAATGCATATGGGGAGGATGGGGTGTGAGTCAATTTACCCATCAGGCCCCCAAAGAACTGTTTTTGCTTTCTTGGACACTGGTGTCTGTGCTGGGCATTGTGAGACCCATATCCTGCTGGGATCCACAGGCACCGTGCTCCCCTCCTGCCTGGAAGAGCCAGGAGTCAGAACGGATCCTCAGGCTGCTTCTAGAATGTTCCATCGTTTGAGTCCCTCATCCTTGTGGAATTTTCTATGTGCATTGCTGAATTTGGTACTCAAGATGAATGTTGAATACAACAGCCTTCATGGTGTGCCTATGAGGCAGGAAGGCCCTCAGGTTGGAGGGGACCAGAGACTGTGGATCCTGGTACACAGCACACCGCACACCTCTTATCACTTCATTTGTTCGAGAAAGAGGCGAGAGTTCAGGGGGTGTGGAGGGCAGTGGGGTCTTGTGGGGAAGCCCCATGGGAGCTACACTGATCAGTAAGGATAAAATGAACCGATACGTGTCTTTCCCAAACCATTGTGTGCCACCTGGTGCACAGAGCAAGCACCGCCTGCTCGTGTAACTGTTACACTGGGTGTTTTTAGACTCCCATTCTGCAGATGAGAACACTGAGGCCCTGTGAGCCTGACTGCATGTCCCAGGTTTCACAAGGTTGCTGTGACCACTGCTCATGGCATTTCTCCCAAGTGCTGGGCCAGTCACAGGTCTGTGGAGTTGGAAAGGAGCTGAGGAAGGCCAATTTGAATGTGGTGCCAGCTGCAGACTGACTCCCAGGGAGCTGACCGACTCCTGAAAATGTACAGTTGTTTCAGGGCCTCATGATGCTGTGGGCACATCTGGGCGGCTGACTGTTTATTTTGTTGCCCCAGGTAGATGTGAAAAGAGCTCCCTCCACTCTCTCCCCAACCCCTCTTTTTGAGACTGCTTCCTCTTTAATCAGCCCAGGCTGGCACTGGTGTCTCCATCCTCCTCAGCTATTCCAAGACTGTGGCTGTGTTACAGATGTGTGCTACTGTGCCAGCCAGCCAGCCATCTTTAACCCCACCGTGGCATTGCTGTTAGGAGAACAGGTTCTGGAATCAGAACCACTTTTGAAATCTTGAACCCCTCGCTTCTTGACTTTGCCTCAGCTTCCCTAGGGCTGTAGCGAGGGTTCGTGGAATATGATTCAAGTATATAGGAATATATTGAATTATATAAATAAATATATACATATATATATGAATATGTAGAAATTATATAGTATATAGGTATATATAGAAAGTACCCACTTTCTGCTCTCATTTACTTACTAAGAATTTATTTATTTACTTACTTATTACAGACGGAGTCTTACCATGTAGCCTAGGCTAGCCTTGAACTCACAGCAGTCCTGCTACCTCAGCCTCCAGCTTGCTGGGATTCCAGGCATTCATCACTACACTCAGCTTCCTTTATTCTCCAGCTAAAACGAGAACAGCAATTGCCCATTCTTTTTACAGCTCTAAATATATTTCTACCCCAGTCCGACCCCAGATAAAACTGGGGTTACTGGAGAGTGGAGCTTAGCTTTCTTCCTCTGTTACAGAGCCCACTATGGGGGAGACATTCAATGTTACACATCTGGCCAGAGGGCCAGGCAGGAATACCCAGACTGCCAGCTGTGTGTGGTTTCCTCCTGCCTCACAACCGTTCCTGTCAAAGCCCCAGGCTGTAGGGGAAGCCCAAGCCTCCCGGGCAGCTGGTCTCTGCAGCAAAGTTGGCCTGGTCCTGCCTCCAGCCCCTTCCTCAGTGGTGTGGCACTTCCCCTCCACTGCAGGCCTCACATTAGCCGCCCTCCTCCCATTAAAGGGACATTAGCTACCCTATCGGGCCCAACACCCGTGGCCTGCTCTCTCCCGCAACATCTTCAGGACTGTGGCTTTGGGCCAAGGGACATTTTTCCCAATTACCTCGATCGCCTAAGTTCCTGCTGCAGCTGGCCAGGCCCAGCCCCATTTGCATACCATTAGCTATGATGCCATGCATTATGGATTCATATTTAATTTTAGTACTTTTTGGAGGCAACTCTAACCTAATTAAAATCTCTTTCTCCAAGAATCTGACATTTCCCCGAACTCTGGCTCTGCACGAACAGACCACACACACACACACACACACACACACACACACACACACACTCACCTTGGTTTAGCTATAGATATATATTACTACTTCAGCCCTAGCTCTTTAGATTCTATCCTTAAATAAAAAAGGAAAAGATATTTTTCTCCCAAGGAAATTTGTCAGGCTCAGTTTCCTCTTTCTGTAAATAGTAAGAAGATAGTAGTTGTGGCCCACAGTATACTCATATCCTTAGCTCATTTGCATGTGGAAACTATTAAGATTGCTACACGTTGATTAGACACCTTAATTTTAACAACAGTTTAAGGTCAGCATTGTTATTACATGCCCATTTTACAGATGGAAAGACTGAGGCTCAAAGGTGTACGTTTTTTCCCCAGGGTCACTCAGCATTGGTGGAGGCTAGATTTGACCCCACACTGCTTCAGAATGCGAGCCTTAACTAGACCACAGTTTCCCTCCTCCTTGTGAAAGGAAGAATTGGGATCAAGGGTTGAAGCTGCTGTAGTTTTCCAATGTCCTTGGATTCAGGCCAGTGTGTGACTGCCATTCATTTCCCTGCTGTGTCTCAGCAATGAGCCTGTCTCAGCCAGTCAGGGACAGCATCTTTTGACCTAAGCACCCTGGAATAGCAGAGTTTGGCCGGGGCCTGGCAAGCTGGACAGACCTCTGAGTGAGGGCTCAGCCCACCAGTGCCTCATGCTGCCTGCCAAACCCATGGTTCTCTGCTTTTTCACGTGGACCAGCCAGAAGGGTAAGAAGGAAGAGGCAGTGTAGGAACGTCTTCTGGACCTCTAAGGAAGGAGGGGAATTGATTGCACAAAACTGTACATTGGCGAATGATGGAGAAAGACATGTCTGCCTTGACCTGGCTCCACATGCGTGAGCATAGGTGAGTGTGCGTGCACACACCCAGGCACACATCACACACGACAAAGGAGAGGAGACCGGAGTGAAGGAAGGAGTGCTTCACCCAGAGCTTGGTGCACAGTAGGTAGGTTGTGTGGGTGCTGCCCCTGTGTTATCTTCTAGAATTTTCTGCCCCAGGCCCCATGTCTATCAAATACCAGTATGCATTCAGGTCTCCAAGTTTCCATGCTTGGAGATCTTCTCTTCCCTCAGTGGTTGTCTTAGTGAGGGTTTTATTGCTGTGAAGAGACACCATGACCACGGTAACTCTTATAAAGGACAACATTTAGCTGGGACTGGCTTACGGTTCAGAGGTTCAGTCCATTATTGTGGTGGGAAGCATGGCTGAGTGTAGGTCGTGTGGTGCTGCAGAAGGAGCTGACAGTTCTACACCCTGATCCATTGGCAGCAAGGAGACCGGGTGTTATACAATGTGTCACACTGGGCATAGCTTGAGCATAGGAGACCTCCAAGCCCACCTCCACAGTGACGCACTTCCTCCAACAAGGCCACACCTACTCCAACAAGGCCACAGTTTCTAACAGTGCCACTCCCTAAGGGCCAAGCATTCAAACACAAGAGTCATGGGGCCATTCCTATTTAAACCATCACAGTGGTCAATCAAGGTCAGGCCTCTGATCCAGGTTTTCCAAGCCAATCACTCCCCACACCACCACAGAATTTAGAAGTTAGCAGGGGATGTTGGGGCCAAGAATGACACCTTGGTCCCCTCTGTTGCTTACTCTCTACCTTGAGTCAGTTACCCTTTGCTCTGTTCCTCAGTTACCTCCTGAGCAAATCGTGTGATCGTCGTACTCTCACAGGGGACTGGAGCATTGGCTGGCCCTGCTCATGTGACGCTCTAAGCCATGGTACTCCTGCGTGTATCTTCTCCTCCTCCCTCTTTCTCTAGAAAGGCCTCACAGACAATGATATGGGCCTGCTCCCTTTGACAGTTGGCTTCACAGTCTTAGAGTCTCACACAACATCTTAAAAAGACATACCTGCAGGACAGTATGGCAGCGCTTGTAGCTCAGAACCATGGACAGGGCCTTGGTCCTAATTACTCCTGGGGGTGCAGATAGGCCTTGGTTCAAATCCTAGTGGTAACACTTGGATAATGTTTCTTAACCAGCCCAGGCCTCAGTTTTTCCACCTGTAAAGGGGGCACATCAATGGGCTCCAGCTAAGATATTCAGAATAGACTGTTGTCTACCCACATCCACTGGCTGAGTAGTTCACTGAAGGCAGAGGAGACCAGCCTCCCCCAGCCAGGACTCTGGGAAAGACCCAGCATCCATATCCCAATAGTCTCTGCTTGGTGACTCTCCTTGTCCAAAGGTAGCAGCACAGAGGCTCCCTTGGGCAAAGCAGACATTGCCTGTGATGGTCCTCCTTCCCTGGCCTAGCAGTTTCTTCCATTCACATTTCACAGTGAGCTTTTGCAGGAAAATGTTTCCTGTTTCCACGTGTAGAGAAAGATCATCGGACCTTTCTAACCCAGCTGCTGTGATACTGGAGGCACCGGTCCCTGTGGGATCCAGCAGCCTCTGTTCATGAGTAGCTTACATGTTGCCTGGTGCTATATTTAGGTCTCGTCGGGCCTTTGAGTCCCTCTGTCCCTCTTTGTTAAGGTCACTGCTCCTCCTACAGAACTGAGCTGGAGGGCTGAGGCAAAGCCCCTTCCCCAGTGAGTGCTCGAGGGTCTCTCCAAGGTCTGAGACTCCTCTATTGATGGCTCTAAGGGGGACAGGAGAGGATAGGGCCACAGACTCTGACAACACAGCCTTCCATGACACACAGAGAGATAGAAAGACAGAGAGACAGAGAGTGAGCAGCTTCCAGCCTTGGGGCCTTCTGTGTCTCCAAGTCACCCCCATAGGCTTAAGTGTGCCCCATTTGCTCCTTTGGTCCAGCATTCATCGACTGTTGTGCCAGCAATTCTGACATGGCGCTGTATGTCATCTTACCCTCATTCGAAAGTCCTTAAGGGCTTCCCATCACCTATAAGTGAAGCCCAACCTTAGCTTGTCATTCGGGGCCTTCTATGATCTGATTCACCCTACTTCTCCATCTTCAGTAGCAACCCTAAGCCCCTCCGAGATGAAACCTTCACAGGGACACAGGTTTTGTCTGTTTCACTAACCACGGGAACCTTGGAAGGTCTGTTAATATCTTCTGACCTAATGGCTAAACAGTGAAGTATAGCATGGCCATCTGCCGCTTCCCACCCCCGTGTATACTCAACCTCGACCCTACCTGATCCTCTGTGGTGGACCAGTCCAGTGTCCTCCTTGCTGGGCATTTCTATGGCACAGCTGCCTCTACCGAATGGCTGACACTCCTTGAGGTCTGTGGAAAGAAGATGTCTCAGCCTGTGACCTTCAACCCCTCTGAATTCCTCTGCAGCTTATGGAGGATGGGGTGGCTCCAGCCCTGGCAGAGCAGAGGGGAAGAGATGCCACCCCAGGTAGGGGGCAGTGCATGCATCATCTGCTAAGAACAGATTGAGGGGCTCAGAGGGGCTGGCATCATCTGGGTGGGCTCTTGTAAGTAGAACCTCAGAGAAGCACAACCTGGGGTCTGAGGATGGCGGTGTTCAGAGCAGGAACTGTGGGAGAGGGAGGAGATCAGAGGTCCAGGGCAGCAGGTAGATGTGGCCGGCCACAGCTGTGCCTTTGTCATCACAGACACTGTCCTGGGGGAAGCAGCTGCTAGGCAGGGGTCTGAGGTGAGCCAGAGGCCTGGAAGCAAGGTAGAAACTGTGTGCTTCACCTGGGGCTAAGGTTAGGCTTCGGCTGTCCAGAGAGGTGGCCGCTCTCTGCTATTCTGGGGACAGCTGATCAGGCTCTCCTATGTTAGCTGCACTGCACTCGTGGGCCCAGCAGACTGGGTTGAGTGTGGAGTGGGGATGTTAATAAATGTGGCCTGTGGCCATTCAGATAATGGCTGTCCCCACTGCTGTCCCCATGCCTGAGTCATGGATACCGTGTCTCCCACTGGAAGGCATCAGAGGATGCACGCTGTACACACACACACACACACACACACACACACACACACACACACGCAGACAGAGAGGCAGATAGGCAGACACAGAGAGAGCACAATGACCAAGGACCCCTTCATGGCCCTGGAGATAACTTTTACACTTGTTACCTGCCCATTTGAGGGACAGGAAGTGGGGATCTGGGAGGCTTGTGGTGGGCCCTCTATTCCAGTCTCCCTCTAGGTTCCCTTGGTTCTCAGAAGGGACAGTTGCAGGAACAACATTCTCCCTGTCTCTCATCCTCCCCTAAGCCCTTTGTGTGCTTTTCCCTCTGCACCCCAGTGATATCCAGATCACATGGGATTATCGACTCTTTTTTTAGAGATAAGGAGACGGCTGGAGAAGGTCCTGTGGCTTGTAAGAGAGAGCACTGGGTGTGAGGGTTAGTCTAGAGCGGTTGGCTTTCCTCTACTCTGATGGGAAGAGTTTTCATCCAACCAAGATGTCTGAAGTTTGCAGGCACGGTGGATGGGAGCAAGGAGAAGGCTGAGTTGGCCATAGACTCCTCTCTTCCACTGCTGTCCCTCATATTGGTTTTGACGTCCTGACAGGTGGCTAGTGCCACTCACCCCCTCCCTCTTCCTCTGCAGGGCCAGTATGGAGCAGAAGAGCAGGATCTGAGCATCCTGTGCCTGAGGAGGGTTGCCAGGGAGATGACTGACAGCTATGGTTGCTCCTAGGTACCTTGTTTGGGGTACTCCAGGAGGAAGGCAGGAAGAGTCTAAGGAAGAGAACTGCTTGGGAAGCCTCAAAATGTGTGTGTGTGTGTGTGTGTGTGTGTGTGTGTGTGTGTGTGTCTCCCCATCAAACCCTCATTTTAAAAGAAACCTTCATCCTGGGTTTTAGATGGACAACTCAGACAGGCAACATCCTTCTAACACATGACTAGATGTCATAAGTCATAGTCTGGTCCTGAAGGCATCACTTATGTGAGAATGAAACCAAGCTATGCCGTTCAAGGGCACAGTCCCATCTGAGGAGAGTTTAGAATATCTGGAGAAGGGGGTCAGCCTGCTCCCCCAATGTCATTTCTTTCCTTCAGACCTCTGGCAGATATAGACCAGTTGACGGTTGAGGCCACCTCTGGCAGGGCTTGGCATCCAGGTGACTGTGAGGCCATTCCCATCAGTCACCAGCAGTGATGGCCAGACATGCTTGCTGACTTGCCCTCAGAGGGCAGGTTTAACATCCACCCAGTAAATATGACATTCTTCGTAAGTTATCTGTCAACACACCCAGGTTAATCTACATACCTAACAAATTGCAGATTATAATTAATAATAGTGGTATTTAAATAAGTAATTAAAATAATGGTATTCAGAGCCAGGTGTGGTGGCTCACACCTGAAATCTCAGCACTGGGGAGGCTGAAGAAGTGGAATCTTGAGTTTGAAGCCAGGCCGTGTCTCAAAAAAGATGTATGTACATTGTCCCCAGTGGATGTTACTGGTGATGCCTGTCTTGTACTCAGCTGTGTCCAGCCTCTTTGGACTGACCATTCTAAATTCTCCCACTGTGGTGGCCGAGGGCATGCTGTCACTCAGGAGTGTCATGCTGGAAGAGGGTTATGCAGTGGTGTGGGGACTTGGCCTTTGCAAGGACCAGAAAATGCAGCTGTTCCTGGCAACTCTCCTGCATCTGCCTCACTTCCTCTTCCCTCGGCTGTGCATACTGAAGTCAGCACCCAAGTGAACCACGTGATCCCAGTCCTCTCAGCCTGTGTTGGGGAAGCACAGTGAGGGTGGATCTCAAGACATCCAGTAAGGACTTTGTCCTTTGACTGGCAAAAGAGGGATCAGCTTTTCTTCCCCTTGAAAACCAGTACTGTGTCCCTTTGCCCCACTGAGAGAGGGCAGATTTGTGCTGTGTGGAGACTCTAGTCTGGAAGGTTTTCTTGTAAAATGTTCTGAGCCCTCACAAGGAGCAGGGAGGAACTCTAAGAAGGCTGAGGCTGGAGCTGTGCGGCTTCCCATCTGCAGGTCTGTGTGGAGTGCCCCAGGAGTAACCGAGTTAAATCCTAAACTGAAGGGAGCTTTGAATATAAGCTCATTAAATTTGCGAGGACAACTGCCAAATGCAATCGATTTTTGCTTTAGGACAATTGATTCCAGCCAATTTTTTCTGACAATAGGCAGATGAAGGGCCACTTGTCTGTTGCAGCCATTCTTGGGTTGTGGCAATAAAACGGAGCAATTGTCCCAGAAGCTCATCCTTCAGAGTCTGGGGGCAGTGACACACGAACATACACATACAACATTACCTGCATAAATAAACACACCGGTGCATACACACATGTACACGCAGACACACGTGCATAGGCAAATACACACATAAGCACATATACTACACACAGACACACAGATGAAATTCACATATATGTATACACACACATACCATATATCTACATAGATACAATTCATACAAACATAGACACATAACCATGCTTGCATGGACACACATACACATATATACATACATGCATGCATACATGCACACACATACAGATGTACAGCACACACACATAACACCATACATATACATATGCACCATTACCTGCATATACACACTCATGCATATACATGTGCACACATATACATACATATATGTGTACATACATTTATAAATACATACATGCACGCACAGGCATAAATACCCTGAAGCACACCTGCACACATGTACACTCCTGTGCACACACATGTACATACATACATATATACATACATACATGCACACACATTTCTCACACTGATCTCATCTGATAGCATTTAAGTCTTTGGGGGTTTGCATCAGATTGCTTGCTGGCTGGCAAGTGAAAGAGCACTGTGGAGAAATTACTGGCAGGAGTTGGCTGGGACCTGCTATGCCACTTCCACATGTCACCCCTACCTGCATGTGTCTCGCTCTTTCTCCTGGACAAATGTTAAACAAGTTGGGTGGCCATGCAATGCAGTCGCTGTCCCTCAAATGTACATTTCCAGGCAGGGAAACCCTCTCAGGCTTTTCATTCCATGAAGGTGACTTAGATCTGGCGGAACTGTCTCAAGTGTGACCTCAGGCCCTTGAATGTCACTCCTGATAGGCTCTGGCTGACCAGTGAGCATAAGGAGGAGGAAACAGAATTTGGATTTGGATGGGTGAGGGTGGGTTCTTGGCTCTGCTTCCTGCTCGTCTTTGAACAGTCATGCGTCTCTCTGCGGACTGCAGTTTCTTTTTCTGTAAACTGGAATTATTGCCTCATAATAAAACAGTCGCAGGCACCCATGATGAAGCTCACATAAAGCACCCAGCATGGCGTCAGGCCCAGGGCTGTGCAAGCTTGGATATGTTATCTTGTTTCTCTGAACTTCATTTTCTCCATTTGGCAAAGTGGGTTAATAGCTTTCACCTTCTTGGGTGATTGGGAAACATCAGTCAATCAGATCAGGTATGAGAAGCCTCTACTGGGGGCCCTGGCATACAGTAAGTGCTCAACAAAAGCCAGGTGTTAACTACCGCCATCATTCCTTCATGTATGTTAATATGTTAAAAGGTTGATAAATAAATATAATAAGTCAATAAAACAAGAGTTTCCTTGTCTATGTTAGATGTTGAAATGGGCCAGTATGGGGTGCATTAAATGGCACTATATCTGGAAGCTGCCCTGAGGGCTGTGTGGGTGGGAAGGAGACAGAATTGGGGTGCCTTTCCAGGAGCTGCCCAGAGAGTAGCCTAGAAAGCCTGACCCTGAGTCCTGTGTCCCTAGCTGGCCACCATGCCTGCATCCTGCAGTGTGGTTTTCTTACCATTGAGGGCACAGGTCTGCCCAAGCTGGGACAGTGTGTTTGATGTGAAATCCACTCTTGGGGTGCCTGGTCCCTCCCCGACTTTACCACACAGACTATCCTCCCTGGATTGTCAGGGCAACAGACTCACTCTGCCTTCCATTTATGTCCTGGAGCCTCCAACTTTGGGCACCTGTGTTGTCCCACCTCCCATGCCTCCACATTCCCATCAGTTTCTCAAAACCTCAGTTCATGCCTCCTGTTCCCAGCTCCATCTCTGTCTTTCCCTCCCTCCCTCCCTCCCTCCCTCCCTCCCTCCCTCCCTCCCTCCCTTCTTTCCTCCCTCCCTCCCCTCTCATCTCTGTCTCTGTCTCCAGAAGCTCATCAGTATAAGACAGGGCTGGAGGGAACTATAAATCCTGCTAGTTAGATGTATGAGACTATATCTGGAGCCTAGGCTAGACCTTGACACTTAGCCTGCTCCTCCCATTGCCTTGAGTGGGAATCTTAGCTGTTGTCCACAGGCTTTGGGAAGGGTTCTTTCTAATGTCAGGCTCTCTTACCCTGAGAGACCAGTGTCAGGGAGGCTTTCCTGAGCCTCGAACTCCTTTTCTGTAAAATGGTGGTAATATCTCATGTCACAAAGTCATCAGGGGTGTTAGGTGGTATGATGGTTTGAATAAGAATGATCCCCACAGGCTCATATATTTGAATGCTTAGTCACCAAGGAGTGGCCCTATTTGAGAAGGATTAGAAAGATAAGGCCGGTGAAGCCTTGTTGGAGGAAGTTGTGTCACTGGGGGTGGGCTTTGGCTTTTCAAAAGCTCACAGCAGGCCCTCTCTCTTTGTTTGTGGATCAGGATGTAGCTCTCAGCTACTTCTGCAGCCCCGTGCCTGCTGCCATGCTCTCCGCCATGATGATAATGGGGCTCTGCCCCTGAAACTGTAAGCCGGCCCCAATTAAATGCTTTCTTTTATAAGAGTTGCCTTGGTCATGGCGTCTCTTCACAGCAAGAGAACAGTAACTAAGACAGGTGAAGAGTTGGACCCAGGACTCCCTAGTAGAATCTGACAAATGCCAGCCATGGAGAACGGAGAGGCTGCTTCTGTAAGCACATCAGTTCTCATAGATCCCTCGTCCACGGACATGCACTGCTGATCTTCCCTGCTGAGGCCTTTGGCTTCCACTGGAGATGCAGAATAAACTGACTGGTTCTTGGGGAGGCTACTATCATCGGGAAGCCAGGATTAAGGCCAAGGTCCTGCAATCTGGCAGGGTGGTGAGGAGCCCAGGACAGGGCAGGGAGAGGGGAGTGGCCTTAGTGATTCTGATGGAAAACTGGTCTTGTTGGATGGAGATTCAGAGTGCCTGGCCAATGGGACACAGCAGTCTGGCCAGCGTGGGCTGTGAAAGATGGGGCTGAACTACACTCATTCATCTCTTCTTGTACTTCTTGTACTCATTGTATTTCTTCAACTAGACCTACTGTGT
Organism: Rhabdomys pumilio; assembly: GCA_030674055.1. Taxonomy (NCBI): domain Eukaryota; kingdom Metazoa; phylum Chordata; class Mammalia; order Rodentia; family Muridae; genus Rhabdomys; species Rhabdomys pumilio. The sequence goes on along the minus strand of JANHMN010000004.1, from coordinate 26,736,736 downwards.
ACCCAACATTGTCTCCTGCTTTGAATTTCACAACAGCAGGGAACAAAACATACCTTTATCCCTCGACTGCCAGAGCTCAGATTGTGGTGAAGGAAGAGAGAACTGTTAAAATGGGTTGGCCATCCTTTTCCCCCATCCAGACCCAGCTGGGACCCAGGCCAGCTTTCTTGGCACTACTGTGGTTAAGCCTTATCATTTCTGGTCCTTCTGGGGAGCTGACTAGGTCATCATGATCATCATGGCATCCCTTATGCAGAGAGGGTCACCCCAGCATGTCTGAGACTAAGCCTGGTTTCTCATTCCCTTTTCCCCACGGCAGCCTGAGAAGCAGAGGCTGGTGGCAGCTCCTATCTGAGCCTCTCTGCCTGGGCCTCCACAGCCCAGCTCCGATGTCATCTGAGCCTGGGTTTCATCCTCCCAGACCACACTGTCCCTTTACCAGGGTCCTGGATGGGAGTGGCATGGGTTTCTGCAATGACATCTCCTGATTTTAACATCTGTGTGTGCTCACTGCAGCTTTACTGCCTTAAAAATGTTTTCTAATAACCCCCAGGTGTTTCTCTTGCATACAATAGCCTGGCTTGTTACAGCCCAATTAAATCCTTATTTGAGACGCTTAATTAAAACTCTGAACAGAACAAGCCATAAAGCTTGCTCCTTGCCAGCCTTTCGCCAAAAGTGCCTATCCCTACCCCCACTGCAGGCTCCTTCCAGGACATACTGCTGATGTTTCTCTACTTCTGATATTGACCTAGAGGGGTGGAGGCATCCAGCATGTTCCCTGAAGGTTGAGCTCATGGAATCTGAGTTCTTAGCTCCCTTTCTAGGATTCCTCTCAGATAGCCAGAGAACCCAGATAATTCACTGCTGTCCCCCCAACACCCGGCCTCTCCCATAGAATGTTGATGGCCTCCTCACTGACAGAAGTGACAACCAGAAATGTTTCCAGACATTACCAGATGCTCCCTGACAGATGGGGAGGAAGTCACCCTCTCCTGGATACCACTGTCCCAAAAGGGAGGTCCCAGCCCCTGCTTTCTCATCTCCATTATCAAATACCGGATAGAGACAACTTAATAGGATGAGAGCTCTATTTTTTTCCAGAAGGTTCTGACCATGCTTGCAAGACTTCCGTCATGTGGCTGGAATGTCCCTGTGGGGTCATGTGGCAGAAGCTTCTCCTCACTTCTTAGCATCCCACTGGCAGAGATGAAGGTCGGTGCTTGCTTGGCTCGGCTTTCTCCTATTCCCCCTTCATTTTTTCCAGACCTCTAGCTCATGGGATAGTGACACCTACATCCAGTTAATTCTTTCTAGAAATGCTTTCAGATATACCCAGAGGTGTGCCTCACCATCTTCCAGGAGATGTTAAATCCAGTCCAGGCTGCAGCCTGAACCCCAGCAAGAGACAATAGAGAGAAACCATGGCTTCCACCATTGGGTGCCCTGGAGTCTGGGAGAGGCAGCCCCTTGGAAGTAGGTTCTTGCTTCCTCCTCTATAAATTGAGAAGATTCTAACAGGAAGTAGAGATTCCTCAGAACCCTGGAAGAACCAGGATGGGAGAACAGATGGGCAAGGCAGAAGGGAAGACATCACCAACAAACCACCTGTCTTGCCCACAGTCATGGTCTTCCCTCATCCTCTCACCTCTTCTTAGCCCAGAATACACGAGAGCCCTGGCACTTTTCCACAACCTCCTGGAAATCAGGGCCTAGTCATTTAGGATTCTAAACTGGAAGTCTTAGGGTTCCCATTGCTGTGAAGAGACACCATGACCAAGGCAACTCTTTAAACATCTAATTGGGGCTGGCTTACAGTTTTGGAGGTTCAGTCCATTATCATCATGGTGGGAAGCTTGGCAGGGTGCAGGCAGACATGGTGCTGGAGGAGCTAAGAGTTCTACATCTCGATCTGAAGGCAGACAGGAGGAGGGTTTCTTCCACACTTGGTGGGACTTGAGCAGAGGACCTCAAAGCCCACCTGCAATGATGCACTACCTCCAACAAAGCCCCACCTTCTAATAATGCCACTCCCCACAGGCCTAGCATATTCAAACCATTACACCTTTCTAACTGTGACTGACCTGGAGACAGCGAATAGTGCCAACCTCAGGTCCAGAGTTATAGGAGAAGTGTGTGATGTGACAACTCACACCCCTGGCCCTCAGACAGATTTATCCCCAGTTGTCCTGGTGACAGTCCAGTTCCCAGAGTGAAGAAAATGAGATGGGAGGAGTAGCCTGCCACCGAGTTCTGACTGACAGGGTGTAGGTGTTTAGTAAAGAGATGTGACAAGAAAATGAAAGGAAGCCACCTCTTTTATTTGTAAGGTCCACACCTAGGAGGGTGTAGCGTGACCATCACATGTGACAGGAAAGAAGACACACAAGCAGGGACCTGTGGTCTGGAGATTAGAGAAAAGAGCCCTCAGCTGGCTCATTTCTATCAGTGAACACTCAGCGCTGTGTGCATAATTATTTTTAAAAAGCGTGCGCGTACACATGCGCACACATGTTTACTCATTGAGGCTAGAACCTGGAGTTCCAGACCATTGTAATCCACCCAATGTAGGTTTGGGAACTGAACTCCAGGCTACTGCAAGAGCAGTAGGTGCTCTTAACTGCTGAGTGTCTCTCCAGCCCCACCAGAAGCATTTAAGACAAAACTGAGCCGGCACTGAACATACACAGACTCCTTTATTACCACCGTTTTACAGTGATCCTTAAACAGTACAGTCTGACAGCTACTTGCACAGCATGTATATTTCATTGGTTATCCTGTCATCCAGAGGTGACTTGCAGTGGGGGACATGTGTAGTATTGCATAAATATGAATACTATTGCCTTTTCAGTAAGGGACTTGGGCAGCCCTGGATTGTGCTATACATAGGTGTCCTGGGACCAATACTACGTAAAGTTGCTTTTCTGTCTTAGTGGAGCTAGCTGACAGAGGCAACTTAAAGGAGAAAGGTTTCCTTGGTCTCACTGATACAGAGGGGTCTGTGCACAGTCCCTCCGTCCCATTAGCTTGAGTGGAATATCACGACAGTGGGTGTGTGTGCCAGAGGCAGACAGGAAGCAGAGAGCGTCAGAGGAAGCGGGTGGGGTAAAGCATTCTCAAGGACCCACCCTGCCCCTATCTCAGAGACTTACCTTCCTTTAACCAGGCCCGACATCTCAAAGTTTCTAGAACCCCTCTCAGAATCATACCATCATCTGGAGTGCTCAAAACTTGAGCGTGTGGGGGACATTTCCTATTCAAATTATCACAAAGCCCTGTGGGCACCTAAGGTCAACCAGCAAATTGATCTAAGAAAAATGGGGTTTAGACTGAGTCCTAGAGAACCTGTGTTTATTTGTTTGTTTGTTTGTTTGTTTGTTTGTTTTTGCTCCCTAGGAAGCTCTAGGGGGGCTGGATTTGTAGGTGTGTTTCAAGGATGGATCAAGAAAGAGGGGTTGATCAGTATGGCGTGTGCCTTGTGACATGATTCCTGGCCATACCATTCCCTAAGAGGACCTGGAGTCTGTTGGTGGAGAATGTTTTGAGACAGCCACTATGAGCTGTTGTGTGTTGAATACCTACTATATGTGGTACTGAATGTTGAATGAGTCACAGCTAGCCAGCCTTCCTATAGCCCACAAGAAGGAGGACTTGGTCTTTTTAGCTTTCCAGATGACCTGCCCAAAGTACACTGTGATCAGCGTTAGACAGTGTGACAGTGTCCCTACGCTGACTCTGGCTCCCATGATGGCGGGCCCCTTCCTTCCCAGCTGCTATTGGTCTTTCCTTCCTACACAGTGATGGATGTGCAGCTTGTGCTCAGCCCCTATGGAGTCCCATCCCTTTTGAAGTCTCCTGAGCTGATGGTGCAGGGCAAAACCTTGGATGGGCTAAGTGATGGAGAGAGTCCAGCAGAATGGGATCGAGAGGTGGTCAAAGGCTTGCCCGTTCCTACTGAGATAAGGAAAAGGGCTTCACGTTGATGGTGTCAGGTGCCACTGAGATGCTTCACTCACCCCTACACAGAAGAAAGGGTGGGCTGACCGGGCCCTGGGGAAGAGAAGCAAATCCCAGGTGAATACTGTGGGAGGCTTTGAACCTGGTCACCAAGGCCATTTACCTAGTGTTGTTGAATGACCTGTGACCTCAGAACACAATGAGGCTTTCTGAAGGCCTGAGGATGGTGGGAGGAATCTTCATAAATCACAGAGCAGAAAGCTTTCTTGAGGTCAAGACTTGGGGACGCCCAGCCCCATCTACAGAAACACAGCGTTGTTGAAGATCCATCTTACACCACATGCTGTATTAGATTCAAGGCCAAGTTCTGCTAGGCTGCACTTGCTTTTGGGTGGCAAAGGCAGCTGCTAAGCTTCAGGCCAGCAAGGCACAGTGTGCCTAGGTTCAGAGACATGTTGGGAAAACCTGTCACTGGTCTGTGATGTGCACAAGATGGAGACATTCCACGTGTCCAGAAGGACAGTGAAGGCTCGGGATGTGATTCGTATGGTAGAGGGCTTGCCTGACGTACACAAAGCCCAGCTTTCCTTCCCCAGCATCGTGTAAAACTGGACGTGGTAGTGTGTGCCTCTGATCCTAGCATCTGAGATCTGGAGGCGGGAGAATTAGGCGTCATCCTTCACTGGATGACTACATAGGGAGTTCAAGGCCAGCCCAATATCCTTGAGACTCTTCTTAAAGGTCAATGAGAAAGATCAGTAACTGCCCCAACTTTGTCTCCCAAGACAGAGCTGTCAGTTCTGGCCCTGTGTGAAGGAGTCAGAGTGCCACAGAACTCTGTGAGTTTCGGTTGCCGGAAACAGAAACAGACTTCCTCTTGCTCTCCAGAATGTTGCTGGACATGGTGCATAACATGTAAGGCTCAGAGCGTGGGTAGAGCAGAGGCTGAAAATCCAGGTTGTCCCTGGAGCACCTATGGACATGACATCTCTGCCCTGTTTTCCCCTTAAGGTCTTCTCCTTTCCCCTCTGCCCCTGAGCCTGTGCTCAGACACTGCCCGTTACCTTGTGCCAGCCATTTGGGACACAGCCTCTGCCTCTCAGCTGGTCTCCTAGCTCCCTTTGCCAATACAACCACACCTCAGATTCCAAGGAGGATTTAGTGGGACTGTCAGCTTTTTCCTTGGGCCTTAGCCCACAAATGACTGCCAGCCTCAGGTGATCGTAAGAATCTTGAGTGAATGGATGGGGGAGGTTGATAAAAGGTGAAGAAGAGGCACACAAGGAGAGTCCTTGGACGGAGGTGTGGCTGGATCACGACCTGTAAACAGTGGTGATAATTGGTAGTTTTGCTTGCAACAGGAACATGCGTGCTTATTAAAAGCGCATGTGAGGCAAAATGGTGGGAAATTACAATTTCCCTGGGTGACAGCAGCCTCGTGTCCGAGCTTCTCAATGGCTCCAGAATCTGCAGAAAACCACTCTGCTGTGCCAGGCACCTGTGAGACTGCAGGTTTCCATTGCTCCTCTCTGGTCCCCTTGACTTAACACAGGTCTCTGATGGCAAGTGCCTGTGTTCTGTTTTATGAAGGATTCTATTCACGCTGACCAAATCACTCGAAGTAACGGTTATGGGTGGAGGATGGTTCCAATTCCAGCAGAAATCAGGTGTCTTAGAAAGAACTCTGTCTGTCTGTCTCCCACCACCCACCGTGTGTGTGTGTGTGTGTGTGTGTGTGTGTGTGTGTGTGTGTGTGTG
>JANHMN010000004.1:26715655-26731011 GCA_030674055.1 Rhabdomys pumilio | reverse complement strand
TGTGTGTGTGTGTGTGTGTGTGTGTGTGTGTGTGTGTGTGTGTGTGTTTAGTTTTTGCCAGGAACTTTAGAATGATCAGGGTGGTTTTGCAACTAATAAGAATTGTCCTCCAAAAAATTCTATCATTATTGGAAATAAATGATAAAGGAGGTAATGGCACACACACACACACACACACACACACACACACACGCCACTCTACACAGGGAGCCAAAGGCATTACATTAGTCTTGGTACCACCTGATGAAGGGGAGCTCTGAAGGTCACAGCTGACATTATGGAAATCTGGGTTCAAGACACTGGATGCTACTGAGTATAATACCAGGACAACCCTATGGGATGGATGCTACTGAGTATAATACCATGACAACCCTATGGGATGGATGCTATTTCACAAAAAAATAAAGCTGGAGAAGAGAGGAATTAATTGTACCGGGTAGGTGGGCCAGTCCGAAGTCTGCAGGGTTCAGTGGTCACCTCTGGAGGAGTGTGACTTGGAGGAATCCCAAGATAGTGCTGGGTAAAGGCTAGCCCACAGCATTGAGGGTCACAGAGGTGCCACCATGTCCCTCGATATCTCAGCCTTGTCATCCTCACATGCCTTGCCCAGATGCATCGTCTTCCCATACTGCAGGCCAGGGCCTCATGGGCCTGAGTTTCACTAATGTCTCACTTTATGGAAGAGCAGTGCAGATGCTCGAGAGTCGAAAAGCCCAGCTCAAGGACACACGTCTAGTGAAACACCACGTGTGAACCCCCAAGCCCAGCTCCTGACCTGACTTCCTGCAATTCACAGCAAGTCCCCAAGTCCCCTGGGCAGATGACACCTGGTTACAACGCTTGATCACCTTGCTTGGTGTTTGAATCAGTGAATGCTCCTCTCCCCTTGTTCCTCACCAAACCCAGGGCTTCATCTCTCATGTCTGTGAAGATGCTTCTAGAACATTTCTCTTCTCCCACGTTTCCCCTGAGGTCCCAGAATCACTTTAGACTCTGTCTCTATCACTGGCTCACCTGCTCCTAGTGTTACAAGAGGTAAAAGTCCTGATTCTAATGCTGACTAACTGTGCTCTAGCTATAGAAGATATTTAGCCTCTCTGCCTCATTTTTCTCATCTTTAAAATGGGAATAGTGATGATCTACCTAGTCCATATCATTGTTGGTTTACCTAATCTACGCACATGAGCACATGTATACAAGTTTGCATGTGTGTGTGCATTTATGTGTACACACACACACACACACACACACACACACACACACACACACACAAAGTGCTTAGGGCAGGTCTGATTATTGCCCCCGGTGGTTTTGACAGTCCCAGGCAAGAACGATTAGCAAGTACTTCCTCATCCTCTGTCTCCCATGGGTGGAGTGCCTCCACCGAACTTTGTGCCTTGACCCTTCACCCTCAGCCTCTTCTGTCACCACCAGCTCAGCACTGTCCCCATCTTTCTGTTTCCTACGAGGCTATTATACCCATCCTGTCACCTGGCTCACAGAGCTGGGTGGTACCATAAGCATTTCTGTTTGGCCCTCAGGAGGAAGTCCAGCTTGTCCACATAGCCACTGGAGACCCTTTCCTACCACTGGCCGTTCATGACATCCTCTTCTCAGACCTGGCTCACTGAAGCCCTGCCCTCTCCCTCCGTATTCCATCTGTGATCTTTCTCATTAATCCCTTTTCCACCTTCAAAGTCAGTCTCCTTAGTTTCCCAAACTCAGCAAAGGAGTGAAAGGTAGCCCTCTCCTCTCTAGGCCCGAGGTCTCTTTCCTTACAGATATCTGTAACCTGTGACTCTTTTCCAAGAGGCTCATGGCACCAGCTAGGGCTGACCTTGGAAGCTCATCTTCTTCTCTGAGACTGGCACTCACCTCCAGGGCCACCTCCTCAGGCCCTGCAACTCTGGCTGTCACTCACCCCAGGGCCCTGGCTCAGTACCCAGCTGCCTAGTTGCCTAGGTTGTTGGATCGATTTTGATGTGTCCATGCCGTGCCTCCCACCCCCCCTCCAAGATCCTCCAGTTCCTTCATCCCCATCAGAGATGGAAGGCATTTTGTTTTCTTCCTTTGTGAGTTGGGTCCCAGCCCAGGCATCTCCTTGGATCTCAAATATGATAAACAGCACATTCATGAGACTTTGCCTGGGGTGTAGCCCTGGGAGTCCAGATGCTTCTCTGAAATTTCTGCCTGGTCCTCCCACTGGCTTGAGCTGGTTATGGATCTGGCTTCTACCAGGAATCCTCCTGGCCTTTAAGATTAGGGCACATTGCTGGCTCTGATGCAGGGGCACTGGCCCTTCCAGGATGGAAGGGAGACAAGGGGCGATCTCATGATGGGGAACTCAGGGGTAGCCCAGGAGAAGTGTAGGGCAAGCCTCTCTCTGAAAGAGCCAGTGGAATGATGTAAGGGGGGTAGAGAGGGCATCTTGACTGTCCAGCTTCAGAAGCTGGATTCCAAGAAAAGTGGGCGGAGGGCTGGGTGAAGTCTTAAGGGGTGATTAGGCAGATGTAAGGCTCCGAGGCTGCACCGTGAGGCAGCTGAGTGGGGCAGCTTGCAGCCTTATTGACATCTACCCCACCCCCACCCCAGTACACACACCTTGACAAGTTACTTGAGTTGCCACATCTGCAAATGGCATAAAGATCTCAGCATCTGCTCCTAGGTTCTTAGTGAGGTCCCAGGGGCATTGATTATGTCTGCAAGGGCCTCGGGCATGGTGCCGGGATGCCATATAAAGTAATTGCTCAATAAAGGGGGTATGGTTATTTCTGCCAGTATATGCCTGGGTGAGGAAGGCCGAGTCCGAGTACGCCTGTCTGAGCCATGGCCAACTCTGGTACCTGCATCCCCGGCAGAAAGAAGATCCTAGGTGGCTGAGCCTAGCCAGACTGGGCTTTGGCCTGTGTGTCCCTGTGCTAGGGGCGTGGCTAGCTGGGAGTGGGAGGGGCCCAGCCTTATCAACATGAAGATCCCAGAGATCCAAGCATGTGATTCACAGGGCTTTTTTGCTGACAGTTTCTTCTGCCTCACCAGACTCTAAGCAATTAACCAGCCAGGCCCCGGGGAGGGACCGTTTGGCGGCAATCAGGGTAACCTTGACCTCCTTTGCTATGCACAGCCAGGCTCCACGGTGCTCAAGTGCTGTTGAAGGGCAGCTCCTCCCAGCGCAGAGAACTCCTCCTTCTGGGCCAGTCGGAGCAGAGGCCAGGGTCCCCTGACTCAGCCACAGACGCTGACATGTCTGACCTTATTTGGCCTTTACACAGTAGAGAATTTCTCATGGTCCAGCACATTTTGCTTCCTTGGAGAGGTTTAACCAACTGAGCTTTATGCCATGTGTGTGTGTGTGTGTGTGTGTGTGTGTGTGTGTGTGTGTCCTGTATAGAGGATATTGGTGCAACAGAAATGTGACGGGAGATGTGCGTCTCGGTGGGAATGGGAAGCGAAGACCAACCGACCAACCGAGGGGAGGGGGCTGCAGTTTGAGTGGAGTAGAGAGAGTATGAGCTCAGATGAGTGAGGCGGGAGGGAGGGGCCATGGCTGAGGGTGTAGGGAGGCAGGTTTGGGGATGTGGTGACAGCCCTCCCCTGCCAACCCCTCCCCAGTGGCTCAGGCCTGTACGTTTCAAATACTTCATTGTCGGGCCTGGTAAAGCCTTTATTTATAAAGCGCGGGTGTTTCATTCAGCTTAACTGAAAAGGCCTTTAAATCACCGCAGCTGGGAAGGGCTAATTGCAGTTAGAGTTGTCAAGGACTCTCTTGTCTGCTTTCGCCATCTGTGACATAGTGAATGCAAAGATCATTTTAAACATAGGCAGTTAATGTAGAGAATAATTTGAGAGCTTTAGATATTTATGGTAAATTATTTAACTTTATAGTTGAGTTTTAGTGCCTCATTATTCTGTGTGTGAGGAATCTTGGCGTTTCCTGTGACTCGGCACTTTGAGGAGTTTTACTTGGCCACACTCTGGAGGAAAGTTACTCGGCCCTGCTCAGCCTGGAGCGGATCTCCGGGCCTCTCACAGAGATGCTCTGGGTGGATGTCCATCTAGGTACAGACCATGGCTGGGTTTTGCCCTGGGTCAGGATCATTAGGTGCTCCACAGGTCTGTCCAGGTTCCAGATCCCTCCCTGATGTCCCTCCTCTACAAAGAGGTGTTAGGATCCCAAGAGGACAGTGCTTGGACAAGGCTTTTTGTTTCCTTTTAGCCTATTGGATGCTAGGTCCATTCTTTTGTCCCTTGCTGGAATTCTGTCAGGGCAGGAGTTCGTTCTATGCTTGTGTTGTCTCTGGATTATTGCTCAGAGTTGTGCCTTCCTATTTACCCAGGTTTCTTTTGAATATCCGTAAATGGAGGGCTTTCCTTCTACCAGAAGATAGCTCCTGCCTACCTGACACCCTCCCTTCCGGTTGGTGACCCTGGCTTGAGCACTGTGTCTGTAGCCTGTGGGAGGATTTACACCACACCAGGACTTTGTCACAGGTGCTTAACTGAGAGCCATTCCAGGCAACAGGTGTTAGATCTCTGAAGCTGTAATAAGGGGTAGCCCTCAGCCGGTGACGCTCGGGAATGGAAGGACAAACACCCTGTTCCTTTGCCTTCTGGCAGGATTAGCTCAGAGTATGGAAGGAATCCCTAGCCCATCGGGATGATCTGTTCAGCCACTCCCCGCCCACTCTGACTCACATCCCTCTTCCTCAGCAGGATCCTCTGGAGTGGCTCTCAGGTAGACAGACGGCTTGAACTCCAGCCCTGTCTCAAGCTTTGCTTGTAGGGCAGCGGTTCTCTATCTTTCTAATACCAGTTTCTCATGTGATGGGGACCCGCAGCCATAGAATTATTTCCACTGCTACTTCAGAACTGTAACTTCGATACTGTGATGAACCAGGATGTAACTATCTTGTGTTTTCCCTATAGTCTTAGTTGATCCCTGTGAAAGGGTCATTCAACCCCAAAGGGGTCGCGACCCACACGTTGAGAACTGTTGTTTTAGGGGCTTTGCCGGGTCACTGTGGAGTTGACCCACAAGCACTGCCTGTCTGATGACTTAAGAGATGTTGAACTCTGCCTCCTTATCCCACTCGCTTGACTTGGGAAGTGATATGTTGGCTTGTGTTCAGCCTTTGTCAGACTCTCTTCGACAGGACAAAGGAGCATCCAGCCAGCCTGAGTTAAGCACAGCCCCCTATATGAACTTGATAGCACTCTCGGGAAAGGATGTGTCTTTGAGAGGTCTGGGTGATTATTTTCTATGAAGCCCTATTCCTAGTCCAAGGCCTGAAATGACTGTCTGAAGTTTGGACTTAATGCCTAGAGTGGATTTAGTTGGAACCCAAAAGTTATTAGTTGTGGACATAAGGCTGTCACAGGACACCTCTGAGGTGTGGTGGAATGTGCTCTTTCCTTTTCCTGGTTTCCATGCTCCCATTCATTTGTCAGGACTCAGCTTCCATGTCACCTCCTCTGCCAAGCCTTTCTTAACGCTCCTCCAGGATTGGGCTGAAGGATTTTCACTGCTCTTTGTTCATAGCTCTGTAACTACGTACCACAGTATCTTGTCATTTATCTGTCTCCGACCAGGCTGGGAGCGCCTTGAGGGCAGGGACTGTTTTGATTCATCTTGTTTGTTCTGAGACTACTGCCTGGCAGAGCCCCAGCTCAGAAGTGTCCTGAATATCAGCTAAGGTATGGATGTGTGGGTGGATAACTGAATGAGCAACTAGATGAACAGATGGGTGGATAAATAGACAGATAGATGGACAGGTGGATGGTAGGTGAGCAGATGAGATAGATGCATGGCTATATTTGCAGACGGATAGATGGGTGGTGGTTTTGTTTCATTTCTGTTGCTGTGATTAAAAAACATGAGAAGAAGCATCTTTAGGTGAGAAAGGGTTTCTTTTATCTCCAGTCCCAGGGTTACAGTGCACCTGTGTGGAGTCACAGGGGCAGGAGCTAGTCCTATACCATATCCATCATCACAGTCTGAGAGAGAAATGTATACAAGCTTGTTTATGCTCAGCTTGAGATCTCTAGTCTTACTCAGCTCAGCTCTCAATGCCCTGCCTAGGGAATAGCACCACCCACACTGAGCTGGGTTTCCCCACATCAACAAATTTGATTAAGACAATCCCACATGGACAGAACTACAGACCTGTTGCAGACAATCCTTCATTGAGACTGTTTCTCGGTGATTCTGTGTTGTGTCAAGTGGACAGTTAAAACTAACCATAACTGATGGACAAGTGTATGACTGAACAGATGAATAGATTGATGAATAGATGAATGTATAGACAGACAAATGGATGGATGATAACAGAATGATGGGTGGACCAACTGCTATGTGGATGAATGCAGACTTTTGTATGGGTGTCATGTACTCATGTTAACCCTTAGAACCCCAAAACAATGGCTTCCTCCAATGACTCTCTTCCTGGGCAGTGAGTGGATGCTGTAGTTGTCTCCACAGAAAGTCAGAGATGAGGGAGCAGGAAGTGTGGGTCTCTCAGTATAAGGCCCTGGGGGAAAAACTCCTTTAGCTTGAAGGAACTAACGTTCTTCCCCATCATAGACACACAGAAAGGAGGGAAGAGCGAGTGCATATCCTTCATTGCTGGGAGCTACCCTGTAAGAGATCAGACAGAGAAGACCTCAAGTGTGATGCGGGCATGGATGGGAGGAACTCAAACCCATTTCAAGCTTTCCAGTAGGACGCCTGAGAGGTGGCAGAGGCCCACAGCAGCCCAGAGGGACAGGAAGTACCAGGGCTTTTGAGATTTAATATTAGCTCCCCCCACTCTCCCAAACCTTTGAAAAGCTTTGGCCCTTAGTGGCTTGTAAGTCAAGAAGCCTGTAGACTTGTCCTTTGTCCCTCAAGGAAAGCTCATGCTGCACCTGATATGGCTCCAGAGACACGTGCAGAAAGGACCACTGCCTTTGCCCAGCAGGGAAAGGGAGCTGAGGCTTGATGTATGCAAATTCCCTTAGCCACAGGGCCTTCCTCAGTCGCAGAACTCCTGTGTTTTGAGGCCTGTGTTCTGAGCCTGGCTACATGGGAGGTGGGTGGCTATGACATTAATGTGGACTGGCTGGCAGTGGATGGTACATCCTCTAGGGAACACCAAGATTCCCCGGGCTTCTGCCAGTATGACTAGGGATGGATAGACTGCTCTAGAGCCTGAGGAGGGGACAAGATAAGCAGAATCACAGTAGCCTACCTGCACTTTGCCTCAGTTTCCCCTTGAAAGCTCTGAAGAGAAAGGACTTGCTTTGCCATCTCAGTCCTATTTCACAAAGTTGGGGGCTACCTAGCCTCAATGGTCCTGAACACCCACTGTGGGGTAAGTTTGTCAAAGCATGCTGAGAGTCAGAGATGTCTTTTCTTTTTTCTTCTCCTCCTCCTCTTTCTCCCCTTTCTCTTCCTTCTCCTTCTTTTAAGACAAGGTTTCTCTGGTGTAGCCTTGAATTGGCCTAGAACTTGATTTGTATACCAAGTTGGCCTTGAACTGACAGAGATCTACCCACTTCTTCCCCTGGAGTACTGGGATTAAAGGCATGCACTATCACACTTGTCTAGGAATGTTCTTTCACTTCTTGCCACTGACGTGCAGAGCCTCCCTGGTTCCTCTAACTTCCTCAGCTGCCCATTCTGCATGCGCCCGGCTCCTCCTGAGCTGTCCCTGAGGCTTGGCATGTCCTGATTAACCCACAGTCCTATGCTTTGCTTGTTCATGATGGCCCTCCTGGCAGGGCTCCGTGCTTATAGGCTATATGGTCAGATGATGCCAGTGTGAAGGTGCCCCTTCATCTGGCAGAGGAGGAGACCTGGGGGGGGGAAGGGTTCAGGCTGTCCCTCAAGAGTAACTCGCTACCTTCTTCTCCTTCTTGTCCCAGTCACAAAGCCTGAGTTTGTAGCTGCCCTATCCTGTTCTGTACCCACACCAAACCCTCTGCTGGTGCCACCAGGGTGAATGCAGTGTGAGTATGCATGTGTGGGTGTGTTCAGTGGCTGTGTAAATGTGAGTGCTGAGTTTCAGCAGCTGTATGTGTATGTGTGCATGTATGAATATGAAGGGCACGAGAAAATGTGAGTGTGTAAGCACGCGAAGGTAGGTTAGATCCTCATTCTCTCTCTGTGTGTGTGCATGTGAGTGCGCTTGCGTGCGCACGCATGCATCTGCGCATGCATCTGGGCATACATGTGTGTGTGAATATGAGGGTCAGAAGAGAATGTGGGAATGTGTAAGCATGTGAGGGCCAGTTAGATCCTCAGTGTGTGTGTGTGTGTGTGTGTGTGTGTGTGTGTGTGTGTGCATGCGCGCGCACCGTGTTTGTTCTTGTAACAGTCAGCCTGCAAGAAGGTAGAGAATGAGGATGGACTGTAGTTTCTGGTGAGTGTGTGAGTCTGGGGACACACAGCTCCTCACTTGAACCTTCACATGTGCATGTCACATGATCATGTTATAGTGTAGCTATGTAGTCCATTCATGTTATAGTGTAGCTATGTAGTCCATTCATGTTATAGTGTAGCTATGTAGTCCATTCATGTTATAGTGTAGCTATGTAGTCCATTCATTCATTATCCTGCACCCAGATTCTTATGTGTGGAAGCTCAGGTCAAATGCAAGGGCCTTGCCCCGCAGTGGGCAGCAGTGAGAGAAACGGAGATGAGGTTATAGCACTCTGGTATCTGACAGTGCCTGGCACCATTAGATGCGGCAACAGGCAGGAGTGCAGAGGTGATCTGAGACTGTGTATCGGAGGGTCAAGAAGGGCCTTCATTGTGAAGGTTGCATGCTGTGAACATGTGTATAATTAAGCAGCAGAGAGCAGTGGTCAGGAGCTTGGGTTGGAGGCTCAGCTCTGCTGTTTTGTAGCTGTGTGACTTTGAGAAAATGCCTCCATACCTCTGCGCCTCCATGGGTGTGGAATGAGAATGGCCATGGTCTCCTCTTCTAGATCACAGAAGACCTAGAAAGTCCTTAGAACAGAGCCCGAGACATGGGAAATGCTCACCAAATGCTCCCTGAGATAACTGCTTCCCCGTGCCTGGTGGTGCGAGAGGTGAGCAGATGTGAGCGTGAGGGAGAGAGTGGGCAGGGTAGGCGTCAGTAGACACTTCCGTGTACCCCATGGTAGAGTTTGTATGGACACGTGCATATATAGGGCAGGGTGAGAATGTCATGTTTGTAGGTAAAAGTGTGTGTGTGTGTGTGTGTGTGTGTGTGTGTGTGTGTGCCTATGAGCACCATGCCCGAGATAGTGCAGGAGATCGCAGGGCCTGTGAAGAGAGGACTGTGTATGAGTGTATGAGTGTGTGCGTGAGGATTGTGGTGGCCATGTGACTGTGCCCATGTGCAATTGCACAAGAGCAGGCATGTGTCACGTGCAGAGCTGGGGCAGCCACAGCCACAGCCACAGCAGCGTGTGAGCTAGGGTCTGCTAGGGCTCCTTTGGAGACAGTGGCCCGTAACTGTAATGGGAATGACAGGTCCTGGAGAGGGCTCTTGGTTGTCCAGGGCCCTCTGAGAGGGCTGGCGATCATTTCTCTTTTGTTGGCTAACAGCTGCCTCCCCTCAGCCATCCCTCATTCCCTACTCCCTCCTCTTCAGCCTCAGATCTGGCTCCTTACCCTTTTCTTTCCTGTCCCCCTTCCACATTGCTTAGGGACTCTGCTCTGTCTTCCACCATGCCTGACCAGTGACTGGCTTGGAAAGTCTAGTGACTATCCCCACCCACCGCCCTCCCCCAAGACTCTGCCCGGACTAGGAGCAGAGCACCGTCTAATTCTTGCATGGCCCTGGAGTTCCAATAAATAAATAAATAAATAGCCTCAGGCCCTTCTCCAACTTCACCCCAGAGAGTGCTCTGTCTGTGTTTCTAACAAGACCCTGGGTGCACACTTGGCTTTTGGCTGGGGACTCAATGGCCTTTCTTAGGAACTGCATCTCTTTCTGCTATCCTTTCTGAATGGTCAGCTGAGCTCTGTTTTCGTGGAAGCCATAGGGAAAGGGGGAGTACGAGACTGGGTGGGGCCTGGAGGATTGTATTCAGCACACCTGGTCCAAACCTTGACCATCTACCCAGACAAACTGGGGTTAGCCTGTATAGGAAACATGGCTTTGAGGCACCTGTCCTGACTGTGTCAGTAGAGCTAATGACACCAAGGATAGGATTGAGGAGCTAGGTCGGAGTGGGGAGAACCTGGAGGAGGAGCTAGGTCCGAGTAGGGAGGACCTGGAGACAGTCTGGAGGTCAGAGCTTAGCTATTGTCATGTGCTCCTCACAGTGCATCCTACTGGATCCCTGGTTATACTGCCAACTCTTTCGACTGGTAACTGTTCTCCAGAAGAGACTTTGTTCAGTGTGGTATCCTCTATGCCTGAGACAGTGTGGTACCTAGTGGGCACACAGTGAACGCAAGGCACATGTCTCTCATTTGGTGGCATAGCCAGATGAGTTTGTCAGACAGGAAGCCACGGAGACAGGTAGAGTTTCAAACCAGGGCCTGGTCTAGGCCTGGATGCACTACGTGATTTGACTCAACCATCTCCCCGTCTCCCAGTTTTTCCCTTTAAGCATGCTATGTGGAGAAAGGGGTTGCTGTGTCTTGGTTCTTCCTGTCAGTCCTGCAGCAATAAAGTCAGACCCTTGAAGGGAGCTCTCCTGAGAAGCTCATGAAGACAGGTCAGGCATGTGAGTGCGTGGAGAGCCGTATTGGATTTGCTGAGAGGCGGCACAAGAGGCCTTCCTCTCAAGATGTGTGCAGAGCCCGGGCCGGAACTACAAAGCCTCTGGAATCCAGGTGCTCTGGAGGATAACCGTTCCCTCCATTTCTCTTTCTTGCTTCCATCCCTCCTCCCATCTTTGAGCACTGTAGTTTTAGGAACTAATTGTACATCCTCCCTCTCCTCTACAGCTCATGGCCCCTGGCCCCATCACTGCTGTGCACAGGCCATCCATCTTGCCCTCTCTGGCCTGCCCTTACCTCATGATCATTCAGCAGCAGCTCCTGCCACCACTGGCCAGCAACTCCCTTCTGTTTATGAGTTCATATTCCCAGGAGATGAGCTGATTAACTCAACCATTCTTTATGAGCCAGGCCATAGGGCATCTGTCTTCAGGTCAAGTGCTCAACCTCTTTATTCATCAGCTGAGTCCAGGGAGCACGGATGCTGAGGATGGCCTCCATTACAGCAAGTTCCCTTGGAAAAAGTGTACATGAGGCAGGCCCAGCACTACTAGTTCACGCAGGCTGGGAGCGTTTCTGAACCCGTGCTATGAGTTCTGGCCTTTCTTATACATCTAATGGTGTGGTAGCTTGTTTCACGAGACCTAAACCAGCCTTTGAGCTTCAAATGGGTAGAACTGGGTCATGATTCTCAGTCACAGTCCTAACCCTGGACTGTGGGCTCAATGACCATGCCATTGGTCCCAACGGAAGAATGAATGGCTCTTTGAGGGTCTGCCACAAAGTCAGGGCTCTGTTGTAGTAAGGGCAGGGGATCTGGAATCTCTAGTTCATCTCAATGGCTGATGCATTTGACCAGAACTGCACACCACACTGTGACCATAGCTGACTCACTTCTCCCTACTGTTCCAGCTGAGTAAGGCATCAGAGGAGACTGGCTAGCCCCAGCATCTCTGGAGCTTTGGTTAGGTGTGCTCACAGGTCTCCAGCATGGGGTTATGGCAAGAGGCCAGCTCTTCATTCTTCCCTCTGCCCAGGATCTTTGCATTGTCTGAGTGTCAACTCTCAAGAGGAATGATCTACTTCCCTTTCGTCGGTGGGGCTGCCCAGTAGCAACTGGATGATCTGGCCACCAGAACATAATGGAAGGGATATTGTGTGCCTTCTAAACCTAAGAATCCCTGCAGAGGGGGTAGAAAAACGGCTCCGTGGTTAAGAGCACCTGCTGCTTTTGCAGAGAACTGGATTTGATTCCCAGCACCCACGTGATTTACAGTCATCTGCAACGGTTCCAGTGGATCTGATGCATGCTTCTGAGCTTCGTGCTTACCAGGCATGCATGTGGTGCACACACATAGCATGTAGGCAAAATAGTCATGCGTATCAAATAGATATATCTTTAAAAATAAAAAAATAAAAAAATCCCACATGCTCTTGGAATCCTGGCACACAAACCAACATAGTATGTTAGATGATAGGACACAAGAGATCAAGTCACCCCCATAACCTGACTGATAACCAGCCTATGATTAGGCACTAAATTCGGCCATTCTAAACGTGATGGTGGCTCCTTCAATCCACAGACATACTAGCAGCCAGGGCATTGAAGAAGATTCTCTGTTGGCCAACAGCTGCCTCATCTCAAACATCTTCCGTTCCCTACCCCGGTTGTCCCTCCTGTCCAGCCTCAGATCTGATTCCTCATGCTTTCATCTCCTTTGCCCCTTCCACATTGCTTAGTGAGGCTCTGGTCACATGTTCACTGCAATATCTCATGAACACAAGCGTACATTCACACATAGCAGGATATATTCTTCACAGACTGGTAAACTATAAAAGGAAGTTGTTAGATTTGGCTCACACGATCCAATCTGAGTAGTCCAACTATGGCTGCACACCAGACAGGCTGAGCCTGGTAGCTGCTCCATCCACATTCTTCGGTAGTCTCCATCTGATGCTAGAGATTCAGAGATTCCAGGAGAGCCACTGGTCTTTGGACTACACTGGAAATCCAAAGGAGTTGGGTTCTGAGATCAGTGAAAGAATGCAATAGTGGTGCTAGCAGCAACAGAGTAGGTGAACTCACCAGCAAGATACAAAGGGTAAGCAGGCAAAAAGGACGAAGCTTTTATTTTCTGAGACTACCTTTATCTAGGCTGCAATAGAAGGTACTACCCACATTTAGATGAGGGAGGGGATGTTCACACTTTAGTAAACCCTGCAAAGAGAACTCTTTACAGGTATGCCCAGTGACTTGCCTCTTAGCTAATTCGCAATCCAATAAAGTTGACAACCAAGATTAGCAGTCACACTCAGTCTAGGTTCAGCTCAGATCTTGAGCAATAATGCATGCTTAGCTTGGTGTAAGCTGCTGAGTCATAGTGTTGGGTCATACAGTCTTTGTTATGCGGCGGTAGCTTACTGATACACCTCCCCTCCTGAGACCTCAGAGGATGTGTTGACATTTGCTTTCTAGCTCGGTCCCTGAAACCAGGGTGGTCTGCTGTGGAAGGCTGGATTGAAAATGTGTTTGGACCCAAGATGCCATGATGACTTGGTATATTGATAGATGCCCTGTAATCTGGGTGCGGAGCGTGCCAGGCAGCTGCACTTCCTGCCACTTACAGAGAATTTGCTGTAATGCATTGTGAGGCATTAGCATAATAATTGCTAAGCATTCGCAAATGAATAGCTCACTGACTGATGGATTTTGTACAGAATCTGTGAAGGTTACATCGAGGGTGAAAACATTTCACTGTGTCAATGAACATACTTAATTTCTCTGGAAGTGCTATTTAAATTGCGTCGTGCTATGACATTAGCATAACAAAGACATAATGCATTCGTTTATGCTGTAGTAGGGAACACTGCCATAATCAGCGGACGTGACGGAGGTTGTGTGGAGAGGGGTCTGGGAGCTGCAGAGGGCAGCCCCATTGGGTCTCTTGGCCAGGCAGGGGAGGTGCTGCCCTGTGGGTCCCGCCCTCCGACTCAGCTCCAGATGGGGCTCTGGGGCTCGCTTGGTGGGTGGACTCTGTTTATTGCCTTGTTTCCTTTTCGCTGATTTTTCTCTTCTTGCTGCTCTGGCCACCAAGTCCTGCTAATGGGTGGGTGGGTCTTGGCTGTCAGCAGAGAAGCCCTCGGGAGAATTAGGAAGCATTCAAATCTGGCAGGATTCATCCGCCCCCTTCAGCAGGGCAGGACAGCCTCCCTAGAATCAGCCAGCTGGTCCAGGGAGCTGTGCTGCGGGACCTCAATCTCTCCAGCCCCCTCCCTTGAAAGTGTCATCAAAGCTGTCACAAGAAGCCTCACAGGGAATGGCTTTATTACCTCAATTTTCAACATGTTCTGCATATCTGGCTTTTCGAGGGGGAGTGTCAGGGGAAGAGAGTCTGTTAATTGAGCATCTACTGGCCTGACAGAGACTGAGCTATTTCTGTACACAGCAGCTCGGCTCTGGCTCCACAGCCAACCGTGCACAGGATCAGGGCAGATTGGTGAGTTCAAGGTCCAGCACTGGCTTCCTTTTATGCAGAGCTTGTCAGAGCTTTTAGCGTAATAGTGACCTACAGCTCTCCAAGACAGAGGCAGAAGGGAGGGTTTCAGATCTTGAAGTCAGCGAAGCCTGGTGTGGGTGGGACTACCGGGATTCCATTTGAGACTCGGTAAGAACAGAACCCGTTAAGGACTCTTAACCCCATTTCAGAGCTAAGGAAGTGGAGCCCCTCGAGGATAAAATTTGCAGGGAGCAGGTCGATGGCCCACGTGGGGTCTGATTCCTTGTCTTCTTGACTTCAGCAGCAAGCAAACTTCTAAGGAGAAAGGGAGCTGACAGTCATCTTTATTGGGAGAGACAGCTGGGGATAGTGGTGGAAGCTGCTGGCTATACCTCCTGGGACACTTCGCACTGTACTGGTGAGGGAGAAGGAGCACACTCTGTAGATGCTGGGCATGTGGCTCACAGGAGTGTTCAGATAGAGAGGAGATGGACCAGTCTATGCTGCCCAGGAAGCAGAGCTCCTAGAAAAGGTCACGAGAGGTCCCAGCACTTTAAGCCTGGGCTGGTGTGGAATGGAAGGGGAGAGAACCCAGTCAGGCTCAGTCCAGGCAATGATTCACGATTCATACTCCATGAGGGAGGAAGGGAGGAAGGAGCTGGGAGCTCCAAGGATCACGGTGAGGAGATAGGATCAGCCTATGTTGTCTTCTCAACTAGGAGAATACATTGAGATGCAGTTGGTTTCATAGTTTCTGAGTCCCCATCTTCGTGGTGGGTCGTGGGATCTGGAGAGTGACTGAACTTATGGGCTCCTTAATTCTCTCTTACTAAGATCCCAGGTGCTTGGAAGAAGCGAGAGTTTGAGGGGTACCCTGTTCACTTTGTTTCATCCCACATCAGAGATTCTCTGTCTAAGGGTTCATCGATGGCTTCATAGCGTACATTCAATGTAACAAAGAGCTGTGCATGCCTAGGCACGTGGCCCTGGACAGGGCACCCTCTTGGACTGAGATCCTGGCAAAGAAGTAAAGGCAGCAAGCCCTCTTCTAGTTTACAGAGACTTTCCTGGAAGCGTTAGGTGGGTCAGCAAGAGCTCATCTCCATCCAGCATCTTCCCTGACTACCTTACCACACACACCCTCTCATTCCCCACCCCCCCAT
>JANHMN010000004.1:26676201-26715255 GCA_030674055.1 Rhabdomys pumilio | reverse complement strand
CCCGTCACTCAGGAGAGCTCCTGGGGAAACTCAGGAGAGCATAGAGCTTCCTGTTTTGAGTCTGACACTGCAGAGCTGAAGCAGCTCTTGCCTAATTTGGATTCCCTGCTTCCTAGAGACCTCGGTGCTCACCCCTCCTTCCCTTCCCTTCAACTGTTTGTATTTACCAGATACATTCTACTCGTGGAAGTCTGGGTGACTGGGAGGAACAGACTTGCAGTTGCTGCTCCAGGGACCTGCAAGCCAGTGGGGAAGCAGTCAGGGCATTTGGTGTCACTAAAGGCAGGGTAGGTTGCCTGTGTGCCTACAATGATGCAGGACAAGGCCTCTCTGCTGCTCACAGGAATCTCATCTTCCTGCTTTCCCTCACACCAGCATGCAGTCAGTACTGTTGTTTACTTTCTGTTGTCTGCCTTTAAGTAAGCTTAAAATCGGCTTGTTGATTTGCTGTGCTTGGCCTGAGCAACTCTGCTCGTGAAACAGTGGGTTAGAATTTATCATTTTTAAACAGAAACTTAAAAGTTGTTCATTATGATGAAATATTCATAACAGGAATTTACCATTTTTTATGTGTACAGGTTAGTGGCACTCAGTACACTCCGGTGTTGCACAGCGGTCACTACTATCCACTTCTAGAATTTTTCCACCGTCTCAAATAGAACCATCTAGAACCATCTACTCTTCTACCCGTCCTCCCATACCCCGTTCCTTCTCAACACTCACTCAGGCACTGGTAACCTTTCTTCTACTCCCTGTTTCTCTATGAGTCTATACTAGGTACTTCCTGTAAGTAGAACAATGCAGTGCGTGACCCTTTATGTCTGGGTTGCTTTGCTTAAGATGTCTTTGAGGTTAATCTGTGTTATGGTGGATAGCACATGCCATCCTTTTTGCAGGCTTAATAGCATTCTGCTGCGTGTCTGGACCACCTTGTTTATCCGTAGGTCAGAAAGGGACGTTACAGCGTATAGAGTTTGTGTTTTAACCTGTGTTCCCATGACTCCATCACTGCTGGAGTTCTTCGTGACTTTGTGTGATCATTGCTTCTGAAAGGAGAAGTTCAGATGAGGACATGAGTGCAGGTAGCTTATTTGGGAAGAAACAGGAGTGGAGGAGTCAAGACCGTGTGATGGGAGAGGGATCAAAGCCAGTAGCATACTGAGCTGGTTATTGCTGTGGGCAATTGGGGCTCACTCTTAATAAGGTTTGAAGAACTGAGTAGACACACCTCAGACTCATCCCGCTGGAGGACAGAGGCTGACACATATCTGCAGTCCCCAGCCCCCGCTGCTGCATCCTCCTCCTCCCCAACCTGAGAAAAACAGCGGATCCCAGTGCAGGAAACTGTCCACTACAGCTGTGCTGAAATCAGGTGAGTCTAGGATGCTGAACACCTGCTGTGTTGTCTAAAAACATTTCGACACCTCATCCCGGGCTTGGAGAGGGTTTCTCCTTAAAGTGGCAGGCTAAAGGCTGAACACAGAGCAGGGGCTGGTCTGACTGCAAGAAAGAGCATCTCAAAGACCCTGAGGACAGCTTATGCCCTGGGTGGGAGCTAGGCCCTGAGGGAGGTCTCTGTCCCCAGAGCTGTTGGAATTTTCAAGAGGATTTTAAACCTAGGAAGGGAGCGTGTGTGTGATGTGATTGGTCATCTAGAAATTGGCTGTTCTTCTATTGGCTTGAGGCAGATGCCAAGCTGGCAGGGGGTACCGAGTCTTTACTTGCCTTATAGGAAACCCCAGTGGGAGTCCCTTTCAAATCTTTGCATTTGGGTGCCAATGGACACCTGATGTGCAAAGATGACATTGATACTGGTGATAACCTATCCAGGCAAGTTGGATTCCTTGGGGGACACTCAGCTGAGCTCAAGCCCTCACCAGCCCACAGTGTAGAAGAAAATCTCTCATGGAGTTGAATCCTACCTCTACTGTCAGCTAACTTGGGCAAATCACGTCTCCCCTCAGCCTCGGTTTCCTGGTCTGTTCAATAGGAGTAACTATGTCTAGTTTAGATGGTTTTTGGGCAGACCCTACAGGAAAAATCTTGGGCTGGAGAGATGGCTCAGTGATTAAGAACACTGACTTCTCTTTCAGAGGTCCTGAGTTCAATTCCCAGCAACCACATGGTGGCTCACAACCATCTGTAATGGGATCTGATGCCCTCGTCTGGGGTGTCTGAAGACAGTGTCAGTGTACTTGCATACATTAAATAAATAAATCTTGAAAAAAAAAAAAAGAAAAAAGAAAGAAAAATCTTACCATAGAAAGTGCTCAAGACATGGGGCATGTCCCTTCCAGTGTCCCCAAGCTTGGCTCCTTGAATCTGAGCTGGCCAGCCTGAGGGGAAGTGGGAGGAAGCCCTAGAAGTGATAGAACCTTGTTGGAATAGGATCCATTTCTCTAAGGCCTGTTCCTCCCCTGGCCCTTCCTTCTGCCATGCAATTACCAGGCAAGGGCACTGAATGCCATGCAGTTCTTCATCTGGGAGCTGACTGGGGTAAGATGCACCTACTATGTCCTTCTAAGATGCTAACACCGAGAAGACTTGGTCTGCTCCAATCGAACCTACCTACGTCCAGCCTTGTCTGGATCTTGAGACCTAGGGATAATAGAGGTCTTGCATGTTCCAGAACATTCCAAACAACATGGGGCCTCTGTGAGGCTGTTCTTGGGACTCTTAGGCCTGCTAGAGTTTCTTCTGAAATAGTCTTGTTGAACGGCAAGCATATGGAGAAACCCCTAGGAAGACAGATTGGGAGCTGTCTCCCGTAGAGGTGATGGGATGCCGACTGAAACTGAGTGAACTGTCCATGCCTCTTCAAACTCTCTTCTGCCAGGACCCCTGATTTATTTCTGTTTAGAGAAGCTTTACCATTGGTGCAAGTGGTTTCTGACTGCAATGCTGCCAGGCCCTGAAAGGGGTTATACTTTGCATAGAGGTGCACTGGGGACATTCCCCTGCATACCCCCAGCAGTGTATTAGGTCTCTGCGACTCCAAGCTCCATTTGCATAATGAACAGAAGAAAAGGAGGAGGGCAAGTGGCTGCTGGTGACTCTGTCAGGGAAGAGGTGGCAGGACCGTTCTTTGCTCTACCACCCACCTGGAAGTCTGGTATGGAGGGTTGGCGCTGCTAAGGGCTAGCAGCCTTCCTAGAATTGAGGCAAGCTTCGTGACCTCCACGTGTCAACACCCCCACCCAGAGAAAGCAGAGCCACTGTGGGAAACCCTGTTAATTAAAATCACGGTCTACCATATTTCGATCCCTCCTCTGAGCTCGGCACAAAATGGAGGACTTCCTTTACCAGGACTTCCCCTTTTCTGACCTTGTCTGGGGAGTCCGACCCCCTACACTCTCTACCTGGGGAAGGTCGAGTAGTCCTTGGCAGACCTACAAGTTCAAGCCACCCCTCCATAAGAACCCGCCCCGCACGTACCTGGGATTCCTAGAATGCCTCTCTATACAAATGAGGCATTCACAGAACTTTAAACTCTAGCCAATGGTTTTCGTTTACCTGCAAACTCCTTTCCCACCTTCTCAGGTCCAAACATAACCCTGGTTCACCCCAAATAAAATATATGTGCACAAGCTGAGATCACTTAAGAGAGGTGTTTCACTTAGAGGTGTTTTACTGACGATTGTCGGAGAAGGGGAGAAGGCCTTCGTCTTAAAGAGCTGTAACACTAAGATACTCAGAGAAGACCTTCTGGGCCCATCCTCCCACTCACTCCAGGTGGACCAGGATCCTGCAGATCCCATCCATTCTAGACTATGCTTCATCCTTCCAGTCTGGTGTGCAGCGGAACCTGGACACCCCGAGGGAGAGGATGGAGGACTAGGAACCACAGCTGGCCCCTGACACACATGCCACAAGCCACTTGCTTATTTCTCATCTTTCCTTGTGGTGCAAATAGAACTTGTGCTGTGTTGATTTTAGAAGCCCAAATCAAAATAGCTTAAGCAAAGAGAATTAACAGGCTGCCACCATCGGACAGTCTAGGTGCAGACCGCTTTAGGAACAGCTAGAACTAGCGGATCAAGTCAGAACATCCTTGACTTTATTTCTGTGAGACCCAGATGTAGTTTTCCTCTGCTCTTTCTATATCATAAGCTTTCTTCCATTTGTGGGAAAGACTGTCCCTCTGCCAAGCCTCATGTAACACTCTCTAAACTGGTCACTGCCTATCCTCATCCTGGAGTCCGAGTCTGGGCACAGAGAATGTCTGCTGACTTGCCAGCTTGGACACTTACCCATTCCAATGGCTTGGAGAAAGGGCACTGTGATTGACAGCTGCATTGGTATCACATGGAGAGGCTGCAGAAGAGCCGGACTGAGCATGTCCTGGAAGTCCAGAGATAAGTCACCTAGCAGCATACTAAGGTAGGTAAGTTAGGTTTTACCAGGCTACTGCCTTTTGTGGCTTGCCACATCTTCCTTGTTGTAAGTACCTCACCTTGTGAGTTCTTTCTTTGGCTTGCCCAGTGGTCCAGGACCACTCCAGAGGAAAGAACAGTATCTTTCTTAGGGCATTTGTAGACTACTTGAGGGGAGACGTCATGAAAAGCCAGTTGCAAAGCTAAGATCCTTATAAATGGCACTACAGGGCAGTTTAGAATCAGGCCCAGTTTGTCTCCAGTGAGCCAGCAGACCCATTCCTCAGGAACTAAAAGGTAATTGTGGTGCAGAAGACCTGAGGAGGACGGATCGATCCCAGGGAAGAAGTGTCAGGAGCCAGTTTGCAAAGATGAGATGGATTTGGGCAGGGAGCAAGTGCCAGGAGAGCAGATGGCATGCAACTGAGTTCAGTTGCCTACCTAGCTACCAGATCTATCCAGCCACCCTTCTCCCATCCTATAAAACATTTATCAGCTGTGGCTTATGCTCCAAGCGCTTACCATGGTGAGCAAGGCCAGTGAGCAAGGCCATAGAACCTGGAGGCTGATGCTGCTTGGAATGAGCCAGCTAGGTGACAGAGCACTGGAGGGCCCATATGGTTAGTTTTAAATTGTAAATTTGAAACATCCTACACTCATCTCAGAAGAGAGTTTTAATTGAGGGATAGTCTAGGTCTAGTTGGACCATGAGCTTGACTGGAAGGAATTGTCATTATTATTAGTTGATGTGGGAAGACGCAGCCCACTATGGGCAGCACCATTCCCTAGGCATATTGTCCTAAACTATAAGAGAAAAGGAACTCAGCAAGCAAGCAGAATGCATGCCGCTATTGCTCTCTGCTCTTGACGAGATATGACGTGACTAGCTTCTTCCAGCTCCTGCCATTGTGACTTCTCTGTTACAGTCTCCTATGAGCGGGAACTGTAAGATGAAATCTTTTCTCCCTTGCATTGCTTTTGGTCGGGATTTTTATCACAGTGACAGACATGAAGCTAGAGCAGTCCCTCTAAATCAGACAAGGGAGTTAGAAATAAAGTTATCTTCTACAGTTCTAAGGGAACTTCGAGATGCAGAAGCTGTGTTGTTAATCTATACAGTCTCCTCTGCTCCTGTTCGCTGCATCTTTGGTTTCTAAAAACACAGGTCCCAGCAAGTGATAGCAGCTGACATATCCAGTGACCATCTTATCTTCCACATGAATCATCTCTGTCCACCTTGCCACTCTCACCTTTTAACTGGGGATGAGGCTCCTGTTATATGCTTCTTCATGATCATGTTTGGACTCAGTGGAATGGTTTTTGGCTTTAACAATAGAGTTATATACATATTTTTAGGTTTCTGTGGGTGACTCCGATTTTTGGCAAGAATGTTGTACTCTAAATGTGTCTAAGAAGACCGAAGCCAGGACCCAAGGCCTCACGGACACTGAGCATCCTTGAGAAGTCTGTATATCTGAGCGTTCATTCGGCTGTCTCCTCTGCAATGAAGCCCTTCCTGGCATCCTCAGGAAATAGAGTCTTCCTATAGTGAGTGCCCTCCACTCCAGGCACATGGGTCACCCAACACACCCCTCACTCTATTTACACTTCACCGATTTGTGGGGTTTCCTTTGTGTACCAATAAGGCTTAGGAACATGCCTGACAGTATGGCGGATGCTAACAGTGATGGATGATGGGGCAGGTCTACCACGGAGGACACCTGGAAGCCTGAGGAGCTAGTTCAGCTAATAAAGTACTCACTGTACAACATGAGGACCTGAGTCTGACCCTAGTCTCTGTGTAAAAAGCTGTATCTGAGAGTATTCACCCCATGGCTGGAGAAGCAAGGATGGGAAGATTTCCTGGGCTCGTCAGAGATCCAGCCAAATTTGTGATCTCTAGGTTCAGTGAAAGACCCTGTCACAAACTATAAGGTAAAGACACTGGGTGACCTCTGGCCTCTTGGTTCACACATGCACCAACACTTACATATATACATGTCATGTGCGCTAACACCTATACATTTACGTGCACACACACACACACAAAATAATAAAAATTAAGAAGACTTTCTGCAGGTGAGATTAGTTTGTCAAGATAAGAATTCTGTAACCAAAAACAAAAGACCCCATTTCTGTTTCCAGGAGGCAGACTTGCCATCCTCCTGGTTACCCTGGAGCTGGTCTCAAGAGTAGGTAATGACATCATCATCACAACAATAAGTCCCCTCCAATAGTTTATGAGTAGGAATGGTGGTCCCCTGAGTTGTCTCTGTCTGTTTCTCTCTTTTCCCTATGGCTGCTCTGTCTGGATCCTTTTTAGCCTCCAAGAAGACCCTTGGAAACCTACTTGTGTGGACTTAGTTGTTGAGTGAGGCCATTTTCTAGCAAGGTCCTTGGGAGTCAGAATCATTTGGGGAAAGAGGAGTGGTGTTTGCTGTCCATTCATGATTCTGATCTCCCAAACGATGCTGAAAGAGCAGGGTTTGGAGCTGGCACAGCACTGGGCACTTTGATGAGGTTACTGATTTAGCTGGTCCCCTGCGAGAAGACAGGAGGGCTCTGTGCCTGGGCTTGGTCTCTGGGATGAGTCACTCTGTTTACTCACACTGAGGACTGTCAACAGCAGCAGAAGTATGATTCAGATGGAGGTTTCAGTGCCCAGAGTCGCCCAGCGGCACATCTGTCCCTGAGGCACATGACAGTAGAGAAATGGGCCATGCAGCCTTCTAGTCAGTGGCCTGGAAGTCTTGGCAAGGGCCTTATGAGACCACGCCTTCAAATGGACCCGGAGCTGGGGTTAGGAAGTGAGGTTTGTTCCGATTGTAAGGAGAAAGAGGCTACTGGAGCCATATGGATGATGACAGTTGAAAGAGTTATAAGCTGGGCCTTTGGAAGAACAGTGGATAATTTTATTTGAGCTGTTCACAAGTGTCTATAGAGAATGGCTAAGATGCTTCTTGCTCAGAGGATGAGAGATGTCTTAACCTGGGATGAGACTAGCCAAGAAAACCTTTGATGAGATGGTCCTGCTCCATAGCAACCACAGGTAGTCTGTCCTGTGGGTAATGGTGGGACAGAGGAGGCAGAAAATGAAAGGGAAAGGCAAGCAAGAGTTTGAACAGTTCTAAAGAAGAAAAAGGAGTTGGAGGTAAGGACAGAAAAAGGAAAAGGGCGAGAAGAAACAGGAGACAAAAGGGAAGAAGAGAGGAACTTTCCCATGCCCATGATAGAAATCCACAGAGGTTCTCTGTTCTTACCTGAGAGACGCTGAGGACAGTCTGTCAGTGGGGTTACCTCCATCACAGATGCCTGGTGATACAGCTGGTGAGCCTCTCAGGCAGCGCTGACTGAATCTGGCCTCTGTTCCAGGTTCTTGGTCCAGGCGGTTCAGGACAGGCTCCTTGACAGTGAAAAACATTACCACACTGTTAAAAATCACGTCTGCTGGGAGCTTGCCATGACTCCCAGATCTGCCATTTCAATCCACTCTCAGAAGGATGCACTGTAGTCCAGAGTTTCATTATGTAGATGAGAAAGCAGAGCCTTAGAAAGTCTAGGTAACCTGCCTGTGAATGGCAATGCTGGGCTCCTAAAAAAAAGCACTCAGGCACATCTTCTTGACCTCTTTGCATGTATATGACCCTTCTGCATCTTGACCCTTCTGTATGACCTAGTTATACCTGCTTTCTATAGGCCAAGTGTCACTCTTCGTCCTGTGTCCTCTCTGCCTCTTGTGTTGTCACTTTGTGCCCTTCCAGGCTTGGGACTGTGGTCTGGCATCCTGGTGTTGATCCCTCCAGCTGACCATGGCTCACCTGCCCTTGCTCCTCTTTCTTCACTAGCAGGGCCCTGTGCTGCAGGGAGTAGGGACCCCTGCCACACTGCAGCTGGGCCCTGCTGTGCTCTGATGTCAGAAGGCCAGGCCAGGCCAGAGAACAATGAGTGGGAAATACTCAGGGCTTTTTTGGGACTAGGAAGGAGTCTTGGGTTTTGGAGCCCATATTCCCTGATTGCTTAACTGTCCGTGGAAAAGGGGGGGACAGGAGCTAGTGGTGAGAACTCAGGCCTGAAAGGCTGATTTGTGTACTGCTGGCTCCTGAACTTTCACACAGAATTCATCTAACGGAGTCACTGTCAGGCAGTGGTGAAGAGCAGGCAGGCTCTGGAAGCAGGATGACTGGGGCCACATACCAGTGTCCTCTGCTAGCTGGGGCCAGATTTATACCACCTGCTCCATGGGATCTCTCTCTCTCTCTCTCTCTCTCTCTCTCTCTCTCTCTCTCTCTCTATGTCTCTCTCTCTGTCTCTCTCTGTGTGTGTCTGTCTATCTGCATGTGCCAGCACACACATTACACACACACACACACACACACACACACACACACACACACACGTATGTCTGCATCGGCAAATGTCAGAGGCCAGAGGTTAATATTTATCTTTTTTCTATCACTCTCTACCTTATTTTTGGAGACAACATCTCTCATTAAGCCTAGAACTCATCGATTTGAATAGACTGGCTGGCCATGAGCCTCTTGGATCTTCCTGTCTTTGTTTCCTCAGTTCTGACATTACAGGCCCGTGTTCCTATACCTGGCCTTTTCTGAGCTTGCTGAAGATGGAAGTCAGATCCCTGACAAGCACGGCAAGCACTTTGCCAATTGAGCCATTTCTGCAGCCTCTATGGGGCTGTTGGTCTTTCAAAGAATTTAGCCTCAATCTAGAGTCAAGTTGGACATTCTTTCCAGAGGGGCCAATGTAAGACCTGATATTTAACAAGAACATAGCAAATATCTGAGCGTCCTGTCACCCACTTATCTGTCTCTGTCTAGTCAGAAGGCAAGGAAGGGTTCTGCTCAAGGTTCTGCTCATAATTGGTGTGGAGAAAGTGCTCTGGGGTAGGGACAGGCTGGAAGAAGGATCCTTAGCTGTAAGTCACCAGTGAGTCTTTGAGGGATTTAGGGGTGTCTTAAGACATCCAGTTTCAAGAGGAAGGGGACAGGGCTCTTGGGTGGGTGAGGACCAACCCCTCTGTTGAGACCACCTGGCCTTTCTTTCAATCCAGGTACTTCTCTAGCCTCCAAGGCTTTGGTGGGTTGGACTGCTATGGTGGTTCAGGCATCTCTGGGCAGGCAGTGGTTTGGGAGCTATCCCTGGTGCTGACCTCTTTGCCCTTCTTTGTCCTGGCAGATCCCTAAAGCCGGCTAACCCAGTCCAAGCTGGCTGCTGAACCTTCCAGGGCCACTGTTGGCTTGGCAGAGTCTTTAACCTCAGACCAGGCCAACCCATGGTCTATGTGTCTGACACTTGGCTGCTGCCTGTCTGATTCCATCTCCTGCTTGAGCTGTCACAAGTTCCCTCTGGGCTGGAACTCAGCCTGTGGAGAGAGAGCTAAGGGCTTCTATCAGGACAACAGACAAGGTACATGCACACCAGTGCTTAAGTGACTGGGCTTGCATCCCGGGCTGGCACTTTTCATTGGCCTGGCCTCGTGGGACCTGGACCATATTTCTCTTCCAGTGCAAAACAGGTGTCACGGGCGTGGCGGAGAAGTGCCACCTCAGCATGATGCTTCCCCTGCTAATGTAGCACTGTGCAGGCTCATCCCTGGAAGGACAGATTAATCATTTCCGCCCGGAGTCACCATCCAGGCCAGATTTACAGTGTCGGAGCATGGGAGCCCCCGGACTTTATGGTCTTGTAAATTACGGGGCTGCTTGTGCAAGAGGCAGGCTGGGCTGTAAATCATGTGTAATTGCTTGTAAATTGGGAAACAAATAGTATTTTTCCTTAAATCACCCTCTTTGTAGTGTTTCTTGGGGGGAATTGAGGATGCATAGAGACCCTTTAACCTCCCTGGGGTTGAAATACCCAATTTCAGAGTCTCCCAGGCCAAATTCCAGGAGATTGGGAAACCTTTGGGTCAAATGGAGAAGAGTTGGCTGTGACTGTCATAAGTTCCTCTTTTAGGTAGCTTTAAATCATTCTTTCCTGGGACTTCCCTCCTCCCTCCCCCTCATTTCAAATTAACCCCAAGAGTCCTGTTTTACCCCTGGCTAGGGCCTGCTCCTCTTCCTGGGTCTGGGGAGACCCGGGTCTGGAGGTGCTCTCCAGAGAACCCAATTTCCCTCCACTTTTTCCCCCATGCAAGGGCAGTTGCTCACTATAGACTGGCAAGCATGGCCTCTGTGCCAAAATGCTATTTGCTTGCTTCTGCTCATCTTCTCCTATTTTGATAAAATTATATTTATAATTTTTTTTTGCCTGCCATGGTCAACTTTTAAAGTCATTAAATTTGCTGATAGTCAGTCTGATAAACTTTAATTGAAACACGAATCACAGGCTCCTAGAAGGTTCAGCCTACTGGGAAACTTGGGGACCATATAATTTAACTCCTTCATTTGACAGAAGAGAAAATAGAAGCCTAGGATGGGTAAGTGACTTGCCCAAGGTCAGTCTCTGAGTGAGGGCAGCTCTGGATGAGCCTGGGCCTCCCATTTCAGGTTCTTCACGCTCTCCACCACACGCTGTAGGGCCCCTGCACTCAGCTGCCACTTCTGCAGCTCTGCTGTGTGATAAACATTAACAGGAGCAGCAGGCATCTGTCTTACAACCGGGAGAATCAGTCCCACTTCAGATCCTTCTCTTAGAAACTGACTCATTTAATGATCTTGGTGGAGAGGAGGCCTCCGGAAGCTATGAGCCTTCCTGTAGACTCCACAGAGGACTCCTCAGACCCCTTGAGGATTACTCTTTTCTTTATATGTGGTGTGTGTGTGTGTGTGTGTGTGTGTGTGTGTGTGTGTGTGTGTACATGGGCACACATGCATGTGCATGTATGTGTAGGCCAGAGGTTAACATCAGGTGTCTTCCATGATTGCTCTCCACTTTAATTTATGAGGCAGAGTCTCTAGGCTGAATCAGAAACTCACAGATTGTCCAAGGTGGCTTGCCAGTGAACTCCACGCATCTGTCTGTCCTTTCAACAGCAGCAAAGTTACACACCTCCATGCTGCAATCCCCAAATGCTGAGGATCCGAACTCAAGTCTTCATGTCTGTACAGAAGTCATTTTACCAACTGAACTATCTCCCTAGCTTGGGATTATGTTTTTAAGTGATGCTTGAGACTCAAGCTCAATATTGTTGGTGATAGGAGCACTGGTCACATCACATGAACAGTGCACAGGGCAGGGTAAGGGATGCAAATGGCCTGGATTCTAGGCTGCTTTGGATGTGGCTTTGAACACGTTCTCTTTCCCACTGACTTTCTCATCTATCCAGTGGGCACCAGGAGCTGCTTTCTGGAGAGTGGCTGTAATGGCTGTCAGTGATGGAGTATGAGAGAAGGTATCCAAGTCCGCGTGTCATGTAACTGTCCAGCAGAAGCCAGAGATCTTAGCTGGGTAATGTAAGAATTGGTGCTTGACCCAGGGTGCTATGTGAAGAAGAAAACAGAGAGGTAACTATGCTGAGAATCACCTATGGTCACTTGGAGTTTTTGGAGCTGATTCTTTCCCCTCAGTGTTCTCCTTAGTTGTGCAGATGTAGCATCAGGCTAGGATTCACAAATCCTGAACCCTCAAATGTGCCTGCCTAAGGCAGAGGGTAGAGTCACACGGGGAGATGGCCAATTCTGTACAGAGAACTGAGGCACATTAGCCCCACACACAACTCCATTCCTGCCAGGCCTCCCCTACTGCATTCAAACATTCATGCAGAGCTGTAGGCCGGGGCATAGCAACCTGGACAGCATACAAGAGGCCATCTCCCTGGGGATAATTCTAAAGGGCTTGCACCTTCAGAAGTGGGGTGTTCCCACAGTGAGCCCTGCACCTCCTCACCCTTCAGTCTAGATCACAAGGAATCTAAGATAAAAGCAGAGAACCAAATCTGGTTTCCACCACTTCCCAGCTTTGCAGCCTTGGGTGAGTTCCCAAGCCTCTCTGAGCCTTAGATGTTCAAAGGGAGTGAATACTGGTACCCAGCTCAGATATCTGGTATGCAGACTCAATAAGATGATGCTTAGAAGAGCCCAGCATGGTGCTCAACAGGAAGTTGTCCTTGACCCCATGGCTACTCAAGTAACTCAACTACTAAAGCCTCCTTTCAGGCACAGGGGGAGCCATCAGGAAGTGTGACAGGTTTGACTGCCATGATCCACCTGGTGTCCTGAGTGTCCTGGTCTCAGAAGACTGAGCAGAGGCTGTGTTTATTCCCAGAGCTGTTTTCTCTGCTACCTGCTCCCTGCCACCTCCTCCAGACACACAGAAAGAGCCAAATGGGCAGGAGTCCTGCCAGCCTGATGGAGTGGAAGCCTGAGATTAGCGCCTGCAGACAGACAGATGGGTGAGGGGACACTGGGCATGCAGCCTACCCTCACCCCAGGCTTCCTGCCCAGGGCCCTGACCCAGGACTGGCTAGGTCCCAGCTAACCTGGCCTCTTCCATTTCTTCCCTTCCTAAATTCTGTCCTGTTTTGTGACACCCTCTAGCTCTGTCGCTCATCCTTTCTGTCCTTGCTACTGCCCCTTCCCATTTCCATCTCCTGATCTTCCGTCTATGCCCTGGTGCTTGGTGTCCTTTTCTTGACCTTTCTTCAGAATCTAGAAGCACCATCCCCTATAAGGGGGGATAGGGTTAGACTGACCTCTGGCTGCACATACTTGGAGGGGCATTTAACCCTCTGGAGGAGAAATAAAGTCAGGAGGGAGCCTGAGCCCCTGTGTCATATGTTCTGTGACTGGCTCTGTGCCCAAGGTGATGCTCAGCAGGAGGGGAGAGAGCCATGTGTTGGATCTTGTGACCTTGCCATAGTGTCCAGCATCACCAGATCCAGACCCCTGCTCCCACTGGGAGCTGTCCTTCTCTAAGTCCCTTCTTGGGCTTTCTTGCTTTGAGAGGCTCCCATGTCTTCTCCCTCACAAGACAACTGCCATTTGTTTGCATTCCCAGAGCACCTGTTCATTAGAACAACCATTAGTGTGGGAAATCTGGCTGGGTTTCTCTGTACCCCTCCAGGCTGAGCTGTGTGTACCCTGAGCAAGGACTTCAGGCTTTTTGGTGCTGCTGTGTCTGTGGCTGGCACAGAGCAAGAATGCACAGGTCTTAGGCTGTCACTAAAGGGAAGGAGAAAGGATGTGTGACTTGTCTTACGGAAGGACAACAGCAGCTTGAGGGGTGGTATCCTTGGCATCTTGGACCTGCCAGCACCTCCGAGGTCTGTCTTCAGGCGCTCAAGGTAGAGCTAGCAGGATCTTTGAGAGCACTCTGTCAGCCTCCTGTTGTATGGATGGGCCCTGAGGCTCACATATAGTCCTCAGCTGCTGAAGGAAGGGGCTTGTTGCTGCCTGGGTCCCTGGGTGTTCCTGCTCACACTGCTAAGACAGTCTCCTTGGAGATATTCGTCTCTTAGTGCCTGTTGCTGTCTTTGGCTCTGCCCCTGGCTGTCTCTCTGCCACTTCCTCGTCCTGTTTTTCCCCCTTCTCCTCTGATGGGATAATTATGCTAATCAGCCTGTCAGAACAAAGATAATTTGTGGTGGGCTATTTCAGACTTTAGAATTCAGGCTGAAGTCCCTTTTCTGCTTGCCTCTGAATGCCCCTTAACCCTATCCCAGGGACTGAGCCAGGCAGGTCTGTTCAGGGAGGAATAATGGGCCCTTGAGGGCAGGTGGGAGGAAGGGAGGTTATGTGTGCCTGTGTGCATGCTTGTATATGTGTGTATGTGTGTGTGCAAATATGTGTGTATGTGTGTGTACGTGTGAATGTGTATGGGTGTGTGTTTGTGACAGTGTGTGTGTGGGGGGGGTGTAGGCCTATGTGCTCAGGTGCACTGTGTTGCCTGGGATCCACCTCTGTGTACAGGAGACCCAGCACAGCACCAAACGTCTGTTGAAATCAGTGGAGCGTGGAAGAGACGACGAGTGAGCTGCTGTCCCTGGGATGTTGCTACTAAGGATGGGGCTGCTCCCTGTACCAGCTCCAGCTCTGGAGGGACCACTGACCCCTAGCCATACTGCAATGGTGATGACAGGTGTTGTGCTTCCCCGAGAAGGGCCACATCAACACCTTTATCCTCCAGGGCTGTATTTAGCTGCCACACCAGCTTCCCAGCAGATCCAGGTATAGAAGGGTCTGGGGTGTTCACTTCCTGGGCCTGGCTGGTTGTCCAATGGTATGAGAGGAAGGATCTTGCTGTGTAGGCACCAGAGCTAGCCAGGCAGAGCCCAAAGGGTAGCCTTGTATCCAGGAGCTTGCCAGAGGTGAAGAGTGTGATCCCAGGAACCAGGATCACAATGCTGTCCCAGAGATACTGATTGAAGGGTCTAAGGGCCAGACAGAAGTTCTGAGCTGCCTCCCTCCGTCAATTCCCTGAGAACAGCTTGGAGGAAGTGAGAGAAAGGATAGAGCTATACACAGATCATGAATAGGTACTGTCTCGGAACAGAGGGTGCAAGCTTCACATTTTGCTTCAGAAATGCAAAGGACTACACGGTTAACTAAATCTAATAAAACCATGTCACCCCCAGGGCCACCGTTGATTGCTTCAGGACAGCTAAGCTTGTTACTTAACCAGGACTGTGTTTCCTTTGCCTTGGGCCTCTCCTGAGGTTGTCTGACAGGGTTGACTCCAGACACTTTTAGTGCCTTGCTGGGCAGAGGAAGGAGAAAGCCATCAGGTGCAATGTGTGGTCCCCATGGCCCTAGCAGCCCTTTTTTCTGGGATCCAGGAAGCCTGTGTGTCTGTGTGTACCAAGAAAGGACTTAGCATGTTCTCCCCCTCTTAGGTATGTTTAGAATGCTGCCTCTGGGCCACCATTCAGATAAACAGTGGCAGTTGCGCTGTCAAGGCTTTGAGTCATTTAAATGGCTGCGGGGAGATATTACGGTGACTGATTTAATCTTGTGAAGGAACTTTCCTCTTTTGGGCTTCTGCTTACACAGCACCTCAGCTCTTTCAAGCCTGGAGCTGAAGCTTCCGCCCCAGCGCACCATCAGTGCCTTCGCCACTGGGCTCAGGGCTTCTAGGGCTCAGTTATTCCCAACCTGGCTGCTGAGGAAATCCCAGAGGTCTGAAGGAGGAGATGTCACTGAGACAAATGCTCTATTCTGTCCATTATCAGTTTCCAGTTTTGAGAATCCTCATCCAGATGTTGCCAATCCTGTCATGGAAGGCTTTGGATGCAGGACATATCTACCCCTTGTGATCTACCGGACAGAACTCAGCCCAAGTCTTGTCGTCCAGGAACGGGAGGGGAGGAGGGGAGGAGGGGAGGGAACCCCTGACTGACACTTGAGGGACTGTGAGCCAGAGGCCAGCGGACACTGTGGATGTCTGTGTGCACATGAGTGCGAGTCTGTGTTAGTGTATATCCATGCAGGGCATCTGTACCCATATAGCATGTGTCAGAGTATTGACCACCCGTCTGCTGTCATGCTGTATCTATCACTAAGCCATGTGCTGCCTGAGGCTGTGTGGAGCCAAACACCCCTGGTGTGTGTTAGTGCACCCAGGGAAGCTGTCAGTATGGGAGTGTGCATCCTGTGTGCGGACTCTGTTGGGCGATTCAATACTTGGACCTCTCTCTGGTCTTGGGGCTGTCTGCACACTACTGCTACCTGTCAGGCTCGATGTATGTGTCTATATGTTTGTGTGCTTGTCCGCCATGCTCAGATGTGCACAATTCCCCTGAGATTGGAATCTTGTACCTGTCTTTTCCTACCCTGCTGACAGGGTTGATGATAGTGTCTCAGAGCCCTGCCATTAGCTGTCTATCCATGACTGCCATTTTAGGAGGGGAAGTAGCTAGCTAGCCAGCTGGCGTATTTCAGGAATTTCAGTGAATGGGTGAATTGGAGTCCAGTTTTGGGCACCAGGCTGCTCTCCTTTTAGGGGGTGCTAGTGTTGCTGAGATCTGGAGCTCAGGTGGGTCAAGGCTCTCTTACCATCCAGCCTGGCATGGTCTGAAGTACTACCACCCACAGAAGAGCTGGCTAGGGCTTTCTCCCTGTACTGGAAAGAATAGGCTGCCACCTGGGGTGCCTACAGGTCTATATGCCCTTGTGACACACATAGGAATGTTTTTCCATCCACACCTTCAGGTGCCTGTCCATTCTG
The DNA here is from genome assembly GCA_030674055.1 of Rhabdomys pumilio. Classification (NCBI taxonomy): domain Eukaryota; kingdom Metazoa; phylum Chordata; class Mammalia; order Rodentia; family Muridae; genus Rhabdomys; species Rhabdomys pumilio. The sequence continues at coordinate 26,698,762 of JANHMN010000004.1, read as the reverse complement.
TACTTCTACTTGTTGGTCAAAGGACCCCTCTGCTCAGTGTGAGCTTGTGTGTCTGTTCCTGGATGTCTCTCTGAGGTATCTTTGCTTCTGTTTGTCATTCCGTTCACAGACACACTCATGGGTCTCTGTGCTGAATGTATGGGTACACAATCTTCCAGTCTTCAGGTGGGACTACCTGGCTTCTGTCTATTGTCTTGCCTCTGACTTCTGTTCCTATCTCCAGCTCCAAATATGCTACAGGCTTTCCCACACCATTCAAAGCTACTCCTGTGAACCCCCTTCTGTGACTCCCCATTACTTAGTAAAACCTACGTGCTTACTGCTGGCCTCCAAGACCCAGAACAACTCCAGGCTGCTTGTGTTTCTTTCTCAGAAGAGCCCTCTGGCCTGTCGGGCTCTAGACATCTCTGAGAGACCAGGAGAGTACAATGGCGAGATAGCAGAAGTCAGTTGTGAGGAGTGGCACAGAATGTCAAGGCGGGAAGTGCCCTAGCCTCAAGAGTTCCTTGCCCTGCACACTGCTGCACACCTCAGGTCTCCCCGACCTTCTTTGCTTCCAGTACATCCTGGCCACTGTCATCCAAGCTGTTTTGGGGGCCCTAACCACTAAGACCCCACCCGCTGCACAAGTCATTCACACCTGCAGGTTCTGGAAATATGATTGCAGCGCCCCTCCCCCTCCTAACTAGTACCATCTGTCGCTCACCCTTGCTCTGAGACTGAGACTGGAGCCCTCAGCAGGGTTCACAAACTCCTCAGCACCTTAGAGACCTCTCAGCCTAGTGGCTTTTCCTCAGGGAGGCCTCCTGGGATCTCTCTTGCTTACTCCTGGCTTGTGTCAGGACAAATGCGCATTCCTCTCTGCACATGCTGGGCACCCCTTAGCACATGCCAGGAGCCAGGGTAGACTGTCTGGGCACTGTTTTTGTGGCTTCTCCTAAGCTCTGAGAGGCAGGGCTGCCCACATGATATCTTTAGTGCCACAGTAAGTGAGACACATCGTAAGGGCGGAGCTGAGCCCAGCAAAGGGGCTGCATGGAGGTGGGGATTTGGGGGAACGCACAGGTATGGACTTTCTCCTCTTTGTTGCCACCTTCTCTTCCAAGCAGTCCTCAGTCTCCAGCCCTCCCCCTTTGGAGAACTGAATGAGGACACTGGAAGGTGACCCTCGATCCGTGCCACCCACCTCATGCCATGTGGCTCGTGCCATCTCCTGAGGTGAGCTTCCCTGTCACACCTGGAGCCTCTGCCTATTCTTTGCCTGCTTGAGAATTGCACATTGCAAGTCTGTTGTTCCATCCTGCTCCTTCCTCCCTTAGCTCAGACGGTACTTCATCTTATGCCTTCATCCTATGCCTCTTACTATCTGTTGGCTCCACCAATGCTCTGCCCCAAGGAGGCAAGATCACATGAATGATTTTTAAAAAATGATAAAAAGGAATGATATGGAAGGAGAGTGATGTGGGGAGGGGGATGGGAAGATAGGGCAGAGGAGGGGTTAGGGGCATATAACTAACACTAAGGATGTGTGAAAAAAAACATATGGAAGCCCACTACTGTGTAAGTCTTTCTTTCATACACACACACACACACACACACACACACACACACACACACACACGGTTCTTGAAGTAGGGTTTTGAGGGATGAAAAGAGGGTTTTATCACTATGTAGTATTATATGGCTCCAGCCATCCTTGCACCTCATCTTGCCAAGAAAGTCACTTTCTCTCAGAGCCTGGCTGTGTCCAGTAAGGCCAGGTGCTTGGTGCTGCTTTGGCAGGGTGGGGACCAAAGAAACCCATGGTCAGGAATGTTCCTTGACCTTCCTCCAAGAGAGAGAGATCACCTGACAAAGCCTACCTGAAAGGGGATTTCCTGACAGGGAGTGGGGGAGTACTGCTGAAAGCAGCCTCCTCTCCTCTTTCCCCTTCTCATGCACACTCCTCTACTTCCTCCTCCCTTTCAAATTCTTCCCTTCCTGCTCCTCTTCTGTGCCTCCTGTGCTCCATCCCCCATTCTCTCCTTCTGCCTGCTGGAGGAGGAGAACACAAAGGGTAGTCCGAGTTAATTTAGGCTCAAGTATCTGATCACCTGGAAACAAGGCCAGTCCCCCAACACGAGTCCTCAGCCTGGCCTCATTAATCTGTGTGAGGCTGGCATCATGGTGCCAATGTAAGTAGGGCAGAGGCGGAACTGCTGAGGAGAAGGCCCCCAGCAGTCATGACCAGTCTCTATGTGAGCACTCAGGAGAAAAGAACAGCAGAGGAGAGGCCAAAGACCTTCAGTGTCCACAATTCTTCCTCCAGCCCCAAGACTCTGAATCTTGCCTGTCATTTTCTGGAGTGTCTCCTTGAAGTCTACTTCTCCTCACCCTGAGTTCAGGTTATGCCAGTTCATCCCTGAGGAGGGTGCTGTGGGCCTGGTCATTGCCTGTGTCAGGCTCAGCTCCTAAGTACCCTCAGCTCCTGCACCCTCAGAGAGTGTTCGGGTACAGCCTCCCTGCCCTCAGATACCACAGTGAGCATGCGTGGTGACCCAGAGACATCTAGCCCTCTGGCCCTGGCACTGCCTCTTCTTGGTGTTCACTCCAGCTCTTCCCATCACCTCTGTGCATGCTGTGAGCTCTTACCTTTGGATTTGAGGACATTTGCTTTACTCAGTCTTGGCTACCATTTTGGAGACCCTCTGGCTGTAGCCGACAGACTTCCTGTTTTCAGTTTTTCGGTTTCAGGCCTCTGGTTGTGATTGGTAGATGGGAACACGGATCATTTGAGATCATCTTCCAGCTGTGACCCCCCAAAATGACATCTCTGCTATGCCACTGGGAGCCATCAATCTCGCATGGAGGCCATCCTGAGGGTAAATAGACTTGCCTTGATCCAGGCTGGCCGTGTCTAGTCTCACTGCCCGTTTCCTGAAGCCTTCCCGGTGCCCACTCCTGCTGCTTCTCCTGAAATCTGATTTATCCAGAAGTGTGGGAAGATGGATCCACACTCAAACTGTGACCCGACTGCAAATCTGTTAGAACCTGTCAAGTAAATTAAGTAGCGTATGCCCTTTATTGGAGAATATTACTTTATAAACAGGAAGAAGAGTGGAAGAACCTGTGCCCAGACACTAACACGGTTTTGCTGGATGGCGTCATTACAAGTGTTAATATCTTCCCTTATGGTATTCAGGGGATGTGTGCTTAGTAAGGAGGCCTGATTACATTTAAAAATCTGAGTTTGAATGCCAATGTGGTGGTGTCTCAGCTGTGCTAACTTTGGCAAGCACCTCTCCTTTCAGAGCTGATTTCTGCACCTCTAGGGCTGTAATCAAAAGCCTCTCTCTCTCTCTCTCTCTCTCTCTCTCTCTCTCTCTCTTTCTCTCTCCCTCTCTCCCCCACCCTCTCTGTGTGCTGAAGCAAGGTCTACACACACCTAGATGAATTCAGTATGATAAGCACACACAGGTACTCTGGAGCCAGTTGGTGCCCGAGTTCAAACCCTGACCCTGATACTTAACTGACTATACTGTATGATTTTAGGAAGGTTACTGGATCGTTCTTTTCTTTTCCTGTGTCTTGTCTGTAATGTGGAGTTATGATAAAGAATAAAGGGATTAATAGACACAAAATATCTAAGATGGTGTCTGTATATAAGAAATGCTCTCCGAATGCCAGCTCTGATTGTCAATGCTCTGATAATTTTCATTTTTGCTTTTATTCATGTGTGTGTGTGTTTATGTGTGCATGTGTCTGTGTGTTTGTACATGTGAGGTGCCTGAGGAGACCAGAACAGGACGTCAATCTCCTGGAGCTGGAGTTATAGGCAGTTATGAGCCGCCCAACACGGGTGCTGGGAATTGAACTTGAGTCCTCTGGAAGAGCAGTAAGTGCTCTTAATTACTGTGCTATCTCTTTAGCCCCCTATTTTCTTCTTGAATACATTGGTGGGTATTGGGTTTTTTTTCTCTCTCTCTTCCCAGAATGTTGATATCGAAGGCCCTGTGACCATGTAGCTGGCTTTCTCTGCTAGGTACTGTCTGCCAGTCTGTTTTACGGTGGAGAGAGTATCAGTCCTCTAGTACCTTCAGTGCATGGATTGGAGGCCACCGTAGCATCTGGGGTCCAGCTTACACTAGGGTCAGAGGTCAGATGAGTTAAAGTCAAAATTCAAATTGAGGCTAAGGTCAAGACTAAGTTGAGGGAAGAATCTCACGACTGTCTGAGGTGAGCTCAGGTTGGCCTCTTGCTTCCCAGTAGGGCCAGGCAGAGCCCAAGGCCTGCTTTACACTGCTGAGCTGTGCAGTCAGAATGACCTTTCTCTGGGTCTTTAACTTACCCTTTAGGCAAAGCTGCCTTTGCACTTCTAGCAGGGCCTTATTCCCATGCAGTGTGAGCCGGACTTCAGTGCCATGGACTCATATTCAGTGGGCCTTTCTTCCTTTCTAGGGAGGCCCCAGCTCAGCTCAGTAGGAAGGGCAACTCCACAGCACATGGGCCAAACTTTGGCTGTGTTTAGAACAGCTTCTTGGCATCTACCTGGACGGTAGTGGGCTTCAGGACTGGAGGCAGGCAGGCCAGGCACACCTCCCAAGCGCCTGCAGGTTGATGGAGGGCCCAGCTGCTCCCTAGAGCTGAGCTGGGTTCCTGCGCTAGGCTGGCTGGTGAGGAGCGGTGTGCACAGATGGCCCTATACACACTTGTAATTTGCCAGAATAAACAGTTATTATTAATCTCTCCTGTGCACTCTTCTTCCTTTCCATGCTGTTACTAACTAACCGAGAGAGGACCAAATATGGGGCTTGTTCTTGCTTATCTTGCACAGAGTAGGTCTCCTCTTAGCACAACACTAATTGCCTTCTATCATGGGAGCTCATACAAACAAGGCCTATGTACACAATGTATACAAGGCTAGTAAACAATGGATGCCTCTTCTCTATGGTGCCTGGCACATAGTAGGGGCCCTATCAGTATATAACCAGACCACAGAGGTTGGTCATCAGGTATAGTATTGGGGGTGGACTCCAGACAAATATTTGTGGGGTCAAGTTTTTATTCATGTCTGCTACTGTGAAGGAGTGTTAACTGAACACCTGGTTTATGGCCTGGTTGCACCAGATGCTTTGGTGCATGGATGAGTGAGCCGAGTGAGATACAGATCCTTGATTCTTGCTGAAGGCACCCAGGGCCAGGTGCTGAAGTACAGACCCTATGGAAAACAAACAAGGTGCAAGGTCTGAAGAGCGGCTGTCTGTAAGAGGTTACCTGAGATGGGTCAAGCTCCCATTTCATCCAAATACCACGGACAGAAGGTACCATGAGTTGGATGTGACAGACTGACTGGGAAGCATCACTAGTTGATGCAGCAAATAATCCACCCCGTAGGAGGAGAGAAAGAACCCACACGGAGGTGGGATATTTCATGTGTATCTGACAAAAATGGCTGCCGAGGCTGTAGCCAGTGGAGAGCTTCACATTATGGCTCTGCTGTAACCTTGCCTGCTCTTGTCGGGCAGGGAGGATAGGAGAAGCAATAGGGTGTTAGGTGGTGGCTGCTGGGTGCACCTTGAGGGAAGATGGGGAGTGCTGGAAGGTGTGAGCTCTTTGGGAATTCTCTTTGATCCAGTGTGCAAACTCGGCAGGGTGGGCAGGTGGAAGACAGGGCAGTCAGGTGGAGAGCAGATGGATCTCAGAGGGTCTCAGCAGCCAGGATGAAGATGCTGTAGATGGCAGCCAAACCAGGGCCTTCTGAACAGCAGAAGGACAGAGGACTGGCAGGGGGAGGTGGGGCAAGAAGCCATGTTTGTGAGTAGTGTAGAACTGAAGGTGAGAACAGTGGGGCGTGGCTGAGAACAATGGGGCGTGGCTGAGAACAATGGGGCGTGGCTGGCGGGAGGGGGAAGGGTGGCCTCTGTGCTGATGAGATAGGGCAGAAAAGAGAGGGCAGAGGCCACAGGGTCTGAAGGTGTGGAGCATGAGCCCAGAGTGGGCAGGGGAGACGGTTCCCCACAACCCCAATCTGCTCTCGATTTCCCCGTATCTCTCTGTACCTTAAGCATCCTCTCTCCGTGCCCTGGCCCTCCTTTTCCTACTTCAACACCACCCCTCACAGGCAAAGAAGCTTCTCTGTCCAGAGCGTGGGGACTACTGTTCTCCTCTTCTTCATCCATGCTTGTCTGTGTTTGCTCTGTCCTTCCTCATTCCTTGGAGGAGATATTGAAAATCAAATCGCTGTTTGAGTGACATTCTCAAGGCCTTCACAGGCTAAGTGACATTCTGATGATCAGGGGCAGTGGCAGGAGCAGCAAAGGGTCCTGGTTTGGGCTTCACTTCTGCCACCATAAGCAGCTCAGTGTCTGGGGAGGTGTTTGACATCACCCAGCCACGCAGGGCGGGGCACAGATGAGGGTCTGAGTGACCGTTACTGCTGCTATTGCTGTCCCTGCTGTTGCTGGTACAGCCAGCAGTAAGGCTGTCTGCCCAGGTGGGGCTTGGGGACAATACCAGGGTCAGTGGAATGTGTGTATTTCAGAAGCAGGCCTATCTGGAAATCTCCATTGATGTCATCACATCCAGTATCTAAGAGGTCCACTCAGCTTCCCAACAGCTTCTCTGGCCATCATCTTCACAGTCACAGGAGGACCAGATCCTCAGCCTCCCTACAGAGATGGGGGGGTGATGTTTGCAGACTCTGCCACCTATTGAACCTCACGCCTTGGGTTGCCTCAAGGCCAGGCTCCCTCTCTACACTTTTCCTGTGTCCTCCAAACCAAGGGCAAGTGTCCAGTTTTTCTGGGACAGAGCAAAGCTAGTGCCTAGTGTCAGCGTACACCCTGGAGGTCCTGGGTGCAGATCTTGCTCCCACCCTTGGCTGAAGCCCCAGTTTTCCTGCTACCTGGTACCTGTTGCCCTACCTGACCTCAGGCCCACTCCCACCCAGCTGACACAGAGCTACAGGTCCCTTCTCACTTCTGTCAATGCTGCCCCTACCAGATAGAAATAGGGCCCAGCATTTGCCATCCTGAGGAATCCAAGGTACCCCAGAAGTTGAATCTCCTGGAGTATTCTCAGGAATACACGGGCACAAGAAACCCACTGTCATCTGGCATGCGATGGCAGGAAGAACAGAGCGTCCGACGTCGTTGTCCACCACCTGTATGACCTACCTTCTCTAGGCTTCTGTTTACAGAACTCAGAAGAGTTCAAGTCATGACTCTACCTTTTTGGGAAAGGAGTTTATACACACTCAGAGCTATCTCTGGAGCTGACCCGCTGAGGGATACGAATTACCCACTAATACTTGTGTTGGGAAGCTCAGGCTGAGCCTCTGACTTGATGGACAATCTTGAGCCATCTGTATTCTCTCCCAAATCTCCGGTGTCCTCCAATCTGTCGCATGAAGGATCAGTCTAAATGATGTTGCAGGATCAGTCTAAATAATGTCTCGAGCCCCTGCCAGTTTTGAAGGTCTGTGATTGACACTTGGGTTTTTCCATTCTCTGGTGGGAGCCCAGATGTCTAAGAACCCATCTCTGCCCAAGCAGAAGGCCTAGACCACATGACAGGGTCATACCCACCTCCAACAACCCAGGCCCAGCTAGCTTCCCAACGCCCTTCTGCACCCCTTCCTCCTTTTCCCTCCCAAATGGCACACCATCCAGAAAACTAATGATTTTGACTCCACTGTTTATTTGGAGACAATACGGGTCGATTGAAAATGTTACCTCAAAAAAAATATGTTCCACTTAGGCCTGGAAATTGCTCGGCGTACCGCTTTGATGAGGCCCCCTTGTGTCTCCCTCGTGCTTCTCTCTATCATTGGCCACTGCAGTCCATTTGTTTAATGAACAGTGTGGCTTGTGGCCGGAGGGTGGGGGCAGCTGAGTGCACCTCCTGCCCACCGGCCAGAGTGGCTGAGCAGCCCGGCTGGGTGCTGCCTGGCCCACCCACAGCTTGACAGCTGGCCCTTTGGGTCAGAGAGGGCACTGAGGTCAGCCCAGTCCCTGCTAATGGCTTTACTATAAAGATGGCAGCAGCCACGGTGCGCTAAGCTCTTCCTGGGTTGTGTGCCAGGTCTGGGCTAAGTGCCCTGCAGACGTCACCTCCTTTGAAGATGAGCAGCCGTGAGAGGTGAAGGGCACAGCTCTCCCATTATGCAGATGAAGAAGCACAGAGACTCTTCTCTGAGTACAGAGCTGGTGCTCCCAGCCACTGCACTCCATGGGAAGCAATAGCAGAGCTGAGAACGGCTATGGCTCAAAGGGAGGCAGCTTTCCAGTAGGAATGGGAGATGCAAGCAGCAGCCTTTACTTAATGTCTCCAGGGCCCAGTCCTCCCTTCTGATCTGGCTGTGCTTTAGAACATAAGAGCAAGAACACACACACACACACACACACACACACACACACACACACACACTCCTTCCATCTTGTACCCCACCGTCTCCTGCTCCAGTCCGGGATTCTAATACAAGGGGATTGCAGAAACCGATGAGATGTCTTTAAGCCCTCCAGCCTAAGAGCCTTCCAGGAAGGGTGCTCCTTTGCAGCCCTAATACCGTCTCCAGGGAACAGCATTCTCTCTAGTGCTCCAAGTGCTTCTTGCCTGTGCCTTCCAGCTGTTCTGTTTACTATCAGAGCAAGCCCTGGGAAAACTGTTTTCCCTTCCCCGCCCCCATCTCTTCTCTATCTCCTCTCCTCCTGTGCCCTGGGGATTCTTAGGGCTGTGAATGCAGCCCTGTGAGGAGTCCCTCCCCTCCTGCCTATGCCAGCTGTGTGCACCACAGGTGGGAGCTGCCACAACATGGTCCTATCTTTTCGTTTCTGTCATCCTGATGCCCCCATGTGAGATGCTGGGCGGCAGTCTGGAGAGCCGGTATCCAGGGTAGGGGCAGATGTCTCAAGTACTGCTGTATCCAATGAGCCAGGTGAAGACCAGCCTTCATCCTTAGCTGGATCCCTGTTGCAGGACTAGGAAATGCAGGGTAGACCTGATACCCAGAGAGACAAGCTTGGGGATGGCCAGGTCAGGGGAGAGATGGGCTCCCCAAGCTTTGCTGGCTCCTCCTTAGCCTGCGAACACTCAAAGGCATGGCACATTGTAGACCCACAATGTCTGGCAAGGGTAGGATGTTTCATACCAATGAATGAATGAATGAATATCATTGATTCAGCCACTCGTTATTTTTCTAACATTCACTTTGCTACTTGTTGCCTGCTCTTGCCAGGAATTTTCTAGTCTGGATTCTTAATATGTAATTATCTCCAGGGCCAGGCCAGGGAGAGACTAATGAGGTGCCTCAGGCACAAAGTTGAAGGAGCTATTCACTCTCAGGGTCACATGAGTGATTGGCCAGCTCAGCTGCCCGAGACAGTCTTGCTGGTAGGAATCGGAAAGTCTCTTGTATGGATGAGGAAAACAGAGTGGTGAAGGATTGTTCCCAGATCTTGGTGTCTTCCTTTTTGCCTGTGGGTGGTCTTCAGTTTCCCTACCTGACTGAGTGAGGATAGCCCCTGAGTGAGCCCTGGCCTGAGGGAATAAGGAAGTGTCGAAATGGCTTGCTGCCTTCTGTCGTATGTCTCTTCACACCATCACTGACACTACATGCCAAGATGGCACTGTGGTCAGCAGGACTTACCTGTCTACTCCATTTGGAAGGACACGGTTTTCATTGAGTCAATGAAACTCCTGGTTCTCCAGTGTCCTTCTCAGTAAAATGGAGCACAATGGTCTTCCCTGTGCGGTGGGTTGTGGGAAGAACTCTGGGAAAGTTGGCAGGTAATGATACCCCCTTAGGACAGTGCTTGCCACAAAGTGAGCTTCATGGAAATGTAACATACGCTAACCTGTTATCACCTGGCAACTTGAGGAGCTGCAGTGAGCCCTAAACCTTCAGCCTCTGAGCCCCAAACTTTCACTCCTCACCCGGTCCCCCAGCCGTAGAGAAGTGCCATTGTTCAAGATTATCAATCTCAAGACACTAACTCAGCCCTTCTGGGAGGTGGGCACACACCGGGGTGGGGTGAGTCTGGGCTCTGATTCCTCTAGTCCTCTCCAGTTTTAGACAAGGGAGCCTCTTTCTTAGCTCCTTGCAGCTTGAGCTCCCCTGGAATTCACCCGAGGTTTGGAGAGAGAGAGAATTCACACTTCAGTAAAAATGTGTTTCAAACAATTAGCAGGTCTTTACCGCGGGAGCCTTTGAAGTCAGAGCCCAGACCCATCTCTCTGAAGGATTTTCCCAGAACTGACAGGCTGGCAGACACAGCTTGGCCCTTGCTTGAGTGCCAGGGGCTCCCATCTCTGGGCTGGCACCTTAGGGTTCAAGTGAGTCCCTCCAGTGGCTCCAGTGTGGTCCTCCACTGCTGTGTGCTACAGAGGGATCTACGTCACTGAGATCCGAGGTCATGTAGGAGAGCCAGCCTTCTGGGCAGCCTATATCAAGACCACAGGGTTGATTTCCTGTTTTCCAAACCCAACCCTGGGCTAGGCAGCAGAAGCCCTTGACTATGAAACTGGGAACTTCAGCATTCTTAAACATTGCCTGGCCGTAACAGCTGAATAACTTTGATGGACTCTTAGAAAGATGCAAACAGATGGGATCAGAGAACACTGGGCTAACGAGTCTTAATGCTCTAAGCCAAACCAGCCTTTCCATGGATGGGCTCATCTTGCAGTCTAAGATTGGATCCTAATTCTCTCCTCTGATTGAGCTGCATGGTCTTGGGCAAGTCACTATGTGCATCTCAGTTTCTCTGTCTGTGAAATGGGTAAAGCAGTCTATTTTTCAGGGCCATTATGGATCATGTGACAGGACCTATAGTGTGTGAGTCTAATTTGCAAGCTATGTCTCTGCTGCACCTTACCTTAAACAGACCCAAAGTCTATCAGTGGCTATGGGCAGGGGGGTTGGAGGTGCTCTTGGTACAGTACCTTATCCTGGAGTTTTTGATGGAGGACAGAAAGAGAGAGAGACATTTAGAAAGGCATCGAAAGCAGCTGCCTGTCCCAAGTAGAGCCACGCCTGGCCCAGCCCAAGCCTCTAGACTTGTCTGATTCCTTTCCCTGACATTTCCATCCATCATCCTAATTGCTTCTCCCGAAAAATGAATTTGTAGTTGATTTCTTCAAAAGAGGGAATCAGCCAACAGATAAAAAGGTTGTTTTATTTAATTTGCATGAAGAGGCTGCCTGCTGCCACCCAGCTGTGCTGGCTGAGCTGCAGAGAGGGCCTGAATCAGCAGTGGGTGAACACAGGTAGGCACTGGCTGCTCTCATGAGCTGGCTTTCTACCCAGATTGCTTAGGTTCGAGTCCCAGATATAATCTGAGGTGTCTGTTTTGATCACTACATCAGGGAGAGCCATGCCTAGAGTAGAAGGTAAGGGTTCTACCCAAAAGAGATAAGGCCCAAGAACTCAAGACACTCATGGAAGCAGAAACTCGACAGGCCAGGCCTTTGTCCAGTCAGAGGCCCAGTGCATATGGTAGCCCTTTAGTGGAGTTTTTAGGGAGTGAATGTGCCCAGGTATAATGTGCACCCCTGCAATCTCAGTACTCAGGTGGCAGAGGCCAGAGGATCACTACAAGTTCAAGTCCAGGCAAGTTCACCTAGCAAGTTCTAGGCTAGCCAGAGCGATATAGCAGTACCATTAACAATGTCTAGTGCATGCATTCAGGCCAAGTTACAAGCCACAAGCTTCTCTCCAGCATGCACTTCATCCAATGATGCTGTCTTCCTTCAGATGAGAAACTGATTTTCCCTCTTGCCAATGACAGGAGCTTCTAACATGGCAGGTGGGAGTCCATCTTCCTTAGAGATCCCCACAACAGCAGCTTAAAAGGGCAGGGCAGAGCCAGTGCTTGGTATGGAAGTCAGGGGTCAGGCAGGTGTAGGGGGCATGAGAGGAAGATGTCTTGCCCTCTGGGAAACCTCTGGTATGGGTTGGCATCTGGAATGGAGGCCCCCAGGGCTCTAGGCAGAACACAGTAAATTTCTAGTATTCTGCGATACCAGAGAAGATGCCAAACAATATTCTGACACAAGATGTTCCAGGAACCCAGAGACATGAGCACCCCATGAATTGAGAGCACAATTTAACCTGCCTTCTCAACATGAATGTTTTTGTGACAGTAGGTTCTATTGTGAATCACACAGAGACAACAGGTGTGCATAGCTAAGGTCCCTAGCCACACAAGCTGTGCTGTTACTGTAACCATCAACCGGAGGCAACAGAAGGAAAGGCTGAGTGAGTATACTTCCAGAGTCACCTACCCACCCAAAGGGATTTTGGATGGTTTGGGATAGAGCCATGGGACATTTCAGGGCATTGGAATGGCCATGGAGAAACATCTGGGAAATAGCAGCTGGCAACCCTACTGAGTTTGATCTCCTGGGGCCATTGCATCCTTGGCATCTCAGCCACCCTCTCTGGGCCACTTCCTCTGTGAGATGCTGGGCAGGAAAGTGTTTTCTATTTTTATTACAGACTATAATTGCTGTGTTCCTTCATTTGTTTACTGGCTTATTGCTTGTGCCCTTGTCTGTCATTTAAGTCTCTAAGGACAGAGGCCTTGTCTATCATGTTCCTAACTCCAAAAACAGTAGCCAGAACAAGCAGGCCCTTGACGATGGATGCAGACAGGAGAGGTGGCCCTGGGACCTTATTATCAGATGCTTTTGTAATAGGACAGAAATTACTGTGTCAGGAGGGTCCAAGATGGTTTCAGGGGAGGCAAATGGACCTACTCTCCATCCCTGTGTGTGGGGAGGGGGGGGGTCCTTCTACCTCTGCTATGTTTATCATGCTCTCAGATTGTGATAAGATTCTTCTGCCCACAGTATGTAAGAAGGGCACTCAGACTGAGGCACGTGATCTTGGTTGCTATGGTTTTGTGTGCGTATGTGTATGTGTGTGCATGCTCAAGCACACACACACACACACACACACACACACGTGTACACATGCTTGTGTGTATGCTGGTGTGTGTAGAAGCTAAGAAGTTAACACTGTCTTCCTTAGTCAATTGTATCTTTTGAGACAGGATCTCTGGTTGACCTGGACCTCAAACATTCAACTAAGCTAGCTGGACTGTGGGCTCTAGGAATCTACTTGTTTCCACCTCCCCAGTGCTGGGATTATAAACAGGAGCCACTATTCCTGGCTTTTGTGTGGATGTTGAGAGTCACACTCCAGTCCTCATGTCTGTGTGGCAAGTACTTTTCCTACCTATCCCTTTCTCCAGTCCCATGACTAAACTGATTATGCTAGGTTTGGAGAGAGTGGAGCAGGCCAGTCCCTGACTTTAAACCCTATAGCTGTGACAATTGGATTATTGGCAATGGCAGAGCACTGCTTATACCTTTATTCTGGCAAAACCCAGAAAGCATTGTGGACACCAGGTAGCTCACTGAGGTGAAAAGTGGTCTGTGGCTTCTTGCTTGGGTGAATTTTATTGTTGCACTGTTGGTTTTTGGTCTTGTCCTTCCTAAGAAGCGAGTTTTCCCCTTTCTCCCCTATGCCTAGTCCCACCTCATCTCTGAAGGCGTGGTGTAGCCTGCATCACATCTCTCTGTCTGCAGAAGGAGCTGATCCTCTACCCACAAGGCCAAGTCCACCATTCATATTCTCTCTCTCTCTCTCTCTCTCTCTCTCTCTCTCTCTCTCTCTCTCTTTCTCTCTCTCATATTTCATTTGAGAGGTCTCTTCTGTCCTCTCTACCACAGCCCCCTGGGAACAAGGTTGCTGCCTTCTCTGCAGGCACTTACCATGCCTGGGGACCAGATCCTCCCTTCAAACTCCATTTGGGACATACGATCTAATGCTTGTAATCCTAGCGCTAGGTGAATGGAGATAGGATAGAATCAACTCCTTTTTTTTTTTTGTAAAGATTTATTTATTATGTATTTAGTGTTCTGCCTACATATACACCTGCATGCCAGAAAAAAACACCAGATCCCATTATAGATGGCTATGAGCCACAATGTGGTCACTGGAAATTGAACTCAGGACCTCTGGAAGAGCAGACAGTGCTCTTAACCACTGAGCCATCTCTCCAGCCCAGGGTCAGCCCTTTCATCATCCAACTTTCATGTGTTTATAGGACCTTAGAGTTTGATTGTAAAAGATTGAAGCTGAGTATTAAGAACTGGTGTGTCAGTCATGGCGGGTACTGACATACAACCACATGACAGGACAGAGTTGGCCTAACTCGGGGACAGGCAGAGACAGCGACTCGAACTCTGACTCCCCATCATCCTGTCTGGTGGGTCCTGCTTCTCTGAGTCAGGGCCTATGGTAGCTCCAGGTTCTCATCTGCTGTACTTCCCCATCAGAGAGGATGTGTTTAGAAACTCCAGGAAAGGATGCAGCTGGCTGAACTCAGCTGTTGACCCAACCCGCTGCTTAGGTCTAGAGACTTGGGCTGCAGTGAGAAGATACAAGTTTCTGTGGAGAACTCAGCCCAGAGCTGGTAAATAGGAGGACTGCTGTCCTAAAAAGAAGTGGGGCCTGGGAGTGACCCGGGCCTCGTTGCTGAAAAATGGTGTGAACTGCAAAATGTCCTTCCAGGCCATGGGCGACATGGAGGGTGTGTTTCATCTCCTGGCCTTTCAGCAGGAAAAAGGAGAACTCTGGGAGTCAGTCCAGGCTGAAAGAGTCATTCCCCTGGTGAGCAGGCCCACAGCTCTGTGGCATTCTTAGCTGACACTCTGCTCCCTCCTGAGCAGCCAGGTCAAGGTTTTTCTATTTGATCATTGCAGACGTTGAAGATTGAAGCATAGTCCAGGATTCAACTACAGTTCCTGGGATGCTGGATTTAGCTGAGTAGCAACCGTTTTCTTTATGAAGAAGGAGATTGAGTATATACCCCACTTCATTGGTCCACCAGTGAGGTCCCTGTCTCCATCTTGACTCTCTGCTTGGTCTGGATTAGAGCTACCATGATGGACCTCGGGATAGTGTTGCTATCTTCTCCTCTAGGGACCCCAGTTCCCAACCTCATCCCTTGATCTTTGTTTGCCAGCTTTTCTGCAACCTCAGATAACATCGGGATGGGGTGTTTTTCTCTTTTAGCCCATGAGCATCTGAAGAACATTGGTTAGCATTTGTCTTTAAGTCATGACCTGGGTTGGTCACACAGATATCCTTAAGGGAATGCATTTGGAGTGCTGTATCAGCATGCAGGCCAGTGAGGTTAGCAAAGCTGGGATGTACCAGAGTCTGCTCCGTGCAACCCAGCCAGCATCCGTCGGGCAGGCCTCTGGGCTGGTAACAGAGCATCTCTTCCAGCCACTTGAGTAGCGATCTCTCTGTCGTTGTGGACTGATGTAGAACTTGATCATTCATTATAAACCTGAAGTGTCCCTTCAGAAGTGCTGACCCTCAGGAGCTGTTTGCTTTCTTTTCCCCTTGTGTCTGACCTGTTCCTTCAGCTGGATGGACCATCAGTTCCAAGAAGGCAAGAATGTGGCCTTAGTGGTTTCTGCTCTGTTCCTGTAACCCCGCGCCAGATCACATAGGGATGGGGGCTCATCTCTCCTCCACTATTTCTGTGTCTTTGACTCAGAACACAGGAAAGGGGAACTTTCAGCAAATGTCTTACTTCTTGTTAGAGCCAGGCCAGCTCCAACCAATCAGTCCTTCCTTCCTTCCTTCCTTCCTTCCTTCCTTCCTTCCTTCCTTCCTTTTCTTCCTTCCTTCCTCCCTTCCTTCTTTTCTCTCTTTTTCTCTCCCTTTCTCCTTCCCTCTCCCTCCCTCTTTCCTTCCTTCCTTCTCCCTTTCTTTCTTCTTTCCCTCCCCCTTTTCTTCTTTTTCCTTTTCTTTTTGTCTAGACTAGTTCTCCGTATGTAGGCCAAGCTGTCTTCAAACATTCAATCCTCCTGCCTCAACTCCCACATTCAGGGATGTAGGTGCACACCACCAAACCCAGCTCACTCCTTTCTTAGGATCTGACTAACATGGGCCTTTCCTCTTGTTGTCCTCGGTGCCTTGTAACTGTGGACACTTCCCTTGGCCTCCTGTCAGCCCCTGTTTTCCACCATTCTTTTCTCTCTCATCAGAGGCTCCCCCAGAACAAGAAGTTTGTTTATTCCAGCTGAGGCCTCAGGTTTCCTTCATCTGCTCAGGTTTCCTCACCAAAGCAACTTAGTCTCTTCCTCAGAGAATAATTTTCTCTGACAAAGAGGAGTCAGGAAACTCCTCTGCATTATTGATCCACCTACCTACCCACCCCCATTCCTGGCCCAAATAGCCCCATTTCTTGGCTCTGGAATCTGTTCATGGTTTTCTCCACCATCCCCACTCCCCCTGAGATTCACCTTTCCAGGAGAGCATGTTTAGGAAGGAAAAAGCAAGAAAAGTGCATTGGAACCACTTTTCCTTCCCACATTTCAGCCTGTACCCTGGGGGAGGGGGGAAGATGTGGCAGGTCTTCAAATGAACCATCCATTTGAGGTTAATTGGTTTAGAATTCATTAACCACATTTCCCTACCTGCCTGCTGCCTTGTCTTTGGAACGGTGCTTGAGTTTTCCGATTCTTTGGGTTGCCAAACTAATAATTCACCTACTTTATTTCCTGACTCGCAGTTAGTTTGTTTTAGTCTAAATAATGCATATTCAGCTTCATTAGCATATATTTGGATCATTTCCGACTTGAATGTATTCAATCCCATCAATTTACCATTAGTGAGATCATTCAGGAGGGAACTTTCCAGATCTTTAATGCTGTGTCAGTCATTCCTATCTTTCCTGGGTATGGGGAAAGGGAGGGCGAGGGGATGAGCATGGGAGCTTGTTTTCCCTAGACACAGAGATGACACAGGGACCCAGATAGTCCGGGTCTCAGAAGACCCTTCCTCCACTTGAGTGGGACAAACTTCTGTAAGTGCGGCTGGGAATTTCACAGTGAGGCTAGGTGGGCAGGGCTGTGTTGCCAGCTGTGCTGACCTTGTAACTGGGCGTGGGCATTCAGCACTGCGTTTGTAGGGGCGTCAGACATTCCAACTGAAATAACAGAGACAAAAACAAGTGCCTTTAAAGAACCATATTCCCTGGCTATGCATGGTGACATATCTACACTGGTGACCAAAGCATTCAAAAAGTTGCACCCCGTGGAACTCACAAAGAAAACTGAGAACACTGAGCAAATAAATGCCCATAATAAAATTCAAATCAAGTCATTAGTGACCTTGTGTCTTTCCTGTCTTCCTTTTGAATGCTGGGCAGTGGAGAGGAAGCTTGAAGGAACTGAAGAGAGCTGAGCTACCCCACATATGAGGAAGTACAGATGTGAAGGGGAAGGTGCCTCGACTGGAGGAGGGAAGAGAGGAGGGCTGCCTCTGAGTTTGCGACTCCGGGGAAAGAGGGTGATGGCAAAGGCATTTGGGGTGCTTTTCCTGGGTGACGTGTGCAGAGCCGCTGCACCATCTTAGCCTGTCTAGCATCTGTGCCTTCCTCCTCTGAGAGGGAGGGTCTGCTGAGGCTGAATCAAAGTGGCCCAGGGAGAGATCTGTCACCTCCATATCTTCCATATATAATTACAATTAGTAATAAGTGTGGTGGAGGAAAAGCGTGAGGGCTCTGAGGTCAGAGAAAGTCGTGAAGATGTGACTGACATTCAGGGTGAGGCCTGAAGGGATAGACGGTAAGCACGGGTGGATGTCCTAGCACGGTTCAGCAGCAAGCCCAGCACTGTGGGATTCCTGAACTGGGCAGAGGTCCACACTTTTCCAGGCCAATGCATCGGGGACAGACAGAAGCTGTGGGTTTGGGATCTGAATGAAGGTGAGATTCAGAAATATATATATAGATAACCAGGAAGAGAGAGGCACCTCACCAGAGTCTGCCAGCATGCAAGTGGAGTAAGCAGAGACCACACGAGATCAATATGGACTGTGTGCCAGGGAAGGGGTACAGAGACCCAGGGCAGATGCAGAGAGGGTTACTCAGGGGCAACCATCCAGACTACAGGAAACCCAAGATGGAAAACTTTGCTTTCCCACCATCCTGTGGCTGACAGTATCGGGTCCCCAAGGCAGACCTGCTGGTCCCATTTGCCTGTGCACTCACAGAGAGAGGCTCTTAGACAGAGAACAGAGAAGGGGTCCCAAGAGCAACACTGCTCAGGTCCTGGCTGGGGAGACATAGTATCCCTGTCACAGTAAGTATGGCCAAGTGAACTCTGCATATACAGATGAATGTTCTCTCGCTCTGTGAGGGGGTGGGACAGAAAGACAGATTGTCGAAATGGAGAGGCTCCCGGGAGATGCAGAATCATAAAGGGTGAGTGGAGGTGCCTCTTCCATCCTGAACACTGAAGACCACTCCCTCTAGCCAATGAGGAAACAAGTCCTTTCCTAGGCAGACTCCGTGACCATCTTCAGCTGGAAGTTCTGGCATTCAGAAGTCCACACATCTTCATGTAGAACTCGCTGTTGCCCCAAGGAATATTGGGAAAAAGCATGCAAGATGAAGTCCTTCTGAGCTTCAAGCTGGCCAAAGTAGCTAGACAGATTATACTCAACCTCTGATTTCATTCAATATAGATTCTCAGTTACTGAGAGTGATCAACAGGCCTGCAGATGAATTATGAAAAACAAATAAGAATAAAGGCAGGACAGAAGGTGTGTGTGTGTGTGTGTGTGTGTGTGTGTGTGTGTGTGTGTATGTGTGTCTTATTCCCATCAGTGGTCACATCTTTCTCAGAAGGTTAACACTGTTTGGAACTAAATAGACCCTGTTGAGTCCACATGGCGTCCTCCCCCTCAGCAGTGAGTTGACGCAGCACACATGGCTGGTAGGGAGCGTGTGGATGGAAACACCTTCATGAGTGGCTTGGCTGTGGTTTATGTGACCTGAGAGCTGACACTTAAAGCCAAGTACAGTCACCCCAGCCCAGAGGTGCTATATGTCAGGGAAGGGCAGGTCTAAAACTGCTGGACCTCGCCATGTGGGCCCACACGGGCTGCCGGAATATTAGGAAACAAAGAGCTTAGCTTGCCGGGTGACAAACCCGGTTAGTGTAGGCTTTGTTCTCCCTTCATAAAAGAAGCTATCTCAGATGGAAGCAGACTGTAACAGACTGCAGAGTGAATGGTAAATTTGGTTCTACATCTCTAAGGCTGTTGTAACAGGATCTGATCATGTCCAATCTGTGCTCAAACATGCTTGGTTGTTAATGTGAGCAGTGATCTGGGCTTTTCCGTGACTCCCTCCACCCCCTCACCATTAGCTGAGCATATGCATTCATGGTGGATTTGTGGGCCAGATACTATGAAGGAGAGTCTATGGTGGGTAGACAGATACTGCCTGGCCCCACATCCCCAAGGCTGGAGAGATGGCTCAGCAGTTAAGAGTATGGTCTGCCCTTCTACAGGACCTGAGTTTGATTCTCAGTAGCCATACCAGGTAAGTCAACATTGTTTGTGTGGTCCTCTGTTCTCCCCAGGACTGCTTGGCCTACAAGGATAAAGAGGGGACAAAAAAAGAAAAACAGGGTTTCAGACAGGCCGTTAACACATTGAAAATAACAGACTTATCTCTGGGATCAGCTTTGGGGAGACAGGTCAACTTTATTCAGGGTGAATCAAGGGTTATAAAGTTTTAGAAAAGTGGGTAGGAGTATCCAGGGTGGCACTGGCTGAAGGCTGAGGTACTAACATGCCTTATTAGCATGGGGAGGCATTCTAGAAATCTTAGGTGCTTGCTGAACAGGTTGCTATCTGGAGAAAGGACGTTGAACCTGCAATCTTAACCAAGGTTAGGTGACATTCCTCAGATGGAGGGTATAGGGGTTTTTGGATCCCCAGACAAGGGCAGAGGAGGACAAGCCCTGCTGACAAAGGGAGTCCGCCATTTTGCACTGAGCTCGGGGTTTTCCAGTAATGGTAGACTTTGACTTTAGCAACAGGGTTTTTCAACCTGTTTGTAACTCCAATTCCAAAGGAATCTAACTTCTCTGGACTCTGCAGACATTTGTACTAGCACACACAATAATAAATAATAAATTAATAATAATAATAATAATAAATTTAAAAAAAGAAACTAAGACTGCCCATTTTGGAGTTCAGAGCCATCAGCTGAAACCCATAGCAACAGATTTACTGCCAAGCCCTAGATAACAGAGGAGTAAACTAAGAGGAACAGACCTGGAGGTGTTGGCTTTCCAGGAAGCCCAAAAAAGAACAGGATAACTCAGGAGAGGGGAGGTGCAAGTCAAAGTTGTCATAGATCAGAGAAGGATCATGGATCGAGAACTGGGTAGGACACAGAGGGACAGATGAATAGGCAGAAAGGTTGAGGCAGAGTATCCAGGAAGATCCAACTAGGACCAGATTGGGCAAAGATGCAGTGGGCAATTCATACCTGAGAAGTGGAACTAGCAAGAGTCAGATTGGAAGCCAGCCCCAGGCAGCCGGCTGGGAAGCAGACTCCATGCCAGGTGCCAGAGATAACAGCAGCTGAGAGCCAGACAGAAGGGGACACTTGGGACAGCCAGTGGAGCAGGCTAGGGAAGACTCACTGTGTGTAGTGCTGAGTTAGAAGAGAGACTCTCCCAGAAAGGTCTCAGCTCTCCAGCACATTGGCCAAGGCAGATGTCCCTGCCTAGGCAGGGACAGCCATTTACTGGGTACTGGCACCACAGTGAACACAAAGATTGGAGATGGGGAAAAACAACCATTGTGGGGATGAGATGTAGCAGCTCAATGCTCGCCCCTCACCCCTGGCCTTACAAAACCACCACCGACAAAAATAGTCACTGTTCACATCTCAGTGAAACTCACAGTCTTTTATGGGAGGTGGTGATGGACAGGTAAATAAATGCATGTTTAGTTGCAACATATTTTAAGTGGCAGGATTGAAATGAGTCAGACTCACAGTGAAGAGCAGGGGGAAGAGATTATAGGGAAGATGTGTCGAGGAATGAGAGGCTTAGGTTGAGAGACCCAGAGAACAGCAGGCTGAGATGCAGTTACCCTGCCGAAGGTCCGTTCATTGATATGCAGTTCCCCACCTTGCTGAGTTTCCCCGTTGATTCCACATTTATCAAGAGTCGTCTCACGCCAGCCATGATAGTTAGACAAATTTACTTAGTAGAAGCAAGAACTCAGTTTCTTGCTGCTACAGAAACTCAGGATACATTGAGTTCCAATCATCGGAGGAAAATGGAGACTCTGCTTAAATAGGCCCATTGTGACAGGTCCAGGGCTTAGTCCTGGACCACGACTAAGATAGACATAGTTCCTAGGAACATTCTGTGCCCGTTCAAGCTAAGAGACATGGGCCAGCAGACCTCTCTGATCTGCTTCCCATGTAGCTGCTGGAGCACATGAAAGGGGGAGGGGTGGGGCTCAGGGGGCTGGTCCTGATGAAGAAAGCTCCTAATGTTTCTTCGGAATGTGATGGCAGAGTCTCAAAAGAAATGGAACAATTCAGTGAACACGTACAGTCATTCATTCATCCATCCAAGAGATTTCTATTCAGCATTGGCTGGAAAAATGTCTTCCAGAGAGAGAACAGACCAGACTCTACTCATAGCTGTCACTGAAAACGGGGTATTTGAGAAAAATCCACCTATGTATCATCCATCAGTGAGTTTCTCTGGTCACATTCCCATACAAAGATGCCTGTGACAGCTGAGTCTTACTCCCAGCAGCAACAGCAAACAGCAACAATAATAAGGGGGCTGGAGAAATAACTCCAAGGTCAAGAGCACTTGCTTCTCCTGCAGAGGACCTGGGTTCAGTTCCCAGCACCCACAGAGTGCCTCACAATGGGCTGTAATTCCAGTTCCAGAGGTTCCAACATCTTCTTCTGGCTCCCACGGGTCTCGTGTATAATGAACATATAGACAAACATTCATCCACACAAGATAAACAAAAGTGTTTTGGGGGCTGGAGAGATGGCTCAGCATTTGAGATCACTGTCTGCTCTTCCAGAGGTCATGAGTTCAATTCCCAGCAACCACATGGTGGCTCACAACCATCTGTCATGGGATCCGATGCCCCCTTCTAGTGTGTCAGCAACAGGATGCTCATATACATTAAATTAATAGAAAGTAATAATCTATCCAAACTAGAGAGTTTTTGAGTTGGTATTATTTTGTGAGCAATAGAAATCCATTTTATCTATCTTTGTAAGGAAAATGAGGATGGGCTGGGGCTCTAGCTTAGGTAGAGTGTTTGCCTAGCAGGCATGAAATCCTGAGGTCTACCCTGCTCCCCACCCACACACACTCCCACACTACATAAGCATATGGGAGAGTCCGGAGTTCGGAGGCCACAAAGGCCCTGCTGTACACACACAAAACAGATCCACTCACACCATGCCTGATCTGGAGCCTGCCATGTCCTTGGCCCTGTGTGGTCAAATCTGCAGGTCCTTCAGGGTTTGATGGAAGAAAAAAATGGAAAGAGGTAGGTTGGGGGTGGGGTGGGGAGGGGCGTGCAGCAATCTTTTGGTCGGGGTGAATTCTGGCCTGGATTCTTGGGTAGCATGCAACCATGAAGGGTTTTGAGAAGCAATGCCACCCTGCTTCGCACACCTAGGATGGCAGAGGCCAGCTGAGACATTTCAGT
>JANHMN010000004.1:26647082-26676191 GCA_030674055.1 Rhabdomys pumilio | reverse complement strand
GAGCCCTGTGGATGGCCCCAAGGCCTTCCCAGCTCCCCAAGGTAGGTCCCTTCTGGCAGGCTAGCTGGGAGGCACCCCCAACTCCTTCCCAACTCTTTTCTTTGTGCATTGTAAAAAATCTCGTGCCCAGCAGATCCTGGGGAGCCCAGGCAGAAAACTGGACAATCTGGTTTTTTTTTTTTTCTGGTATCTGTGAAATAAAGAATCAGAGGGTAAAGTGGGGCTTGAGGGTCTCCAATTATCTCTCTCCCCCGTCCCTCAGGGCCCCTCACACCCTCCCCTACAGCTCACCAGCAGTCAACAGCCTCTCAAACCTGTTGAAATCCATTACCGACCTTTGGTCTCAGCCACCACAAAGGAGCTTTGCACAGTGCGCAGGCGGATTAAACAGAAATGAATTGGCCAAGGGAGGCTTTGCGACCCTCTGCGTTCCCGCCTCCCTCCTCCCCTCTCTCTCTCTCCTTCTATCTCACTTTCATTATGATTTTTTTTTTCTGGGAAGCCAGCTGGGCAGAGCCAAGATAAGGCTGAAACGATCCCCGAGGTCACAATCACCTAAACTGGATTCACTTTGTTCCTTCTGCAAAGTAGGGCACGGCGGTGCCTCTGCACGGGGCCTGTTAGTGTGGAATTCATCGCATCTGGCAAAAGTGAGAATAAAACAAAATGAAAAGCCCATAAAGTTGAACCGTTAAATATTTAGGGCTCGTGATGAACGGTGTGTCACAATATTTGTTGAATTGCATTTGCTATTCAATGCATCTTAGCCACTTAAAACTCCAGTTCTCCGAGGTAGATGAAGGAAACCAGAAGAATTAGGCTGTGTCAAAAATGAAACTCCGGCTTTAATTTAACCTCAGAGACAAATCTGGCTGCCTGAACGCCCTGGGCTGCATGGCTGTTAGCGCTCTCGGGCAGGGGTCTCTGCCTCCCCTGGAGCCTGTTTCAGTGTTCACACGCTGCTCCGTGTGTAATTAAGCAGGTGCCCTTCGATGCTGGATTTAAATGATCAAATGTCAAGACGTGACACTTTATTTGTGTATGTTTTCCTTGCTTAGCAATTCAGGCAGTATCTGGGGAACAGGGATGTGTCTACTGGGCTCCCTGGAGGAGTTTCCTCCTGTAACTCAGTAAGGTCTACAGTTCCATTCTTGGGGAGGGAGTCATTTGTATTTCTTCATGCAATGCCCCCTCCCCAGGAGACTCTGCAGAACCCTCTTGACTTAACTGATCAGAAGGAGGGCCAGGATTGTTTCTTGAGATCAAAAAACGGGAGTGAGTATAAGATCCTGGAAGTCTGAGCTTAATCTGTGGTGGTGTCCTTAGAGACAGTGTAGGTGAGGGAAGGAAGGAGGGAGGCAGGGAGAAAAAGGAGGAGGGAGAAGAAGGGAGATGGGAATGAGAGAAGAGATGATGAGGAAGAGAAGAAAGAGAGATGGAAGGAAAGGAGGAAGAAGGAAGACAGGGGGATAAAAGAGAAACCTTGTGTGTGTACATTGTATATGCTGCCACAGTCTCCTAGGCCCTGAGGCCTGGGTCTTCTTGCCCATCTACTTTTCCCTGTGTGCTTTCCTGTCTCTATCTGCTCTGTGATGCTGACCAGAGGATCACAAAGTTGTCTCTGAGCAGATATTACCTACTCTGTCAAGATCACCAAGTAGGAGTGCAAAGGGCAGAAAGTAGGGAGAGCCTTCTTAAAGTAGAAGTTGGACTCCAGGAATCTAAAAGTCTCTGTGACCTTAGAGGTCTTCAGAGGATGACCTCGAGGATCTCTAGTTAATGGCGTCTGAGATCCATATGCTGTGTCTTTGAGTGTCAGAGGGCAATGACCTTTTGAAACATTAATGTAGCTCTGTTCTGGGTAGAGCATTAACCTTGGGAACTAGGAGACGATGACCTTGAAAATCAGTGCAGAGGTGGACCTGTGAGACTCTTAAGGATGGGAGTTCAGTATTGGCTGGGAGTGCAGATCTGGCCATAGCTACCTAAGTGACCAGGCCAGTCAGAGCTGAGAAAGTGGGGTGTTGCCCAGGAGTCCTCCAACAGGTGCCCACCCCAGCACTGAACACTTTCACTTTCTCAGGGCTACTAGGATCCAAGGGCTTCAGAGAACTTTTGCTGTGTGGCCAAGTCTGCTAAGAAATCCAGATCCCAGAGCTGAACCCTCGTTTGGCTATTCTTGGCTTGTGACAGTGCCACCCTGCCTGCATTTGTGACAGTGTATTCCTAGCCTATGGGAGGGCCACTCCACAGGGCCAAGATGAAGCCAAGTTCTAGATTTTTGCAGGCTTGTTTGTTTTCACACAACATCTGGGGCGTCTTGCTACCATCTGGATGTGATCCCCATCGGCCTCTCCATGGTTGCCAGGAGCTGTCATAGACATCAGCTAAGATAGTCTGACCAGAGGCTAGACAGCTTACAGAAGGGCTCTAAGGACATGTTTGGGGGCCAGTCCGGCTGCTAGGAGGGAAGATCTTGAGAGGAGTCTGCTATGGGCTTGTTGTGCAGGAATATGAATGTATGTATGTGAGAGAATACTTCAGTGAATGCACATGTGTGTGAGTCTAAGTCTGTGCATGTAAATGCCAGCATACATGTGCCTTTGAGTGAGCAGATGTGTCTCGGTGTGCTCTTGGAAAGGATTCCAACACATAGAGACTGCTTCGTATATGTAAGATGCATGCTATTGGCCTGCAAATACACTTGTGTGTCCATGATATGTGTGCCCCCACTTCCTGTGTATCTGTCCAGTAAGTCTGCACAGCCTTTAACTATGTGCTGGCATGTGCGCCCATCCCACCCCTTACTCCCGTGACTAGGTGTGTGTGTGTGTACACTTGAGAGCCAGGCGCCTGCTAAATATTTGCTTTGCTGGGCCCTAGGGAGCACAGTTGGCAGAGCTGCCAGCCCTGCATGCTGTGTTTTTGACAGCTCGAGAGCGCGGCCTCAGAATGTGTGAACTTTCTCAGGGTAAACAGCTAATGATACCGCCTCGCCTGCTCTGACCCCCTAGCCGGCCTCCTTACAGGCTGGGAGTTGTTAGGCAGCTATCAGCTGGTGCCTCCCTCCCTGTTCCCTCAGTTGGCACCCCGGACCAGGAAGGACTGTGATAGGACAGTGGGACTCAACATTCCCTCCCCTCCTCTCTTCCCAGCCAGCTGACTTAGTAGTAGAGGAGAAAAACACCTTTTCTTAGTCAATCCCTCCCCCTCTCTCAGATATCAGCACCTCGGAGAGCTCTCCATGTACGCTTGGGGCGGGACCAGGCTACCAGCGCAGTCCAGCACCTGCCCCTGACTTCGTTCTGGAGTACCCAGTATGGGCAGGGCCTCTGGGCCTGTGGATCTCCAGCCTCTCCAGGTCTCTGGATCAAGGAAAGCCCTGGTTAGAGTATGACTGCCTGGCTAATGAATGTAAAATCTCACTCTTGCTGGAATTGGGTCACAGCTTCCCGGAGTTTTTGAAACCCTGGCTGGTGTAGTACTGATTTTACTGAGAAAACTGGCCCTTAGTCCCTTGTGCCAGCAGCATCCTCCCTGTGACACTCATCCTAACCACTGTCTCTGAAGTGTCCCCATCTGAGTGTGTCATCCTCTTGTCCTTAGAGAGACACCTTTGTCCTCAGCTGTATGAGACACTGAGATGCAAGTTTGCTTGTACAAAAGTATGCGTGACTAGACAGATCAGTTAGAACATACGTGTGGACATATGTGTCTAGTGTGTTCAACCAATGGTTAGACTCACATGAGTGGTTTTCTGTGCTTGTATTAAAACAGAGCCTCCCTCAAAGCCATGTGGGGGCAGAAGATATCTAGGTATATCCATCTCACCTGGGGCTCAGCTGCCACAAGGTTATCCACTGTAGGCGAGGCAAGAGGAACATTGGGTTCTAACCTAGAAGCTACACGAGGCAAGAAAGCGTTGGAAGAGAACACCCCATATGATTGTGTTCTTTTTCCCTGTTTGCAGATAAGGAAAAGGAGGCACTACGAACAAGCTGACATATATAAAGTCACCAGGGGAGAACCAGGCCTCACTCTAATCCTACTCTGCAGGTGGCCTAGGCTCTTGCCAGTGGCCTGGTGCTTCTACTTTGAGCCCCATCCAGGCCCCCAGAAAAGCAAGAAGCTTTGAGCAGCTCTCTCAGATCTCCACCAGGCTCGAAGAAGCTCTGGGGTCTGTTTCCTGCCCTGCTCAGAGCCAATCTAGCAGAGGTCCCTTTAACAGGCAGATCCAGCCTCCCACCCCCAACCCCCGCCGCTGAGCTGAAGAGAGCAAACTTTTCCAGACAGCCCCTGTCTGTGTCTCATTACAGAGACACAGCTATATTCCATTAATTCCTCATTTGCTGTGGGCAAAGCGCTGATATGTACGTTTTTACCTGGGGTGGTTTTAATCAGTTAATTTAACCAGAAACATTAATAATGTATTTCTTTGCCACTCGACTGCCCATCTGTTGAACAACTTACCTGTTGGAAAGTAATGTCACCTCCTGTGACTCAGAGCCCTCGGCTGCCCGGGGAACAAGATGGGATGTTGCATAGTTAACGGTTTCTTGGAGCAAGGGTGAGGGCCAAAGGGGTACCACGTGTGCTCCCAGGCTGCTGCTCTGAAGCGTGGCTTCTCTCCACCTCGGCTCTGAGGGGCTCTGATGAATGCCACCTCCCACCTGTGCCTTTGATGTCTGCCTGGTTGAGGGTTGTGGCTTATGAGAGGAAGTGGAAGACTGCTCACAGCTCGAGAAGGGGAGAAGGCTGGAAGAGGATCTGCAAGGGTGGATCTGAGCTCTAGCATTTTGTGTTGCTGGTCCTTGGACACATAGCTCATCTGAATTATCATTGACCTCTTGATGTCCTGGGAAGGGTCAGGGAGAATGACCATTGGTGCTTGATCTAGGAAGGGTTCCTTCCTTCCTTCCTTGATAGACTGTTCTTGATCCTAGACCATCGGGATCCGTCCCAGGAGGGCTACAAGTCTGAGTGAGCTTGATGAGCCAAAGGTCCTACTCAGCATATGCAATCATGAGTCCGGAGGGTGGGAGCCTCCGGCAGCCCAAGCTCCACTTATGTGGTCTGATACACTAGTCATTTAATTGCTGGGCCGTTGAGTATTCCAGGAGGGGATTCCTCGAGATGGGGTTGAAGCAGCTGAGTCGACAGAGAAGTTACTTGGTTAAGGAATGACAGGACATTCCCCCAACCTCCTTTACCTCTTTTCTTCTGGGATATTCACTGCCCCCCTTCCTTCAGAAACCATGAAACAACAAAGCTCTGGGGATCTTTGGGGAGCCTCTTCCAGTGCTAAAGCCATTTTCCCACTAAGCTCCTGTCATCTTAAGGGCTGGGGGTGTGCTGAGATGGGCTTCAGCACACGGCACAGCCATATTCTATGACCTGGTTCTATGACCCTGTGACCTCTCACTCCGTGAGTCCTGGAGAGATTGTGAATGCAAAGCATGCTTCTTTCTGAAGCTCCCAGTGAACGGAGGACTTGTCCTGGATAAGGTCCAGGGTGGTGCAGTGTTCTCAGAGCATGGCAGGTCTGGTCCTCTGTGGGAGCACTTCCCGCTACCTGGAGCTGTTTTGCTTTCTTAAAGCTGAAACACTGCCAGCCGTAAGCACAGACTTTCATGTATTTTCCTAAGGAAAAAAAAATGCCACCAATTAAACTATGACACGGTGCCTTCTTATCATCTATTGCAAGACCTATCTCGATTTCAGGGATGTTAAAATGAAAAAAAAAAAAGTGTGATTCTGGATCAGTGGAATATGGAAATGAAAATAACATGATTGCTGTTTATCAAGGGCTCTGCGCTCCAGGGACGCCACTGATGGAGGCATCTCGTCAGATCCTCGTGGAACCCTGCGATTGGAGAGTCTGCTCAGAGAGGTTAAATGGTGGAGAGTCACACAGTGATCCACAAAGAGCTCTCCAGCAGGATCGCACACTCTCAAGATCGCTTCCTCCGTCTACACTTAAGGACCATGAGGCTCGCATAGTTTGCAGGTGGCAGAGGGCTGCTTGGTCAGCCATTCCACTGTCCTGCGACAGGCTAGGAGGGGACAGAGCTGTGCTCTCAAACTTGCTCTACTTATCTGATGCCTGAACTCCAAAGATTCACCCCTGCACCAGCACCCCCACTCCCCATTATGGGATGGTCCTCTCTCAGGCCCTCCAGCCCTCTACAGGCTGCCCCCAGTCCAGGCCAGTCCAACCCAGTTCACCTCTGAACAAGCACTCACTTTCCCTGCCAACTGCCTGGTGGAGGGTGATTCCCCACCTCTCCTACCTCCTTCCTATTCCTAACAGTCAGGAATATGTGAGCAGAGCAGCAGGCAGGCAAGGACAAGGCAGAAACTGAGATAGAGAGCTGCTGCAGAAAATTCACAAATTGGTCCCAGAGAGCAATGGAGCCTCTTTTTTTGCCCATCAGCTCACTTCCCCAACCATTACCAGGCAGCTAGCTTGAGGCCGGTGGCTGGAGCAAAAGCCAGGAGTGGGCGGGCATGGGGAATGGTATGGGGTGGAGTGGCTGCTTTCCATAGGAACACAGAGACCTGAGGCTGCAGCCTAGTTCAACATCCTCCAGTTAGAACTGGGGTTGGATCAGGGGAGCTGCTGTGCCAGGGAGGTGGTACCAAGATGTAGTTCAGCTCTGTTTAGATGAACAGAGCCAGAACCTACCTGACATCTATCCTGGGACAGGAGGTGCTTTCTGGCCTCAGACTTGGACAGAAGATATGGTTGGGTCCAGATCTTGCAAATTCAGGGACCAGCCTTCTTGTGAGCCTCATGTGTAGAGCAGAAAGGAAGGAGGGCCTGCTGCTGGCAAGGTGCAGCCGGTCTGTGCCAGACACAAGGACATCTTTTCCCCTGCCCAGAAAGAAGTCTGGGAAGGTGACTTTGTCATTTCACAGATGTAAAAATTGACTTGCAGGGGGATAAGTAACAGCTGACTAGTAGCTGAGGTGCAAACTGCACCAAACTAGTCAAGGGCCAGGAAAAATGAGGCATGAAACAGAGAAGCGAGGCAGGGCAGGGCGAGCTCATGGAGGGCACCCAGTGAGAAGACTGGCCTCAGGGATGGGTCTGTTGCAGTTTAGAACCACACAGAGCCTGGGATTGGACACAGCTTGCTGTTGAGAACTGGGAGACTAGTGTTGCCCACTCAGTACTGGTGACTGCAGATCACTGTCTTGCCAAGAAGAATGTCGATTCATTTCTGAAGACCTCAGATGTCCTGGCTGTGGGAAGGTCTGACAGGGCACCTGTACATCCTCTTGTGCTCTTGTGCAAAGCCTGTGCTTCCTAGAGATGAGGTGTCATTGTAGTGAACTAGTACCAGACAGCCTGGTGACACTGTAAAAGGAAGTTCCAGAGGCAGAAAGATTTGCCTGAGGAGAGATGACTAGGCAGGGTATGACTTTTACACCCAGCTAAGGTGCACTCTCTGCCCATTGGGTAGTTTCTCTGCTCTTCTAAGTCTCACCCTTATAGGCCTTGCCTGCCTGCCTCTTTGCTTCTGAGGAACCTCTTGGACCATTTCCCTTCATCCTTTGTCCTCAGAGCACTTCATCCATAACAGAGGGGCATTCTGTTGTTGGCGATTGGTTGCTATTACTCTTCCCCGCCCCACCCCCAATCAGGCTATGAGCAGAGTGTCATGAAGAACATGTGCCCATTTGCCTACTGTGTGCAGTGCCTAGGGGCTAGGTAGGTTTGCTGTGTCAAGTCTCTCTTGCCTCTCTCCAGAGCCTCACCTTACACACTCCCCTCCCAGTTCTTGGCACAAGCAGGTGCCATCTTGATAGCAGGAGCTGGCTCACTTTGCTCCAGGCTACATTTCCCATGCTTAGAACAGTGTGATACAGCAGGCGTTTGGTGAATTTTCTGATATCAATAAGGTAACTTACAGAAGAGTTAAGTCACACAGGGCCCAACATGGGAGCTTTGTTCATATGGGCCCCATTTATTTGCCTCTGTGCCTGGAATGGGCAGCTCTTTCCTTGAGGGCTTTACGTCTAGTTGGGGGATTGATATGGGAAAAGCCATGGGGCAAATATACAAGGTTACCAATTACCAGTCTAGGGGAAGGAGACACTTGGCACATCTGGCTTCTAGATGTGAGCCACGAGGGAGTTACATCTTTGTTGGGAGCTCAGCTTCTCCATGCCTGTCAGTGGGAGTCTAATACTTAGGGACATGGCCCAGATTCAACAAGCCGATGTGCACAAGGCATCTGACGTGATGTTCGATATGTAAAAGGTGCTCCAATACGTTGCCACTGTGAATAAACAGAAGCAAGGTCATGAGGAAGTGACGGCTCTTAGTCTGGCTGAGCAAAAAGTCTGCTGTGACTAACTGATGCACTGCATGAGGATATTGAGGTGGGGGGATAAGGCAGAGTGGGGGTGGCAGCTGGATTCATGAAGCCCTGGTCCTCTGGGAAGAACAGGAAGAGGGAGAGAACAAGAGGAAGCTGGCACAGGAAGGGTAGAGTGGGAGCCATGCAGGTGACAGGGCAGGTGACAAAGGAAGGGGTGGAGAGGGGGAGGATGACACCGTGCTTTCCAGCTGGGACAACGAAGCTCATCAGTGCCCTTGGATGGCAGGCCCAAGGACAGAGTAGACTTGGGAAGCAGGACCTGAAATTGATTGTGCAAATGAGTTGATGACACGGTGGAGAACCAGAATCCCACAGAGGTCTGAAGACCCTGACCCTGTTAGAGCCTGTCCCTCAGCCACAGCCCAGAGACGTCACATCTGCCCATCAAAGGCCATACCTGTGTGGGAAAGGAGAATCCAGACAACTGGCCACCCAAACATGGAAAAGCCCCATTCAGCAGGAGGCTCTCAGCCAGCCAGCTAGTCCTTTGGGGGGAAAGTCTGCATGCGTTAGTCTCATGGCTCAATTGCCTCGACTTGAAAATAGGTTTATCTGCTGTTAATTATAACCTTGTGAGGCAATAAAAGAATTCATTGGAAAAGACGGGAATGAGACATGCCATGTACAATAGAAAGGATAAATTTGCAACCGCCTCTGGCAAGGAACCTGACATTCTAAGGACTGTGGGCTTTGGGGCTGACTTCCAGGGGACAGCCTCCCTTGGGTGGGACTTAGGAAAAACTCACCAGGACTCTGGGCTAGTCTTTCGTCACTGGTGGATCTGCAGAACCCGTGAGATTCCGTGCAGACGGCTGACTTTTCTGAGCTTTCTTTCCCACTTCTGCAAGCAGGGAGAGCCGGTAGGGACCCACCCCACCAGGTTGTCGTGAGGATTCGATGAAATCCAAATGGCAGAGATTCGGAAGGCAGGCTCGATGTGCAGTACTGGGGTTTCTGTTTGTCCGGATCTAGCTTTGTCTTGGGTCTCCCTGCTCAGCCTCTTGCTAGGTAGAGATGCAGGAAGGTCGACCTTTGCATTTGTTCAGCGTGCATATTTTAGGAAACCGAACCTTTAAACCTCAATTTAAAAAAAATTCAAAACTACTTATTTTCTCTGTTGCTGCGGATGCAAATTTAGAGGTTGCAACTTAGCTCCTGCCTTGCAGAATCACCTGCTGCCCTCCCTGTCATAGACTGCCTTAGGCTCTCTGTGTGGTTCTGATGAGGTGGAACTTAAGGGTCTTTCTGGCTTTGGGTTAAGGGAATTCAGTTTTCTGATCTGAATCTTCTGCGAGGAAACATATCTCTTGCCCTCTCTCTGTCTCTCTCTCTCTCTCTTTCTCTCCTCTCTCTCTCTCTCTCTCTCTCTCTCTCTCTCTCTCTCTCACACACACACACACACACACACACACACTTGCTTAAAGGCCTGGGTTATATTCTTAACCTTGTGCAGTGTCACCTTCTGCCATCCTGAGACAGAAGCTCTGGTTCCAAATTGCTATGCACTTATTACCTTCCTGGAGTTCTGCTGCCTCTGCCTACCTATATGCCTATACAAATTCATGTATTTCGTGCATATTCATATTCAAGCAATACTTATGGAATGGCCCCTGTGTGTTGTAGGTAGACCAGACAGACGCACTGATAGAGTTCATTACCTATCGTGCAAAGTGGAGGACAGACAGACAGACAGACAGACAGACAGAACTAAATAACAAACAGATCTTTAATACTAGCATGAACTGGGGCTGGAAAAATGATGCTGTGGGTAAACATAGCCCACATAGCCCAGGGACGTGAGCGTGATCCCTGGAACACACACCGTGGAAGAACAGAACCGAACAGAACAAGTTGTTCTCTGACCTCCACACATGTGCTATGGTGCACATACACACACAGAATCAAGTAAGTAATATAATAAAAAATAAATAAATAAAAAGAGATTACTGTGAAATGTCTTATCGATTTGGGGAGTAAGCAAGATGTTTGGAGTGGAGGTCTCCCCACTATTCCAGCAGTTGTCAGGCAGGCGCCTGATCCAGGCATAGTATTGGCTTCCCCGAGTGTTCAGTGAGGAGAGAGCCGAATGGTTGAATGTCTCTATCACTGGTGTTAGTAGATGACAAGGTCGCTGGGGATCCCTTTGAACAGCCGCAAGCTTGTGAAGACTCAAGCAGTCTCATTTGCTAATGATCATAATTAAGTCAGAATCTCTTATTTCAGCCAAGGGCCCTGGGGAGAAAGGCACAAAGCATGAAGTTGGTGAATTGGCTCCCTATGCTTCCCACCCTGCTGGGCTTCCACCTAAGCAAGATGTGTGTCCACACCTGCCCAGGTGTGCACACACATCCACACACTAATGAGAGCTGAGTGAGTAATCATACCTCGGAGGCTGCATTTAAATCAGCCAGCCTTCTAGCTCTGGGAATCAGCCCAACAGAAAGAGGTGCCCGGTCCCTCACTACCCCCTGGGGACAAGTAGACCTCTTCATCTTTTCTGCATTCTTTCATGTTCCTCTCCAGTGCCCAAGGCTGGGCATCGGGAGTGCTGAGCAGACTGACACATGGAGAATCTAGCCCTAGACCTTGTAGCTCAGAAGCAAGAGGAAGGAAAACTTTTGCCCAAATCACTGGAACACTGCGATTCCCCAAAGCACCTTTCCGGTGAGATGATCTGCCAGAAAAGGTTTCCGCGGTTGTCAAGTCGGTGTGGCAGGGTTGCATACCCCCATCTTAGAGGTTCACTGTGCAGCGAGCAGAGCAAAGAAGAGCCCTGCTCATTTTTGTTGTGGCTGTTGAGGTTGCTGTTCCTTCAAAGAGCCAGAGGTGCTTAATCTCCAGTCCTCCCCAGGGGTCCAGAGGTGGAGTCTGAGCCTGGGTTGGGATGAGAAGAGAGAGCCAAAGGACGCTGAGGTGTCCCCAGCAGGACAGAAGAGAAGATGCACCCTTGTGCGGTATAGGTTGAGTGCCCTTTTTTTTTTTTTCATCCGATATTCTTGGGATTGGCAGTGTTTCAGATTCCTTAACTCTTCTGATTTTTGAAATCTTTGCCTAAGCTGTCACATAGCACCCCTAAGTACGATTTCTGAATGGCTTCAAACTCTGAGATTGCTTGAGCACCATAACACAACTCAAAAAGTTTCTCATTTATAGATGGTCGGCTCCTACTGCTAGATAAAGGACCGGAAGCTCCCACCCCTGCCCAGGCAACACTGGCCATTGGCCACCGAGGCAAGCCACGCCCACATAAGAAGGTGGGGCCTGGAGGGTGCTTGGCTGAGGGCAGGGAATGTTGTTAGATTCTGACTAAGGACAACCGCACTGACTTTTGTAGCATCACACAAAGGTTCCGCCTTTGAGGGCACCTATCTGGGAGCAGTTTGCAGAAGAGCCCTGCCTGGGGTTGGGGCTCCTCCCAGTCAGAAACCCTATTGGAGAAGGGAGAACGTGTTTGGATATCATCAAGTAGTAAAAACATGTGGGTTTTTTTTTTTTTTTTTTTGGTTTTGTTTGCTCCCCCAGGCTCATTTCTGTCACTCTGGCTGCATTGTCAGAGAAGAACAAAATAAAACAGAGAGTAAAAGCTGATTCTATAATTAGTGCAGTTTCTTCACTGTTCATTCTCGATCTCCGGAGATCAATTAGCTTACTTTTAAGCTAAAAGGCATCTGAATAAGTGTTTAACCTGCATAGCAATTGATATTTAAAACAGACGAGGATAGGAGTGATAACATCTCCTGTTCTCTTCATCGCTGATCTTCCCCTACCTCACCTCTGCCTACTGCTGTTTCCTAATGGTCACTGGGGCAGCACTCTTTTCCTGGTGCTGGCCCCTCTTTCCTGCAGGTGCCTGGTTGGAGCACAGATACACTTCTACTTAGGTTATAGACAGACTCCCTCCACCATGCGACTAGCAGGGCCTCTCTGCAGCCACTTACCCACATGTCAGTCCACAGTCACTGACCCTCTCCAAGCAGAGGTAGGTCAGGATGTCTTTTCAGGGAGTCTTATCCTCGGTTTCCTCATCAGTGCTGGGAAGGGGTAACGAACTTCAGAAACCCAGTCCTCCTAGCTGGATGTCTTCATTGCTCATGGCCCTGTGGGCATTTGTATGTTGTCTGATTTGTCATGTAAATATCAAAGCCTGAACTGGAATTAGCTTCTTAAAATAAGCAGTGGAATGTGTGTGTGTGTGTGTGTGTGTGTGTGTGTGTGTGTGTGTGTGTGTGGTGTGTGTGTAAGCATTTACTTAACAATGTGCTTTGACAACCTCTAGTGCGTTAGACCCTGGGAAAGATGAGGAGGTACCTGAGTGACAAAGCTGTAGGCCTCATGCTGCAGGTGACAGACAGCCACAGAGTAGAGAGAGAATCGAGTGGGACACACACCCTGTCTTTACAGAGTGTCACCACATGGGGAAAGACACCCTCAGAGCTCAGGGGATGCCCTAATTCAGACAAGGGTGAGTGTTTGAGAGTTATTTGGAGAATGACCCCAGGAAGCAGCACCCTGAGATGCAGGGAAGCCAGGATAGGAAAGAAAAAGAACCAGGAGAACTCATAAGCTGAGGGGGCTGTACTAGGGAGCTCCTGCTGCTCTGGGTACCATCTTGTTGGAACCTCTGAGAAACTGTGTGTACTCAGCATAGATCTCCCTGGGGACGAGTAGCTACATGTCTGTTTACATCTTGCACCTCCTGGTTGAAGCTCCTTCTGGTCAGTGGCTGGCACTTGTAGCCTGTCCCCTCACTGGCCAAACCTTGTGCTTCTTAGAGGTCAGAGATAGAGAATGTGAAGGGGTGCAGATTTGATGTCTGCAGATGGCCTCCGGGTGGGACAAAACAAAGGCAGTGAATGCCATCCAGGCTCAGAACAGAATCAGGAGCCGGAGTAGGGAGGGTGAACTGGGAGGCTGAAAGGGCCATTCAGGCTGAGGAAAGTCATGAGGCAAAGGGCAGTTGGGGTGGGGTAGTCATGAGGAACGTGAGAAAGAAGGGTGACCTGCACTGGACTGAAGGGTTGAGGCTGGAGAGGGGGTCCAAGCCATTCAGGAGGGGCTCAGCCTTTCAGCTCCTTGCAGGCCTGCAGGAGGGTGAGCTCTGGGGCTGCTCTGTAGTCAGGAGAGGAGGTAGATGCCCTGCTTGTCTCCAGGAGGCCCATGTGGTAGGTCTAGATCTCCCGTCCTGCTGCCTTCCGGCAAGGACATTCACCGATCCCCAGGCCCCTCCGCAGCACCTGGTGCAGCCCTCTCCCCAGCAGCCAGGCTCTGGTTCCTCCGCTTGATGACAGCCCATCCCTCATCAGGGTCTCTGGGCAGCTCAGGAGCCTGCAGCCATCCTCTTGACGTGGTCGATGTCGCTGTATTTGACTTGTGTGTCCCCAAGTTGTACAGACAAAGCTCAGCATATCACCAGATCAATTAAAACAACTGCCACCAGGCCCCGGGACTCAATCAGGAGTACCCCCCTGGGACCTTAGGGGCGGGCACAGCCCTTCCTCAGAGCTGAACTGCCGCTTTTCCAGATACCGGAATCGCAGGTGAAGGCCCTCAGTCTCTATAACTGTAAGTTCCCACTCTTGCTGATTTA
Source organism: Rhabdomys pumilio (assembly GCA_030674055.1). Classification (NCBI taxonomy): domain Eukaryota; kingdom Metazoa; phylum Chordata; class Mammalia; order Rodentia; family Muridae; genus Rhabdomys; species Rhabdomys pumilio. The sequence goes on along the minus strand of JANHMN010000004.1, from coordinate 26,662,217 downwards.
TGCTGCTATGTCTGTGGAACATCCCGTGTGGTAAGCAGCGCCGGTGTTCCCATTTCTGACAAAGCAACAGGAGCACGAGGCCACAGCGAGAGCTGACCAAGGTCATGTGGGTGGAGGAGTGGTGGCACCAACTTAAGGTGACTTAACTGTATAACATCCTCAGTTAAGCCTTGGGGTCATCTTCGATACACCCTTTTCCCCTTTCCAGAGCCCACCCTCCCCACCTCTGCTCACCACTGGCCAGTTCTAGATTAGTAATCCGTATAGCACACACCTCCATCCTCCTTCATCTTTTCCCGCTGGCCCTGCCCACATACAAGCCCTTCTCATAGAGTTGGATCAAGGCCAGCCTCCCTGCATCTGGCGGCCATGCTCCTCCCACATCTGTACTCAGGGTAAGTCGCAGATTGCTTCTCCTGTGATGGCCATGGCCCGGTCTCTCCTGAGTCCCCTGCTGTTTCAAGCCATTGCCACAAGAAAGTTGGAGCCCTAGAGGGCTTTATTTGCAGCTTATAGCCATTTCCTGTCAGAGCCTTGAGCTCCTACAGTGCTGGGATGGATGCTTCTATTGCTCACCTGCACTATGCCCAGAGTTGTGGCCAGTAATTAGCTGTGTAGTAAATGAATATGTAAATGAGTGACTGAGGGAATGAATGAATGAATGAATGAATGGAAAGAAAGATACACATCCTGTCTCCTTTTCCAGAACAGCAGAAAGCCCATCCCTGGCATTCTCTGCTGGGTGCTTCCAGCCTTTCTAAACAGATATCCTTTAACTTCTGTTGGGACCATTGTAAGTACAAATTGAAAATGCATCACCTACGTGAATCCTTCCACACTGACTTGAAGCCCAGCACACAGGACACTGGTATATCAATCATTTCCCTCTTGCCAGTGAGTGCATCTGACTGACAACTGCCACTCGCTGCTTCCACCATCGAGAGCGTATGTATGGTGCCGTGTACCGTTATGCTAGGCCAAGGTCAAAATTCCAAGGCAGTTACTACTCAATGTGTCTTGCTCTCATGCGACCATAAACTTGACAAACTATTGAAAGTCAGTGTCATCAGCGTTGTGTCCAGCAGAGAAAGCTCACCACCGTATCCTTCTACTTGCTACCCTCCCTCCCCCAGACAGAGACAAGGACACAGAGAAGCTCCAAAAGCAAGTTGAGTTGGCACAAAGGGTGGCCTGATTTAGATCAGAGCCTGATTCTCCCAGACCATGGTGGTACAAAGAGCTGCAGGGGCTCTGGCAGGGAGAAGGGTGTCGGGATCAGGAGGGACAGGGAGAGAAAGGAAAAGAGGAGTTTGTAAAATCTCACTGATCAGCATCTCAGTTAATCTCTAGGACACCTGGGAAACTTCAGAAAGAGGGCAAAGTAGCCTGGACAGAAGGAGCAGGGCTGCTGCCCGAGGACCAGCCAGTCCCAGGGCGAATGCTAGAAACATGCGTGTCTCTCCTGGGCTCAGCTTCTAGACAGACAGCTCGATGCAGGCCATGTCTGCATCTCTCAGGCTCACTGTGTTCAGATACCTGTTGGCTCAGCTGCTTCTGCAAAGGCTGAATTAGAGGGAAACCTCAGTAAGAGGTTCAGCTTTTTGTCCCAACTGCCTGGAGACTCTCTGGGGCCATCTTGATTACAAGGAGGCAGAAATCTCCTCTTGGTCCTGTAGTCTTGATGATAAGGTACACAGAGCCAACAATAGTCTTCTATGATAGTATCTGCAGGCAGAGCACACTGGACTACGCTATCATAAGGTCTTCATGTGGGAGACAAGAGATTCTACCACATTGGTACATTCTTAGGGGTTTAAAACGCAATCTTGAAAATCTAGGAACTGGGCTGAGGAGAGAGCTCAGTCAGTAAAATTCTTGACATGCAAACAGGAAGAACATGTCAGTACATGTGGAAAGGCCAGTGTGGCATGTATTTATAATCCCAGTTAGGGTTTCGTGGCTGTGAAGAGACACTATGACCACAGCAACTCTCATAAAGAAAAACATTTAATTGAGGCTAGTTTCCAGTTTCAGAGGTTTAGTTCATTATTATCATGGCGAAAACACAGCAGCATACAGGCAGACATGGTGCTGGAGAAGGAGCTGAGAGCTCTACAATCGAGCACAGGAGACTGGGCATAGCTTGAGCATAGGAGACATCAAAGCCTACCCCCCACAGTGACACACTTCCTCCAACAAGACCATGTGTTTTCCAACAAGGCCATAGCTCCTAATAGTGCCATTCCCGATAGGCTGAGCATTCAAACACATTACTCTCTCTATGGGGACCATTCCTATTAAAATCAACACACCCAGTGATGAGCCAGAGACCAGCAGAGCCCTGGACTGGCTGGTCAATCAGCCAAGCCCACTTGATGAGTTCCGGGCCAATGGGAGATCCTGTCTCAAAATAAGATGAACAGTGTTCCTGAGAAAGACATCCAAGGCTATCCTCAGGCTTCTGTGTGCACACATACCCACAAACACCCACACCAATCGAATCCACAATGTTTCTGAAAACATGCTCTAACATAATGAAGGAGGAAGGAGCAAGATTGAAGTCTGTCTAGCGACTTAGAGAATTCTGTCCCTCCTTTCCCTTCTGCCCTGGGTCAGGGGTGAAAGGTGAGAGTGTTTTACATGCTGTGCAGGGTGGAACCCGCATAGCTGCAGAGCTGCTTGCAGCTGTGACCCCCTGCCTTCTCAGATTTGAGGGACATCCAGCTGATAAAGCACTGCCCACAGAGCAAGCCTTTTGGTAGCTTCTGCTGATTTCTGTGGTGTGGCTTCTCTGGCTCTGGCTGCCTTCAAGCTGCCTGCCAGCAGTATAAGCTCTGGATTCAAAAACCCCTGATGATTTAACTCCTGCCTCTCAAAAACGGGCAGAAGCCAGCCTTGCCACATCTCTGTCTTTGGTGGCAGAAGAGAATTTGCCACTTAGTCATACTAACACTATACTTAATGCTCCTGGTCCTTTATTTTCCTCTTGTATAAAACAGGCAACACTAGTCTCTGTCTCTCAGGGTTGTAGAGGTCTCTGGGACTGTTTGACAAAAGAGGGTTGAGACTAAGTGTGTTCCTCTTGCACAATCTGTTTCTGTCAGGACTGTCATTTATTTTACACACTGGGTTTTTAGGAAAAGGCTTATTTGAAGACAGTGTCCCAGCTGTGTCCCAAGCCACTCGTGCTCATTTCTTCTGGGACACCATACACACACACACACACACACACACACACACACACACACACACACACAAACCCTATCCTATTTCCTCAGCGGCCCTGGTGTCATTGCTCCATTTTATTAAAGCAGAAAGCAGTGACAATTATTTTCATAATGAACTGGCTCTTCAAATTAATGCCAATTACACTATGCAATCATGATTAAGATTGTGCATTAATCAACGGTGCCAACCTACTTATTAGCCTCTTTAAATACTGCTCGTGAGGAATGTATGGGAAGGGAGAGAATGGAGATGAGCCAGGGGAATCCGGGAGCTGTCTCCAAGTGAGGCAGGAGCACTCTTCAGAAGACAAAGCCCAAAGGAGCTTGTGCTCCGCAGAGGCGGAGCTTGTGCTCCACAGGGGCGGGGCTTAGATCAGAACCCAGCCCACCAGACACCTGGGCTTCTGAAACCAAGTTCTGCAGAGGGTGGGAACACCAAGAAGGGAGAGAGTAGAAGGGGACCCTTGACTGTTTGTGCGTGGATAATATTAGAATCCTTCTTTTTCCCCAACTAAAGAGAAGTGAAGTTGGCACCTCCCCTCAAAGTGTCACCTGGGTCATAGGTCAGATGGATGCAGGGCCTGAAGCAGGGACAAAGTTCTATGGTGTTTATAGAGTAGAAGGATGAGTAAGGTAGGTTAGCGGAAGCCTGGGGGAATGAGGTAGCCTGAGCTAGGGTTTGGCATTTTATTGAAACATCTTTGGTATCTGGGGGTGCCTTCATGACAGAGTTGGGTCACTGCAACAAACATCTGCTGGCCCAGTAAGGTAGAGATATTTGCTCTCTGGACCTCTGCAAGAAAAGACTGTCAACACCTGCCCTGGGATGTGGAATGTCAAATTCCTCTCATTTGTCTAAATCACACTGTTTCCTCCTGTGATGGCTGCCTTTTGAGACCTCAGCACGTCAACACGCTCACTTTGCTGGTATAGTTCTTCCTCAGAGCAGTCATGCTTTGGGTGTGCACCCTACTCTGTGCATGGAAAAGCAAGACTTGGGAACACGGAAGAATTTCTTCTGGTGGAGATGGCTGGGTCTGAGCAAGGCATGCTGTCTCTGAAACCTACTTGTGTGTAAGAATGGAGCACATACATGCCAGCTGCCCACTGGCCATGGTCAACCATGGAAAACAGGACCGTGATGATGAGGGTCCAGTGGCAGGCCGGCACAGGGCAGATGTCAGCAGGTTTTCACAGAGCTGAATGACAGAGGCTTACTACCTTTGTGGAGTCCTGCCAAAAAGGGCTGTGTCCCGCAATCTTAGGATGGGGGGGGGGGGGGGGGGGGGGGGATTCTTCTGATATGAAGCAACCAGACTCTAGGAACTCTTGGCTTTGTTTTGTTTGTTTGTTTGTTTTTCCAAAGAAGGGTTCTCTGTGTAGCTTTGGCTATCTCAGAACTCACTTTATAGACCAGGCTGGTCTCAACTCCAGAGATCTGCCTGCCTTTGTCTCCGAAGTGCTGGGATTATTTTTGTTTTTAAGTTTGCTTTAAAAAAACATCTTATTTGGTATTTATTCATTTGTTTGCTTTTGCATTAAGCATATATGTGCATGTGTGGGCAGAGGCCAGAAGAGGACTGACTTCCGGTGTTCTACAGTCAGTCTCTGACTCATTCCCTTGATACAGGGTCTCCCACTGAGCCTGGAACAGACTCTAGTGAGCCCCACACCTGCAACAATGAAGTCCCAGTTCTGACTTTGCACATAGATGCAGGACTCAAATTCAAGCATAGCAAATGTTTCTTCCCACTGAGCCATCTCTTCAGCACGTTCACTGTGCACACGTGTACACACACACACACACACACATTCACACACACACACACACACACACAAACACACTTTGTAAAAATATTTTGAAGCAACAGTACATATTTGCTATAAATAATTTGGAAAACCTCAGAAAATGTGAAGATCAAAATAATCCATTAACCCCTTGCACACAGACTTAGTCGGCTGTAACATTGGGGTACAAATCCAGCTTTTTTTTTTTTATTCTGTAGCTATAAATAATATTTTAAACCTGATTTTTATTTGATCATATGATAGTATTTGCAGCGTTTTGAGGGAAGGCGATGGCTGCCTTCCATGCTCTTAAACCTTCTTTAGGAGCGTTTTAAAGCCTCTCTTACTCTCCAGTTCTCTCCTCGACACGGAAGGCTAGCCAAACAACAGCAAAAGCACAGGCTCCATTACATTTTTTACTTTCTAGAAAGTACCACTGTTAACATTTTGGTGTGTGTCCTTCTGGTGTGTCCTTTTTTATTTTAATTGGAATCGCATTAAATTTATAAATTAATTTGAAGAGAACTGACATCTTTACAATATTGAGCCAGCCCTTCCGGAAGTAAGTTATGTCTCCCCATTTATTCAAGTCTTCTTTTATGTCCCCCAGTAAAGTTTTGTACTTGGCTTGATGGAGGAATTGCACATTTATTGTAAGGCATTTTACTATTTTTTTTTCTGTTGCTTTTGTGAGTAGGGTCCTTTTTATTCCTTGCAATTTCTTGCTGTTTATGGCCGAGGCACAGGGAGGTTGTATGTTTTGGGTTATTCCTATCCTGGCCCTTGAGTGTGCTCCGGGCTCGGTGGCTTCCGTTTTCATCTGATTTCCTTGAGTTTTTGAGAGAACTGTAATAAGTATCATCTGTAAGTTGTGTGTGTGTGTGTGTGTGTGTGTGTGTGTGTGTGTGTGTGTGTGGTGTGTGTTTGTATGCTTGTGTGTGTGTTAGAGATATGCATGCATGTGCACATGGGTGTATATCAATGCATGGAGACCAAAGTAGGTGATAAGTTATATTTCATTAAACCCGGAACTCGGGTTTTTGGTGCTCTGTTCTGTTTTGGCTAGGCTGGAGGCCAGCCAGCCCAAGCTATCCTATGATCTCCTTGCCTGCTTCATTTGCTCCACTCCAGTGATGAGGTTACACTGGTCCTGGGAATGTAAATTGGTCTTCCACTTGCACAGCGAGAGCGGTTACCTACTAAGCCATCTCCTCAGCCACTCTGAGTAAAGTTAGCTGCGTCTTTTCTGGTGGTGAAGCCTCCAGTCTGTTGCATCTTGTTCAGACTGTAACCTTTTGATCATGAAGACCGTGTCATGCTTCTAGAGAGATCAGCCAGCTGCGTTTGACCATTTATTGATCCAGTAAGCACATAAACGGTGCTGTGGTGACTCTGGAGACGCAGAAGGACACAGAGAAGGACCCGTCACCATCTTTCTTCTCAACTCGTTTCGTGCTTGTGTGAGGTTTATGCTCATTCACGCAGGTTCACAAGTGTGTGTGTCCTTAGGTGTTAAAACTGGTGGGCTAACGTCCTCTGCGGAGGGATGGATTTGCTCTTCAATCTTTAGCATGCTATTTCCCTTGATCTCCTTTTTATCTTTTATTACTTTTATTTATCTTAATATTTATTTGTTATCAATTGTTTTATTTAATTATTTATAAATTTATTTATTAAATTTAATAAAATGTATTTATTATTTATTTTATTTATCTTGTGTCAGGTATGCGTGTGTACATGTTCACGTTCATATACAAGCACATGCTTGTGTGTCTATGTGGAGGTCAGAGGACGAACTCAGGTGTCATTCCTCAGGGTCTGTCCACCTTCTTTCGACAAGGTTTCTCACTGGCCTGAAATTTACCTACTGGTCTGGGCTGGCTGGCTGGCCATGGAGCCCCATGGGTCTCAGCCTTCCCAGGACGAGTATGACAAGCCTGCACCATCAAACCTTTAGTTTTGGAAAGCAGCCTTTGTTGTTTGCTATATGCCATCCAGGGATTGAACTCAGGATTGCAAGGCAAGCATTTTACTGGCCGAACTACCCCACCCCACTCCACCCCGCCCCTGTTTGTTTCTCTATTCAATAGACTTTAATTTGAGCGTGTGGTTCGGGGTAAGGTTTGCTCTCAGTATTGAACACTATGAGTCTGACAAATCCATAGTGACATGAGTTCACCATTGCAGTGTCATGCAGAACAATCTCAGTGCCCTAAAATGCCTCTCTGCTTCCTCCTACGCAGCTCTCTTCACTCCCACCCCCCAATCCCTGGGGACCACTGACCGTTTTGGTTTTTTTACAATCTCCACATGATCCCTTCCCAGAATACTGCTGGAATGTCCAGTTTGCAGCCTTTTTCAGGCCGGCTTCTCTGTGTAAGATGCGCCTAAGTTTCTTCTATCGTCTTGTCAATCGTTTCATGGTTTGATGTAAGAGGAGGCTAACATCTCACTGTGTGAACATCCCTGCTTCTTTGTCTATTCACCTAGTGAAGAGCATCCTGGTTGCCTCCCAGTTTGAACAACCTTAAATAAAGCTGCTGTAAACACCTTTGTACAGGCTTCTAAGTGGACTTAGGTTGCCAGCGCCTTTGGGTAAATTCCAAAGAGCACAGCCACTGGATTGAATGACAAGCACATGTTTGATTTTCTTGAGAGGCTAAGGCAGGAATGTTGGGTTGTTATGAGTTTGAACCCAGCCTGGGCTACATAATGAGTTCCAGGCCATAGGATGAGACTTTGAAGAGTAAAAAAAGTATATTGAGTCTCCCCCTCCCCCATCCCTGAGACAGAGTTTCGATGTATAGCCCTAGCTGTCCTGGAACTTACTCTGTAGACCAGGCTGGCCTCGAACTCAGAAATCCGGCTGCCTCTGCCTCCCAAGTGCTGGGATTAAAGGCATGCACCACCATTGCCCAGAGAGTATATTGAGTCTTAATAATCAACAGGAATCAGAGTTCTGCATCCCCTCCGTCAGGGCTGTTCCTATTGCTCCTCATCTCCACCAGTATTTGCTATCGTCAGGGTGTCGCTTCCCTTCCTTGTTGCTGTGACCAAATATCTGACAGGAAGCACCTTAAGGGAAAAAGGCTTGTTTTGGCTTGCGAATTGAGATGTGGCCCATTGTGGCCGGAGAGGCATGGCAGTGTAGGATTGGTGGTTAGATCGCTGCACCCAGGGTCAGCAAGCAGAGAGAGTGAAATGTTAGGGCTCAGACCCAGTCTTTTCTCCCCCTTTGATTCTGTCAAGCTCTCCAGGCTAAGAATGGTGTCCACCAGGTTTAGGTCTCCTCTTCCTCCTCCTCTTCCTCTTCTTCCTCCTGTCTCCTCCTCCTCTTCTTCTTCTACCTCCTCTTCTTTCTCCACCTCTTTCTCTTCCTGCTCCTCTTCCTTCTCCTCTTCTTCCTCCTCTCCTTCCTCCTTTTCTCTTCCTCCTCATCTTCCTCCTTTTCTTTCTTCTTCCTCCTCCTTCTTTCTTCCCCTCCTTTCAAGAAAGGGTTTCTCTGTGTGTAGTCCTGGCTGTCCTGAAACTCACTCTGTAGACCAGACTGGCTTCAAACTCAGAGATCCACTTGCCTCTGCCTCCTGAGTGCTGGGATTAAAGGCGTGTGCCACCCCACTGCCACCCTGCAGGTCGTTTCTCTCTGGAAACACTCTCAAAGGCACATTCAGAGATGTGTCTCCTAGGTGACTCTAAATCCAGGCAAGCTGACAGTTAAGATGAGCCATCCCAGCCAGTGTTCTGGATTTTGGCTATGCTCATAAACATGCTATAGTTTCCATTTGTATTGCAAGGATGCTATAGGGCAGTGTCTTTTTCTTGGCCTGCTCACCTTCTGTGCATCTTCTGTGATAAGCTGCTTGTTACTATCTTTGGCCCATTTTTATGGGTTTTTTTTTTTTTTTACTTTCAAGTGTGTTTTGGATAACAGTCCTTTAGATTGAGTCCAGCCTATCCAGTCTTTGTTTTATGGAGCGGGCCTTTGATGTTATATTAAAAAGTCATTGCCAAAGCCAAGTCTAAACTTCATTCTTGTGACCTTCTATGGTGTCATAGGTCGCACGACTCATTTTGTGAAAGATGTAGGATCCATGTGGAGATCTTTTTCTTTTCACACTGATATACAGGCATATGTTATCCGTGGCAAAGATCAGGCTCGTGTTTTAAGTTACCCCTTTGACTTTTTTAAAATCAGTTTTGTTGTCTTATTCAAATAGATCCTATACAAATTTTTCTAGATTTAGTAAATATTCCTTTTCTTTGATTGCTAATGTGGGTAGTAGAGTGAGTTTTTTAATTTTTCAAATCACTTTTTTTTTGCTAGTTTATAGGAAAAAGCAGTTGACAACGTTTGAATGCTTGGGCTAAGAGCCCTTAGTATGACGTCTGCATTGTCTATTCATGTCATAGCATGTCTCAGAATTTATTCCATTTTATAACTGAGTAATACTGTCTTGTATATAGGTACCACAGACTGCTTAGCATCTCATTCTGGTGCACAGCTTGGCTTTCCCTTGTGATTTTACTATAGTGAGTAAAACACCTATTCACATGGGTGTACAGATCCCTGCTTATGTCCCTGCTATCCTTTGGATATATTCCTATGCATGGAATGGCTGGGCCATATCCTAATATAATAATTCTACTTCCGCAATACTGCTCTACAGAGTAGCTGGACCATTTATATCTCTACTAACAGGATACACGAGCCCCAACTTTTCCAACCCTTCATCTAATTCATTGCTTCATAAACACGTTTTTGTATTGATTTTATTTTATTATTAAAACTGCATCTAGGTGCGTATTGTCTGTGTGTGGCAGGGAGTGTGTGCATCGTGGAATGCACACGTGCAGGTGTCACAGGACAACTTGTGGGAGTCAGTTCTTCATCCCACCACGTGGATCCTGAGGATTGAACTCAGGTCGCCATGCTTGCGACAAGGGTGTTTACCAGCTGATCCATTTCACCAGACTATTTCAGCAGCGTTTTTAAGAGTGTCTGTCTTAAGGCTGTGAGACAGCTATGTCACTTTGATTTTAATTGGCATTTCCCTAGAGATTAGTGATGTTGAACATCTTTCAGGTGCCTTGTTGGCCATTTCTGTATCTTCTTTGAAAAACAAAGTGCCTGTTTAAACCTTTTAGCCACTCTGTCAGTCAGACTTCCTATCCTTACTTATACATAGATTTATATATTTTTTAAACCTTTATTTTACGTGTGTCTTAATTGGAGTTTCTATTGCTAGGATAAAACACCACAACCCAAAGCGATTTGAGGAAGAAAGGGTTTATTTGACTTTATATCCTAAATCACAGTTCATTGAGAGAAGCCAAAGCAGAAACTCAATCTGGGTGGAAACCCACAGTCAGGAGCCGAGAGAGGCAAAATCAGAGCAGAGGCCATGGAAGGCACTGCTTGCTGGCTTGCTCCTCATGGCTTGCTCAGCCCGCTTTCTTAGAGAACCCAGGACCATCAGCCCACTGGAGGAGGCATTGTTCAGAATGGACTAGGCCCTCCCCCATCAATCCCTCATTAAGAAAATGCCCTCCAGGTCTGCCTACAGCCTAATCTTATAGAGGCATTTTCTCAGTTGAGGTTCCTGTCTCTCAGATGACTATAGCTTGTGTCAAGCTGGCATGAATCTAGCCAGGACTGTATGTATTTGTGCTCTGCCTACATGTATGTCTGCACACTATGTACATGCAGTATGGAGGCCAAAAGAAGGCATTGGCTCCCTTGAGACTAGAGTTACAGTGAGCTACCACGGAGGTGCTGAGAACCCAACCCAGATCCTCCAGAAGGGCATAAGTGCTCTTAACCACTGAGCCATCTCTCTAGACTCCTGTCTTTATTTAATTGCCTAAGGAAAACACCTTAAAGAAGGAAGGAATTATCTTGGCTCAGAGCATTAGAATTTCAGTTCATGATTGGTTGTTTCCGTTGCCTCGGACCTGAGGTGAGGTGAGGCTAAGCATTTGGCAGTGAAACAAAGCAGTTCACATCATGGCCGACAGGAAGCAGAGAGGGTCCAGGAAGTGACAAAGACAATATATAGCCCAAGGGGTCATCCTAGTGACCTACATCCTCAAGCAAGGTCACAGCCCCTAAAGTTCCCAGCATCACCAGCTGGGTATTAGATGTCAACCAATGGGCCTGATGTGGGGGTGGGGGCAGCAGAAGGAGCATGGAATATTAAAATCATAACATCCAGGTTTTTAAAAACTGATTTATTCATTTTACTTTGTGTATGTGTATTTTTGCCTGTAAATGACGTATATACATTTGTGTGCCTGGTGCCCAAGGAGCTTGGAAAAGGGTATTTGATCCCCTGAAATTAGTTACAAATGGCTGTGAGCTGCCTTGTAGGTGCTGGGAAATGAACCCTAGTCCTCTAGAAAAGGAGCCAGTGCTCTTAACCACTGAGCCATCCTCCAGGTTCGTAGCATCCAGCTATAAATTAGGTTTTCGTTTAGGTGTTTTAGAAGTTCACTGTATATCCTGGGTATGCAATCTTTTGTCCGTTTTGGTGGCTCAACATTCAACAAGCTCCAGGTTACTTTTCACACTCTTCCTTGTGTACCTAGGTGCATACTTAGTTTGTTGTTTTGTTTTGTTTCCATGAAGTTCTATTTGTCTAGTTTATCTTCCGTTGCCAATGCTTTTTCCATTAGTATCTAAGAAAACCGCTGCCAAATCCCATGCCGTAATGCTCTTGCTCTGGCCCTGTTTCCTTCTACAAGTCTGGTTTTAGACCTTATATTTAGTAAGTAGAAAGTTTGAAATTAGGAACTGGGAGTTTTCTAAATTTGTTCCTTGTCAGGACTGCATAGGTTATTCAGAGTTCAGTGAGTGTCTGTGTTGATTTTAGGATGGAGTTTTCTGTTTTAACAACAATAAACAAACATCAGGGGTTTGACCGGATTGCATTGACTCTGTAGATTGGGGCAATATTGATACCTTGATATCATGATGTCCTGCTTATACCCATAGGTAGGGTGTGTTTCTCTTTATTTACATTTCCTTTAACTTTGTTCAGCAATAATTTTGTACTTTTCATCATCAAAGTCTTTTATCTCCTTGGTTAAGTCAAATTACAAGTATTTCACTGTCTAAAAAATTATTAGCACGGGGTCTGGAGAGACAGCTCAGTGCTTAAGAGTGTATGCCACTCTTGAAGAGGGCTGGAGTTTGGTTCCTACATCTATATGGGCTGTCACACAACCTCCTGGAGGTAACTCCAGCCCCAGGGGATCTGACAACCTCTTCTGGACTCTGCTGCCATTAGCACATTTGCACATGTGTGTGAGCACGCACACACATGTATGCACATGCACACACACATGCTTGGGCCTGCATATACACATAATTAAAAACAAATATTTTAGATCTTATGGATACATTTTTATACTTTTGGTGACGTTGGAAGTGGAGTTGTATTTATAATTTTCTTCAGATGATTCATTATTAATGTATAGAAATGCAGCTTCATCATCTTGACTTAATATTCTACTTTACAAAACTTACCAGTTCTAAAGGTTTTTATGAAGTATTTAGATTTCCAACATACAAAATCGTATCTGCATAGAGAGATAATATTATCCTTTCCTTTCTAACTCAGGTGCCTATTTCTTTTTCTTGCTTTTGCAGATGCATCGTAGACACTGATGTTAAAGCCATAACTATTTTGTATAGTTAGGTTAATAATTCCTTGTTTCTAGAAACCCTGTCTCGAAAAACCAGAAAAAAATAAAAAAAAAATAAAAAATTCCTTGTTTCTCGCTGTTTCTCTGTCTGCTGTATTTTAGTTTTCTATTCTTTATCCGCCTTTTACTTTGTCAAACAGATTTTATGATTCTAGAACCTTCCATCTCTTAGAGTGTCAACTGTACTCTCTAATACAATGGCTCTCAGCCTTCCTAATGCTGTGACCCTTTAATATAGTTCCTCGTGTTGTGGTGGCTCCCTTTCTCAGGGTTTTTCTTGCTGTGAACAGACACCATGACCAAGGCAACTCTCATAAAGGAAAACATTTAATTCGAGCTTCTTACAGTTTCAGTCCATTATCATCGTGGTGAGAAAATGGCACCATGCAGGCAGACATGGTGCTCGAGGAGCCAAGAGTTCTACATCTTCATCTACAGGCAGCAGGAGACTGTGCACCACACTGGGTGTAACTTGAGCATCTAAGAGCTCAAAGTCTCCCCTGACAGTGACACACCTCCTTCAACAAAGTCACACCTCATGATAGTGCCACTTCCTACGGGCCAAGCATTAAAATGCATGAGTCTATAGAGGCCATTCCTATTCAAACCACCACACCCCCCCAACCATAAAATTATTTTGTTGCTACTTCTGTAATTTGCTGTTATGAATCATATCAGATATGCAGGATATCTGATATGCCATTGGTGTAAAAGGTCATTCAATTCACCCCCACCCCCAAAAGGGCTCCTGAACCACAGGTTGCAAACAAACCTTGGTTGCTGCAAGGTTCGAAAAGCACATTTACAACTAATACACACTCTTTCCCAAGTAACAAGCTAGTAGCTTCTTATGGCAATTCTCCCGTCCATCCTGGCATCTGTGATACCATTTATTTGGCTTATAAATAAGAGTGTGTGTGTGTGTGTGTGTGTGTGTGTGTGTGTGTGTGTGATTTTAACCATTTCAAATAAGCAGTTATTTGTTAAATCAATTCAGAATGAGAAAAAAGTAATTTTGCCTTCATTTAATTTCTCCTTAGTGTTTTTCATCCTCTGTTTTGGTCCTCATTTTCGACCTACATCATTTTCCTCTTCTCTCTAAACACGTTTCCTGAAGTGCAGGTCTACTGTAAATAAATTCCTTTCATTTTAGCTGTTATTTCTCTTCACATTTGAAGGATAATTTGTCCAAGTTAACAGTTCTGGGTTGGTGTTTATTTCCTTCTGCACTTTAAATATTTCACTCCACTTTTTTCTTAACAAGGTGGTCTCGGGATGTCAAATATAATTCCATCTTTGCTAGTTGGTATAGAAGGTGTGTTTTTCCTCTGTATTCTGACAGGATTTTTTTCTGACAGAATTCTTTTTTTTTTCTTTTTTCTTTCTTTCTTTCTTTCTTTCTTTCTTTCTTTCTTTTTAATGTATATGGAGACACTGTCACTGTCCTCAGACACACAAGAAGAGGGCATCAGATCCCATTACGATGTGGTTGCTGGGAATTGAACTCAGAACCTCTGGAAGAACAGTCAGTGCTCTTAACCGCTGAGCCATCTCTCCAGCCTGACAGGGTTCTTTTTAATCTTTCCCTTTCTGCTATTTGAAAATGGTATGGTATGCCTCAGGGTCAGGGGTCATCAGACATGAGGTTTCCCAAACATCCTAAACCTTTGGTTGAGTGTTAGACATTAATTTGAGAGACGTTTTTTAGCAATTATTATGTTAATTATTTCTTCTTCTCACAACTCTCTCCTGAGATTCCCCCCTTTCTTTTTTTAACCTGAAGCAACCTGAGGTTCTCAGATATTGTGTCTTATTGCTTTCTCCTCCCTGTGCCTACCTTCAGTTTTTGGGTTTGAATATTTCTACCCAGTTTTCCTCAAGCTCACAGTCAGCCTGCCAGCAGTCTGTGCCCAGCATCTTCATTTCTGTCACAGTGCTTTGCTCTCTGGCATTCTGTTTTATCTCCTTTTCCCAAAAGTTCATCATCTTCTATGTTGTCCACTTTGCTCTGAGAGCTCTTAGCATATTGACACGGTTGTTTTGAATTCCTAGTGGGAGAGTCCCAACATTCTTGTGATCTCTGTGTTTGATTCTGATACTTGTGTATCTTTTTTCCTAGTGTGTGTATGTAATGTTTTCCAATCCTGTGATTAGGATCAGTCTCTCTCTTTCTCTCCTTTCTTCCCCTTCCTTCCTTCTTTTCCTTCCCCTCTTCGATGTTTTTAGTTTTTATTTTGTTTTCTGTGTGTGCATGTATTTGTGCCCTACAGGCGTGCTTGCACACATATGCACACACACGTCGAGACCTGAGGCTGATGTTCAAAGTCTTCCCCAACCACTCATCTCATCCACTGAGGCAGATCCTCTGACTCTGGCTCTGGCTCTGGCTCTGGCTCTGGCTCTGGCTCTGGCTCTG
>JANHMN010000004.1:26571153-26647072 GCA_030674055.1 Rhabdomys pumilio | reverse complement strand
GGCTCTGGCTCTGGCTCTGGCTCTGGCTCTGGCTCTGGCTCTGGCTCGTCAGCTTATTCCAGGAATCTCCTGTCTCTGCCTCCTCAGTGCTAGAATTGCAGGAGAGCTGCCATTCCCTCCTGGCTTAGACATGGGTGCTGCAGATCTGAGTTCTAGTCCTCCCACTGTGAGGCAGACACTTTTCCTGCAGACTTTCCCAGACCCAGGATGAGTCATTTAGTGAGCCTGAGCTTTTCTTCCAGCACCAATGACCCCTCTCAAGTATTTCTCTCTTCCACCCCCAGGTGAAGCGTGAGAGTCTGAATCTTCTTCCCCTCAGGTCCCCTAGGGTCTCCTCAAGCTCCAGTAGCGTAGGCTTCACTTAACTAATTTCCTTTGAGACAGACCTTTTAAGGAAGAAGAAAAATCTTTGACATGTTTTAAAATGGTTCCTGTTGCCTTCCACTGTTGAATGCACGTGGGAATTTCTCCATCCCAGGGTTCACTGTGACAACCTGGAAAGGCTCAAGGCGTGGAACCCAGAAATGTGGGACCTGGTAAATGGTTCTTGCTGCAGGTTTTGTCCCGTGGCTTAGCTACAATGAGTCTCCAACAACATGTCAATTCCAATTTGTGTTTTCCTACTGGATCTCATGATGGTTTCTGCTCCCAGGGTCTCTCTCTACTTCTGCATCCTTTCCTCATAGGTGGAACAAAATTCCTGACAGAACAATGTAGTAGAAGAAGGCTTTATTTTGGCTTACAGTTTTATGGTGGTGGTGGTAGGTGAGGAGTGGGGCGGGGGAGAGGAGTGGGGCGGGGGAGGTGTTAGCATCTGGAACTCCATCTGTGGAGGCAGGAGCTGGTAGATCACATGTTATATCTCTGGGTCAGATCAGGAACCTGGAAGCTAAGACCTCAGGCTGGAATTGGGGCCAGCTATAACCTATCCCTATCTCTATGGTCCTATGCCTGATAGCCAGGCCCTATATCTATACAAAAGATTTTATAGATTCCCAAAATAGCGCCACCAACTGGGGGCTGAGTATTTAAGTACATAAGTCTGCAGTTTCCATTAAGGATTCAATATACTGTGATACTCAGGTCTCTCTGGCCACTTTGGAAGAAATGGTTGCGTTGGGGCTTCATGCTTATAGACTCAAGAAAAGTTGTCATTAGATGGTATGGTGAGTTTTCACCAAGTTTTTCATATGACAGACCAGAAACTGAAAGCCACATTTTTTTTCCTTTTAATTCTCCCAAATAATGAAAACAACCCAAATACCCATGAGCTGGCAGATGGATAGACTGCGGTGCATCTATGCTCAGCAGAGATATTTATTACTGCTGCATGCTACACATCGATAAACCCAAACACACTGCGCACTAGAAGCCAGACCCAGAAGAACACCTACTGTGTGATTCTATTTGCATGAAATGTTTAGGAAAAAAAAATATTTGGAGACAAAAAGCAAATTAGTGGTTTCCTGGGGGGAAACCAGTGGTTTCGTTTTCAGTGAAATGACCATGGGGGTATTATGGGATGGTGGAGAAGTTCTGAAATTGGGCTGTGGTCTGCTCAAATGACTTCTTACTCAAAACCACCATATACCCAAAGCAGATCAGTTTTGTGGAACACCAACAATGTCTCAGGAAAACTCACTACTGAAAGAATAAAGTCTTGTCTATAAACACATGGCAGTGGCTCAAGCCCACCCGATTCTGTTCCACTCTTCTTCCCTTACTGCATTTCCTCACCACTGCAGCAGCAGACACATCACAAACATTTCCACATCGCTATGATTTTTGAAAGTAGCTGCACATGGTAGTGCATGCCTTAAGTTCCAACACTTGGGAAGCAGACGCAGGGGGATCTCTGAGTGTGAGGCCAGCCTGGGTTACAAAGTAAGTTCCAGGACAGCCAAGGCTATACAGAGAAACCCTGTCTCGAAAAAAAAACCCAAACAATAATAACAACAAAAAACTTTAAAAAATAATTTCAGAGAATCATAATAAAATTACATTACTTCCTTTTTCTCTTTCCTCCCTCCACACCTCCTATAAACTTTCTTTACTCTTTCTCAAATTCATGATCCCTTTTTCTTTAATTATTACACACACATGTGAACACTTCACACATGTATATTCCTAAATATAGAACTATAACCTGCTCAGTCCATGTAATATATATTATATATTATATATTATATATCATATATCATATATCGTATGTCGTATATATCATATATCATATAACTGTATATTTTATATTATATAATATATATGTATATATGTATGTGTCATATATATGTGTATATATATATGACACACACACACACACAGATGTATGTTTTCAGGGCTGACTCTTTGGTATTGGATAGCCGATCTGTGCACCCTTCTCTGAGGAAGACTATTTCTCGTGCTCTCAGCACTCCTCAGTCGCCTGTGCTTCTTGTCTAGGGTGAAGGCCTGGAGAGATTTTCTTCTTCCACGGTAGCATGTCTGACAAGGTCACAAGCTTGTTCGGGTCTTGCTTAGGCAGCCATGTTTGTGAAACTTCTTGGGTCTAGCTTCTCCGACATTTCTCAGAGACATCACCTCCTGGCCCCCTGGCCCCTTCTGTCTCCTCTTCTGCAGTGATCCCTGAGTGTTAGGGGCAGACCTTTGCTGAGGTTGTATCCGTTGTGACCGAGCACCACAACCCTGCATTTTGATTGGTTGTAGTTTTCTGTAATGGCCTCCATCTGTTACAAAGAGAAGTTTCTCTGATGAGGAATCATATCATTAAAGTTTTACAGTTCCACGGATATACATGGCTTACCATCCCCTGGTTGGGTATTTCTAGATGTTCTCCATACATGGCCGTTGGGAATAGGAGTGTGTACCATTTTTCTCTGTCTGTCAAGAAAGAAGCAGATGCCCATGTGTTTTCCTCTGTCTTCTCCCTCGGCCCATCAGAGGAGCTGCACTGGCGTCTTGTTAATTTCCACAGGAAGAGTTTATTAAATTAGGAGGAAAGGTGACACCTATCTCCATCCACTGATAGCATTTTTTTTTTCTTAATGAATACCCAGACTTTCCACTTTGCACCTGCTTACACTGGGGCATCTCTTTTTCGCGGATTCTAAGTGCTTTTTATAATATTAACTTTTGTGCTACTGTCCAGCTTTAGCCTCTTGCCATTCAAAGTTGTCTGTGATGATTTTGCTGCAGAGAAGTCTAGTGTTACTTCCCTGAAGTTACCAGTCTTTCTCTCACATTTTCTGACTTTACTGAAATGCTAAAGCAGGCTTCTTCCACCCCAACATTATACACGACTTTCTGTTTTTGGCAGTTTTATAGTGTTTTCTTTCACCTTTCTCTTATTTTCTTGTTAATCTTTAATTCATCTAGAATTAGAATGTATTAATATTAGAATCTAGAGAACCAGGCATGTAGAGAACTTGCCTAGCATGTATGAAATCCTTGGCTCCGTCCTTGTACAAAAAAATAAAAAAATAAAAAAAAAGAAAGAAAGAAAGAAAAAGAAAAAAATCTGAAATCCCCAAATAATAGAATAATTGTCAGAACACAATCAATGAATAATTCATTCTTTTGCTGCTGTGAAACACCCTTCTCATTCATGTTTTAGATACTTGTCTCTGCCCGAGCTCTCTCTACAGCTTTTATCTCGTTCTCTTGATCCTCCATGTCTTTAGACGCTATTACAACACTGTTTTAATTATTTTGGCTTAATGATATATTTTAAAATCTGATACTAATGCAAGCCACCTTTCATCATTCCTGTAAAGACATTTTTCGGTCATTATCTAATGTTGAGTCTTCACATTTAAGAGTCATTTCCCCAAGTACATGAGAAGTCTTTCTGTGGTCGTGACTCGAGTTGAAATAAACTGAAAAAATGACTTTGGGGAAAACTGAGACCCAAAACTTTACTTCCGAAGGAACAGCAGCATCAGGGCTACGTGTGTCTGTCTCTCTGACTCGTGGTTTGTTTCACTGACCCCACCAGGGTCTTGCCAAGTACCCCTGGCATGTCTTAAACTCACAGTGGTCCTCCTGCCTCTGCCTCCTGAGTGTTGGGATCAAACACGTGAGCCAGCACCTACAGCTTGGTTATCTCTCCTGCTGAAGGTGTTTTCTTTGTTTTCCTCATTTATAAACTATTGGAATTACGTGTTTGCATTTGCGTTATTATTTGTTCTTTGATATTTGTGCTAATGTTAACAACCCTTTTGCTGCTAAGTTTCTCTTGAGTTCTCACTAAGTAGCCGGGCAGTGGTGGCGCACACCTTTAATCCTAGCACTTGGGAGGCGGAAGCAGGTGGATCTCTGTGAGTTCAGAGCCAGCCTGGTCTATAGAGCCAGTTCCAGGACAGCCAGGGCTACAGAGAAACGCTGTCTAGAAACCAAATGAAACAAAAACAAAACACAAAAGTGCTGACTAGCTATTTAACTTTTCCTGACAGCTCTTGCCTGTCTTTGTGGTTGGGGAATATTTATTTATTTATTTATTTATTTATTTATTTATTTATTTATTGCTTGCCCATTGCCCCCACTGGTGCGGTAGTAGCATTAATGCTCTGGGGCAACCTACCAATTCCTGAGTGGATCTGAGGCCTGCTCCACGGTAAGAATATATGCGTGGTGCTCTATAAACCTGCTCAAAAAGCGACAGCGAGGGCTCTCACAGGCCTTACAGGTGAAATCTACCACTGATGATTTGATAAATATTCACACAGTTAAGCCGCCTTCTAAATTTTTCCTGCTTATACCCACAAATTACAACCTTGGTCGAAAAGCCTCACTGGACTCTGTGCACTAGTCAAAGCAGAGATTTATAGTCAGCCAAAGTGCTGAGAATAAGTGTCTGTTGAGTTTCAGCCCTTTGGAGACAGATCCTTTGAGGCTCAGGGAGCACTGGGGAAGCGGAGGCAGGAAGACAGTAAGAGCCAGAGGGCAAGAAGGAGACTGTGGCGGGGCCATCATGGCCAGAGGACAGGAAGGAGGGTTGTGATGGGACCATCATGGCCAGAGGGCAAGAAGGAGACTGTGGCAGAGCCATCATGGCCAGAGGACAGGAAGGAGACTGTGGCAGGGCCATCATGGCCAGAGGACAGGAAGGAGACTGTGGCAGGGCCATTATGGCCAGAAGACAGGAAGGAGGGCTGTGGCAGGGCCATTATGGCCAGAGGGTAGGAAGGAGACTGTGGGGGCGCCATCATGGCCAGAGGACAGGAAGGAGGGCTGTGGCATTGCCATCATGAACATTCAGTAACTGTGACCACCTGCACAAGACCCATAGATAGCATGCAAAAAGAAAAAAAATCATGAAATGGGGGTGGGTAGTTGGGAAAGAGAGGGAGGGGAGAGACAGCAATGGGGAGTGAGTACAGTCACAATACATTAACATTTACGTCCTGTGCAAACAGTAACCTGCACTTTTGCGAGCCTCTCAGTTCACTTCCAATCTCGTTTTTTTTTTCCTGGTTAGTGTAGCGTGCAGTGTGAATCGTCACCAACGCTATTTTTTTTTTTAATTTTTCCTTTGACAAGAAGGTCTTTAGTGTTTCGTTGGGTGTTAGTTACTGTGATATTAAGGCTGAGATGAGCTAGAGTAGTTGAAGGAAGTGTCTTTCCTGCCAACGTCTTATTAGACATTTTTTATGGCAGTAGACACTGAGTTTCATCAGACTGAATTTTGCAAGTGAATCGTATTTTTGTCTCCTTTGAACTATTGACGTGGTGGAATGGGATTCATGGATTCCTTTATATTGAGCTGGTCTTGCATTCCTGAAATAAAACTATGTGGTCATGGTATGTTAGCCTTGTAATATTCTGGTAGGTTCTACTTGCCAAAACTCTATTAAGCATTTTCATAGCGGTATTAAGTTGGTAATCTTATTTGGGCCTGTCAGATTTTGTTAGCGGGAATTTGCTAGTTGGGTAAAATGTATACTTTTTGAACATGGGAATCACCTAGGATCTTACTGAACACTGGGGTGAGAGGAACTTGTCTGTAAAACCTGAGCCGAGCATCCGTGCTCCCTGCCCGTCCCTCCTCCCACACACAGCTCTGTCATCTCTCACAGGAGGAATCTTTGAGTATGCGGACGGTCCCAACGCCCAGGTCATGAACGCTGAGGAGCATGCCTTCCGATTTTCTGCCAACATCATCAACAGGAACAGGACCCTGCTGCCCAACACGACTCTGACTTACGACATTCAGAGGATTCACTTCCATGACAGTTTTGAGGCCACCAAGAAGGGTGAGTGAGCAGATCTTCACTGTGTGGGCGCTGGGGAGCCTTTCCCACTTGTACCAATCCCCCAGGAGTAGGAGTGGGGCCTGCGAGGAAGTCCCCGGCTACCCAGGCGAGGTGCTGTAGCTTGTAATGCCCGCAGTCAGGAAGCAGAGGGAAGATCTTGAGTTCCAGGCCACCCTGGGCTATATATCAAATACAAGGTCAGCCTGAGCTACACAAGGAGAAACTGAGGAAAGGGAGAGAGGGGCTGAGATTGCCTGAGAGGAGGTCAACCAAGGTCTCCAGGACCTTTGAACCAAAGCGAACATTTTCAAACTTGATTTTTCTTTTCTAATAGCTTTATTAATGGACAAATATTAAAAGTATGTACAGTATAGGAAGTGCTGTTTGGATACATGTGTGCCTTGTGGGTTGCTCAAATCGAAGGACCTCACCCACCACATCTAGCATTTATCTCTAGTATTTATCATTTCTCCCAGATAAGAACACTGAAAACACTCTCAGCCATTTCAAAATATGCGAGGCATCATTATGAACCATAGCCGCCTTGCTGCGGAACGTATTTTATCTTTCATTGGTATCCGACTCAAGTATCAATAGGTAGCATACATGTAAAGCAGATACTGTATTAGCCTGAGAGCACACCATCTGCCTGCAGTAAAAAGACTTTGTGAGCACAGCATATTGTTCAGTGCCTGCAGCAACTTGACCCCAGAGCCTACAGATGAGCCCTGAAGTCTGACACTGGCCCTGTTTTCATATAATGTGTGTACTTTCTATTGTCTACAGAGTCACTAGAAAGTCCCGACTCACAAAGGCAAGTGGTGATGAGTTCAGTCAAAGCTGCCCCACACCTGAATCCTCAAAAAAAAAAAAAAAAAAAAAGAGAGAGAGATAAAAACAGATATTTCCCTTGTTAATTAGCAGACACATTTAAAAGTCGGAAATTCCACTGCCCATGGGTCTTCAAACACACACAACGGGTAACTGACTTCTCAGTGCCTGGGTGAGCAACCAGTTTCCAGTGTGCTACACACCACACCCAGGTGCACACTGGGTTTTTTGTTACTATTTTTGTTGTCGTTTTGGTTTGGTTTTTTGTCTTTTTGTTTTTTGAAGCAGGGATTGTCTGTGTAGCCCTGGCTATCCTGGAACTCACTATGTAGACCAGGCTGGCCTCAAACTCAGAGATCCCCCTGCCTCTGTCTCCTGAGTGCTGGGATTAAAGGGGTGCACTACCGCTGCCTGGCTTGTTTCTATCTTTTTAAAATGATTTGTTTGTTTTTGTTTTGGGGGGTATGAGTGTTTACCTGCATTTAGGTTTGGACACCACATTCATGCAGTGCCTGCATAAGCCAGAAGAGGGCGTCAGATCCCCCTGGAAAGGGAGTTTGATTTCGAGCACTTATGTGAGTGCTGGGAACTGAGCCCAGCTCCCCTGTGGGACAACAGTGCTCTTAATTGCTGAGCCATCTCTCTAGCCCCATTTTAGTGTCTTTTAAAAGATAGATCCTATACACACACACACCCATTCGTACGTTTATACACACAGTGAGCCCTCCAGGCTCATGGACTCTACAACCAGGGACCAAAAATACTCAGGAGATGAAAAAGAAAAAAAAAAAAGAAAGAAAGAAAGAAAAAAACTAGTTACTTCTGAACTAAACATATATAGACTTTTCTGTGTCATTTTCCCTAAACAATAAGCACAGCGCCTATTTACATAGCATTTGCATTGCATTGTGGGATGGGGCGTCTTGAGACTATAGAGCATAAGGCATAGTGTGTGGAAGATATATGCAAATACCAAGCCCCTCTGCGCCAGGGACCCAGCATCTGCCAGTCTGCTATCTGCAGGGGGTCCTGGAACCAATTCCCTGCAGATCCTGAGGGAGACTGCATATCTGAGATATATTTTTACATATATATTTAATTCAAATTCAACTTAAAGGCTTAGCTAACTGGAAATAGCTTCTATAGAACCTTAGATTTCCATGTAACCATTTAAAGATATCAAGCCTAAGGAATCTCATTTCCAAAATGACTAGGTCATCTTTTCCGAAATATGATATCATAGCCCATCAAAGCTCATATCAAAATTTTTAGTTAAATCATTGTGTTTTAATGTACTTTCCCTTCTCCTTCACATTATTAAAGGGGACACTCTCTTTAGATATTTGATCTATTCTGGGGCACCTGAAGGGTCAGAGACCATAGTTACTGCTCAGTAAAGTGATTGTTGAATGAATCAATGAACCACAAGAACCTAGGAAATGTTGTCTAAGACCCCTGTAAACTGAGCTTAGGGGTAACATCATCTATGTCTGTTCTGCTGGCTGAGGCTTACCCATCTCGCTAAAGAGTTTCTGATTTCTTTCTTTTTTTTTTTTTTAAGATTTATTTATTTATTTATTTATGTATATGAGTACACCATTGCTTTCTTCAGTCACACCAGAAGAGGGAGTCAGATCCCATTACAGACGGTTGTGAGCCACCATGTGGTTGCTGTAAATTGAACTCAGGACCTCTAGAAGAGCAGTAGGTACTCTTAACCACTGAGCCATCTCTCCAGTCCTCAGTTTCTGCTTTCTAAACCATTTAATCTCCTGGGCTGCCAGGGGTAGAGAAGCCAGGATGTTACCTGTTCATGGTTGTTTTCCAAAGCCTCACTGTGGTTAGCTTTTGAGCACAGAAAGTCTGCCCAAGTTGGATTCCCAGCAACTCCCACTTCAGCTGTGTTGGACAAACTGCCTCAGCTCCCTATGATGTAGAATAGTGCCTCTGTTAAATGCCTAGGATTGTGTCTGACACTCTAAAACGTGGGATTTGACTCTGGGTACACTTGGCTTCTCTTTTCCACCCACTAGGCCATCAGGGCAGGGCCTGACTCCCTCAAGGGCTTTCCCCGTTGTCCCCATCACACACACACACACACACACACACACACACACACACACACACACACAGTGTGCCTAAGGTCAGAGGCTCCAATGTGTGTTGAGCTGTTATGTCTGATATTCACTAGTTTTATTCTACCCTAGCTTAGTCAGGAGCCTCGCCTCTGGTCTTTTTGGTTTTCTGGCATACCCTGCCACCAACACCAGGAGGCAAAGAATCCTTCCTGCGACATGCAAATAACTACATAGGATCAGATCTATTCACGAAACTTTAGGACTCAGCAAAGGCCAGAGTCACAGCAGAGGCCCTCATAGGTTCAAGCAGCCCAGAGGCCATGCCGTCTGGCCAGTGATGCTCTGCGATTGTGTGGAGGTGTGTGTATGAGGATGTGTGTGTTTCTGTCCCTTCCACTAGACCACAGGCTCTATTCATGTTCTGTTACCCTGCTACATAACCTGGTGCCCTAGTTTGCTTCCTGTTGCTGTGATAAAACACTGACCAAATCCAATTTGGAAGAAAGCCAAGGCCAGGATCAGAGGCAGGAGCTGAAGCGGAGACCACGCTTACAGCCTCTCTTTCTGTGCTCAGCCTGCTCCCGTATGTAACAGAGGACCACCCGCCAGGAGTGACACCATCCACAGTGGGCTGGCAATCAAGACAACAGCCCTGTCTGGAGGGGGCAGTTCCATACTTGCCGTTCCCTCCTCCCAGGTGTCACTAGTTTAGGTTAAGTTGACAAAACTAACCAGCACACCTATCCTACACCAGCACAGTATCTACACCTAGGGTGCCCAAAGCCATTCCTAATGGTCTGATCTGATATACAAATTAGAGAAAAAGTAGGAACGAATTCCTCATGTGCGGAACTCACTTTAGATTCCTCCTGATAATCTCAGTGGGAGATAAACCTTCACCCACTACAGGTCACAGCCAAGATACCAGGAAGTCTCATCCAAGGACCAAGAGCTACCATAGCTGGAGGCACTAGCCAGAGGGCTTCCTGGAGAAGGAGGTGTCTAAACTGTGCTCTGAAGGATGGTTGGAAACAGTAAGGGCAGGCCACCATGGAACGCAGGGGGGGAATTGGCATGATGGCCAGTCTATGCACTTGAGTAATCCTGGGTGATCATTTGCTGTGTGACAGAAGTTAGGGATCACAGGCTGAGAAAGGCAGAGGTAGCCAGTCCCTGCTCCTGCAAGACTTCCATGGGCCCAGGCCTGAGAACTTCAGGGAATAGTCCAGAAGAGAAGCATACAACCTTGGCTTGGCCAAGGAGTACTCAGAAGAAACAAACCTGTCTAAACCAGATCAAGACAACATCCTTGGCACCCAGATCAAGCCCAGAGACCAGGCAAGCCCATCTAGGCCTCTGGGAGCTCATGTGGTCATGCTACATGCGTGTGGCTGCCACCACTCTGTGCTGTGGCCATGCACTGACATGGTCTGGCCTCAGAGGTCACGGGGTCAGAATCGCTCAACAACCACATTTTGAGCATCATTTATTGGGCCACCCACCCGTGCCTGACAGTCTGTATGGTTGGCTCCTGTAGCACTCCCCAGCCCTGAACTCAGGACAGCATCCCACCAGAGGAACCTTTGAAAACTGCACCTCACTCTCCGTGATCCCTCGAGGTGCTCCCACTCAGGAGTTACTAATGCAGTGTTTCTGTGAAGGGCCCTGTGTTTCTCTCCCGGGGCGTGGGTACCCAGGTTTGTTGAGTTTGTTTTTAGGAGTTGGAGCATGGGGTTACCATATACAGCCGGACAGTTGCATAAGTGGTTGTACAAATTTGCATTCCCACAGTAGTGCGCAAGGCTGCCAGGTGCTCTACGTCTGTGCCGACATGCAGCGAGGTCAGTTAGACTTTTGAAGATTTCGGCCACTCTGTTGATGTGTGGAGTGGTTATCTCATTGTGACTTTCTTTTGTATTTATCTGATGATTAGGCCGTGGAAGTACCTTTTAATGGGGGAAAAGCCTCATAGGGCTCAATGCAAGAGGAAGAACTAATTCAGCCAAAACAGGTCGGGTAGTTGGCAGTAGGTTTATGCTTCCCTGTCCCATTGCCTGTAAGACCTAACATGCCCCACTCTGCTAATCTGAATGTTGAATAAGTCATTTGAATATTCCTTTTCTCTTTTTTAGAACCTCTCAGTGACCTTTTCAAAATTGAGCTGTTTGTCATTTCCTTGTTGATTTAAAGGAGTTCTTTGCATATCCTGATAAGAGGCATTTTGTGGCAGTGTGAATATATACATTTATATATGTATTATATTCATTACACGTGGGGTTGTCTTTAATACTCTGTTAGCAGTTATATCTCATGAGAAGCAAAGTCCTTAATTGTAGGGAGTCAGATTTATCAATAATTCTCTTTGTGTGTTCTGGCTGAGAGGTCTCTGTCTGTCCTAAAGACCATCTCCGTTGTTTTCTTCTAGGAGATCTGTGGTCGTGTCTTTTGTGGTTGGCTCTTTGGTCTGTCTTAGGTGGCTTTCTGTGTATGGTGAGACTTGACTGTTGAGATTTGTTTCTTGTGCACGAGGCTGGTAGGATGGACTCAACAGCACTACGGCAATGTTTGATGTGCCTATGCGTCTGCCGAGTCTCGTGACAGACGGATGTCTCTATTTACTCATTTTCCTGTTAAAAACAAAAAGCTAAAGATGGACAAAGGGACCATCTACATGAGACGGACAGATTGGCACATAGTTAGACAATGGAATTTTAATCAGCCATAAAGGAACAGACTCACAGAGGAGTGGAGCCACTTGTCTGGCATGTGCCCTGGGTTCCATCACACACACACACACACACACACACACACACACACACACACACACACACACGGCGGGGGAGGTGGGGAAGGGTAGGCAGAGGGTGCTTTAGTCTATGGCACTCTCTCTCAATTTTTCAAACCTGTCAGGTAGCCTTCCCCTTCCACAGATGGAAGGAGCTCTGTCTGATGCTCCTTCTTCTGGGCCAGCTCCCACTGACCACAGCATCCCCCTTCTTCCGCAGGAGCTGCCTTCTGCCCTGGCCTGCACTTGTTTTGATCTTTGATTTTCCAGGCTGCATTCCTTAGGAGCTTTGTTAGGACCCTTCCAAGAAGTTGCACTCAGGCCTAATTCTGAGGAGTCCAGTGGTAATTAATGGATTCTAAATAGACGTTACCACCACCGTCCCTCC
Source organism: Rhabdomys pumilio (assembly GCA_030674055.1). NCBI lineage: Eukaryota > Metazoa > Chordata > Mammalia > Rodentia > Muridae > Rhabdomys > Rhabdomys pumilio. The sequence continues at coordinate 26,634,742 of JANHMN010000004.1, read as the reverse complement.
CACCCACCCACCCCCAGCTGGATCCAGCCACCTTACGTCATGTGGGGCAAGGGGACACAACAATACAAAACCTGGCACCTCCTACCCCACCAGTTCTAGCTGAATTAGTCCTTCCTCTGCTTGAGGCCCTGGAGGCCTTTTCCCCATTAAAAGGAACTTTCACTATTGCCTTTATTTTGAAATGTTTTGTGGAAAATTAAAAGAAGACTGTCTGCCAAGCAGGCTCCATGCCAGCAGCCCAGAAAGCACTGTGTTTCCTTCCAAGCCTGGCCAGAGCAGGCTGGAATCGACCCAGCGCTCCCCAGACTCCTCTGCCTGCACTTATTCTCTGGGTGGCTCAATTCCTTTTAAGACACAAATTGATTGGGATAATTTCAGCTATAACTACAATTGCCATGGAAGGGGGGATGTATTCAGGCTGGGGACTCCTACAATGACTGTGAACCATCAAGCTACTGTAAAATGACCAGAAAATGGATTCAAAATTGAAGCCACAAATAATGTAATTACTGCAGTGTGTGCACAGGACTGCCAGGACAAGGTTGGCTGCTGCCCTGGAAAACATCTGGAAGCAGAGCTGCTGTTGCTGCTGCCATGATAACCCCTGTCCTGAGCCTTGTTGGTAACAGAGTTCTTCCATCCTGGAAGATCCTCAGAGGATGGAAGAAACATGGAGGGACCAGAAAACAGATGCAGAGATGGGACAAGGAGAAAGAAGTGGTGGAAATCAGGAATGAGCCCACGTAGATCTAGACTCTGCAGTATTGGGAGAATGGGGTCCACTATGGACATTGCTATCTTTCATCACCACAATTCTTGTCATCTTGGTCCATGCAATCGCCTCCATCCCTGCCTCTACTGCCATCATCTCCATCATTGCTGTGGCAACATCTTCACCCACTGGCACTGTGGTCCACAACAGCACCATCCCAATGGTACCATGGTCCAACATCAGTATCTCAACATTATCTTCTGCATCATATACTTTGTACCTGGTCTGCTGTCCCCTGTCTCAGTCAGACATGATGCTCAGCCCTTGGTCCAGGACGGAGCATCACAAAAGGTGTACATTGTAAGGATGGAAGATATACTGCATCCTTGGTGGCCTGTTTTAAGGTCAGAGCAAAGTGAAGACCCATGGGGCAGATTTTTTTTTTTGGGGGGGGAGCAGTGCAGGGGAATGACACAAGTTATTCCATCAGGTCTTCAGTCTGAACATTCTAGCAAGGATTTCTGTCCTTTAAAAAAAATTATCAACATTAGGGGAGGGGAAATATGCATGTGCATGCACACACACACATGCTTGTGCATGCATGTATGTAAAAGAGGAGGGATGGGATGGGGACCACTGCATTCATCATGGTAGGAGGAAAAGACAGACTTGGTTTAACAACGTGCCAGCCCTCTTAAAGCTTCAGTATTTAGTCTTGGAGGCCTTGTTTTGTGGGTATTTAAAGCAAAGTCTCCATGGGGTATAGTGCTTAGGGGGTGTAGGGATTTGAGATGTTATTAAAGGCTGGGCAGTGATGGCTTCCCTAATAAGACCTGAAGATGCAGAGACCTGGGGGGAAAGGAGAGCATCAGATGGATAGCTCAGGGACTGAATGCATGCTCTCACTGTGCTTGGGGAATACCCTGGAAGTCTGCAGAGCTGTAAGGCTGTGAGGGAGACAGACAAGGGTGGGAGATGGAGAAGGGAAGTAGCTCTGGTCATAGGAACAGAGGTGAAGAAAAGTTGCAGTAAGTCGGTCTGCTAGGGCCACTCCAAGAACTTTGGCTTTTACACTGATGAAGGGCACAGGAGTAACATGACCCTCATAACACAGAAAGATTCATTCTGGCTGCTAAACTGCTGAGGAGATGACAGGGAGGGTAGCTTGTATCTAATGCAGGAAAATGGTAGTGGTGCCTTGGCTCAGGTGGGCATGGTAGGGTGGCATCTATGCCTGCTTGCCCTCTGGGTGTGTCTGTTGTTTTAATTAAGTTAATCGATGTGGAAAAACACGGTCCACTGTGGGTGGCACCACTCCCTAGGCAGAGGCTCCTAAACTGTATAAGAGAAACTAAACTGAACACGAGCAAGCAAGTGAACATGAATGTATTCGTTTCTCTCCGCTCTTGACTGGATGTGATGTGAGTAGCTGTTTGAAGCCACTGCTCTGATTTCCCACTACAGTGGACCTGTGACATGGAACCGTGAGCTGAAATAAATCCTTTCCTGAGTCGCCTTTAGGATGTTTTATCACAGCAACGGAAATGAAGATGGAACAGAGGTCTAAGAGGCATCTTAAATATCCAGATGGTATCACTGAAAGAAAAGGGAGATGTTGATATCAGATCTTAGGGAGCTGGCCAGGATGGAAGGCAGAAGCTGGAATCCCTAGTCAGTAGATATTTGCTTCCTGTTTGTCTGGAAGCTGGGATGCCACTTACAAAGACATCATGATTAAATAGCGTGGTTACAGGGCCGGTGCACTCCACAACTGGTCTTATAATTGTCTCTTCTTACCTCCCTGGTGTCAGATGAAGGAGAGATTATTACAGTCCCATTGCTCAGATGAGGAAACTGAGACTTCATGAGTTGTCCTCACCCCTGTCCTAAGGTTCCTTTGGCTCTTTTTCCCATTTGTTTATATGAATGTCAAAGTCACTGCCCACTCTCAGTGCACATAGTACCTCACTGACCTCATGTCACTCTCCTCTGTTGTAGCCTGTGACCAGTTGGCTCTGGGTGTTGTAGCCATCTTTGGGCCATCACAGGGCTCCTGCACCAATGCAGTCCAGTCCATCTGCAACGCCTTGGAGGTACCCCACATCCAACTGCGCTGGAAACACCACCCCCTGGACAACAAAGATACCTTCTACGTGAACCTCTACCCTGACTACGCCTCTCTCAGCCACGCCATCCTCGATTTGGTCCAGTCCCTCAAGTGGCGGTCAGCCACTGTGGTCTATGATGACAGTACAGGTGGGTGGCCAGACCAGCCAAGGCTCGGCGGGGGAAGGGTGAGGGAGCAGAGCCCCAAGATTAGGGTTGTCTGCTTGCCTAGCATGGCTGCCTCTGAGGAGAGGGTCCCATCTTACACCAGACACCAACAGCAGTCAGTTATACCAACCCCTGGGATCTCTCATACCCACCCCCACCAGCTGCATGCATACCTTATTCAACTCCAACCTGGCTCACACCTGACTCTCCCCTCCCCAGCATGCCTACATCATCTTCTGCAGCAGAGTACAGAGACCTGTGCTTGGTGCATGCTGAGCATTGACCTGGGCTCACACTTCCATAGCCACCCAACCCCGGCCCACACGCCTACATCCCTACCCTCCCACCTGCAGGAGGCATGTCAGTGTGGTCTGCATCCATTCACAGTTTACTCTGTGTGGTCCAGCCTGCACTAGGTCTGTGCTGCATGTAAATCCCAGCTCTCCTACCTGCTGGCTGGGTTGCCATTCTGGGCCCTCAACTCAGGGAAAAGCTATGGAATAGAGGGAAGAATGCATCTAGAAACCTGGATGGAAGTCAGGGGAAGGTTAGCTACTGATCCTGCTGACATCTGCAGGCAATACCCTCCTCCATCTCTCTGCCTTCCCTCAGACACTCCTGCTCATGTATAACTGTGCTTATAAACCTGCTTCCTGTCTACTGACACGACTACTGACCCCAGGCCTGTAGAAATGGGCTCCGGGCTTGAGTCTCATCCTCCAGTGAGGAGGAAGAAAAGCCTGGGCTCTGAATTTCAGCTAATGTGCTAGTGTTAGATGCTCCCTCCTCCCTCTCCTCTCCTTTACCATTCCCTCTTCCCTCTTTCCCCCCACCCTTCCCATCCCCGGTGCAGAGGCACCAGTCTTGCACTTATGCCCCACCCACCTGGAGTCATACCTACATGCAGTCCTCTGCACAGGGCCTGCTTAGCTCAGTCTTGCCCAGCCATCCAAAACTACCATGGTATTTACCTTCCAAAACCCTCTTTAGTATCATGTGTTACCCTTTACTTCCCAAGTCCTAGGCCCCTTGGTGTGGGCCTAGAACAGATAGCCACTAAGGGATCCAGCCAACATTCTGGGGCTTTCCTTTGGACATTGTGATCTGTGACACATCCCCAGCCGCTGTCTTGGCTAAATGTGCATTCCGAGTGAACACATGGAGTGTTGGGAGAGGAGAACCACCCACCAGCAGAGCCACCTTCATCTCCAACCACCCTCTCTCTGGAGGCTCACTCTCTGGAGACAGAGCAGGCAGAACTCCGGATGTGTGCACGGGAGAGACGGCAGTATGTACCACAGAGTCAAGCAGTACCAGCATTTAATCTCACAAATCTCTCAGTGACTCTATGTGGTGGTAAATCAGAAACAAGGCAACAGATTCAGCAAGGTAACAGTCCCTGCCCACTGTCAGCAGCTAGTATCACAGCCCGCGCCATCCTGCAGGTCTGTCTGAGCCCAAGGCCACTACTGTTAGCCAGCATGGAGGTGGCTCCTGCTCTTTTTCTTTTCCACAAAAACTTGAATCTCAAGACAATTCTTAGCCCAGCCTCTTAGGAGACAGAGTGACCTTGGCGAGTCACTTTAACCCATCTGGCCTGGCCCTCCCGTGTATATCGAGAGGTAGAGCATCCAGCCTTATAAAGCCCTCCAGCACTGGGCTACCTGAAGTTTCGTGTTAGCTCTTGATTACCTCCTAATGGGGGCCAGGAGTAGCAGGATGGAAGCCACAGACAGAATGGTCAGGATGCTGTTTGTCCATCTTAGAGTCCTGTAAATAGCTACAGACTTACATGTTACTACCGGCCCATCCCCTGAGATCCCAGCTTGAGATGCTGTCACTACAGGGCACTCCACAGTGTCTAGCCTTCTAACTTCACTGTGACATGGTGGTCTTATCTTTCTAAACCAGTGGTTCTCAACCTCCCTAATGCTGAGACTTTTTTATTATAGTTCTTCATGTTGTGGTGACCCCCTAACCATAAAATTATTTTGTTGCTACTTCATCGCTGTAATTTTGCTGTTGTTACAAATTGTAATGTCAATATCCTGCGTATCTGACAAGGTGACCCCTATAGGGGCAGCATCCCACAGGTTTGAGAACCTCTATAAAAACATTTGCCTGTGAGCCCATGTCTGCTTCCAGATCCTAGGTTCTCTGTGTCTCTAGGACTTAGCACAGGGGATTGATACAATATGGACATTTTAAAAGCATCGGTTGAACTGACTTGGGGTGAGTTGAAATCATCTTGAATTAAACTCTAATAAGTCTTGCAGGAAATGGGATAAGGGTGCAGAAATGCAGGTGCCACCACCATATGTAATTATATCTAGGAGAGCAGATGCCCAGCTATAGGGCACAGGTACCGCTTGGCCATCGGAGCTGAGATTCAAACGGCAAAGACAAGTAGTCAGAGCTCCAGATACCCGGGTTGGAAGAGAGCTTTGTGTCCTTGACCAGTGTGTGCTGATTTACCAGAGAAGGGGAGAGATTTGCCCTGGGCCTTGAAGATAGATGGACAGAAGGACAGAATAGGGCATGTTGCAGGCACAGCAGGTGAAAGGGACAGTGTGAGCACAGGAGGGGAAGTGGGGCAGCCTGAGGCAGTGTGGGGCAGCTTGGGGCAGCCTGGGGCAGTGTAGGGTAGCTTGGGACAACATGGGGCGGTGTTTTGGAGATGCCAGCCTGAGTGTGGAGTGTGAGCAGGGAAAGCAGAACAGACAGGATTCACCTGGCTGTGCGGGCCTGACATCCGGCCTCAGGCTTCAGACTTTATGTTGTGAGTGACAGCACCACTGAGTGCTGTCGAGCATAGCCTTGGAATAATGAAAGCCGAGATTCATCAGACACCCCAGAGAGCAATGTGTGAGGAGGGCTGGAAAGAGAGCATAAAAGCTGGTGGAGGGGGGCTGAATGGTCCCCAAAGAACAAAGGTGGCAGGCTTCTTTTACTTCAAGGGATTGCTCAGAAGAGAACTTAGGAGCCGAAGAGAGGAAACAGATGTGGACAAGATGGTAGAGTGGGTAGAGCAGGTACTGGCTTGAACCATTACCCAGGGTGCAGGGCCTCCAGGATGAGTGGAATGGGAGGGTGAAGCCAGGATGACAAGCGTCATGTTAGTGGCACTGCTGGGAGCTCACGATTAAGCCTGGAGCTCCCTGCCTTTGAGCCTCGGCTCTACCCACAGATCCTTGTTACTCGACCTTCAGCTTTGATGGCCTGGAATTGCCAGTGACTTCTGGATGGTATCATGCCCCTCCTCTTTTTCTTTGTACAGGATGCTAAAAATCAAACCCAGGGCCTTGGGCACACTAGGCCAGCACTTGACCACTGAGATTCATGCCCAGTAACCCCACTCTCCTGTAATCTGATTAACCATCCCAAAAAGAAAAAGTGGGCGAACCATGCCTCCCTTTCTTCACGTTTCCAGTGCATGATATACTTTTTTCTTACAGTATTTCATTAGCATTTAATTCAGTTTGATTTTCAATTTGTCTCAATTCAGTTCAGTTTAAAAAATCCTTAGAGCGGAGGCAATGAGAGATGGGGTTTGGTCAAGAAAACAATGGGTTCTAGGATTCAGAGCTGCCCTGAAGAATACAGCTTTCAAAAATAAACAGCGGGAAGCAGAAGTCCTCTAACCAAGACATTTCCCCAGGCTAGACCACCACATGGCGGGAAGCACAGTGTGTTTAGTAAGCTCTGGCTATGTTGTGGCAGGGTTAGGTCCATGGTTTAACTGATGGGACAACCCAGTTCAGATCTGTTCAAGCAGTTACCACTGCTTTGTTTTGTTTTGTTTTGTTTTGTTTTGTTTTGTTTTGTTTTGTTTTGGCTAGGGGTTGTGGGCTAGACATTTCTAAGGCTCATTTAGCTGCTTGACAAAGTCAGAGCCTGGGTGGGCATTGTAACGCCCTCTTGACCTCCTCCTCCTCCTCCTTGGCACACTAGTATTGCTGCAGCTCCAGACATCATTTCAGAGGCCAGTGCCCCAAGCAGGAAGGAGACAAAGGAACTTGTCTTAATGTGATTCATATGCCTTGTCAACAAGATAGATCTGCCGGTGCACCTTCTAGAAGACCATGCCCACGACTCCTAGGCACTGTCAAATGGGAGTAAGAGTGCCACTGGCTGGCTCTGGACAGTCACGAGGACTGGCCCATTGCCAGCCTTCTTTTGGCATGCCAGCCCAGGATGCATCTGTTAGCCCTTTCTGTAATAAGCTGGGTAACAACACCCTCCCCCAAAATTCAGTGGCCTAAAACAACAAACATTTCTCTAGCTCCTGAGTCCACAAGGTCAGCGGCTTACTGGGCCTGGCCAGCTGCTCCTCTGGTTTCAGCTAGCTTACTTGCCTGCCTGCTGGTAGCTGTAGGCTGGCCTTGGCTCTCTGCCTTGTGTTGCTGTCCTCCAGCAGGCTCACCCAGGCATTGTTGTCCTAACTATGACCAAGGAGCAAGAGAATCCGCCAGGATGGGGTTCCATGATGCCTGCTAATATCGCACCAACCAAACCAAATGACAGGGTTGAGCCTGGTGGGCGGGCACTGCCCAGCACCGTGCAAAGGGTATGGATTTAGGAGGGGGTGAGGAGGTGGCTCATTGTTTCACAGTAGTAGCCTCAAGGAGAGTGGCTGTGGAGGAGGTGACCTTTGAGCCTCACCACGTTTTCATTCCCTAATCCAGTCTGTGCACAGACTCCTGCCAGGGCTGAAAGGAAAAGGCTTAGGGAGGAAAAAGGCCTTAGGGTGGAGAAAAAGGTCTCTGCTTAGAAGGCAAAACACTGTTTTTCAAAATCCAATCCCATTTGTGGCCTCGTTCAAAATTAGGGGTGGTCCCTTAACCTCCGGTGGCTCTCTGATTCCTTATCTATCAGCCAGCATGAAGCTTTGAGCTCTGTGTGCCTCCCAGGCGCTGGATGGAGATGGTTAAATGGGGCCATGAGCACAGAAGTGCTTCGTAAGTGAAAAACACACCGTTCCAACAACCGTGATTCAGTGTGGATATTCTGGGAGGGATTGATTAAGGAGACAGGCAAAAGAAAGCTCGGTCTCAGGCAAACACAGACAGCCCGGTCCTCTGGAGGTGGGCCAGGAGGAGCCACAGTCTCCTCGGGGACTACACTGATGGGAAGGAAGCCTGACATTTGCTGCTAGAGGATGTGGGTCGTTATGCATTACATGGGGTGATGTGCTTGGCTGACAAGACGGCCCCGGTGGCTTCTACTCCAGCATCTAACCTGTCCCTGTCCTCGAGATCTGGGTCTCCAGAGCCCACAGGCCTGATAATTCTAAACAGGGTCAGAAAAAGGAGCAGTCAGGAGTGAGATGGGCATGGAGGGCCTCCAGGTAACAGTTCTGAGAGGCCAGCAGTAACAGTGGAAGAACCCAGAACGGCTGGAAAAGTTAGGCTTCCGGATGAGATAGGGGTAGCTTACGGCCCCTCCTTGGCTGAAGTCTAGTGATCCCCTCTGTCACCTAGGATTCAAACCCGAATTCTTCCACATGTGCATCCAGAACCCATGGAAGTTTGGGGGCTCTTTGAGAGGTTTGGGCCCCGGGCCCAGGAGGGTGGTGGAAGCAAACCCCCAGGAAAGGGAGAACTGGATAGGCTTAGGCTGAGTCCTAGGGACTGTTTTGGAAACTGTGATTTCAGTGGAAGGGTTCTAGAATTGAATGTCAGAGTGGGGAGAGGCTGCCCAGATAGGAAGCACTGTAACAGCTGACCACAGAGGTTAATTCAGTGCAGATAGGAAACACTGTAAGAGCTGACTACAAACGTCAATTCAGTGCAGGTTAGCTTGAACAGATATGTATGTGTGCATGTGTGTGGTTCGTATGTGCAGCGTTTATGAAAACACTGGAGGACAGCCTCAGTTTACAGTACTGTTTGACCCAGAGGCTCACATGTGTGTCATCAGGACAAGCTTCCCCCCTTCTCATCTTCTCGGACATCTGCCTTGATGGATCTTATCTCTGGTTACCTGTGGTGACCCCAGACTTACTCCTTCTTTATTTGAATAGAGTAAGTGCAGGTTTCTTACCTGGCACGAATTAATCCTTTGACCAGGGGATGTGTAGGTTGGCCATGCTGGGCCCATATGCTTTACTCTTAGAGCTGGGATGGATCCTTCCTCAGTCACATCAACCTGGAGAAGGGCGGGGGGAGGTTTGGCACATCTCCCATTTATTTATCCCAAGGAAAACTGGGATATGAGAGTGGGGGGATGGGACACGGGTGTGTGAACAGTGTGCAGTCACTGAGCCTGAGATGGGGACACAATGCAGGGGGGGCAGTGGGGGGCTGTGCACCTGCTGGTTCAGCCCCTCCTTCAGTGGGCCTGGGTAGAGGCAATAGAGAGCAGCGAGCAGCCTCCCTCCCAGAATCCACAGAGGAGTCAGCAAGAATGGAGCTTGAAATAGGGGAGGAAATGAACTTAATTAGACCTAAGCAAGCCATTTGTCTCCAGGAAGTGACATTCCGTTTTCCCTGGAAGTCCACAGATTAAGTGGTTTTACAAAATGCCAAGATGGAGGATAGATTTTTTTTTTCAGTGTGAGGAGAGGAAAACAGTAAGTCTATCCAATTACAAAAATGTTGTTTGAGTACTCGCTAAGTGTCAAGGCCCTGAGCCAGGTGCCATGGGGCTCTAGTCATGGCAGATTGAGGGAGGATGGGGGCCAGGCAGAGGCAGCTAAGGGAAGAGCCCCCTAAGCTGTCGTGGATATGGGTTGTTTGAGGATGGGGAACTGCTTCTGAACAGAGCAAGCAAGGAAGGCTTCATGGAGGCATCTGAGTGGATGCCTGAGATGGTTTATGCATGCATGTAAAGTGTGTCTTCTGTGTCCCGGGCCCCTCAGGTCTCATCCGGCTGCAGGAACTCATCATGGCCCCATCTAGGTACAACATCCGCCTGAAGATCCGCCAGCTCCCCATCGACTCGGATGACTCACGCCCCTTGCTCAAAGAGATGAAGCGGGGTCGGGAGTTCCGTATCATCTTTGACTGCAGCCACACCATGGCAGCCCAGATCCTCAAGCAGGTAGGTGGGTGAGCGCTAATCAAGCTGCAGAGCTTGGATGGGGACCTGCCGTGGCTCTACCTCCCCCTCCCCACAGACAGATAGAGAGCATCACCTCGGGAAGCATCCTTAGCTGTCTCCCTCGGGGACCACTGTGACTCTATGTGCATCAGTTGTACCAACAGTATAAATGGTCCTTTTACTCCGGTTGTGTTAAAGATGTATAATCTGCCCTGTGTTATGTCCCCAGCATAAACACTGGTGACGGGGTGCACGGGGGTACACAAAGGGCGTTGGCTTCTCAGCAGTCCACAGATGCTTCGCTGCCTCTCCCAGTGACTAATTCTCCATAGCCACAGCACTCTTTATGACTAGGAGACTGCTCTTTAAACAGTGTGCTGAGATTTGCAATGATGGCAGAAGGAGAGGGTGGTTCTTCATCCTGGATGGTTCACTGGCATGAAAATCAAGAGCGTCATAAGTTCAAGGCCAACCTGGGCTATGTAGTGATGTGTGGTGTTAAGAGAGATACATAGGGTATCTGTGTCCTAGGGATATAGCTCAATCGATAGTTTACCTAAAATACATGAGGCCCCAGGCTCAATCCCCTGCACCACATAATCCATGTATGGTGGCACATGCCTGTAATCCCAGCACTCAAAGCTAAAGGCAGAAGACTCAGAAATTCAGTGTCATCTTTAACTGTACTACAAGTTCAAGACCAGCCTGAGATACATGATATCCTGTCTAAGGGGCAGGTGATTTTTTTCTATGGTCCTGCCTGTCCTCTTCCATGTTACTTGAGAGAGTCACCACCACCACTTCCTCTGAACAGAGTTCATTCATAATCCCACCTCAGACAACTCTGGGGGCAACAGTGAGACAGGGCAGCAGAAATGGTGTTTCTGGCACAGAGCTGGCATTGGACCTGGAGAGACCTCTCTGGTTCCTGTGCAGGACCTCCATGCAGAAGTCCTGTAACCTGCATTGTCCTGGGGCTTCCCCTCAGTCCCCTCATGTGTGACAGTATGACACTCAGAACATTGCCTTACCTAAGAGTCACTCAGCGGGTGTCTGTCCCTCCTCAGTGACCCTGAAAGCAGGACCTTATTATTACAGACAGTTGACAAGTGAAGAGACCAGGGCTGAAGGGAGAGCAGCAGGCCCGAGGTCATCCCGCTAGGAGTTCAGATTAGCCCCAGGTCTGTATGATTGGAAAACATCTAGAGTTACAGACAAGGACCTTGTACTGAGCTAAAAGTGGATTAAAAAGAGGCTGAGGCCTTTTCTGGCTGCTGGCCTCCTTCCAGCCCTCCCAGAGCGACAAGGGTGACAGAGAACATGCAGCAGTTCAAGGTATATTTGACCCTGTGACATTTTCCTCCAGAGCCCTTGGTGGGCCTCGCTTTCTGAGGAACTCTGTAGAAAATGCATTACGGTCATTAGTGTTATAGATTACAGGCTTCTAATAAAACACACAAGATACATCACACAGAGACCTCGTGCTGCTGTGTAAGAACCCCAGAGGAGTGTGTGGTATGTCATGTGGCCTGATGGGATTAGGGAAGCATGCAGGTTTCATTGCTCCTGAGGGACACTCATGCTGGGGACATCCCTCTCAAGCCTGGCTGACTCAGGGAGTTTAACCATGCAGAGCCAGGCTCTTGAAGCAGCCCAAGCTTCTGTCTGAGTGACAGGTCCTGAGATACTGACTGAAAAATGCAGGCACCTGGACATCTCCCCGCTAGCCTGCAGAGCTGGGGACTTATGGAGAAAGTGACCCCAAACTCCACAATGAAAACTCCCCCTTACCCCTTGGGTGATTTTTCTACACATTTTGGGTAGAAACCTGTTGCTGTCTGCCAGGCAGTTCGTGTCTTACCCAAAGTCTCACCCTAACTAACACAGCCCACAGCCTGTCCTGTCCCCCAACTCCCCCGCCCTAGTGAATGGAGGGCTCCCAGGTTGTTCCGTGCTGCTGGCTTACACTCTGCTTCTCCACAGGCCATGGCCATGGGCATGATGACGGAATACTACCACTTCATCTTCACCACTCTGGTAATGTACCTCTGGGCCCTGCAAAGAAGGGTGGGACCTCCTTGGACAAAGGTTACTTGACCGGGGCCTGGGCCAGCCTGCTGGGGACAGGTGCTATAGACGGAAGAGAGCCAAACCTTCTTAAGGCTCTAGGTGTCACTTCAGGTGAGGCCACAATGAAAGCTTTGTGACCTGCCAACCTTTGAAAAGGCACGGACATGGTCCCTGGAGCCAGAGTGGAGAACAGCTTTTCTGTGGACTAGTGTGAGGGCCCTGAATAAGTCACTAGCCCTCCATACCTCAGTTTCTTCCTCTGAAAAAAATGGGCTTCTGCCTTCTTAGGAGGCTTGGTAAGCTGATTCGGCCCAGGGGTGAGAGCAGAGCTTGGTCGGTGTAGAGCTGGAGAGAGTGTCCATTGCCACTCTTCAGACGGCCTTCCCACCCACATCTGTCAAAGGCCCCTCAGCTCACCTAGAATGACCACCTAGGATCCTGCACTATCCATGCTGAAGTCAGCCCCTTGCAGTCACTGGGACCAGCCCACCTGCGGGCTCCAGATGGGCCCTGTCCAAACTCTGAGAACATTTAAGGCCATTTAAACCCATTAGAATAATTGGTTGTGGTCTGAGATCAGCAGAATTATGGCATCCTGTGACAAAGAGGGCACTGGCACTGAGCTGCCTTGCCTTGGAGACAGCCGCACCCTCCCTCCCTGCCATCCCCCATTTGTAGCCCCCTCCTCTGCAGCCCTACCATCTTCTAGACGATTTGTTCAGCATAGAGCACCCGCCACCATTCATCTGGACCTATCTGGTGATTCTGTCTTCCTCTTCACATCTGGCTTTGGTACAGCTGGCTCGTGACCTCAGGTGACAGCACAAAGAGATACTAGGAGTTCTAGGGCTGGTAGAAGATGGGATGTTTGAGGTAGGAGTTCTAGAAAAGCAGGTGCTTGAGCTAGGCCTTGAAGGACCAATAGGAGCGCACCAATGGTTGGGAACGAGAGGAAGGGTATTCCACACAGAAGGGAGAGTCGCAGGTTAGCTCTTCACTGATGCACACCCTCTGAAGAGTTGGCTCACTCTGGAGTTGGAGAACATGCCATGTTCTCACAGGTCCATGTTGCATTCTTAGCTTGCAGTCCGCCACTGTCAGACCTCAGCAGTGGGCCACGGCTGCCGTAAGGGGTTTCTCTCGAGCACAGAATGGTCACAATACCCTGATTGTCACACAGCCCCCATTCACAGCACCCTGTGCCCATGCAGAACTCAGGATCACCTTACCCATTCTGCTGACTGTGAATCAGACCTGGGCACCTGATCAAAGTACCTTGGGGAGACAGGGACCAGGGGCTGAAACCAGACACTTTCTCCCTAAGGGCTCCCACCTCACTTCAGCCACTTACTGCCATTCTGTGTCCTAGACAGTCACCAGCAGCTTAGGACAAAATGCCCATTCCCTATCAGGGCTCCAGACCAAGACTAGAGATGGCAGCACTCTCATGCCTCACCCCCACCCCGTTCCTATAGCAGTGATGCCACTGTCCATGGATGTCAAGATCAAAGGTCTCAGAAAAAGCATTCTAGCACCCCAGATCTCTTGTCTACCCCCATGCAGTGCCCCATTCATCCTAGACAGCCACCAACAAATGCTGAACTGCCCAGCTCTCAGCTGGGAGGATGAACAGCAATGGGCCCAACCCAACACAAAGCTCACACACAAGTTCTGAAGCTTCCTTCTGTGAGCAGGGCTGTCTGTAGTGCCCACGGAGTGCCTGGCCCCCAGCAGGTGCTCTGTGATGCTGGAGCAAGAGATGAGTGGAGGAATGGCCGCCATACAAATTAGACTGCAATCAGCAAGATCAGTTCTCATCATCGCTGGCAACAGGCAGTTAAGACCATGAACTCCGGTGTGTCTGATTGGGATTAAGATACTTCATTTGGAGGCGGAGGTGGCTCAGTGGTTAAGAGCACTTGCTGCTCACTCAAGCGTGAGAACTGAGTTCAAATCCACAGAACCCACAAATAAGTTAGGTGCGGCTTTGTGCACACTTTCAACCTCAGTAGTTGAGGACAGAAGATGGCTGGGGCTTCCTGGCTCTATGTTCAGTGAGAGTCCTTTCTCAAAGGAGCAAGAGATCAGAACACCCAACGTCTTCCTCTGGTCTCTGCACAAACTGTGTGTGTGTGTGTGTGTGTGTGTGTGTGTGTGTGTGTGTGCGTGCGTGTGTGTGTGTGTGTGTGTGTACCATATACACCATATACATACCACTCACACAACACCACCAGAAAAAGATGCTTCAGTTCCTTAGACAAGGCACCTCCCTTCTCTTTGCCTCAAGCCTGTATCTGTAAACATTGATGACAGTGATGTCACTTGATGAGTCCAGAGCGTCGAGCGTGGGAGATGCTTGGGACAACACTTGGCACTCTCAACCATGTAAGGGTCAAACTAACCCACTGAGCACCTCCTGCGTTTGCTTCCTGTGTGTCCTCCATTCCTCACAACAAATCTCTCCCATTTCCCCAGAAAAATGGAAACCGAGGCTCAGAGAGATGACTCAGCAACAGGCAGGCAGCAGGAACTTTCCCCACTGCAAGCTTTCTAGCTGCCAAACCCTCTGCTGACAACTGTCACTGCAGAGTCTCTAGCCTCCTCTGGCAGGTAGACTCTTCATGATGTCTGGCTATTACGGTCCAGCATGGTGATTGACACTAATGGGGCAAACAGAAGCCTCACGAATCTCAGCAGTGCCCATACTTAAGGCTTTGCCTGCATCCTCTGATTTCCCCTTCCAGGCCACCAGGGGAGAGTGTGCTATCTGCTCCGCAACAAATGATGGAAAACCGGCATCTGGGCGTCACAAGACTTGCCCAGAATCTCACAACAGATCAGTGATAGAGGCTTCGGGTCTTACTACGGGTCTTGCCCTCTTGGGCACTCTTCTGGACACTCTTCTTTCTCCCACCCCATTCTGAGTTTTAGGAGATCATGCCCTTCAAAGGATATGTGGCCTCCACAGTGCAAGCAGACAGCTTTATGGGGAAATGTGTATCAGGCATCTTCCACAACAAGCCCAGTACACTGCCCCCATGTGTCAGGGCATCCACTGTGTCCCCCTGGGTCCTCTTCCCCTATCACAGCCTGTTGCCAGCTTCCGTATCTTCCTTCCAGCCCTGTTGGCTCAGAGTTCTACCTCGTGGCTCTTCCCTTTCATGCCCATTTGGTCAGTGGTAGCTACGTTGGGAAGGGCAATGGTATTTGGCATTTATCTTAGAAAATATACATCATCAACCTTTCCCCTCAAAAAATTTCTCCAAAGTCGCTTCTCCCACGCAGAAGATATTTTAATTACCCCAGCTGCCATTATCCATGTCAGGCAGCTTTGAGCCTTTCCCAGATAACCCTGTGCTAATCAGTCCCAGCTGAGCCCCTGGTGCATGTCATGTGTAGGTAAGAGCCTGGAGGTGAAAAAGAGAGAGAATTATAATAAATTAATAGATAAGCAATCACAATTAATGCCACTTCCCGGCAATAACAGTTACATCATGGGAAAGATATTTTCATCTGTCGTTCCTTGAGGCCATGTTTCCCGAGCATCGGCTTCTTCCCATTCAGACCCATGGGGTGCTAATGAATTAGTCTATTATGTTATGCTGAATGTTTCTAAAAGGTCCCCAGTCGACAGTGAATTCAGTGTGTCAACATTTGGCATCGGAAATGCAACTTTTTGCCAAGCTGCAAAGTTGCCCACAGTTCACCGTGTTGAGCACTTAGGGTCTTGGCCCCGGGGCAGTTTGAACAAAAAAACACGAAAACAAGAGCTGGACAAAGAGGCCTCTTCTCCAGCAACTCCATGTCACTGCCCTCATACCACAGTGATGGGAGTGCTCTGTGCCACTGGCCATCGGAAACGTAGAGAAGCCCAGATGGGAGACCAACATGGAAGGAGTGACTCCATGCCCTGCTACCCCCATTAGAACTTACATCTAGACTGTTCCCTGACTGCCTCAGCTCGTGCTTTGGATACTTGTTCTGTAGCTGGTGGTGGTATTTGTGGAGCTCTAGGACCTTAGGAGGTAGGGCCAGCTGCTGAAATAGATCCTTCAGGGTCACACACAGCCCCTGGTTCCTGCCGCACTTTCTGTTTCCTGGTCCACCGTGGTATGAACACTTCTTTCATACCACTTTTTTCCCTCATCTCCAGTGTCAACTGCTTTCCCTCTGTTCCCCTGACTATGATGGGATCCAAGTGCCTGAAACCGGAAGCTGGAATAAACCTTTATTTCCTTGAGCTGGTCTGTCAGGGATTTTGTCATAGCCATGAAAAAAAAAGCAACCTCCCCCACACCCCCGCTCCTGCTGCAGCTAGGGACCAGGGAGAGCAGCTTCACTATCATGTGAGCCACCCCACCAGTGGTTCTCCATCATCCTAATTTTGCAACCCCTTAGCATGTTTCCTTACATTGTGGTGACCTCCAACCATGAAATTATTTCATTGTTATGCCATAACTGTAATTGTGCTACTGCTTTGAATCGTAATGTAAATATCTGATATACATGATTTCTGATATGTGATCCCTAAGGGGATCTCAACCCACAGGTTGAGAACCACTGCTCCCCAGCAAAGCAAAGATGTCATCCTTTACACTGAGTCAGGTTGGACTCTGGACCCAGAGATCGGTAAACTGAGTCAGAAGCCCTGGCAGAACCTCATGCTAAGACAGCTGAGCATCAGACATGGTACCTGAAGCTAGGCTCCAGCCCAAATTTGCACACAACACTGCAAAGCAAAAATCTGCCTCACTTCCAGGTCTTCCTGGAAGGAGCTCTTAGGCCTAGGTATAGAAGCAGACTTCCATCGGTGGCTCACCCTCCTTCCCAGGCAATTCTCCAACCTACTCCCAACTTATATCCTCACAGAGAGCCTCCAAGGAGGAGGTAAACATTGAAACACGCAGGATGTTACTAGCCTGGCTGACCAGATGCTTCTTTCCACAACAGGGGTCAAGAATGCTTCGGAAAGCCTTCTTTCCACAGGGGCTGGGGGGGTGGGGGGGTGGGGGGGGGAGGCAGGGTCAAGAATGCTTAGGAGTTCATAAGAATGTCAGACCCCAGACCTTAACAGTCGCTGCCTGTTAGGATGAAAGCCTGGGGTCCCAGTACCAGAGCTGGATCATTGATAAACTTGTATGTGTGTAAAGAAGCAATCAAGGGACACTTCCAGGAAGAATTGCTGCTTGTCTGAGTCTCAGAGAACAGCTGCAGACACTTTGAGCTACCCCTGTCCAGTATGGGTATGTACAAAAGCATCCGGCTTAGGATGAGAAACTCGGGAAGGTAGGCAGGGCAGAGGTGGCTCAGTGAAAACTTGGACTGGGCGTGGGAAAGCAAGATGCAGAGGTAGAGCTTCTGAGCAGGTGACATGAAAGAATGATATAGTCCGAGAAAACCACAAGCAACTAGAGTTTCTCTAGCTCACAGTTCTGTGGACTGAGGAGTCTGGGAACATGGCGCTGGCCTCTAGTGAGGACCTTAGTCTTCCTCATAGCATGGTGGGTGAGCTAATGGACAGTTGGCAGACCAGGAAGTCGGCCAAACTCCTTTGGAAGCCTTCCTCACCGGCCTAACTCACTGCCTCTTGAAGTGTTCCTCAGGTTACTTCTTCTGCAAGCCCCACCCCAACCCCATTGCTCTTTACTCACAAAAAATGAGGAAATTTTTTTTCTCTGGAAATTAAAATGGTGTGATGGTCCCCAGACTCACTCTCCACTGAGACTGGTACCGTTTAGACACCCTCTGGCCATCTTAGTGTTGACTCCCTTCCCTACATCCTCTGCTCCTAACCAGCTTCCCCCTCATCCTAAGCACTGGCCTAGAAGCAAGGCCATACAGTAAATTGTCCCTTGATATTCATAGTATTCACAGCAGGGAGGAGGGGTTGTCTCCAGGACCCCCTTGGATAGTAACTTCTATAGATGCTTGTCACAGTTAGGGTTTCTATTGCTGTGATGAAACACCATGACCTAAAAGCAGCTTGGGGAGGAAAAGGTTGGGTTTTTTTTTTCCACTTCCTTTTCCACATCACAGTTCATCACTGAAGGAAGTCAGGACAGGAACCAGGAGGCAGGAGCTAATGCAGAGGCTGTGGAGGGGTGCTGCTTACTGTTTTTTTTTTCTCATGGTTTATTCAGCCTGGTTTCTTATAAAACCCTGAACCACCTGTCCAGGGGTGGCCCCACCCACTGTGGGTTCGGTTCTCCTCCATCAGTCATTAATCATGACAGTACCCAGTACGTCGACTTGCATTTTCTCAATTGTGGCTCCTTCTTCTCAGATAATTCTAGCTTGTGTCAAGGTGACATAAAACTAGACAGCACAATGCTCAAAGTCTCTTGTATAAAATTGCATCGTATTTACATATTACTAATCTATGCTCTTATCCTCCTTAAATCAGCTCTAGATATCTTACGGTACACAATACAATGTAGATGCTGTGTGGTTCACTGTATTGTTGTGGAATTATGGTGAGAAAGAAAGTCTGAATATTCAATATACGTAAGCAATTTTATATATACATACCTATACACACATATATACAGAGCCATGGAGAGAGGAAGACGGAGGTATATCCAGGGTTGGTTGAATTCACAGATGCCCATGATCTTGGAAGGCTGACCCTATTTGTTTGGGAAGATTAGGATAAGACTTTTTTTTGCCTGAATTCCAAGTCCTCTTCTCTGAAACGGAGAGATGAATACATGCAGTACCTTCCATAGAGGGTCCTTCTGGGAATGCAGGAGGAGCAGGGGTTTGGCACCAAAGAGGAGCATCCCAGAGACCACAGGACACCCAAGCATTGTGTGAGGTCTGCTCTATGGGCTCCAGCCTGTATCTCTTTTGATGATCAGAGGCTGACACTGGGGTAGGAGTGAAGTGGGAAGGGTTTCAGATCAAGGTGGAAAGCAGCTCGGTGATGGGAAGTGGGAAAGAACAGAGAAGGGACTCAGTTTCCCCAGTCCTGTCTTGCAACCAATCTCTGTTATCCAAGAATCTATTTTTGAAACATATCAGCCTGAAGAAAATGTAGATCGGGTGTCTCTAAGTCAGGAGGGAACAGCCCGGGCATGAAGCAGTGCATTTGAGGAATGATGTGAGTGTTGGGGTTTTCAGTGACACAGAGTAGAGCAGCCGGGTTACACACAAAATAGATGAATCTTCTGCAAAGCAATAAAACCACAGCCTTAGGGATGACCTTTTGTGTGGGACACAAATCTCATGTTAACTAGAAGTTTGGGCTTTAACCAGTATTAACAGCAGTTCCCAACCCAGCAGAGTTAGGAAGCCCCAGTGACCTGCAAGCAACTATTTCCTGTGTGGAAGGCCCATGATGTTTCCCTTGTGTCTCTTTGAGCTTGGAGTCATTTTGAACCTGTGGTGCTCTGTTTGGCTCCTGTGAAGGCTAATTACCCCTCCACACGCTCTCTTCTCTGCTAAGGGGCAGCCAGCTAGTCCCACTCCCCTGCCTCACCAACCCATTGGCCTGAACTGAGGCTGCAAGAGGGTCCAGAGCTGCCTGAGCTGTATATCCTCTATTCCTGAGCTGTAGACCAAGCCTTCTCATCTACCATGGAGTGTCTTTGGGACAGCTGTTCCTAGGAAGCAGAGTGAAAAGGCCCTGAGCCATGAGAAAGAGGGAGGAGAAGGCAGTGGACTCCTTTGGTCCCCATTCGTCTGTCTAGGAAGGAAAAAAAATACTCTGTCCTTTACACCTCCTTTGGTGTCACTTGGAGATGCCCAGGTCCAGCACCCTTCATCCCCCCTGTCGTGAGATGGTTCCTCAGGGTTCTGTAAAAGGGAGTTAACCCCCATTTTGTAGATGAAGAAACAGGCTGATGGCTCCTATAATCAGCATGTGAGATCAGTATCAGGAGAGCCAAATGGCCTCTGCGTCCAGTCCTCCTGTGGGTACTGCAGTCACCTTTCATGCACAGGGCTCTGCAGAGAGCCACAGCTCACCCCAGGGGTGCCCAGGCCCGGATGGTAAGGAGGGAGTTGGGACACCCCTTAACCGCATCAAACTCTCTTGTCTCTCTTCAGGATCTCTATGCACTAGATCTGGAGCCCTACCGCTACTCGGGAGTAAACCTGACTGGGTTCCGCATACTCAACGTGGACAATCCCCATGTCTCAGCCATTGTGGAGAAGTGGTCCATGGAGCGGCTGCAGGCAGCACCCCGGGCAGAGTCAGGCCTGTTGGATGGTGTGATGATGGTACAGTAGGCAGATGGACAGATGGACCCAGAGGGCTCCCTCCTTCCTTCTTCCTTGTTTCTCAGTCCTTTGTTCCTTTTCTCTCTCTTTCCTTCTTCCTTCCTTCCTTCCTTCCTCCCTCCCTCCCTTCCTTCCTTCCTTCTATCCATCTCTGCATAGAACAATTCAAGACCTGTCTATACCTCGTCCTCTCTTGCCTTTTCTTTTTGCTAGTTACTGAGGACCTTCAGTAACTAGGACCTCCATATATCAGCCAGAGCCCCCAGGGACAACAGCTCACCCACCCACCAAGGGCTGCCTCTAATAGAGGCGTAGGCTGATTAAATGTCTTCCAGAAAAAGGAGCTAAAGACAATAGATTTAGATTGTGACGGGTAGATATGAGGCTGGAAAGGCAAGAAAGGAATAAGGAGTGGGTGGGATTAGGTGATGAGTTGGGCAGAGGGTCTAGAGAGAGAACCGTAACTGCAGAGAAGAGGTTAGTCCTGGGGTATCCATAAGAGGAGGCTGACCTGTTTTCAGGTGAAAGGATAGGGCTCTCTCTGGGTCTGAGGGCCTGTTTCCCCCCTGGGGCCTCACGAGCTTGTAGTGGGAGAGATGCTGAGGCAGCAGCCCTCAGACAGGCCTGTGCCCTCTGCAGACTGACGCAGCCCTGCTCTACGATGCGGTCCACATTGTGTCTGTGTGCTACCAGAGAGCGCCGCAGATGACCGTGAACTCCCTGCAGTGCCATCGGCACAAGGCCTGGCGCTTTGGTGGTCGCTTCATGAACTTCATCAAGGAGGTGAGTCTTACACCCCTCAAAGGATGCTCCCAGCAGCCTCCAATGCTCAGAAGTAGCCAGAGGGCTGGAGCACTCAGGTTTGGGGCTCAGACAGAAGCAGTTTCTGCAGCATACAGACTGGGGCAGGTCACCTCACATCCCTGCCACTCAGTTTCCTGGGTCTCAAAGGGAACTGAGAAGCCCAAGTGATTCCAAATACAGGGTTTATGGCTCCCATGTACAGACAAACACACTCAGGATCTCACGTGCCATCGCATCAATGCTGCCTAAGAGGCTTGCAGTGAGATGACCAACTCTTTGTTCCTCAACTCTGAATTGTTGGGAAAACAGAGTATAACCCAGGACCTGAACAACATCTAGTCTCAGTAACTAGCAAGAAGACAAGGCTAGAAGGGATGAGGTCTAGATAGGGCTATCCTGGGCTACAGTGAGTAGGTGATCATGACCAACACCAAGGGGCTCAGGTGAAGCCCTCTACGAAGGTCTAGATTCTCTCTCTCTCTTTCTCTCTCTCTCTCTCTCTCTCTCTCTCTCTCTCTCTCTCTCTCTCTGTGTGTGTGTGTGTGTGTGTGTGTGTGTGTGTGTGTGTGTGTGTGTGTGTGTTGCTTTGGAATTCTCCTCCCATTTACTGGCAGCCATTGGCTGAGGGTTGGTCTCAGAGCTGTGGCCCCCCTCTCAGCACAGCGGGTGTGACAGCCCTGATTCTTCAGTCACTATTATCTGTAGTCATTCTAACTTCCTTTGGGTACTAGGTCCCAGCCAGAGGGCCTTCAGCCAACACTGCTTCAGGGACCCCACCTCTTCACCTCTTACCCCTTGGAAAACATGAGGCTCAGCCTTGAGTGTCCAGGGGAAGCAGATTACCCACTGCCCAGCCTAGTAGAGAAGTCCCATTCCCTCTCCCGGGGCTCTCCTACCCGTCTCTTACAGAGTTCTTTCTGTTCTCCATAGTGCTGTGGGGGCCAGGCAAGAGTAGCCACAAAATGCTCATGTTCTTTCTATAACTGGACATTTTCAGAACCCAGGTACCCTGCAGAGTCCAGTCTCCCCTTTGTCCGTTTTCAAGTTGCCCATCTCTCTGTCTGACTGCGTGACAGTAAATCATTTTAAAGACTTGGCATTTCCGAGAGGAGCTGGAAAATACCAGGCCGGAGTTCAGAGCGTGTGAAGCATCTTTCATTTAGCGAGTCCTGAGCCGCTGCTAGAAGGGGGCGGGTGGGCAGAGAAATGTCACGGGGAGGAGCTGCCCGAGGCTCCCTGCCCTGCCCCTGCCCACCCGCCCACAGACAGGCCGCACCTGCTGGCATTTAATTCCTCTGGAGCTGACAGGGAGGAAGGCCTCCTCTGCAGGAGCAAGGCAGCTGAAGACACCTGCTGAGATTTCCCTGGGGACCAGTGGATAGCCTGAGGGTGTGGGAAGCCAGAGGGATGGGGAAGCCAGCCTGAGGGAAGCTGGGCCTCCCTGTGAAGTCTTAAGCAGAGCAGTTCACCATCTCTGATGTGGCTTTTAATCTTTGTCCCCCTGGCACCCACCAGCTTCCCCAGCTCCGTGTGTGTGTGTGTGTGTGTGTGTGTGTGTGTGTGGGTGTCTTGTGTACATTTCAGTGGAGACCAGAGGTATATATCAGGTATCTTCCACTATAACATCTGCCTTGACTCTTTTGAACCTGGGTCTCTCGCTGAGCCTGGCATTCACAGATTAGATGGGCTGGCTGACCAGTGAGCTCTGGAGACCCACTGCCTCCACCCCACACACACCCAGGGCTAGGGTTACTGACATCCAGAACCAAGTCTGACATTTTCATATGAGCACCAGGGATCTGACTCAGGACCTCTTGCTTCTCTGTCAAGCATTTTACTATCTGAACTATTTCCCCAGTATCTCAGTCTATCTTTGAACCTCAGTATTCACATCTGGGAAATGGAGACAATGATGACACCCCCTCCCCCACTTCACAGAGTCACAATGGAAGTCCAATGGGCTCCCTAAGGGTAGTGTTATAACTCTCTACTATAAACTTCCTCCTGGAGCCTGGCCTTGCCCAGAGGTCTGCTCCTTCTCCCTAATTGAGAGCCAGCTCCATTTGCAGGAGCCTATTGGGTTCCAGAACCCACAAAGGAAAAGTGATAACCCATAATACTCAGTCATGACCTGCACACAGGCATGATACTGGGCACTTCCACCACCTATTTTAGAGCCTGCAGACCACTTGTTAGCTGGATCAAGTCTCTTTTGTTCTGCAGCCACCTGGGGCCCCAGGGTGCTGCCTCTGAGTCAGGACACCTTTTGTCCATCTACCTTTTAGGTGGAGCAGAGGAGGGATTGAGACAGAGTCTCAGTAAGTGGCCAGGCTGGCCTGAAATTCACAATCCTTCTGCCTCTAATCCAGCTACCATCTACCATTATCCAGAAAAGTCCACAGGGATTTCCAGCTGCCTAAGAACAGGGAGACCCTCTAGACCTTTAGTTGAGATTCAGAGATAAGTTTCCGGGGCCTGGGAACTTGAAAATGTGATTGTTGCTGGTGGTCATTAAAGGGAGAGGCCAGGAGCCCTGCTCAGAATGCAGGGTTATACCCAAAGCAGTGCTCACCTGCAGGATACCCGCATCCAGACCTCCTGCAGATTCCCACACCTCTCCTCTGGATACCTCATTCCTACCTGCCCCTATTCACAAGCCTGGCTAAGGAACAACACCCCCTCCATGCCACCACTGGCTGTCTTCCTATTTCCCAATCCCCTTTATGTATCCCAGGACCTCAGGGTGAATGATGGGTCTTCTTTTTCCAGGCAGTGTCTTTTTACAGACACTGCAAAATACCCATCAGCATTAGCCCCCAAGGAGAAAGAAGAGGAAAGGGTCCAAATGAAGGGGTGAGGCCCTGGGACCAGAGGTCTAGCTTGGCTCTGCCTATTGTATAGTGTGAGTTTTGGGGGCTCCTAATACTATCTCCCTCCAGCTTGTCCCCAGGGTTCCCATCTGTAACATGGGACTCATGATCCTCACCTGGTCAGTTCTCGAGCCCGCTGGGGAAGCTAAGTGAAACAAACAGCCGGTTGTGTTATGGAACTACCTCTCTGTCTAGGGAGGTGAGTCCAGCAGTAAAGTGCCTGATATACAAGCATTAGAGTCGAAGCTCGAGTCCCCGGCACCCACACATAAAGCTGAGCACAGCGTAGATCTGTAACACCAATGTTGGGAAGGCAGACAGACGAATCCACAGACTTCCCTGGCCTACCAGGCCTCGCTGGGTCAGTGAACTCAGTATTCAGGGAGGAACACTCTCAAAAATATAAGATGAAAGCCCTGGGGAGATGGCTCTGCAGGCAAGAGCTCTGGCTGTGAAATCCTGAGGACCCAAGTTCAAATCCCCAGCACGCACACAAAAGCCAGGCAGGGCTGCACATGCCTATGGCTCAGTCACTGAGGAGCAGAGACAGGTGGATCCCAGGAGCATATTGATCAGCTACCCTAGATAAAAGGGCAAACTTCAGGTTCAGAGAGAGCCTGTCTCAAGAGAACAAGGTGGAGAGTAATAGAGGACAATACCTTCACCCTCCAAACGGCCATGAGCACCCACACATGTATATGCAATATATAACAACAACAATAATAATAATATAATTAATAATTATTATTATTACTTTAAATAAGGTGGAAATGACTGAGGAAGATATTCAACATTGAACTCTCATCTCCAACACATCTGCATATACACGCATACATTTCTACAGGCGCACATGTAAAACCACAGAAAAAGGTACCACACACACACACACACACACACACACACACACACACACACTTATGTGCACAGAGAATGGTTACTCGGGACCCTCGGGAAAGAGACAGTCTAGAACAATATCCAACACTGGCAAACCCGAAGGTAGCAGCAGTTCTTCCCATGAACAGGAATGGCTGTGGGCTGATCACTATTCACAAGCACAGGACTTGCTCAGACTGTCCCACCCTGGTCTGGAAGATAGTCTGCACAAGGTTACGCCTGCCTCTTTAGTTAATAACAACAAGGTAACAGGAGCTGCTGTTTACCCAGGGCCTGAATTAGACCAGACCTTCTCTCTAGGTTTCCTGGCTTATTTCACTCTCAAAGCATTTTGGAAAGATGGATACCATGATTAGTCCCATTTTCTAGCGAAAAAACTGAGGCACAGAGTATTCAAGGTCACACAGCTACTGGAGTTGACCGCAGCTCTTGGACCCCAGTGTTCACAACTGCGTTATGGAGCTGAGGCAGCAGGTTGAGGGACTTTGTCTCTGGGGTTAATGTTTCAAGGATGAGGCTTTGTAACCAGAGCCTTTGGTGAGTCTCATGTGCTCTGCTCACCTGCCTCCCTGGCCCTCTCCAGGGATCTGACATGGGCTCCCCCTTCCCAGGGCTTCGAGGCGGGGGCTCATTTGAGCGCATCCGAGATCGATGTTGTACAGGAGAAGGTGCAGATGTAGAGCTGGCTAAAGAGCGTAATAGAATTTATGGAAATCGCTGGCTCGCACCACAGCCCGAGCAATGATGGAGGTGATTATTAATTAATCATGGTCTTGGGGGAACAGTATCAGTGCAAGGAGTAATTAAAATGAAGCATTGTACAGTTGTACCGAATGATGATTTATGAGCCCGAGGAATCGCCGCTCTGCCCTCTCCCCTCCGCAGGCTCAATGGGAAGGATTAACTGGACGGATTGTTTTCAACAAAACCAGTGGCTTGCGGACTGATTTTGATCTGGACATCATCAGCCTGAAGGAGGATGGCCTCGAGAAGGTGCGTGGGCTCTGGCTGAGGCTCAGCAGAGGGCCAGGGATGTTGGAAGTGCCTTCCACTGCCCACGGGCTGAGGGGCAAGATCCACTGCAGACACGCCCTTGAAATCCAATGACCCAGCATGGCTTCTGCACAAGTGTGAGCCAGAGGAGACTGTAGGGTCCTGTTACACTTGAGGGTGCCATTCTCAGTGGCTTAGCTACAGCAGACACCTATGACCTCACACTGAGAGCTAGGCTTGTCAGGGAAACACAATCAAAGACGTGTGGCACAAACTGGCTGTCTTTAAGACCTTGAAGGGGTCAGAGATAAGGACATGTATGTTCTCGATTAAACTTTCTGATCTCCACAGATTGCCTACTTGGGTTAGCAAGTTCACGGCCCCTGTGAGAGATTTAAGCAAATATGGAGAGATTGCTTGTCTGGGAGATTGAGGAAATCCTTACCTCAAAGAGATGTTGAGGTCCTTGGGCTCTGGGCTCCCCAAATTCCAGCTCATCAGATCACTGATTCCAATATTTGGTCAAAGAAAGCAAACCTGTCTGGACTTCGAGCATCTCATCTGGCCAACAGAGAAATGCTGTAATGAGGCCTATGACAGGCTCCAGGAACCCTTAGCATGTGCTACAAAAGTCAGGCTGCTGGGCCAAGAAGGGGATTTAACCTGAGGCCCCAGTTTTCAGCATCTGGAGGAGCCAGCAACTCAGCCATACTCATCCCACTGCAGCTGGTCCCTGAGAGCCACCTGCGTTCCCCTCTAACCCTGAGATATACCGTTTATATGATACGGAGAGCAGCAGCCAGAAAGTTGGAAGTACCCTCTGCTGTCATTGGTCCTTGGGGCAGACTCCCATCCTCCCTTCCTGCATGCATGGTTCAGCCTCTACAGAGGGTCACTGTAACAGCCTCCTCTCCCTTCCCTCACGCTCTCATCCATCCTGAAGGTATAAGCAAATGTAACTTCACCAAGTCTAGTTCTACCCTGTACATGGCTTCCCAGTTCCAAGCCAGGGCATGCTGCAGCCCTTAAGGGCCTTTTAGACTCTGAGAAATTGTTCAGCTGGCCTCCCCACCCAACCCAGTCTCTTCAGCTTCCTGAAATACTTCACAGTTGACTCATGGTCCTGCCCTCCTAAACTTCTGGGTATCATCCCATCCTGGTGTCCTGACTGTGAAAGTGACATCTGCAATCCCCCCCCCCCCCGTCCCTGCCTGCCCCAGATGTGGACCTGGCTCTTAGTATTCCTGTGGCTATGACTCTCCTATTCTCTCCTGAGTCCTCCCAGCCACTATATAAGGAGAAGTGACCAGGAACCCTCAGGATTCATCCAACAGCTACCTCATGCCATGTGTGGCATTAATTCCCAAGGGTAAGGGCCCTTCTTAGGATCACTGAGGCCCACTCATTGTTCTAGCCCTAGGTGTACTCCATGGGCTCCTCAATCTTTGTTAAGCTCATCAGTACTGGAGAGCAGGCGCCCCTGCCCTCCCCCTCACCCATCTCCAGCAGTACCATGGCTGACATGCTCGCAGGTAGCCATCCTAGGTTTGTTCTTTCAGCCACTCATCTCTAGAGACAGCATCAAATTCTAGGGATAGTAGATAGATGGCACACACGCCACCACTTTCCGCTCCTGTGCTCGTGGCAGGCATCAGTAATTGATCACTGGAGCACTCTTTCCATCTGAGCCCACCCTGCAGCATCTATCTCCCAACAGCCCTCCAGGCAGCTGGTACAAATTGACCGTGGCTAATACTCAAGGAAAACTCTATTATCCCTGGATGGAGGTTGACTTGCCTGGTGCCCACTAGAGGCTCCCAGTCATAGCCACCTGGACCTCTGAGCAGAGGTCTCACCTCTTCTTTCCTGTTCTTTCATCTGCACTATGCCTGGAATCTACCAGGATACCCAGTCAGGGCTTAGAAGAGCTTGCTGGGCTGAGGCTCCTTGCTGTTCACCCAGCTCTGCTTGCTGAATGCCTTCTTCAACTCACCCTCCTGCTCAGCACCCAGCCCTCTGCTCAGCATCTCTGCACTGAACTTGGCCCACTTTAGAAAAGAGCTCTTCACTCTCATCTGCCTGCCTCCTTCCTTGTGGCCCCAGTGGTCCACACAGGCAGGCAGAGAGCATGCAGAGCCCTCAACACAGCCACAGCCTCCCGTTGCCTCCTTCTGTTTGCTAAGCTGGGTCAGAGCTGATCCAGCTAGCTCCAGCCTGTGGCTTTGGGAGGATTAAGGCAGAATTACCCAAGCATAATTACGTATCTCCCTGCTATCTGTCACGCACAGCCCTCTGAGTGGGTTGTTTGCACTTGGCCTCTCTGTTTAATTGATTAGGTTTTCTGAGTACCCCCAACTGGGCCAAGGACAGAGTGGGTGTGCTGATGCCTTCCTTGAGAGAGAGGAGCCAAGATGAGGCCCAGCTGGGAAGTTTGCTCAGAATGCACCTGCAAAAGGCCTAGAGCTTTAGAATGACTTATAAAAAATGTATTGCATTTATTTATTCATTGTGTGTGCATGTATGGAGTTGAGCCATTGTGCACCTGTGGACACCAGAGGACAACTTTCAAGAGTCAGTTCTGTCCTTCTATCATGTGGGTCCCAGGGAAAGAACCTGGGTCACCAGGCTTGACAACATGTGCCTTCATTTGATGAGCCATCTTATCAGCCCTGGGGTGACTTACTTTTAAACCCCACCTCTCCATCCTTTAGCCTCTGACTTGATATTGATAAGGATGCGGCGAGGAGTTTCCGTAGTGACAGGGTAGCAAACCGCCTTATCCAAAGTGCATGCAGTCCACTAGTCCTGTGTTGTCACCCACAACAAGCTGCCCCGCTGCTTGTTCCCCATAGCCCCTCCTTTACTTAGTGCACACATGTGGGGCACTTCTTCCTCATCCCAACGGGAGCATCATTCTGGGGTGGTCCAGGCTTTGCAGGGGCCTGGCCTGGAAGAGACCCATTGAGTAAGCAGCAGGATGCCCAGTGTCTCATACAGAATGTGGCCTTGGCCCTTCCAATCCCTGCTGGGTATCTGCTCTGCTTCTCCAGCTCTCTTCAGTTCCTCTGCCTTTCTTCTTCAGCTGAGACTTTGTCAGCAAAAGGAAAAGGAAAAACCTCACACCTTGGAGTCTCCTCGGAGGAGGGAGGCAGCAGGGTGGTCGTCAGAATTGTACCCTCAAAACACACAGTCACAATGACAATGGCTATGGCTGTGACCACAGGAAGCAGGTGGCCTTGATGAGGAGAAAGAAAGGACTCAGCACCTGTTTTTTGTCTGTCTGTCCATCCAGGTTGGAGTGTGGAGTCCAGCTGA
This sequence comes from Rhabdomys pumilio, assembly GCA_030674055.1. Classification (NCBI taxonomy): domain Eukaryota; kingdom Metazoa; phylum Chordata; class Mammalia; order Rodentia; family Muridae; genus Rhabdomys; species Rhabdomys pumilio. Next base: position 26,605,549 of record JANHMN010000004.1, on the reverse strand, counting down.
TGGTCTCAATATCACTGAAGTTGCCAAAGGCCGAGGTCCTAATGTCACTGACTCTCTGACCAATAGGTCACTCATCGTCACCACTGTGCTGGTAAGATCCTCACACCCTGCTGGAAGGGCCATCTGTCCTGAGATACCACTCCATTTCCCACCTATCACATCTTGGGTACCCCTTAGGAGGCTCTCAGGAGACCAGGACACAGTAGCAAAGTGGATCACAAGAAAGTAGAAATTTCTAGGGAGGTTCAGAAAGCTCTTAGAGGAAAGTTGGAACCCAGGACCTCTCCCTGTCCCCCAAGAGAAGGAAGGTCATGTTTGTTGTTTCACCTACTGTGTGCCACCTGCTTTTTTAGTAGGACCACAAAGGAGACTTGACTGCTCATCACAGCTTGGGTTCTGTTTTCCTGCCTGAAGTCCCAGGGCCAAGGCTCTTCCCTTGAGCCTTCCCTTGAGCAAGTGCTATGAGCCCCTCTAACTGTGGCAGATGCTATGGCCATACCGGAAAGCCCCAGGAGCCTGGACACATGCCACACTGTGCAGAGTTTATAAATCTCAAGAGCCAGAGGCTGCGACCTCTCCCCATGAATAGCACCACATCCCTCTTCTCTCTGTAATGAATCAGTGGATCTCATCTTTCCATGATGTTTAGATGGGGGTAACTCCCACCTGCCTCCCCAGTTGAGACAGTTCCGCTAGACTCCTTCTCCATGACTTCTGTTCTCCTCTTGAATCATTCTGATTCAATCAGGAAATGGCTTGTGGTCTCTCCCAGGCTCCCTGCACCTTACAAGTTACAGCCACTGCTGTCCCTTACTGAACTGTGCTGTGCCCATTCTGCAAGTGTGACTGCCTTCTAGGACTCACAGAGACAGACAGGGGCTCAAAGCAGGCCCTCCCCGGAGAAAGGAGCCTCTCCAGAGGCAAACAGAAGCTGAGACCTTTGGGGACCAAATGGGTACAAGTAGTTTTTTTTTCAAGTATAGCAACTAAATCTGTGAAACCTATACCCGGATACCTGGGCTTGTTCCTCTTCACAAAAGTAACCTTGGCCCATTAAGATTAAGGAAGCCTTCCATGGGCCAGGCCTGGACCTAAGTCTTAGGAGCTTTCCATGGTGCTTGGATGAGGGTAGCTTCCCCTGCCTCCCCATCTGAGGCAGTTCATCCAAGCTGTACTATACCATCTTCCTGTCTACTGTGACTTACCATGTGTGTATTCAGTGGCTGAGTGAGGGGCACTAATGAAACATGGAAGAAACTATGAAATACCCCCGTTCTTCTAGGAATCTCAAGGACACTGGAGTACCATACATGTTGAGGGGAATTTTAGCCAGTGTGTCTCATCTCTAGCCCCCAGAGTCATGGTCCCAGAGAAATCCCATTAAAGACCGTAGAAACTGAATAGGTATTGTGGACAAGCAGCTGATAGAGCTGGAAGAAGGAACCAGGGAGGTATAACCCTGCCTTTGTCAGGGCAAGAACCCAAGACAACTTCCAAATAGTCATATGCCCTTCCAGTCTTTAAGGATCCACTTATTAATAAGGAGACAAATACTAAAGCCATAAGTCAAAAAGATCTCAACAGGAGCAGGAGGAAAACTAATGTAAAATATAAATGATAAAAATAAACAAAAAGCACCCAGGGACTTAAGGGAGACTGATGAGCCACTAACGGAATGTGGACATGGATAAAAATAGGGAGAATGAGAGACTGTAAGAGGAGAGCTAAACAGAAAGGTTAGGCGGGAACTAATGAGGAGAAAATGAGGCAAGGAGAGAGATTAAAAGGGAAGATATTAAGGAAGATGAAAATTAAATAATTTACAACGCTGACTAGACAAGGTGAAAAGAAAAAAATGTTCAAGCCAAAAAAAAAAAAAATGTCAAAAAGCAAAAGGATGAAAGTGTGACAACGGCAAAATATAAAAGGGCAAAAAATAAAATAATAAAAAGGTGGTAAAAGATTAAACACGGAATCGCGTGAAATGAGAGGTATAAATAAAACACCTCTTGCAAGGCAAGATTAAAACGAGGTGAGAGAGAAAGGCGACCTCAGAGATGAGGAGGCGAGATGGCGCCATGGAGACACGAAACCACAATGCAAGGCTCCAAACGGAGCCATGATGAGCTGAGGACTCCCCAGCAGGATGCAAAAACACGCCCACCTTGAAAGGCCACTGAGTCACATCTCAAGGAAATGGCAGCTGCCCCTGTGTCAAGAGTGCAGAGCTGGCTTTAATCCCAGCACGCAGGAAGCAGAGGCAGGGGGATCACTGCAAGTTCAAGGCCAGCCTGGTCTACATCGTGAGTTCCAGGATAGCCCCTCCTTTCTCAATAGAGTATGAATTGTTCTGCAGAGGCACAAGGGGTTTTTTGTTTGTTTTGTTTTGCTTTGCTTTGCTTTGCTTTGCTTTTTTGTTAGAAAAGCTGAATCAAGCAAGCAACCCAAGCTTCTGGTCAGTCCATCTTCACAGTTTCTTCACCATAGTAGCACTGGTCCCCAACCTGCTGGGCTCATTCCTTTCCCAGAACTGGCTGGCTCCCAAGAACCCCAGGAGGACGTGGGGAGATAAGCCTCTCTTGGCTCATAGCCTGGGCACAGCTCCACTGCCCCGCTGCCCCTCAGCCTCCACTCAGCTGGGTAGAAATGGCCAATAGCTCTTTGGCACCTGTAGGAACAGCAGATGAATAATGGCTAAGAGGGCAGACTTTGGGGCTGTGACCTGGCTTCTCTGTTGACATACTGTGTGGGCCTGAAACATGGCTTTCCTATTCTGTGCCTGTGGCCTACCTGACAAGGAAGAGACGGGAGCGAACGCACCTACCTCCTAGAGTTGAGAGGGTGGATGTTCATAGACTCGTATGGGGCGAGTGCAGTCATCGCAATGTACTGCTATTGATTATTTAGGACCCAGTGAGCTCAGGCTGACTACAACATGCCAACCATGTATGGCCGTATATGGCTCTGAAGTTCAGAGCCCTGAACTTCACTACGACTTAGCACAGTCAGAGTGGTGATTCCTGGCATTTGGGACACATTGTGTTATGAACTTTCAATTCTCACTTGAATATTTTTCAAGCCCGGTGCATTCTCCTGGGCCTATCTCACATCCCCTGATCTGCCCTGGGTTTACCTTCTGTAGTATGGTTTTAACGTTTGTCACATCCACCCAGGACCCCCCCCCCCCAGACCCCTAGCCTCTCAGAGAGACATAAGCCTCCAGGTTAGCCTCTCTCCCCTTTCTTTGCCATAGTCTCAGCTCCTGGCCCTAGGACCAGGCTGATTGTCTATTCCTGGGAGAGCTATACAAGTCGTAGGAAGTAGCTCAGCCTGGCTCTGGCAAAGCTGTCCTGGCTGAAAATTCAGCCCCTTGCTTGGCTGCCTGTGTGCAGGGCCAGCACTTCCTGCTGGGAGTACCGACCTGTCTTTCCTGGAATTGTCAAGGCATGCAACCACACTTTGAGTGGCATACAGGTACCAAGGAACGGGATCAGAACATCAAACTATTCAGCCACTGGGGACTAGGACCTGGAGGAGAGCCCTGGTAAGAAGGACTCCCTTCATCCTGGGATGTGGCAGGTCATAGCAGGTCATATCTTCTAGTCTCTATCCTAACCTCTGGGGTTTGGTCCTTGGGGTGCCTTGTTCTGAATGGATAAATAGACAGGAGTCTGACTGTGCCTTCTGGATTTTCAGATCACAAGCCAGATTTTCCCCCATTCCAAAGCTGGAAGCCTACCCCAACACCCTCCCTGCAGGCCCAGCCTCTCCTCTGGCTCTGCTCTTCCGTGCTCTCATGAAAAATGCATGCACTCAAACCTCAGCTCACGCTAAGCAAGCGCACGCAGTGTGCTCCCGGGGCCCTGCTTTTGAAGGTTCAAGGTACTTTGGGCTGTGGATGTGAGTGGCAATCAGGGTGCACGTGGGTGGATGTGAATTCTGAGGCAGGGCCACCGATGGCCTCTGGAAACAGCAGTACAGTCAGTATGCACACTGTGACCCACATAATCTCAACCACAAGGCAAGCTGACCCCCAGCACGCTGTGACAGACAGGAAAGCCAAGACCAGAATGTGGGCCAGGAAGACCAGGCCAGGGGCCATTCTGGATCCTCCCACTGGAGAAATATGATTCTGAATACCCTATCTTGTTCTGTACTGCAGCAGCCAAGGCCTCAGGTCAGGGTACTTGGTCTGTGTGTCCAAGCAGGGTCGGGCAGGCAGAACTCAGAAGCATGTGTGCCATATTACCTGTGTGTATACATGCGCACATGAGGCATGGCCTAAGACAGGGCACTCAGGGACCCAGTTATCAGATGGCTAATCCCTGAATCTGTCTCCTCTGGGAGCTGCCCTCTCCCTGCCTCCTCTTTCCAGCTTCTGGCCCTGTGTCTGGGAGAAGCTTAGCTCTAGACCTGGCTTCTCTATTGCTAAGTGATTGTAGCGAACCCAGATGAAGCCTTGTGACTGAAAGTCAGGAAAGGTTATTTTTCTGAACCCCTGTTTTCGGTGACTTGTTGAGGAGAAATATTACCCCTGGTCCCACGGCTCTTCTCCCGGAGCAATAGGAAGGCATGAAGTTATGAAATTGAGGGCACCTTCACTGAGCAATCGATTAGCAGCTGAGGGAGCCGGTGAACTGGCTGTCTGGACATTTCCAGTAATAAATTGTGAAATAGTCCATGAATAAGTAGTCTCGGAGTTGAGAATTACCCCCAGGAAATGTTGCTGGACTGGAGACGCATTACTAAGGCGAACACCATTTTAATGCCCTGGGCTTCAGCTGTTAAATATGTATGCCATCCGCAAAGCACTTCCCGAAATTAATGGCATTTTGCAGCTGCTCCGAAGGCAGCGTATTTAGATGGAGATGTATAGATTCTGGGGCTGTGGTGGCTTCGCAAATGAAGTGCTAATTTTAGAAGCTAAGGCCGTGGAGGGGCGTGGAGGGGGCGGGTCACGAAGGGAGAAGTCTTAGGGGCTTTCCCACTCCGTTCCCTCCACTTCCGCTGGCGGCCATAATTGTTACCCTTTGATGACGTGGAGTGTGGTCTCTAAGAGGGAAAGGTCACTGAAATAACTGGGCAGAGAGTACGAGTGAGTAATAACAAGAACAATAGTAGTAGTGATATTGGCAGCTGACGCTCAGGCACTAAGTGCTTTTCCTAGGTGAGTTCATCTTATTCCTCCTCTTGTTAGGATCCGCTCTGTTAGAATCTCCGTTCTACAGAAGGGAGTGGGAATCTCTCCCAGTCCTGGCAATTTCCCTGGGAAAGATAACTTCTCTCCAATTCTCTGGCTATGCTAAATGAGGTCAAGAACACCGAGTACAGTAGTGTAGCCTGTTCACTGCCTAAGAACATCAGTGGAAGGATAAATGGGCGGATGGCCCACCTATGCCCCTCCCTCCAGGCCATCCTCAGGGTGTGGGGGCATATTACCTGAGGAAGGGTCAAAAGGTCAACCTTCATTCAGCCTGAGCCCCTGACCCAGGCCCACCTGTACTTACCTTCCCCCATACTGAGCTGCCTGCCTGGCTGCAGGGTAGCACCAGAGGCCCTGAGGTCTAGGGTGGGACTAACCCAAAGGTCTACTACATTCCCATGCGGTTAGCTTTGAAAGCATTGTCCTCAGACTCCGTGGGTGGTCAGGAACCCCTTGGAGATTCAGACACTCTTAGTCTCAGAAACCCCTGAAGGAGTCCCTAAGCAGAGACGGTTATAAGGTGGGGCGGTACACTGGGAAACTGGGGAACCAGGGTAGAAGAACAGAGCCCACCTGCCATAGCAGGAACCTGGGTTGAGACACTTGGCAAGCCTCTGCTCCTGAGGACATCCAACAATGGTCACCTGAGCCTTCCACTTCCTACCCCATCCCAGGGGCCCATGGTCTCAAGAAAACGGTCCTGTCATTGGGGAGGGACTGAGACACTCCTCTAAGTGAGTACTAGTGCTATTGTGGGGAAGCAGTCTGTCAGTGGATGGCACTTGGCTAGGAGGAGAGGTGCTAAGACAAGAGCAGAGAGCTGTGGTGGGGTTGGGGAAGGTGGCCAGCAGGCCAGGGCAGAGGATGGGTGAGGACTGAGAAAGGAGATCCAGGAGAGCAAAGCAGGTGAGGAGATAGTAGCTCTCAGCCTGAGCTCAGGATCTGTAACAGCAGGTAAAGTCAGGGCGGTCTTAGCCTAGGGACAGAACAGAAAGGACAAGGGGGTGTGCTGCTTGGGGTACATCTGAAACTGAGCTCCTTGGAACTATTTTCAACTGCTGTGTGGCCTTGGGTAATGTAGTGACCCTCTCTGAGTCTGTTTCTTCATGTATTAAATGATGATGAGATCATCTATTTTGCATCCTAATTAGACTAAAACAGAACAGACTGTCAAGAGTCAAAATGGCACATGGTGCATAATAGTAATTCAACGAATCTGGGGGTGGGGGGAATTCAGCCTAACCATTCCAAACTTCAACACAGGGGTTGTGAGTGCGTGGGGGATGGGTGCTTGAGGTCCACAAGTCAAAGACTAGCATTTTAACCTGGATTGATTCTGGGGCATCTGTGTCTTCTGGCCTCCAAGCCTGTCCAATTAGATACTGTCCGTTCAGGTCTCCCCACGGCTTCCTGCCTCTGCTCCTATTTCTTCATTTGTGGCACAGCCAGGAGTGTGTTTTTGAGAAATCCTACAGTGCTAAGCCTTACTCTATGCCTTGCACCTGGAAAGAGGTGCCTGACACGGGACAGACAGCCCTGGACCCACACACTGCCTTCTTGAGGACCAGCTGATGCCTGGGAGAGCACAGCCACATACAGATGAAGTTACCATTGTCATTGTAGGGCTTGTTGGCTTACTGTCAGATCCTGTCTTGGGTGCTGAGGGGACCTTAAAAGAGTGGTATTGGGAAGGGGGTGTGTCCAATCTGTTAACTAATTTGTTATCTTGTCTAATCTGGAGCAAGTAGGGGAGTCACCGTACCTGATGAAGGGCTTTGCCTGCATGGTCCTCCAACTTGAGTGGACACGAAGCTCACTGGCTGCTCCTGCCTCCGTGGGTCTAGTGTGGGACCCAAGAGTGATTCTCTAACAGGTTCTAAAGTCAGGCTCATGCTGGCTTGGGGCACTGGTACAGCAGAAAACCTGTACTATAGAATCAGGTAGTCCTGTTCCACCACTTGACAGTTCTGGGTCATTGGTACCTATGTCAGTCAGCACCAGCAGCAGGGCCTTGTCCCCTTGTGCTAAGAACCATCCCTGGAGGCAAGCCACCAAGCTGGCTTTCAGAAAATAGACTTGCCCTTGTCTTGCTTCTAGGTTGTTGGTCCAAGCCATTTGGAATAGTGTCAGAAAGACAGACTCCAGGGCCTGAGGAGATGGGATGACTAATGGGAAAGTTATGGAGTAAGCAGGAGGGCCTGAGCTCCATCCATAGAACTACGTAGAAAGCCAGGGCTGGTGGCTCAGCCTTGAAATCCCAGTGCGGGGAGGCAGAAGGGGATCCCTAAAGTTCTACAGCTAGTGAGTCTAGTTTATTCAGCAAGTCCCAAGCCAGTGATAGATCCTATCTCCAAAACAGGCTGTATGACCCAACATGCTCCATGGTGTCCACTCCATCCCACTAAAGCAAAATAAACCCTAAGTGGTCAATTCTGATTACAGAAACACAAGTAATTTTCTTTTTTAAGGCGATTTTTCTTTTTGAGACGAGGTCTTACTATGGTCACTCTGGCCAACCAGGAATCTATGTAGACCAGGCTGGCCTCGAACTCACAGGGATCCTCCTGCCTCTGCCTCCAGAGTGCTAAGAGTGAAGGTACAAACCACCATGTCTTGCTTGGTGGAAATACTTTAAAAAAATATTCTCCAGCCGGGTGGTGGTGGCACACGCCTTTAATCCCAGCACTTGGGAGGCAGAGGCAGGTGGATTTCTGAGTTCAAGGCCAGCCTGGTCTACTGAGTGAGTTCCAGGACAGCCAAAGCTATACAGAGAAACCCTGTCTCGAAAAACCAAAAAAAAAAAAAAAAAAAAAAAAATTCTCTATGTTTAATGCATGTTTTATTATTATTAAAATGAAAATAATAAAAAAATTGATGGAACTTGAACATTGATACCCAAGTTTGACCTCTAGCCTCCACATGTGCTTGCACACATATGCCCATGGACCTATACACACACATGCACCCAATGAATGTGTGTGTGTGTGTGTGTGTGTGTGTGTGTGTGTGTGTGTGCACGCGCACACTCACACACATGCTCAAGAACCTAGGCCAGGTGTGGTGGCACATGCCTATAATTTTAGCATTTGGAAGGTAGAGGCAGGAAGATCAGGAGTTCAAGGTCATCCTTAACTGTTTAGTGATTTCAAGGTCAGCCTGAGCTACAGAGCCTACCCCCACTCTAGCCACTTAGCCTAGCACCTCTTTTCCCTCTGTCCCCACAGGAGGAGCCTTTTGTCATGTTCCGCAAGTCTGATAGAACCCTTTATGGCAATGACCGGTTTGAGGGCTACTGCATCGACTTGCTCAAGGAGCTGGCGCACATCCTAGGCTTCTCCTACGAGATCCGGCTGGTGGAAGACGGCAAGTACGGGGCCCAGGACGACAAGGGCCAGTGGAACGGCATGGTCAAGGAACTCATTGACCACGTAAGCCAAGGCATGGGCACGGAGGATGGGATGAGGACAGGGTGGACAGTTCTAGAAAAGTACCATTTGAACATCTAGGCATTCCAGCAGGTGACAGTATAAGACTGGGGAGATGGGATGAAGGTTGTGACCTTGGGGACTGATCAAGATCCATCAAAGTGTGCCCGGCTCTGCTGGGTCTGCCTGGCCTAGGCTGTCCACCTCCCAACGTCCCCACTATGTTTGCAGATTGGCTCCAATGATGGGCTTTCATAAGGCATCTTTGGTGAGTTTCTATGGGGAGGATTCCTTCAGTTTCTCAGCCATTTGCTCCTTGAAGGATATCCCAGCCCTGGGATTGAGGAACCCAGACAAACATACCACCCAACCCAGGTACACACAAACTGCTCCGTCACTTATCTAGCCTCTGTGGGTTCACTGGTTCAACAGATGACTCGAGGAGTGGGCTTGGGGCTGGCATGAAGGGGTAAGACTATGCTGGGCAGTACCAAGAACCTCTCACTCTGCTTAGAGGGGGAAGACCTCAGCTATGGGCACAGGCACAAGTCACCCAGCCTCTGTGCAGCTTCCTCCTCAGTGAAATATGTGAGTCATCACCCACCCCAGTGCCCATGTCAGGAGCACTGAGGCAGGGGCACATTGCCACAGGTATCCATGTGATGCTAACAGCAGACACACCATCTTGAAAGTCAAGCTCAGGACCAGCAGATCTGAGGCTCAAGAAGCAGCTTTTAGGTTTATCAGAGGTATGACCTGGGAGGTTCTTCAGTGCAAACACACACACACACACACACACACACACACACACACACAGCCCCGTATCTTCTCTTTGACTCTAGGCCTCTAGGCATGGTTAGTAACCACCGAGGCCAATAAGGAGGTGCGGGACTATAGCCAGGTACTGTTTGTCAGGCTCATGGGGCACAGATGAAATATTCCCCACCTCCATCTCAGGGTCCTCAGCAGTACAGAAGCAATTCCTATCTGAAAGAAATCCTGCCTGCAGCTAAAGGAGGCAAGGACCAGATCTGCCATGGACCCTCCTCAGACCTGGTCTCCCCCATCCTTAGGCAGCCCACTGATGCCATTGCAGAAGCTGAGGCAGCAGGGAGATAGGAGCCTGACCTCAGATATCGAGTGGTGGGCTGGATGCAAAGCCTGAGCGTCTTTTAATGCTCTCTACCTAAGTGGGCCTGAGCTTTCATCTCTCTAGAAGAGAGGCCACACTGACCCAGAGGTGGGGAGGAGGCACCTTCAGGACTGACAGTCTCCAACGTGCTATAAGCACGGTTAGTGTCTGGGCTCCTCATTGCTGTCTCTCTGGGTAGAGAGGCAGCCTCACCAGGCTTTGGTCGCTGCTGGACATTGGTGAAGGTACCATATGGAGACCTCAGAGGCACGCGGTTGAGGCTCAAGAATCAAACAGAGTCTGCCACGGTAGACCTATGTCCTTGGCCTGACATAGGTCTACTGTGTCAGACATGGTTTGTATGGAAGCCTGGCGGGAGAGAGAAACGCTGAGGAGAGCGCATTGATGCTGACACTTGGTGGCTGTGTGTCCCTTGGCAGTCTCTGAATGCCTGTGAAGGGGGATGATATGCCCAGAATTTGCCTCCCAGGGGTGCTGTGAGGACCCAGTTAACAGGTGTGCTTGCTGTAGCTGGCATCAGTCCTTAATGACGTTGTTCTTACTTTATCCTCATGGCTACTTCTCAGAGAGAGAGTGTGTGTGGTGGTTGTGGGGGGAGGTGTTCAGGAGTCCTTTTGTGTCCCCCCAAGCTCCTGTTTCCTGCCTCCACAGTGAGAAAGATGATAACTGTCACCACTTTCCTCTGCCCACTGTGAGGCTGGAAGAAAATGGTGGATGGGAAGAGGCTTCTGAGCTACAGGCTTCCCTGTAAATGGCAGGCCGTATTGTCACTGTTATTAGTAATAACTGTAATTATTATGGAAATGAGCCAGCAGGACCGGATGTACCTCTTCTTTATCCGCTTCCCCAAGCCTTGTGAGTGGGACTCTGAAGCCTGGCATTTGCACAGAGTATGGGAGGGGAGAAGACAGAGATCCTGTAAAAGGGAAAGCCAAGACCACAGGTAGAAGGGGTGGAGCTGTCAGGCCAGCCACCGGCTGCCTCTCAGTGGCCCACAAACTATGAAGAGCAGACTTTCTAAAGGGACATGACCATGATGAGAAAGCCAGCAGCAGCCAGACCCTCAGCGCCCCTCTGCTGGGAAAGCACAGAGAGCCTAGTCCACAGCCTCTGACCTGCTAGGCAGTGCTTTGGAGACCCGGTACCCATCAAGGCCAGGGGGTTGGGTGGGACAGGCAGGGGACCTTGTTAAACCTGATTCCCTACGATTGATGAGCCTGTTAATCCTAGCTTGGTGCCATTTTTAATAACATCATAACCATTTATTAGTGTTGTCAGATAATTAGTCTTCTCACTAGCTCATAGAGAGCATGGTAAAGACTTGGCAATATTATTACTTCCTTATTAGGGATCCGAACAGAGGCGTAAAGATGATGGATTCTCACCTCTGGAAGTGTCTGCCCCCGCCTCTCAGGTCCATGTGGAGGTGCTGGGCAGACCCACCAACCAGGAAGACTTAAAATGTCCCTCCCTGACACTTTGCTGGCCTCCAGCCCAGCACTGTGGGAGGTGGGCACCTGGAGGATGCAAACTTCCCAGAGTTGCCTTTAACCACACAGCAGCAAACTGAACTGACTGTGTCTTCTGACCTCGCTCCATCCCTGCTGCCTGCTTCCCCTCATCCCCTCTCAGGCATCTGTCTCTACTCACATCTCTGCCTTCGATCCTCCCATGAGTCCTAACAACTCTAGAATCCGATGGAAATAACATTCAGATTCCAGGTTGAGCTCATTTCAGCTCACGCGAGAAGAGCCCTCCAGCCTCTCTGGCTTCCATTCTGCCAGCTGCAAATGAAAACAGGGCCTTAGGCTTGGTTCACGCTCAGTGAGCATTCATACAGGGGAGGTGGCCCACTCAGTACACGTTATACCAAATCTAGCCTCCCCTCCCCCACCACACGTGTCTGTGCTCAGACATGGTGGCAGTGAGAGAAGTAACCCTCCAGCCATAGTCATCCTGCTAGACAAGATGTAACCTAGGACCTAGTGGTCCAGGACCTCAATCTTCCCTAGGTGACTCTAAACAGATGCCCTTGGAGGTTAACACACTGTCATCCAACTCCAAAGGAACTGAGGCACACATTAAAGCACTACCTTTCCTGAAACACTGGCCTGAAACAGCTAGACCTTCTGTGTCCTGATACTAATACCCAGGAGCCTACTTGGGGAGTAAGAAGGAAAAGACCCAAGAGGAGAGAGCCCAAAGCCAGTGGAAGGCTACAGGTGGAGAGGGAGACGAGATAGAAGCCTTGAGTCTTGGGTGATAACTGAGGGGTTGTGTTGTTGTTGTTGTTGTTGTCGTCGTTGTTGTTGTCGTCGTCGTCGTCTTCATCGTCGTTGTTGTCATTCTGGGGGTGAATCCTGGGACTTTACACATGCAGGCAAGTATTCCACCACTGAGCTATATGCCCAGCCTAGTTATTTAATGTTAGCATTGAAAGCTACAGGGCACCACTGGAAGATGTAGAGCCAGGAGGTGATGTCAAGGGAGCCAGGGAGCAGCATCAGCCTGGCTCCAGAGGAAAATTACTCGGCTCCTAAGTCAAACTGGAGTCAGCCTGTGCATGTGGCTTAGAGTTCTGGAGGAAAAGGAAGGGACAGCAGAAAAGAAAGGAAGTGGAGGCCCATCCAGGAGACATGAAGGCTACACACTGGTGCTTGGTGAATGGAGGGGTGGGGGAAGGCCTGTGATGAAGGACCAGGCAGTGGATTCTAACGTGGACCTCAGGGGAGATGCTGGTTCCCCTTCCAAGTTACAGATCCCTTAGAGAAGTCACCTGAGGCATGTTAGGACCCTATTCTCAGCAGGTGGCTAGCCATAAAATGAGGAGGGAGCCGGATCAGGATGAAGGGAAAGACTGCCCAGGATACCTAGCCTGGCAAGGAGGAGAATCAAGAGAATGTGGGTAAGGAGGTCGATGGGACCAGGCTCATGCCTGAAATGTATGGAATAGAGTTTCCCTTAGTTTCTAGATAAGCTTGCACCAAGACAGGGGACAAAGAATGGTCATAGGTTACCTTGATATGTCACCCTTCCTTTGTGAAAAAATAGCCATGCCCAGACATCCCCTCTAGTCTCCTATCACAGAGTACAGCCAGGGAAAGTGACACAGCCTGGAGGGACTGCATCCTCCGCTTGACTCTTCTAGACAAGCAGTCTCTGATACATTTAGCTTGGCCGTTGCCCAGCACCTGGATGCAAAGCAGGCATTGGTGGGCAAAAGACACGTAAATGGGCATGGGCTGCTCACCCTGTCCAGAGACATGGCTGTGGATGATTCACCCTCACATCCAAGATGTGCGTGAGGAAGGTCTAGTGAAGTCAAATCTGTGACCCCATCATCTACTGGGGTTTTCCTACCATAAGCCATCCTCACTCTGGCCTGCATGCATGAGTGTTGGAACCCAAACCCTGTTCTTGTGTCCAGGAGAAGCTCTGCTCAATCTACTTAATTCAGCCTGGTTTGGTACACTTGGACACAAGGCATGCTGGGAGCTCTCCCCAGACAGGTCAGGATGCTTCAGGAGCAGGGCAGTTAGTGCAGGGGAAGCAGATGGCTACAGAGTGGACTGTTGTCAGGGCAACAGATTGCCCAGAGCTAGACCTGAAGAGTGTTGGGCAAGATCAAGAGGCCGTCAGAGTAAATCTGCAGATGACCAGTTAGGCAGGCAGTGGGGGGTGGGGAAGACAGAAAGGACATAGTGTCCTGCTGAGATTCCCGGTATAACTATCAGCTCTAGAACTCAGCCTAGGGAGAGGCCTGCTAAAAGGGTCAGACAACCAGGTGCTAGGGAGGACCAGGCATATGAGAGCTTCGTGGTCTAAAACAGTGGTTTGAGAAACAGGTCTAGTGGCTGGGACAGGCAAGCTCCCCAGCAGGGCCTCATGGGCCTGTTCATCCAGCCCAAAGATCTAGAGTGCCACTGTCACCTTAGGCTCATAGAGTGCAGCTCCACACAGAAGCCTGCCATGACTTCTCAAGGGAGGGTGACATTGGGGAAGATGGAGTCAGGCCAAGAGAAGCTAAAACTGCAAGACCAGGTTAGTTATTTCCCTCATAGCTGTCACAAGACACGTGACTAAAGAACCTTAAAGAAGGTGAAGTTTGGGCTTAAAGTTTGCAGGTGTAATCCACCATGGCAGGAAAGGCATGGCATCGGGAGCCGGAAGCAGCTGGGCACTGCACACACAGTCAAGAGGCAGGAGGAACGAATCCTTGGTGCTCAGCCTGCTGTCTCCTTTTCATTCATTCCAAGGCCCCACGGGATGGGCAGGGCAGCTCTTCCCACCTCAAACAAACCTCTCTAGAAACTTCCTCACAGAGATGCCCAGAGTTTTGTCTCCCGGGTGACTCTAGATTGGATCAAATTGACAATATCAACCAGCCACTGGGAAGTGGATTGGTCTGGGACTCTGCACCATAGAAAAGCTTAGGTCTTAGGACCATCCCATGTGGTAAGGACAGGCAGGGGTAGGTTTAGGCATTGGCTCTGACTTTTGTGCAGCTTAGCTGATCTTGGTGGACATGGGAACTATCCAGGACCTTGCAGCAGTTGTCACCAGAGCCCCAGAGCTGGGGTTAGATGCTTCTAGACCATACATGCATGAGATTAGTGTATGAGGGTTTCTGAACCCAGAACCCAGCCCTAACCAACAACAGGCCAGCAGTGGTAGGTGGCAGGGTGGGGTGGGGGTGTCATTCAGTACAGGTGTGACCAAGCCAGGCAGAAGCAATGGATCAGACAAGTGAAATACCATCAGGGCTTTAGCCACTGAGACAAAAAAGAAGATGGGGGTGCCTGGAGGAGACGAAAATAGAGGGAAATGACTCGGGTTTATCTGATCTATGACTTGGAGAAGAAGGAAGAGGTATCCAGGCTTGCATAGGGTGTTTACTGGGGTGGCCATAGTCAAGGTTGCTGAAGTCTCCCATAGTCAGGGCCTGGATGACGCTGTAGCCGGGTGAGTGGATGGTGGTCCTCAGTGCAGACAGATCGGAAGGCTTGGAGGTCTCCACCACATGAGGGAATGAGAAACAAAGGAATCTTATGGGAATGGTAGTACAGGATGTGTATCATGAGACAGGGAAACCTGTCCAGCCAGCCATCCTCAGAGTCAGGTACAGTGCCCTCCCTGGGGACTTGGGGAATCACAGAACTGTCCTAGGTATAGGAGAGACCACTGTCAAACTGTCAGGAGTTCTCAGCCTAGGAGGTTTGTACATATACCATAGATCTCCAAGGACAGTTGACATTTGGGGATTTTCCAGTACCTGTCCCCCATCTAGTCAGATTTATGTGAACTGTTTGGAATGCCAGTTCTGGGGTTGCTGGTCACCTCAGTGCTCACTGTCAACATTGTCAGCTGGCTCAGGATGTCACAGAAGACACCGTCCGTGGCTCAGTGCATTTCTGAGAGCATCATTCTGAAGAGAGGCTTGCTGGGTGGCATCTTTAAAGCCTTCCAGTGTTCACAGTGGTCAAGCAATTCAGTAAATCCATCATTTGAGGCCTCCTGCTAGATTCTGTGGATACAGGAGTAAACACAGGCAAGGTCCCTCCCCTGAGCCCCAGGATGTTACATTCTAGCAATGGAAATGAACAGATAACATGTGTGTCTCCGGCCACAGTAAGTTCATCTAAGCAGGAGATTGGGTTGAGTCTCCAGCTAGGATAATGTTGCAAATATGGAAGGTAGCTAGTCAGGAGAGCTTCTCTGGCTTCTAGGCAGATTCTGAGGATTGAGAGAGTGGGGACTTGGTGTGACCCATCTCAGAAAGCCCGAGAGCAGTGATTCTCAGCCTTTAGCTGCGACCCTTTAATACAGTTCCTCATGTTACGCTGACCCCCCCCCACCATAAAGTTATTTTTGTTCCTACTTCATAACTATAATTTTGCTACTGTTAAAATCTGTAATGTAAACATTTTTTGAGACAGAGATTTGCCAAAGGGGTTAAGACTTAGAGGTTGAGAATCATTGCCCTAGAAGAAGGTCTGAGAGACTCATGCAAGGCAGAAGAATGTCATTGCTGTCCCCTTGGTCACCCAAGGAGAGCATGAGGTCATTTCTGGTCCCTAATGTGCAGACTGTGGTAACATGGTGAAGAAACACAGGACTGTGAGCACTGGTCCCCCAGCCTGCAGGTGTGACAGGGATAGCAGATGACAGAGACACACCCTTACTGCCTGGACTGTGTGCTGTCTCTTCTCTCTCCTGAACCGGGCCTTGCTTCTGGACCATGTGCCTGAGTCCCATACCCTGTTTGCAAGGCCAGAGAAGGCTCTATCCAAGCCTGTTCCCAGCCCTGAGCCAGGGCACACACTTCAAAGCAAGTCGTGATGGAAGTTCACCTCACTGAGGGACAGGGTCAAGTATGAGCAGGGAAAACAAACAACAGAGACACCAGCAGCCAGTTTGCCCCCAGGCAGTGACAGGGAGCTCTGAAGAACTGACCTCCCCAAGGAGAGCCCCGAGGGCAGGTGGAGGCTGTGCTGGGATTTATTGAGTGGTCAAGGGAGAGGAACAGTTTTATAGATTGGCCCATTAGGGCCACCATAGTCGGCAGTTCCTTCTCTGGGAAGGTCAAATTGTCAGTTAATCTGACTTCAGGGAAAATATGCATGCAGAGTTAGGAAACTAAGACCAGGATCAGTGTGTGTGTGTGTGTGTGTGTGTGTGTGTGTGTGTGTGTGACAGCAATATGTAGAGGTTACATGATAACGTATGGGAGTCAGTTTTCTTCTATCGTGTGGGTCCTGGGGATCAAACTCAGGTGGTCAGTTTGGGCAGATATTCTAATGTTTTTCCCACAAAATTTCCTGGAGATTCTTTTTAATGCCAGGCTTTGCACTAATCCTGAGAGGTACTTCAGTGAGGAGAACAAGCTTAATCCTCACCCTCCTGGAGTTTATATACTGACAGGGAAGCCAGAGATTAAACAATAGCTTATAACAAAAAATTCCGTTGTGATCAGAGCAGCATGGAGCAATGCAGGGAAGAGTGCACTGTCGGGTGTGTGATAGGGATCTGGCCTGCTTCAAAGAGAGGGGGTTCCAGCCCCCGTGGGCTCTGCTAGGACATGTCCCACCCAGATGGTTAATACCACTATCAGGAATTTGGGGAGAGGACTCAAAGTGACAGAAGATGGGTCATCTATCCTGGATTCTGGTGACTGGAGCAGGCTGGACCTGCCATTCTTCCTGACAGATACTGGCACAGTATGGAGCCTTCAGGGAAGCAGGAATGGGGCCTTTCTCCAGGCCTGGGAAAGACACACACATCATTGCTCAGCCAGCCATCAAGGCTGCTGCAGCTCTGGAGGTGAACTGTAGAGGCCAGTCTGGTAGCTGGTACTTGAGATGTTACACCTGTCTGGGTCTGTTCAGACATGTGGGAGGCCCAGACGATGCTTTATCAGGTTGCTACCCAGGTGAGGTACCTTGTTACCTCAGCTTGGATAGAAAGCACCTAGGTCAAGGAACAGCACACTCAAGGGGAAGGGCAGGAGCTGAGGACACTCCTGTGTAAATCAAGTTTTTTATCACCAATAAACAGAGAAATACATTTTTAAAAAATTGTATGCGTGGACATTTGTGTGTGTGTGTGTGTGTGTGTGTGTGTGTGTACGATTGCTGGCACACTCATGCCATTGGTGTACACATGGGGGTCAGGTGCTGGTGCTCACCTTCCAGTTTGTTGGAGACAGAGTCTCTTGTACACTGCTGAATACCCCAAGCTGGACAGTGAACTTCCCAGGATTCTCCAGTCAGTCCGGAGATGTGTGCTGCCAAGTCTGGTTTTCTGTGAGGGCTGTGGGGATCCAAACTCAAGTCCTCACGCTTACATGACAAGTGTTAGAGAGAAACACCTAAGTAGAGGATTAGTATTGACTCACAGTTTCAGAAAGTCCAGCAGCTTGCTCAGCTTGCTCAGCTTGCCCTGCTGCCCTGTGGTGCAACAGGAAAGGCATCATGGCAACAGGAGCATGGGGCAGAGGCTTGTAGCCTCCTGGCTTCTGATAAACAGACAAAATACCCTTTATACACATGCTCCCCCTCCCCCCCAGTGACCTAACTCCCGCAGTGAAGCTTCTCCTTCCAATAACACTATTAAAGTGTAAGTCTGTCTGTGGATTAATAAGATCAAGGCACTCAGTATCCACTCATGAGGGATCCCAGTGACTAGATTCACCAATTTGGGACAAGTCTTCAACGTACAAACCTTTTGGGGGATACTTTATATCCAAGCTATAATGCCCAATGCTAGAAACATGGAGAGGAGCCAGCAGGCAGAGCTCCTGGGATGAGTCAGATCGCTTCATGGTTGTCAGGAATGTGGCTTGTTTTCGTGGGCACCATAGAGACAGAAGAGGGATCTGGATGGCTCTAGGACTCCGAACCCCATCAAATGCTACAGAAGAAATTCCGGCAAAGCCCTGGTGACAGGTGTGCTCAGAAGTCAAGGTGACGTTCATGTGTATGGGAATGCAGCACAGGACTCAGAACAGGGCCCAGGGGCCACAGTCAGCAGGGCCAAGAGAAGAAGGTAGAAGGGCTCTCTTCATCCCACACAGGGTCTAAGTGAAAGGTGTATGAGTTCTCTTGGGCTGCTATAACAAGCGATAGCAAACCAGGTGCCTTCAAAACACAGAAATGTGTCATCTCCTTGGGCAGAAATGAGAAATCAGGGTGTCAATGGCATTGCTTCCTTTCAGAGGTTCTAAAGGTGAATGGGCTCCCTCCTCCCAGGTCCTGATGTGGCCAGCATCCCTTGGTGCTTCTTGGCTTTGTACCTGCCTTGTCCTCGTTTTCATCTCCATTGTCACACATTCTTCTCTGTATATTTGTGTCTTCTATACGGGCACCAATTGTTGAGAGGGGGCCACCCTAATTCAGTATGATGCCATCTTACACTGGTGACTTTATTCTACAAGAATATTATCTGCAAGATCTTATTCCAAATTAGTTCACAGAACTGAAATGTAATTAAGGCTACCTGCCTCTGTCACATCACCCCACAATTCTCAACTTGTACAACACCATGCTGGATTTTAAGGTCATAGTGAATTGAGTATTAGAACTGGCTTGGCCACTCACCAGCTTGAACAAGCATTCCTGCCTGCTCCAGCCACCAATCCTTCATCTAAAATGTGGTGATGTCTGCTGCCTCCTAGGGCTCTAGGAAGGAATTCATGAGGCACTTAGCAATCCTTGGCCTGTCGGCAGCATCCTGTAATGATGGCAGTTCTTGCTATTTTAATATAACAGTTCACTGTCTGGGCAGTTGGGCACTCTGGGGGTTCCTCCCAGCATGAGGCAGAGAATAGAGATATAGAATCCAGTGGTGACCATACTGGAGAATCCAACAGGAAGTGCCAACCAGACACCCAAACCAGGGAGTGGGCTGGGGCCAGGACCTAGACCTTAGCTCCAAAGAAGACTTTTGGTCAAAAAGAAGACCAGAAGACCAATTAGTGACAAGTTACCAGAACTAAGATCCTTCCCATTCTGATAGGAGGCGGTTCAAGCTTTGTTATGGGAACAAGTTCAGGGCCCAGGCTAACATCTGGATAATTGGATATCAGGGGCCAAAATGCAGAGCTGGTGTTGGTAAGTACTTCTTGTCATCAGTTTGAGATCTGGGGCTGGAACCAAGTAGACAAGATCAAATGGCTTCCTGTGTGGAAGGGATGCTGAGCAGGACTAGGGTTGGGTACATCCCAATAAAATCTTGGTAAATGGAAAGCTACTTACAGGGTAAAAACAATGTCCTCAGCAGGCATGCTGACTGGCCTAGACATTTAGAAGATGTACAGAAAGGTCCTTAGTGAGACAGGAGAGGAGAAATACCACCTATAAGGCTGAAGATTTGGGGACAGGTCAGGGGT
Organism: Rhabdomys pumilio; assembly: GCA_030674055.1. NCBI lineage: Eukaryota > Metazoa > Chordata > Mammalia > Rodentia > Muridae > Rhabdomys > Rhabdomys pumilio. Next base: position 26,585,882 of record JANHMN010000004.1, on the reverse strand, counting down.
TTCATTTTCTTCAAGGTCATGATATTTTGGAACATGAGAACAAAAGATTAAACAGCGTCTCCAAGCCTCAGTTTCCCCCCGTAATAAAGTGTGGGGTTGGAGCAGATGTTCCTGAAGGTCTGTCGTCCAGCTCTGACAGCCTGTGATTTCACGAATCACACTGGAAGAAGTCCGCGTGAGTGGGAAGAGCCGCCAAGACTGGGCCTTTCATTCTGAGTAATGAACCGAAACCGCGAAGGCTTGACATCTGTTCCAATCTTTCAAGGGAAGTTGGACAAAATAATGCCTTTTTCGGGGAAATCGTTACCAACAGTGAAATATAGTATTTTCTGCCTAAGCCAAAAATGAAGTAGAGAATACCAGCCTTCCTGAAGCCCAAGGGAGAACACTCATCTGAACTCCTAGAGAAGGTCATGTTGGCCAATTACCTCGCTGCCGTAAGCACAGACTGCCATAGACAACACTCTTGCCCAATCCCATTAGAGGCAGGAAGCAGGAAGAGTAGAAGGGAGGTTCTGAAGGCCCCGAGAAAGACTGCTCTGGGGCCTGCGGCTGGCTTCCTCACCAGCTTACTCACCTCATCTCCTGTGCTACCCAGGAATCGTATCTACATCTAAAGCAGGGGATCATTGGACCAGGTCTCTGGTTCATTCCTGTATCCCACTAGGCCAGTGTCTGGGCACAGTGTGTCTTGATCAAGTGTGTATCAGACAGTTCTCATTGTCCTTGAGAATTCCTCCCCCGACCTCTACCCCTCATCCATTTGTTCAGACCTTGAACTGAGAGGCATCTGGGAGCTAGGACAGTGGCTCTGTCTCTCTTTTCTGTGCCTGTAATGCCAGGCACATTCTAACTCACATCCTCAAAAATCTGTAAAGGTTTCAATGTAATGAGCCTTTCCCGTGCGTCTCCTCCCTGTATTCTATGACTTTGGTTTGTTTCACATTTATTCGTTCATTTATTTTTATAGTTCACATATGTGCATGCAGGTACAGGCTCATGTATACCAGCCATGTCCCATGTTTAGAGGTTAGAGGACCACTTGTGGGAGCTGGTCTCTTCCCCATCACATAGGTTCGAAGGATCCAATTCAGGTGATCATCAATCTTGGTGACAGATGCCTTTTATACCCTGGCTGATATTTTCCTGAATCGTGAAGTTCATCAAATCTTTAGGCCCCAAGTATCTATGTTTGGGAGTAGGAGTAAGAAAGATATCAATATCAGAGTATCTCCAAGGTCTTCCAAGCCTGAGGTATCCTCAGAGTGGTCTAGATTGGAGTTTCACATGTATCACCCTTATCTGCTGATGTGATTTCTACTGAAGTACTTATTCCTGCTCTGAGATAAGTAGAGTCTAAGTTAGTGCTGATTTGATAAACACTTTGATTGAAACTCGTATCCCTGACTAGACCTTAAGAGCCACAATACCAAAAACTGTATCTGTTAGTAACAGCTGTCTCTCTAGTTCCTGGAGGATCTCATAAAATAGTGGGTGGGTAGGAATATTGGTGGACAGATAGATGGATGGACTGATGGGTGTTTAGGTTGGTAGATATATAGATAGATGGGTGGATACATAAATGGATAAATTGATTGTGGGTGGCTGGAAGGATGGATAGATATGGATGAATAGCCAGGAGGCCTAATAGAGGACTAAGTAGGTGGGTAGATGGAAGGATGGACAGAGGGGTAGTGAGTGGATGGATAAATATTTCGGTTGATAGGTGGATGAATGGGTCAAGGCAGCAAATGGCTGGCTAGAGGCATTGCCTTGGCAGAGTCTTTCTGAAACATGCTCCTTCCAGGCGAAAGGTCATCAGTAGTAATCTTCAGGATCTCTCTTCCCTTCAGTTGTGACCATGTAAGGAAGGGAAGCAATAACTTGTTTCACAGTTTGAGACACAAATACCCACAGAAGCCTAAGAGGCAGCCTTCTCCAGGAAAGCACTACTAAATATTGCAGAGCCTAAGAGGGAGCTTTGAGAGGAGGAAGGAACAGTGAGTCAGCCACAGCCCTAGCCCGCGAGGAGCCTGTGAGTGCATACGCTGTGTGCCTGGTGACATGCAGCCATACACACTGAGCAGTGCCGACCTTCCCTCGGGAAAGAGTGAGCTTCACGGGAATCAAGAGTTGGAGGCTGCCAGGGAGGCTCTCGAGGAGGCAGCATGTGTGAAATAGTGTGAATGGCGGGAAGAATCAGACAAAGAGAGAAGGCACTGTGGGCAACGTGAAGAAACAGGCATAGGGACGGTACCATGCTTAGTGGGGCCTCGGGTTAAGAGAGCTGCCGATAAGATACAGGGGAAGGATCTTTTATTTTTTATTTTTTTAATTATTAATCAGGAGAACCTAAGACCTAATTTAAGAACATCCCTCATTAAATTTGTAATGCAATGACCTATATTAACAAATCTCATCTCTAGGTTTCCCTCTCCTGCCTCCATGTAAATCCTGCTAGTGAGGGCTCGGACTTGCTCCCGCAATTTCTTGTCCACCCACACCCTCTAAGGATGATGATGATGATGGTGTGTGTGCACGCACACACACATGTATCAACATTAATTCTTCTTCAGTATCCCTCTACCTTACTTTATGAGACAGAAGCTCTCTTTGAGCCTAGAGCTGACCAACTGTCTAGACTGGCTGACTGAAGAGCTCTGAGGTCTGTAACCTGAGTTCTTGGATTATGGACTCTCTTTGGTGAGCAGCTTTTTCTATGAATGTTGAGGATCCAAACAGAGGTTCTCGTGCTTTCAGGGCAAACGTGTTGCCAACTGAGCCAGCTCCCCAGTTTCCAAGGAGGGCCCCATCTTTGTCTGACTAGGTTTTGCGTAGGTTTTGGGATCTAATGACCATCCTGAGAGGGCTGAAGTGGTCAAGAGGGATTGAGAGGGCGGAGCTAGGTGAAATAAGCTGTGGACTTCGTGTGGTCCTCGTGTCCTAAACTGTCGATAGCTGAGCTGTGTGACCCAGCTACAAGGGTCAGTCAATGTTGATATTGAACCGCAAGTAAGTGGGCTGGAGATATAGTTCAGTCAAGGACCTGTGTTCTATCCCCAAAACCCATGTCAGAGGAAAAGCCAGGTTTGGTGGCACACACTTAACAATCCCAGTGCTGAGGAGGTAGAAGCAGGCAGATTCCTGGAGTTTGGTTGCCAGTCAGCCTAGCCTACTGGTGAGTTCCAAGGCAGGAACTCACTTAAAGGCCAAGGCTCACAATTAAAAAAATTCTCACACACACACACACACACACACACACACACACACACACGAGTAGTTTAATGACCTTGGACTAAGGCTAATGGCACCATCTCAACCAATGACCTGTGAGTGAGTTCTCCAACACCTCTATCCCAAGGCTTTGCTCATTACCTGTTTGTCTATTGTCTCTTTACAGAAAGCAGATCTGGCTGTGGCTCCCCTGACCATCACCCATGTTCGAGAGAAGGCCATTGACTTCTCTAAGCCTTTTATGACCCTTGGAGTGAGCATCTTATATCGCAAGCCCAATGGCACCAACCCCAGTGTCTTCTCCTTCCTCAACCCCCTTTCCCCAGACATCTGGATGTACGTGCTCCTTGCCTACCTGGGTGTCAGCTGTGTACTCTTCGTCATCGCCAGGTAAGGATGTTCCTTGGTCAAAGTTCTGGGCCAAGCTGAAAAGCATAGAAAGCTAGGCAAGCCCCACTTTGGCTCAGAAGGCCCAAGGTTTGGATTACTATGGTTCCTGATGCTTCCCCACCCCCACACCATCCCCGAAGGCTCAGAGCCTTTATCTCTGAAGAATGGTCAATGCCCCTCCCCATGGGCTTGAATCACCCAATCCTCCTTCTGGTCCATGCCAGTGACACTGAGATTTGGTAATTGCATTCTCGTTCCCAGATGGAAAAGCCTGGCCAATGCTCAGGAGTGCACTACCTGAGCTGAGCACCTGGGATGGCAGACCAGACCCAAGTGCACTGTCTGGCCTAATGAATAGCTTAAAATATGGAAAACAAATTGTATCTAAGCAGTCCACACAGCTGAAGAACCAATCCCCACGAGCTACGCACATGCCACGTGAAGAAACCATGGCACACAGGCACGTATGCCTGGGATCCATGCTTGCACACTGACTCGTTCACGCATGTGCCACCTGCCTGGAATCCACACTTGCACTGTGCCTACCTGTCTCGTTATTCATTTGAAACAGAAAAGTATACGCTCGTAGTGGTTATTGGAAGTGGGTCATTAGGAAAGCGGGTTCTGTCCATGTTTATCGAGTGCCTGGTATTTGTCAAGCACCCTGGTCTGCACCTTGACCCTTCCATTTTCTCTGACAGCATTCGTTAAAGACACCCAAGACCCACTGAGGCCATATGAGCAGTAAGAGACATATCCAAAATATGCACTTAGTTTCACTGAGGTTTTGTCTATGTCTTTGGCCACTGCTTGATCCCCTCCTCAAGTTCCCTGACTCCTCCTAGTGAAGTTTCCACCCCTCCCTCCAGACCCCATCCTTGCCCTGAGTCCTCTTTGCTCTAAAGCCTAACTAGGTGTAAAGAGAAGCCTCTCTGGAGAGGCAATTTGAGATCCAAGGACCTGGTGTTTCGCCTTTTTTTTTTTCTCTAGAGCTTCCTTTGAAAGCCCCCCTTTCCTCTGCTCCCTTCTCTCTCTGCCTCCTCCCACACAGAGAGAGACCAAAGGAAAAGTGTGCGAGGTGAAATCACCCAGCCTCCCAGGCCTTTTGCTGCAGCGCCTGGTGCTGCTGCAGCTGCCCTGCCTGCTCAGCCCAGCCAACAGTGAGCGGCACAGTGAGGCCTTCATCACCCTCTCTTCGCTAATGGTCTAACAAGCCTTTGAAAGCAGAGCTGCTCTCTTGTGCTCTCAGCGTAATTTTCTTGAAGCTCCAGTGGCCTCTCAGCCTCCCACCCCTCCAAGACGGGAGCATTTGCAGCCTTAGTTCTGTCTGTTTGATGTGTGTTGTCCCCCCGCCCCCCGCAAGATATGGGCCATCCATCTGCTGAAGGCATCTGGGTATGTGTCCAGCCTATCCCTACTGGCTAGGAAGATGGCAGCTCCCCTCCCAAGGCTAGTCTGGGATGCTCAAGAAAAATGGGGTTTTCTACATTGACTAGGATGCCATGGGGTACCTGCAGAGGCAGGAGAAGGATGAAAGTCTGGGGCACAGAGCTGAAAAAGGCATCTAAGAACATGGGTCACCCCATGGAACATGCAACACAGCTCTTAGCCATTGTCCTTTACAATAGTTCTGTGAGGTGGGGAGAACTATCCCCCTGTTACGGAAGCAGAAACCAAGGCTCAGAAAGGTTAAGTCAATAGCCAAAGTCACAAAGCTTTCCTTGGCAGGGTCCCATTTGAAATTAAATGCAGTGTTAGGCATTAGGGAGCAGCAAACTGCAGTGCACCGATGCTCAGTGGGTACCACTGGGTACCTGCTGGCTTAGACTGGACAGAGGAGCAGGCCAGTTAACTGCACAAGGTGCACATGGCACCTCCCTTGCCATCATCAATTCTGTCCTCTTGTCTTCTGTAGTATAAGGTTCCAGTCTTCGCCTACACTGTAATGGGCACCCAGGGCTGTGAACCTTTCTTTGGTTGAGGGAAGCTCAATCTTTGAAAACATTACCAAAAGGCCTTTCTGGCATCAGCTGCGTTCATCAGAATAAGCAGTTCCATCTCTGGGACCTTGTCTTCTTAAAGCTTTGCCACTGAGTGACACTTTGGAGCCCAAAATGTCTTCACAGCAGAGCCCCAGAGGACCCAGATACCCTTTGTTGTCAGTGGCCACAGAGGTACCTCCAGGACCTTTTTTCTCCAGCAGTGGGAACTGGGTCAGCTTCAATGCCCACCAGTAGGGTGGTGTTAAAACACCCGTGAGTGATCAGACGCACAGGCTGGTTCTGGGGGGCTGATCATGTAAAAGGTGGCAAGTTTCAACACAGAAATTTCTATGACAGAATCCTGGGGTGATGTAGTCATTTTATATGTCTGACTGTATGTCTCGGTCAGTCAGTCTGTGTGTGTGTGTGTGTGTGTGTGTATGTGTGTGTGGGTGCATGGATGTGGGTGGGCATGGGCATGGGTGTGTTACACTAAAAGTAGGGCCAAGGGCCAAGGAGATAGCTCAGCCAATAAAGATGCACTCGACACCAAACCTGAAGGCCTGAATTGTATCCCAGGGTCTCACATGGTAGAAGGAGAGAACTGACTCTTGCAAATTATCTTCTGACCTCCAAACTCGTGCTATGGTGCACATGCCCACTCGCATATGATAAACAAATAAATGCAATGAAAACCTTAATTAAATAGATAGACAGACAGACAGACAGACAGACAGACAGACAGACAGACAGCTGGACCCCTAAGCTCTGCTCAGGTCTCATCTTTCTTCTGCCCCTAGCCTTCCAGCCAAGAAGAGAGGTCCCAGAGGAGCCAGGTCTCTTGGTGCCTAGGGTAAACCAGCACAGCCTATGGTCTTTAGCCTACTGCCAAACCAGTCCTAGGTCTCCCTGAGCCACGAACTTTGTTTCTACCTGGAAGCTGGGGGCTGAGGTTCCGTGGATTTTACGAGTGCTGCCTGATCTTTTCTATGATTTCTCCTTCAGCCCCAAGGTGTGCTTCCCAGGGCCATACCCCCCTTAGATAGTCCATTCCTCCCTCCACTGTGTCTCCAGTGGCCTATGGCCTCTGCCTGTTACAGTCTATTGCTTTTCTAGCATGGAGCCAACATGGACCTGAACCAGGTTCCAGCTGTGTGGACTCAGGGGGGAGGCATTGTGTACCCAGGGCCCCTAAACCTGGTAGACTCTGGGCCTGCAGCAAAGACTCTTCTACCTAAAACACAAGTGCCCACCAAGCCCTGCCTTCCAAACACCTCAGGCCCTTCCATAGAACTGCATACAACATCCATTCTGGGTTGTGTCTCAGACCCGCACCACTGAACCTCGGGCTCTTCCTTGGGGTTTTAAGAGTTTCTAACCAATTCTAGCTCTTTCCCTTTGACAATGCTCAACTCAGTTTGAAGCCTCACATGGAAATTTCCTGTCCAGTGGGGCATCTGCTTCCTGGAAACGTAACTGTCTTCACCTGAACCCTGGGAGTAGCAGGTGACGAGATATCGCTGCTTGAGACAGGAGCTGGGAGCTGGGAAGGGCCTCAAGTTACCGCAAAGGGCTTCATAGTAAAAACAGAAACAAAATCCCCTGCACTTGTCTGGCCCCCTTTGCCTCCTGCATCCTGCACTGTCTCAGCCCCCAGTACACACACAGCTGCCCCGACCCAGTGACTTTCCAGTCTCTCCATCTCTTTGCATCTCTCTTGCGTCTTCAAACTGACTCATTTGTAAGCAAAACTCGGGCCAGTCAACCAGGCTTCCCTCCCTCAGTTGGGAATCTCCTTCCTTAGAAGGGGGTGGTATGGGGTAGTAGCTTTAAGCAACCTTTTCCTGTTAGGCATATGTTCCTATACTCAAACACAAAAATCTGAAATTAAATCCCACATTGTTCTCTCCATGGGGTAGGATTCTGGGGCACTTATGCTTTCTCGCCGTATTCTTGTATACTATTTGAATATTTTATAATAAATATCTTTTCCTTTTTTTTTTTAATTATACAAGAAATTCAAATGCACTTTCTCATTTCCAGAAAAAGATTCGTGTCATGCAAATAAAGTAACAGATTTGGCTGAAATTCCTTTTGCCCTTCTTACCTTCCCCCGACACCCCAGAGGCACATGCCAATATATATAGAAACTTCTAGACTCCTGAGTATTCAGTCACATACACATTTACCTATAGAGCTGTATGGCCATGTTAGGCAGCCTTAGGAATGCAATCGTGTTGTTTTTATTTTCAATCACTTTCTTTTCATTAGACAGACCATGTTGAAAATGGTTCCCTGTCTAGCGACGTCTAGATGCATGCTGTTCTCTTTAACAGCTGTGGGATATTTTGGTGTGGCTCTGGCATGGTTTATTTAATCATCCCTCTACTGAAGGACATTTAGGTTATTTTCAGGGTTTTTTTTTTTTCCTATTGCAAACAACACTTTGATATACATCCTTGAGGACTTTCCTTTATGCTCCTGTATGAGTGTTTTTCCTAGACGGATAATGACTTGCCGCTTCCCAAGGTAGAAGGGCAACACGTGCTTTTAATTTGAAGAGGTGATTCAGAATTACTTTATAGCCAGAAAAGGGCACTGGGAGTAAAGTAAAGGACAGGACGAAACCTGGTCCCAGTAGGCCTTTGCCTATCAGTCCAGCCAGACAGTAAGCCAAGGGGCTCTGGAGTGGTTGGTACTCCATACTGGTGCTTGTTGCTAAGCAGTAGTCTCCTGCGACTTGCCCTCACTGCTCCCCTTCACCCTGCAGATTCAGCCCTTACGAGTGGTATGATGCCCACCCCTGCAACCCCGGCTCTGAGGTGGTGGAGAATAACTTCACACTGCTCAACAGCTTCTGGTTTGGAATGGGCTCCCTGATGCAACAAGGTAGGTGTCTGCCCTCTCACCCAAGGAAGGTAGCTTTTCTCCTCGGCAGATCCTTTGCCCTGTCTGGTACCAGCTGCCTTCAGGAGGCAGCTTCAGGCCTTATTAAGCTATCCAAAGGCTGGAAACACAGCTGATTCCCCCAGTTTGTGCCTTCACTCCTGATTCACAGCCTGCTCCCTGGCTCTAGGCAGAGTCAGCTCAGGATCTGAAACCATCAGCCACCCTGACCTGTGTCATGTATGATACATTCATTCCCAGTACCTTCAGTTGTTGTTGGGATGGACAAGACCGTGCTGCCTGCTGGGCTGACTGGTGACTTCTCCATGGCAGAACAAAGTTGATCAAAGCCGGCTAGGGGTTGGTACCATCGAGGAAGAGAGGTTGAGCAGGAGGCTCTGAGTAACAGTGCTGTGAGGGTGTGTGGGTGAGGAGATTAAGAAACCTCCAAGACATTGTTAGGTCAGGGTTAGGTGAAGTTGACTGGGGCTGGGACTTCTGCCTGTGTACATCAGAGACAGTATCCCTGGAGGAAGATTGTCTTCCATCTTAGAAAGAGGGTTCCAAGCTGACTGGCCCTGAGAATGGGTTCAGCCTTTTAGGAATGTCTGAAGATACTGAGATGAGACCTGGCAGGGGAGATACCATGATCACGAAGGTGATTTTCCCAGGGTGAGGCTCATCCATTGCACTCCAAATGTGCTGACCCCTGCGATTTCCCCAAATTCAGGAAATTCAACTGCATAATTTGTGGTAGGGGGGGGGGGACTGCGTTCGTGCTCTCCCCTGTATAAAAATATATATATAGAAATAAAAAATAAAAAAAGAATGTCTGAAGATGCTTAAATATCTAGAAAGCAGCCAAGCATGGTAGCTCATATCTGTAATTCCAGCATTTGGATGACTGGGACTGGAGGATTAATGTTCAAGACAAGAAAGCCTGAGCTACAGAGCAAGGCCTTGTCTCAAAGCAGAGGAGCAGGGGAGAGAGTCGGGGGAAGTGGGGGGATTGGGGAGGAGTGTAGCAAGATGATTCAGTGGATAAAGGCACCTGCTCCCACGCCTGATGACCTGGTGAGAAGCAAAGGACCTACTCTAACTGCAAGGCCCTTCATGCCTCAAGACCCAGCAGGTGCCCTGGTCTTCAGGAGGCAAGATGAAGCTGTCAGATGAATGAGGGAATAAAAGAAGAGAGGGAGAGAAGGAGGGAGGAAGGGCATTCTCCTTGGTGCCCATCACACACCTGTCCACTGGACTGCAAGCACTGTGGAGCTGTGAGCACAGCAGAGTAGGAAGCAGACCTGTTCCATGACCAACCAATGGGCTCCAGCAGCTGGGAAGTGACAGGCAGCTTTCCTGGGAAGCACCTCCATTAGTCCCCACTATTAACGAGCATCCTGAAGGCTTACCTTGCTTCATCTTTGTTCAGTGACAGTTGAGAAGGACCCGGAAGCCCCTTCGCTGCTGTAATGACTCTTCTAATGCTGCCTGCTGCTCCTCAAAGTCCAGGCCCCGATGCATCTCCTGCATGGTTTTGATTAGGAGGGGGAAAAAAAACCTAGCTATTTGAAAAACTCTCCCTTGAGTGACTTCTTTGAGAGCGAGAGAGAAAAAAAAAATCATTCATATCAAAGCAAACGTTTTCAGATTGTGGGTCCAAATATTCCAGAAAGTTCAGGAGTCACTCACTATTTAAATCTCTTGAAAGCCAGCTAGTTAATTACTTCAGTTAGAAGGTTTCATCTAAATTGTTCTCCGCACCCAAGGTCAGGGAGGAAGAGTGATATATTTTAGCAAAGAGCTTCCAAAAATGTTGATTTTTCTTCTCCTGCCAAGTGCCTCACAGCAATCTCATATTTGTATACTGCTCGTATTTCTGATGTGTCTCCCTTCAAATTATATCGTTGCGGTATCGCAGGGCTTTTTTTTGTGAGGCTGGGACAGAGGAAGGACAATTCTTTATCCTTTACAGAGTCCAGAACTAGTGAATTGTCTGGCCTTAGATCACCCAGAGAACTGGGAACAGGATTTTCTCCCAGACCTCATAGGTTCTGACCCCCTAAACCATGGTCCACAGACAGGCATTGGAGAGGCTGAAGAACCTTTGAAATCGTGGGGGGGGGGGTTGGGGTGGGCGCGCGCGCACATGCATGCACGCGCCACACTTGACTTTGTGCCTCTTTGTGTACATGCACGCTTTTGTGTGTGCTTGTGAGCATACACTATCAAATACCAGCCTGGACCAGACTCCCACGCAAGGCTGAGTGCATAGCATTCATTCCTCCCTTCTCCGTTCTTCAGTTATTGACTACTTTGGTCTTGAGTATTTATTTGCATTGTAGTCAAGTTTCGAGTGATATTGAGAAACAATGGGGCTGATCAACTAGTCTGGGGAAATGGTCTCAGCACCTATGGGAGTATCCAGTAATGTCATAACTCAGAGTTTGGAGCACCCATGGCCTACACATTGTAAGGTGTCTCCCCTATTCTCCTAGGATCTGAACTGATGCCCAAGGCTCTGTCTACCCGCATCATTGGCGGCATCTGGTGGTTCTTCACCCTCATTATCATCTCCTCCTACACGGCCAACCTGGCTGCCTTCCTGACTGTGGAGCGCATGGAGTCACCCATCGACTCCGCTGATGACCTGGCCAAGCAGACCAAAATAGAGTACGGTGCTGTCAAGGATGGAGCCACCATGACCTTCTTCAAGGTGAGAGTCTCTTTTTCCTCATGTCATCTAGAGCTCACCTTCCTGGGCTCTTTTCTGAGTAGAAAGGGGCAGCTCTGCCCCCTTCCCTCCCTCTCTACTCAGAATTCAGGGGACCTGAATTCCAACCATAAGGCTCAGCCTCTCCCTGGTGAAATCTGTTAACTTTAAGGAGCTGCAACGATGAGCTGTGTAGATTGGTCTCAAGTTCTGAAAGCTGTTGGGACAAGCCATGTGAGTCGTGGGAGGAGGATAGACAGAAAAGTCTGGACAAGGCAGGAAGAGAGAAATGGCCTAGTCCCAGACAGTCCTGGGACCATCGGTACCCTGCTCTTGGCTTGGGGTCTTAGTCCATCTATCTCTAAGAGGCTGACTTGGGGTGGGTAAGCTGCCCATTTCCAAGAGTAGAAGGCACATCACCTCCTCTTAGAATACCAGTGTCTTCACAGAAAGTCCCTGTCACCTGCCCAGGTGACTGCTTTCACAGGAATCAGGACTCTGTTGCCCCTCCAGCTTTGAAAGTGTTTGCTCAGTTCTACGGTTTTACCTTTCTGTCATCCTAGTTGAAGTCAAGGGTCTCTGGCTGAACCCACAATAGGGTAGGTTCGGTGTGCTTCTAGATAAATAGCAGTAGCTGTGGCCCCGAGACTTCACAGTGGGCCAGACTGCTCCTTGCTTGGCCTCTGTTAACCCCCTCAAACCTTGTGAGATTGGCACTGTAATTATTCACAGTCAACGTGTGGAAACTGAGCAGATGACAGATCAATAACTTGTCTGAGGATTCACATCCAGAGGAGCTGGACCCCATCCTCGTCTGCTTCTCTTCAAAACTTAGGTGCTAAACCAGTGGAGTTGGGACTTGAATGTGTGTCTGAATGCCAAGGGCCTCTGTCATCAGAAAGGATGTCATCTCCCTGCCCCACACCCCCATCCTGTGCACACCCAAATACACACACATATACATCTGACTCAGGAGGCCCAGGATGGAAACGTACTGGGTTTTCTGCACTGAGATCTTAGCTTATTTGGTAGAGTGCTTGGCTGTCATGTGCAAAGCTCTGGGTTCAATCCCAGCACAGCAAAAAATTGTGTAGTGCTGCAGGAGGATTAGAAACTCAGCTATGTGGGATGTGAGAGGCCAGCCTGAGCTATGCAAGAGAGAGAAAAGACAGAGGGGAGAGAGAGAGAGAGAGAGAGAGAGAGAGAGAGAGAGAGAGAGAGAGAGAGAGACAGAGACAGAGAGAGAGAGAGGAGACAGAAAGAGAAGAGGGAGGAGGAGAGAAAAGAGAGAGAAGAGGTAGAGGTAGAATTGGAGACAGAGAGGGAGTAAGGAAGAGCAAGTGAGGGAGGGAGGAGACAGAGGGGTGGGGTGGGGAGAGAGGGAGAGAGAGAGGAGAATTCTAACAAGTTCCCAGATGCTGCTGGGGCTTCAGCTGGGGATGCTTTGAGAAGTGGTCCTCTAATTACCCCTTGGAAGCATCAGGCTTGGGAGCTCTGCGGGTGTATCCATTGGCTTATTAATCAGCTGCCCTCTGCCAGTACAGAAGCCTGAGTACTTCCCTTTACTCTGGGCTCTGGTTCTTCATCCCTGAGCCCTTGCCTCTTTGGAAACGTCAAGAAATGGACTGAGCCCCAACGGGGCCTGAGGAAATAAAGGAAGAAATTAGAGTGGAGAATGCCTCCATCCCATGGGTGCTCATGCCCCAGCACTCTTTGCTAGCTCTGTGTCTCCTGAGGCTAGAGGCAGCCACTAACCTGAAAAGAAAAGGGGAAAGACCGGGCTTCCCCTTGCACTTGGCTACCGCCAATGGAAGCTGGTCCCACCATCTGCTCGGGAGGGCGCAGTGTACACTGAGATCAAGGGGAAATAAAACATTGTCAAAGGTACATTAGGCACTTGTTGGAATCTTGTGAGTGTGAGCAAGTCTGGCAGTGTATACACATGTATGACTGTGTGTGGATGGCACGTGTTAACGAGCATTTTCCCCCTGCACATGTGACATGCATGAGAGTCTGCCTATATGTGCATATGTAGATCTGAGCTTGGACATGAATGTTTGTGTTATCTCTCTGTCTCTCTCTCTCTCCCTCGCTCCCTCTCTCTCTCTCATTGTGTGCGTTGTGTGTGCATGTGTGCGCGCGCACATCGTGTGTGTGCGTGTGCGCATGTATGTGTGTCTGTGTGTGTCTGTGTGTGTTTGCGTGTGTGTGCACGTGTGTGTGTGTGTGTGTGTGTGTGTGTGTGCAAACGTGCACGCGTGCATATGTGCACTACGTGCTTGCTCACTCCCTGTCCTCGGGCCAGAGCCCGGCCCTTTGACTACTGGAGCTTCTCATGCATTAGGCATGAGCCAGTCTCTAAGCAGGGCTCCCGATCAAAGGAAAGAGGCATAAATAAGCCCGGTGCAGGCTCATCTCGGCTGATTGGAGGCCCCGCCTCCCTCCATGCAGAGATGCTCAGATTGCCTTCTCTCAGCCCAGTCCCAGCTCCCCGCTGAGCCTCAGTCCTCAGCATCAAGCAGCCACTGCACCCTCCTCCCCTGCAGACACCCTCCCCCCCTGCAGTGGGAAGACAGAGGAGGGTCACAGAATCTGCTACCCAGCCAGGACTATCAGGCTCACAGGTCCATTACCCAGAAACAGCAGCAGAGTGACCCTAGGTGGGACCAACCCCACTTCCATTCTCTCCTGACCGGTTAATACGTCTCTGCAGTCGGCCATGTTGTCCCAGGTGTGTGCCCAGGCGTCTGTCTCTCTGTCATCCCAACAACCCTGGAAAGCGGATGCGTCCCATCTCCTTGTGTCACACAGTGAAAGCAAGGCTCCGAGAGGCTAATCGACTTGCCTAACGACACACAGCTAAAACTGCAGAGCTAGGATTTAAACCACACCTAACTGTGAATAAGCCTCTACTCTATCCTTTCTGTCAGTTGTCTCGGGATCCCGCCATAGTCCTTAGCAGTCTCCTTTGAGGAAGAACAAAGGTGTGGTGGGTTGGGCCATGTCCACAACCCAGAACAGTCTTGGCACACTGGTCGCACAGAGGATTAATAAAGTTGAACGTCTGATGCTGTGGAAGGGTTGGAATTGAAAGGTGGTAAAGCCAAGAGGAGCCGGTATAGGAGCCAGTGATAAGCATAGACAGTAAGCGGGCGGCGCTCCCCACATACCCCAAGTTTAAAACGAGTTAATTTATTTCTGTGGCTAGCATATTCCTGGTTAGGCGCTACACATACATAGAACTAAGGAGAGATGGCTCAGTCAGTAAAGACCTTGCCATGTAAACATAAAGACTTGAATTCATATCCTCAGCACTTATGTTGGCACCCACCTGTTGGGTGTGGGAGTAGATAGAGGAGGGCCCCTGTACCTCCCTGGCCAGAATGTCTCGTTCATTGACAGACCGTGTCTCAAGAAATAAAAAACAAATGAGAAATATACGAGCCTCTAGCTGTCATAAGCCTCCACACATGCGCACACACACACACACACACACACACACACACACACACACACACACACACACA
>JANHMN010000004.1:26551128-26571143 GCA_030674055.1 Rhabdomys pumilio | reverse complement strand
ACACACACACACACACACACACACACACACACACACACACACACACAGGGCCATGGAGACACACCCCCAAGTAAGTAAGTAAACAAAGCTCCCATGACTAAAAGTAGACCATAACCAAGGGAACGACATGAAGCGGGACATCAGGGCCTCAAGCCCCTTGAGCTCAGCCAGCTGCTTGCAGGAAGCTGGGAGTCTAGAATCTGCCCCCTTGGCTCTGAAGGAGGTTTGCTGAGAGAATTGTCAGGGAGCAACAGACATCACAAACAGCGTCTCCTGTGTTGTCCTCCCTTCCGTCTTGGAAGATAAAAATTAATTAGGAGATGAAAAAGGAGGCCTTTGAAAGCACTGTTTGGCTGTAAAAATATGTAGGCAAAAATGTAAAGGAGGCTGTGGGGGAGGTGAGCTCCTGGCAGGGAGGCAGGCCGCTTTGAAGGGAGAGAATATTGGAAGAGATTCTGCAGGGATTGTGGCCTCTTTGAGTGGTGGAGCTGGGCGCTCTGCACAGTGGGGCTGCTGGGGAAAAATCATGGGAGTCTAGAGCCTAAAATGCCAGGCTCCTCAGCCTTCCCCATGGCTGAGCCACCCCCCCCCCTTACATGGGTCTCAACTGCAGCATCTTACCTGGAAGTGGCCTAGGGGGGCTGCCCTGCATACCCTAGGTGCCGGTTGAACAGTGGGTGTTTCCCCAAGCTGGAGGGCTCGGGAGGCTACCCACACCTCAGCTCCCAGCATCTCCGGCCCCCTCTCTTCCGCTACCCTCCTTCCCTTCACAGCACTAGACCTAGTTTGCAGCAGAAGCAGGGTGGGAAGGCCAGGCAGCAGCCAGTATGGTCCAGCCTGGTGCAATCGTGCACCGTGCTTTAAAATCAGACCCACCAGGATGTGTCCTGGGTGGTATCTCTGATGGGTGACTCTGAGCAAGTCGTTTCACTGCTCCAAGCCCCAGGTTGCTCACCTGGACAAAGTAGATACCGATTCCTACTTATGACCATTCACTAGAGAAGGCAGCGAGCTCCTAGCTCTTCGATGATCATCAGGGCAAGGGAATATCTTGCCCCAAAGCCCGCTCCTGAAGCAGGTGACTGAAGCAGAAAGCACCTTGACACCTGGAGATTCTCCTTTCTCCAGGATCTCTGGGCCGGACCTACTGAGTTTTGTGGTAGATTTTGTGCCTCTTATGACCAGGTGCATGTCCATACACACAACCAAGAGACAACCAAGGAAATGGGGAGTCAGGTCTTAGAAGGATTCTTTCACTGGGGAGGCAGAGACAACTGAACTTTTATGAGTTCTGGGTTACCCTGGTCTACACAGAGTTCCAGGCCAGTGAAGGTTACAGTGTGAGACCCTGATTCCAAAACAAAAGGGAAGAGTCTAGGAGATTGCAGGAAGAAAGCAGCAGATACAGCCAAGGTTCAAGGATGGCAGGGAAGTCCCTGAAAATTGCTAGGCTTCAAAAGACCTCCCCAGACCTCAGTTTCACCTTCTGTGAACTGGGTATAATGGTGTCCTCAATTCCTGAGATGATTAATGAGGGGATTCCTAGATGCAGCTTTGAGGGTTTTCTGTTTTATAAGAGACATCTCATGACATTGGATAAATTGCCTTGCTATTTACTAATGCAACTAGTGGCACAGGCCCATCCACCCCATAGACATGATTCCGGGGGCATCCTTTGCTTACTTCAATGCAGAAAAAAATTTAAGCTTGTTGTCAGCATTTTGAAATACAGAAACTTTTGCATTGGAAATGTTCACAACTCCGGTCTCTTGAAAATGTGAACGATCTGGCATCTCCATGCTGGCACTCCTGCAGAGCCTCTCCTGGAGCTCAGAGGCTTCCAGTCCCACTTAGACTCAAACCATCTCCCATAGGAGGGCTGGTCCTGTCAGCACTTGAGGTTCCTATCCGTGTGTGTGTGTGTGTGTGTGTGTGTGTGTGTGTGTGACACACTTGCGTGCAAGTACATGAATGCTGTGTGCACATGTGTGCAGGCACACTGCAGGCATTCTTCCTAAGTCTTCATCCACCTCATTTGGAGAGAGAGTCTGATGCTGCCCAGGAACTTGCCAAATAGGCTAGGCTGGGACCAGCAGGCCCTGGGGATCCACCTATTTGATTC
Organism: Rhabdomys pumilio; assembly: GCA_030674055.1. Classification (NCBI taxonomy): domain Eukaryota; kingdom Metazoa; phylum Chordata; class Mammalia; order Rodentia; family Muridae; genus Rhabdomys; species Rhabdomys pumilio. The sequence goes on along the minus strand of JANHMN010000004.1, from coordinate 26,569,021 downwards.
CCTAGCATTGGATTACAAGCCATGTGCTACCATACCTGAATTCTTTTTTAATGTGGACTCTGGGCATCAAATTCAGGTTCTTGAGCCTTCAAGGCAAGCACTTTACCAACTGAGCCACCTCCCCGAGTCCCTTCCTCCCACATTTTGTGTCATTTATTTTCCATAACTGTTCTGCTCTATGAAGATTATTTCCTCTTTCTAGGTGGGAAAACTAGGACGAGCCTTAAGGAATAACAATGCCAGCCACATAAAGAGCCTTAGGGTCAGACTTCTGTGTTCATTATGGCCATTCCTTTGCTGAGTTTGATGATAGCCAGGTGCAGTAGCATCCTTAAAGGCCCCATTTTACAGACTTGGAAGGTGAGGCCCAGAGATGTGGTTGACACAGCTGGCATTTGAAGACAAGCTAGTGTGACACTGGTCAGTCCATGCAGTAGAGGTGACCCCTCTGTGATCTCCCATCCCCATCTACAATCCTTATCTCTAGGTCCCCACTGAGGGAAAAGCCATAGCCCCTCTTGAGACTGTAATAGCAAAGGCAGGCACTCAGAGAGGCCTCTTGGTGTTCACAGATATAAACCAGGAGAAGTGATTAGCTGCTCCAGGACATGGCTCTGATGGAGCCACAGACTCCCCATCCTGGGATAGGCACACTAATTAATCTAGGAAAAGGTCTCTTCTTCAGAATGGAAAATACCCAAAGTCTCGCATGGAATCACACTGAACTGCCTCTCGACACACATTCCCTGAGATTTAGTTGCGTTCAAAGCTGATAGATAAGTGTTTATATATTCATATACAGCCCCATATACACTCTCTTGTACAGAAATGTTAAATTCTCAAGATTAAGTGTCTTCGGTTGGAGAAAATCAATTCACTTCTTTGAGGATGCTGAAATGGGAGAGTCGTGAGCCTGGAACTTCCTTTCTTGCCAATTTTTCCTGATAAAAAAAAAAAGCATCTTCATCCTGGCAGATGGCCCTGTGTTGGCTGCTCCAAACGATTCCATTAATTGATTTAGGTGACTGGCTCTGCAGTAATCCTTATTAAGGCTTCCACCAGAGCCAAGACAGACAGATGACTTCGGAGTTGTCAGTATATGGGACTCCATTCCCCAAGGAGGTGACTGTAGATCAGGCTGGCAGTGGTGACAGGGCCCCCACAGAGATGACAGGGAGCTTTGCTTCTTTCTATGGTGGACATGTCGGGGGCTGTGTTCCAGAATCACTGAACTGTTTGAGGAGACTGTGGGCAGGTGTATTTGACAGTGGGGCCCAAAGTCTAGGTCAATAACAGTAAGGGACATCCTGTGGCAAAAAAAAAAAAAAAAAAAAAGGCCAAAAAGACAAGACGAGACAAAACAACAACAATAACAACAACAAAAGGCTGTGAGTTTGGAGCCCTGGAACTGGAAGGTGGAATTCTTGAAATGCATGTCACAGCAGACTTCTTCCTGTCTCTCTTAACTGACCCACATTCTCCCACGTCCATCCTTGTTCCTTTGTCCGCTAGTATCTTCTTCAAAGCCTATCTGCCTCAGTACATCCTCCAGGCTCAGGGAGGCTGAAGGAGTTCCCTGCCTCAAGCTATGATCTAAGCAAGCACGTCTGATGGCATCCTCAGGGGCTGTGGATAGGAGGAGAGGGACGGTGGAGGGTAGGGTCGAGACAGACTGGTATTCTGACCACACTCTCAGGCACAGGAGTGGGACAGGCTCACAGAAGGGGTCACTGGTCATTTTTGCCAAGACTAAGAATCTATATATAGTTTCATGGGGCAGTAAGTGGATATGCTGGGTGTAAGGAGAAAAGAGTGGACAGGCAGCTAGTGGCTAGATGGGGAAGAGGATGGATAGGTGGACATGTGTAAAAGAAACGGGTGGATAGAGGTGACAGTTAGATGAGGAGTCAGAGTCAGCTGAGTATCTAGTATGTAGACAGTGTGGGGGAGGGGAAAGGAAGACGCTCCATGAGAAGAGGAAAGGGATGGATACATGCATGAGCAGATTAGTGGTGTGGGTAGACTGATGGACTGACAGGTGGCTAGACTGATGGTTACACGCAGACATGGTGGATGCATGAGATTATTGGATGCATGTGTGCGTGCATGGATTAACAGTGGATGAACTAACAGGTAGAAGCCTTAGGAGGTGAAAGAGAGTCTTGATGCCTCATCCAACCCTGGTTCCCACCATGGTAGAAAACAACTTGGGGAAAGGGAGGCAGGAACGGGAGGCAGCTGAGGAGCCTGAGTCTCTGAAGGGAGAAAAGCAGTCAGGTCGGAATAACCATATTGCATGCAGGTCTGAGGAACAGTGTGTCTGGCCAAGTGGAGATGGTTGGAGTTGGATGATTTGACGACAGGAATAGCTGGAGTTTGTGGTTATCTGTACACGCAGCTCTGTCAGGAACAGGACAGCTCTTGGGAACACGCGTGTGAGAGGGTATTAGTTATCTACTGCTTAGCAAATTACCCCAAGCTTCACATCTTAAACCAACATCTGTCACTTGGCAGCTTGGTGGTCAAGAATCCAGTGGAGTTTCAAGAGCCCTCTGGCCCGAGGCTCCTCACGGGGCTGTGATCCAGCCAAGGCTTCGGTCACTCACAGCATGGCCTCTAAGGTCATGGCATGAGCACATGCTCAGTTCCCTTCAAGTCGTTGGACTGAGCAAGAGAAGTACTGTGTACTGAGAGCTGGCGAGATGCTGTCCTCTGTCACTTGCATGGGGATCTCTTAAGCAATTCACTGTGACAGTACTGTCACCACCACCTTGGAGAATTGCTGAGGAATGCACAGGGAGAGGAAGACAAAGTCTTGTCACTCAGAGGTGCCATTCCACCCCTGCCAGAGAGTAATCCAAAAGCAGGCCAAAAGGTCCAGCCCACACCCAGGGGGAGGAGGAGCCTGCCCAAGAGTGTGACTGCTGGGAGACAGGAGTCACTAGGAACTGGGCAGTGCTGAGGAAGAAGTGTGCCAAGCAGGAAGAGGGGCCAAAGGAGCTGGCAGCAGAGAATCTGCATATCAGAAATTATCTGGAAAATGAGAAACATCTGGAGCATCAGAAAAGCCAGAGATGAGAACCATCTCTGAGGGAAGAGGTGTTAGCAGGGTGGTGGGGGAGCACTTGGAGAGGAGCTGAGGTGGAAAAAAGACTGGAAGGTGGCTGGCTGCAAAGTTGGGCAGAAGGCAGGTGGCTGTGGGGCACCAGAGAGTGGGAATGGCTGCAGGAAGAGCTATGGGGTGAAGCCTAGGGACCCGGTGCCTCAGAACCCTTTGTGCACTGGCTTTGAGGCACGTGCATTTGCAGGCAGGGAGTGACAGCTCTGTGAAAGGCTCCACGCTCTGGAGTACTCAGTGATTCCGTGCCGCTCTGATATTCATTCCTGTGCTGAGACCTTCTTCCCTGGGGCGTGCTATGGACTTCGGCCACCAGTTTCAGAGGGCCCATCCCTTGCCAGAGCCCAGAAGCACCCAGAGAGAAGAAAGTACGTATTCCTCTCAGGCTCCCTGCCCACTTCTGGCAGCCATAGCCTGATTCCCTGCCCTTCCCCCAAGCCTGTGCCAGCCTGTGGGAGGGCACCCATCTTGTCACGTGTACCAGAGCTGGGCTGAGTGCCAATCAGACAGGCTGACATTACAGAAAGCCACAGCCAGACTTGGAAACAGCCGATACAGTGGGGCTCTCAGAGTGACCTCTTCCCCTGGGACTAAGGCAGGGCTGGTCTCTGTTGGGACCAGGCAGCTGGCACACACACATCAAGTTCCCAGTGGGGGCTCATGCACATATAGTATAACCAGACAGCAGGGGACACTCATGCCCAGCCCTCTCTCCTGGTCCCAAGGTCCTCCCTGAATCTTCCTGGGGCAGACACAGCAGTGCCACCACCAGGTGCCACCCTGCCTATGGTCTCAGGCATGAAGCCGGCACAGGGGACCTACGCAGGGGACCTGCAGCTCTCTACTCCCAGGAACCTTGCCTTTTTCTCTGCTTGCAGTTCGCACTGAGCCTCTTTTGGAACAGAGAACAGACCAGACCCATTCTTAAGTCCTCTCCTGACACAGAGTGCAAAAAAGGGGAAGCAGCTTTGCCTGAAGTGAGAAGTCAAAGTCCACTAAACTCTACCTTCATTTGTGCCCCCTAGTGGTTACTGGGATACAATGCAGCCGTGTGGGTAGGCACATGGATTGTCTCCATAGGGTCTGGATTTGAAACCTGGCTCTACCATCTCATCTCATCTCTGGGTGAATTACTTAACAGTGTCTCAGCTTCCTCGTCTGCAAAACGGGGCTAATAACACTTACTTCCTGTGATTTCGGCGAGGGATCCATGAGTTCATACAGATAAGGCCCTTAGATCAAGACCTCTACTTGTTAATTCCCTGACAGATGTTAGGGAAAACTCATTTTGAAGAAGTCAGTCTGAGAACAGAGACTGTAGCTAGGTTGGCAGAGTATCTGCCTCTCGAATACATGAATCCCTGTTCAATCCCCAGCACCACATAAACCAGATGTGGTGGCACACGCCTCTAATCCCAGCACTTAGAAGGCAGAGGCAGGGGATCGGAAGTTTAAAGTCATCCTCAGCTACCTAAGGAGGTCGAAGCTAGCCTGGGATAGCCTCAACCCTGTCTCAAAGTTTAATTAATTAGTTCCAAAGACTGTTTGTGTTATGGCAAAAAAAAAAAAAATCCAGGATTATCAGGAAGTGGGCCAGAGTCTGAACCTCAGCTTCAGCACCTTCCAACTGTGCACGGCAGCACCTCACCTCTAGGGCCTCAGTTTCTATACCTGTGCAATGGCCATGCCCCCTTACCCTACAGAGTATACCCAAAGTTGGAGGACAGGAGACGTGCTGAGTGACCAAAGGGAGTGGAACATGGGGAGAGGATTTGAATACTTTGGATACTTGAATACTTTGGTTTAAATATTCCTATCCCTTGCCACCCAGAAATCCAAGATCTCTACCTTTGAAAAGATGTGGGCCTTCATGAGTAGCAAGCCCTCGGCTCTGGTGAAGAATAACGAGGAGGGCATCCAGCGGACACTCACAGCCGACTACGCTCTGCTCATGGAATCCACTACCATAGAGTATATCACACAAAGGAACTGCAACCTCACCCAGATCGGTGGCCTCATCGACTCCAAGGGCTACGGCATCGGCACACCCATGGGTGAGCGAACGGGGCACAGGGAGAGGGGTGTGGTGCACACACAGGATCTTGAGCTCCTCCTCCACCCTCCTCTTACAAGCACATGGTCCCCAGAATCATTTCACTGAACTTGGGAAAGTGATGTTTCCTCAGCCAGGAGCAGAGAAATGGAGACGCAACCCTGGCTTGGTCAGCCCTGGCCTGAGGGGACGGTCAGCACTGGCCTGTGAGGACAGAGACAGTCTCCCCTTGCTCTCTCCCTATTAATGCACCCCACATACTCAGCCCCCCACCCCTGGAGGCTGCAGGACCTACACCCAGTGAGTAAGGCCTCTCCACCAAGATACCTTACTTGGACTTGGACAGGGGGCCTTATTGAGAGGAGTCACTGTTTTAAGCTGGCAGAGGCAGCTCTAGTAAAGTCCTCACTGACAGCCCCCCTCCCCCTCCGCAGGCTCCCCCTACCGGGACAAAATCACCATCGCCATTCTGCAGCTGCAGGAGGAGGACAAGCTGCATATCATGAAGGAGAAGTGGTGGCGGGGTAGCGGCTGCCCCGAGGAAGAGAACAAGGAGGCCAGCGCTCTGGGCATCCAGAAGATCGGCGGCATCTTCATCGTCCTGGCTGCCGGCTTAGTCCTGTCCGTGTTGGTGGCAGTGGGCGAGTTTATATACAAACTCCGCAAGACAGCGGAGCGGGAGCAGGTGAGGCCCTGGAGGAGGCTGCGTTGGACAGGGAAGGAAGGCAAGGACAAGACTAAGCTGGTTTCGTCCTCCTGAGGGCATGCACTCCGACTGTCTCATCTCACCATCCTGTCCACCACACTGCATCCACTCCACCAGGATTCAGCCAGCTCTCCTCTGTCCTGACAGCTCATGTTTTCCCATCACCCCCTGCTCCACTCCGTCCCAGGCTAGTGTGCAGTCAATGCAGCCCAAGCTATGCCTCAGCCTCCACACTGATGACACACCTTTCTTTCCACCTAACCTGGAGGTAGAAGGCACCTGTTTCCATGCCTCTTATCCACGTGGCCTCCTAAGCCACTGTCCTTTCCCTCCATGTTGGCCTGCCCCCCAGGCTGACTTCTCAGCTTCCAGTGCCTCCTACCCCTCCCTGCCACAGTTCTCCACCACCATCTCTGAGCTCCATAGCAGCCAGAACCCTGTTTCAAACTTAATTCAAACCATGCCAGCTCTCTCCTTAAACCCCCAGGGTAATTGTCGAGGCTGGGTGACGAAGGCACAGGAGTTCATTATATTGTACAGTCTGCTTTTGCATACATTGGGAAATTTCCATAATGAAAAGTTTAAAAAAGCAAAGTTCTGAGGGATGACCCAAGTGTGCAAACAGTAAAGCTAGTCTTCCCCTGCCTGATTAATTCAAGCATGGTCGGTCGGGGCAGGAGCCCCAGGTCCCGTGGCAAATTAGAAGCATGGAGAGAGAGTTTTAAGTGCTAATACCCTGGCCTCACTCCCAGAGACTCTGTTTTAATTGGTCCATGGTGGAGCCTAACTCTAGAGTTTGCAGAAGGCCCACAGGGTGATTTAAGCCTGCACCTGAGCCAAGAGCCTTTGGGCTAGGGAATCGCCTCTCCCCCTCTCCCGGCAGAAGTTCAAAAGCATCCAGGCCCAGTGTGGATGGTGGGAGCCTGCCACTGGGTCACACGCAGAGGGCTCATTACAATCAGTGCCTGATAGATCCATCAAAATGAACTGCAGTTGTTTAACAACCTGCAAGGCGAAGTCAACCAAGAGAAGGGAGAGACAACTCAGGCTGTGTGAGTTAGCCACTGCCTAAGAGAAGCCTGAGAAGATGCAATCGCAGAGCCACTCCGGGGGAAACTGAGTCTTTGAAACCAGCGGTGCAGTTGACTAGTGGTTGTCTGAAGTGGTCAAGGATATGGACTGTTTTATTCAGAAGGATGTTTGTTTACATATGAACCACAACATAAAAGATTGTATAAATGCCTAAATGTCTAACAGGGAACAGTTAAAAAATTATGATTCATTGAAAAAGAATAGCTGCCAGAGTCTTTAGGAATCCCTGTTAAGACTGAACTGAATTCTAAATCACAGGCTCTTTCCCATCCCCCTCCCTCCCTCCCTCACTTTCCCTCATATGACTCCTTTTGAGTCCATGAAACACCAGCATGTTTCTGCCTCAGGACCTTTGCACATATTGGTTCACCTACCTAAGCCTGAACTACACCACATTCTTGACTGCATCTGGCATGTAGATTTTAACTTATAACACCTCCTTAAATAGCTTTTCCTAGTCCCCACTCCCCACACTCTTCTCTTCCACATCATGGCTTTAGCCTATCTATCTATCTACCTATCTATCTATCTATCTATCTATCTATCTATCTATCTATCTAGTTATCTATCTATTTCATGTTCATTGGTGTTTTGCGTGTATTTATGTCTGCGTGAGGGTGTCGGGTCCCCTAGGTAGCACTGGAATTACAGACAGCTGTGAGCTAACATGTTGATGCTGGGAATTGAACCTGGGTCCTTTGAGAGAGCAGCCAGCACTCTTAACCGCTGAACCATCTCTTCAGCCCCATTGCTTTAGCCTCTTTATAATAGCCATGGCTGGCTGGAGGATTTACTTATTCACTTGTTTGCTGTCTGTTCTCATCTCATTGCTAGACCACAGTTCCCTGATCCTGGAGTCCTCATCTCTTTACTACCACTCTGTGCCTAACATCCAGCATGCAGCCTTGTATGTAGGAAACACTTACAAGATGCAAAAAGGCAGGCTGAAGAGACCAGTGTTCTACATAGAGCGGGAAAGGGGAGGGGGCTGTCACCACTAACAAGAGGCCTTCGTTCCCCTGCACCATAACCTTCATATCCTAGTGATGATGCCCCACAGCCTTGCTGCCTGAGTTGGGCCGTCAGCCTGCCCCACTGTGCACCATCTCAGTCCAGGGCCAACTCCAGTAGTGGGAGCTACTGCCACTAAACCCCTGTGGGGATGCCACACTCTTGCTGTCTCCCCTGCCCCACCCCCATCCCCCCACCCCACCCCACCCCACCCCACCCCCGCTAGCTTCTGGAACCATGTTCAGAAGGCCCATCAATAGACATATTCACCAAGTTCCCACCTTAGATACAGGCTGGACCTCTGAGGAGGAGGCAGGAGTTGGAAAACCCACCAGAATAGATTCTCCACCCGGCACGTGTCTCAAGGGTTTGCTTCTGCAGCTCTAATTTCAAGTCAAGCCTAGTGTAGGAGAGGCAAAACCTTAGAGTCTAGCGGAACCCCACCCACCCAGCAGGCTCCTGAGAGACCCTCAGACTCTGGGTGCATGCCATTTAGGCTGCTGTGGGCATCTCTGTGAAACAGAAAGATAATACCACCTACCCCTCCCCCTTAGTCTACAGAAGACCTTCCAGTCATCTCTCTGGAGCTCTAGTCGTTGGTGGAGTGTAGGTGTAAAAAGTGCAGGTGGTCTTGCCGTAGTGTCAGGAGGAGAGGATCTGTCTCACTCTGCCTCTTGTCCCTCCCCAGCGCTCCTTCTGCAGCACAGTGGCCGACGAGATCCGCTTCTCCCTCACCTGCCAACGGCGTCTCAAGCACAAGCCACAGCCTCCTATGATGGTCAAGACGGATGCGGTTATCAACATGCACACCTTTAATGACCGAAGGCTTCCAGGCAAGGACAGCATGAGCTGCAGCACCTCGCTAGCCCCTGTCTTCCCCTAGACATGGGTCCAGCGGGGACTTCAGGCCCGGTCCACGCAGAGGAAGGCAAAGGAGACCCGAAAGGACATCCTCATCTCATGCTGGCCTTGGGGATGGAGCAGCTGCCCCCATCTAGCTGTGAACCATCAGCTCTTACCTACCGGGGAAACCCATGGGCCCTCGGCCGGCTCGGGCTTCATCTCCTCTTGTCTTTTCTATGGCTTTCTGAAGCTGTGAAGGCCAGCGGAAGCACATGCCTCTCAGGCTCCATTACCGACCATCTCTCTTCTCCTCCATAGCCAGGAATTTCTGTCAGGGCTCTGCAGAGGCCTCGGAACACCTTCCCCTCAAGCCCAGGCCCTCTAGCAGGCAGCCATGAGAGCAGAGACTCCAACTCGGAACACTTTAAGGGTGTTCTGACGAGGCTGCCAGTGGGAGCCCAAGGGCAGCCATCCATACCTGGACAGAAGCAAAGCTTCAGCCCTTAAGGGCTATTCACCTGGGTCTGCTCTTCTCAACATGGCTCCAGCAACAGCAGCAGCCCCTTGGCAACGTGCAAAGTGGTGTGGAAAGAAGGGGTTTGGTATGGGAGAAGAGAACATAGATGGAGACTGTGATCTCAGATGCTTCGGGTCAGTGTCCTGAGTCACAAGCGTTTAGAGAGCCCCCAGGAGTGTGAATGAGGTCGTAGTCACAGCAAATTCTTCTCCACAGCTTCGCAGAGCAGAGAAGGTGCCCTCCCTCATGAGGAGTGTCCAAAGACTCAACTGACATTGAAAGGCCAGCAGAAGAAATGCGGACTCTATGAAAATCTCACAGGCCCTTGAAACAATAGACCAACTTTGCTGACAAACAAGCCAGCAATCGGGACCCTGGGTTCTCCATCATCTACTCATTGGTGATTTCCTGTCCTAGGCCATTTGAATTTGGCCTCCCTCTGTCATCCTGAGGAGAGATGAACAGCCTTAGCTGAAGTGAGAGCCAAGTCATAGCTCCTCGAAAGAGGAATTGCTGTCCCCCATGCACAGACTAACTTTGGGGTAGGTGGGAGAAGCCTGAGGGGATCCAAAGAACTTTCTGGGCATGCCCAGCCTAATGAGCCCCCTAAAGAAAGAAAGCTTTCAGGGCAGGATCTGAGACCTCCAGAGGCCCCGAGGGGAGGGAGGGAATAGCTGCTTCCTGGAAGATTAACCAAAGACCAAACACAGAGACAGAAGGCCATCCTGGTCTCTTTTCTGGAGCAGCTATGGTCTAAGGGGATTTAAGGGAGACCCCAGAGGAGAAGCTAGAGGAGGGGACAGCCAAAGGGGTGAGCAGATGACCTGTGATCTCCATCTCTGGAGGTCTGAAACCATAATGGTCATAGGAAAGATTCAGATGTGAGGGATTAGACAAAAAGTGTCCTTACAGAGAGCATGACAGGGCCATAGGGGCCCCCACAGCTAAGGGTAGATGCTGGTCTCTGATTAGGGACCAGGATGGGCAATATGGATTGAGAACCGAGAACTGGGGGACATCAGTCACCCACAATCCCTCACTTTTCTGGTGCTGCCAGCGAGGCCAGGATTGGATGAGCTACAACTAGGTCTCAAGTCTTCTCAGCAGAGGTGAAGGAACCCAAACCGGGGGTTGGGGGGGGCATGGTGGGCACATGCGATCACTCCCACCGTGCTGGTTCTCAGGAGCTCTGGCTGGCTTGCTGCACTGGGGGAGGGAGGAAAGGGGAGGCTTGTAGCCAAGCCCAGTGCACACAATGATAGGAAAAGCCATGATGGCAGGAGAGAGGAGCGTGCACATGTCTGTGTGTTTGACTTTCTGTGTGAGTTTCAGGAGCTGGTGGTGAAGGACAGATATTGGTATGTAACACAGCCCTAGCAGGCAATAATAGGGGCCTCTTTTAGGACCTGGTTTTGTGGGGTGTGTGTGTGTGTGTGTGTGTGTGTGTGTGTGTGAAATAAGGAAGAAAGAGCTCAGTCAGGACCAGCAACAGAGTCTCATCTATGTAAAAACAGGAGAAGCCATGTGGAGATGGGGCTCTGATGAGTGTATACTGGATGCAAGTGTGAATAAATGTGTGTGAGTGTGTGTGTGTGTGTGCAACTGTGTACTGAATGGCAGAAGATGGGGACCAGGATATACCCTGCAGTATAGCCAAATACTTGTAAAAGGAGAAGCCATGTCATCAGAGGTCCTTGTGTTAGTGCCTGTGCATACACACTCGTGTGCAGGCTTGTGTGCCCCAAAGACAGCACAGGAGGGCAGACCAGACTGTTGTGCTCATGGGTAGGTGTGTGCTGTACAGGAGGAGTCGTAAAAATGGTGTGTGTGTGTGTGTGTGTGTGTGTGTGTACTCATACTCATGTATGTGCAGACATGTACCTAAATTCCGATTCACATCTGGAGTTGTGAGCAGTCAATAACACAGCAGAGCAATTAATAAGGCAGGGTACCAGGGTTTGCTTGCATGCCTGCTATGGGATCGTTGGCCACAGCTTTCCCAAGGCTCCATGGGAAAATGCACAGGGAGACACCTTCTGGGGCTCACCTTCTGTGGTGATGCCTTCTCCTTTGCTGTTCGTAGTGTCCTGTTGAGAGGAGAAACATTCTTCTTCTTCCTTTCTTCCTTTCTTTTTTAAATCACCCCTGCTGACAGGATTCTCATGAAACCATCATCCAGTCTGTCCTCATCCACTGTAGTCTTTAACCACTGTCTTCTCTTGTCCAGTGCCATTTTATAACACACACCCACATCCGTGTTCATATCACACATGTGCTTTTGTGCATGACACTGCAGATGTGTCATGTTCTTCTGAGGCTATGCACATATGTAGACTGTGATGGGAGAAGGGACGGGACATGGTTGGTGGGAAGGATGTTCATAGAGGTAATGACCATTGGGTGATGGCAGTGGCGGGGAGGGGTGGTTTATAGACGCATTCTAGGAAGAGGAGTGGCATGCTGCAGGCTCTCCCCTCCCACCTGAGCCTTATACAAGTGTAAACCTTGTCCTAATCCCCTAAGGGGTGCACAGAGCTAAGGCTGGAGCACATAGATGCTCTAAGGAGCAGTGGGAAATACAAAGGTTGGTTCGGATGGAGGGGCATACCTGAGCAGGTGTCTGGCTGGCTGGCTCTGTCTGATCCTTTAGGCCAGCCCTGAATAGAAGAATGCCTCACACCTATATATACCAGCCCTGTGGTGGGGCAGCACCCACTCTGTCCAGGCCCTGGGGGCTATTGGACAATGAGCCTCCTTCTGCCTCTACCTTGGCCTGCATCTGTCTTCTCTGCTATGGACAGAGGATGACATTTGAGAACTCTGTGGGGGCTCAGAGGGCTCCCCTGGGCAGGTGTCTTGCAAGAGGGAAAATGAAGTGTTGGCCAGTGAGTTGGACTTAGAATCTCTGAGATAGGAGACTGCCCCTCCTCAGCCTGGACTGTCACAGCTGGAAGAATACATCCTGGGCCCTGCCCTTGTAGCATGTAATGGGGGGAGGGGTACGCAGATTAAATATTTCCACAAGAGAGTGGAAGTCAGACTAGGCCCACGTTTACCAAGAACCATCTGTCCCTTCCTACCTACCTTCCTTTCTGGTCCAGGGAGGGCTGAAGGTGCAGCTGCTGCTGCTTCATGCTGCATGAGGCCATGTTACACACACACACCCCAAAGCCATTCCCTTCTGTAGGCACCAGCATCTGAACGTGACAAACTCCATGGTCCACCTCTGGAATTGCCCTGCGTGGATGCCCACCTGGAAGGGCCTTCATGTTTTGGACAAACAACTGTGTGGAATTAACACCCAGGACCCACCCAGTCCAGTGGACAGATTTGAGAATTGGGTCCAGTCCTGTGGGCAGATCTCTGAGTAAGACATATCTGAATGTCCCAGGTTGTTGGGGCAGGGTGCACATCTGGAATAGGCCCAATCACTTGCCACAGTGGAAGGGGCCTTGCCCTCTTGTCCTGGAATTGAAATTTTAGAGCTGAGGTATACGTGAAGTCACAGAATTGTTTTAGATAGAAGGCTAATGTTCTGTACAAAAATATATATGAATGTAATATATATATATATATATATATGCTTATATATATGCACAGTGTACATATGACCCACAACCCCTGTGTATACAACTCTTCCCTGCACGTCTCCACACAAAGTGTACAGAACCCAGCCAGTATGGGTGGGGACCCACTGAGAGATGGGGGGGCTGCAGCTGAAAGGTCAGGTTTACACAGCCCTCTGGAACAAGCCAGAACAAGCCAGGCCTTGCCACCATCAGTACTGTGGACCATGTCAAAGAAGGCAGGATAGTGCAGAGCTGACAGGTGAACCAGGAAAGGGACAGCCATGGGTGAGAATCTCCACCTGGGAGATTCTTGTCTAAGGCAGGACAACGGGCCTATCTGAGGAATATGGCCTTGCTAGTCCTTGATCTCAGAACCAATATTGCAATCTCATCCCAGTACTTAGTACCAGGAAGAAGATCGAGGAAAATGGAGGCAGATCCCCCCCCTCCCCCCGCTTGCCCTTATCTCTGCCTGCAGAGTGGCCTGGAAAGGTGTCAAGCTGCATCTGAAATTGCCCAGATGTCAGAGGATCCTGGGTGGCAAAGGCCTCACACATGCAAGGTGCCCACAGCTCATGGCTAGAGCATGTCTCTTTTGAAGAGAACAGCCCGAGGGCACTGCCGACATGCTCATTCAGCATCCCGATAACCTAGTTATGAATCTAGTTCTTTTACCTCCACCTTCTAGAATAGAGGCTCCCAAATCACCCCATAGCTGTCCGGTTTACTTTTAGAGACCAAAACTCTGAGGCCTCTCAGCAGTAGGAAGAGCCATAGATTCAGATGCTAGCCAAGAGTCTGCCCCAGTTCATTCTGAGACAGGTACAAGGTGGGAGGGAGGGAACTATCAAGGAACCAGAGAGATTCAAGATGGCAGCGCCTGGCCTTGCACAGCCCCTTACTGTCTGCCAGTCCTCTCGTTGTTGCTCCTCTCCCAACAGGGCAGCTGGTAGAGAGCCCCTGTCAGGTAGGTCACAGGCCTCTGTCCCTGCCACACCTGGATCTGTCTGTTGCCAGTAATTTGAGGCCTTCAGCCCCTTCCTGGGTCCAAGCATCTCTATAGTGTGCTGGGGAGAAGAGACCTGGGCTTTGCTTATGTGTTGTCCGCAGCCTGCCTTTTGCTTCAGCCCCAGCCCTCAGGCCATCTGTACTTAAAAGCCAGGCCTGCTCCTGCAGCCATGGCCAAGTGCATCGAAATCTCCAGCTGCCGCTGATGAGGGTCCTGTCCTGGCTCCACAGAGACCAGAGGCTCCAAGAGCCCTCACGCCACTGTGCTCTGAAACCCCAGTTTATCCCTGCCTGGGCTGACTTCCTGGCTGGGCCTCCGTGGTGGGGACCTCAGCTCCCAGCTCTTGGGCTGAGCCCCCAGACAGCACCATGGGACTCTAAGAGCCCTGGCCTGTCCCACTACCCAGACCAGAGTGCCTGGACGCCCCTCCCCCAACTCCCACACGACAAGGTTCCCACACACTGGTCTCTGGGCCATTCAGGGGGTGCCCTTTGTGGACATGCAGAATTTCTATGAATATAGTTTTTTGTAAACATTTTGTAACAATTTGGGTTTCATAGTAACTGTGTTACTTGCCAATCATTCTAAGCTGATGTAAATAAATTTCCAAACAAATCTGATTATTTTCCTTTTTAAGACACTGTGATATATCAAAGTGCACAGTTTGCTGTATGAAGTAATATGGTTTTAAATTTTAAATAAATGTTTTTAGAAAATGGGTCCCTTCCCAAGGTGTGCTTTCTGTCCCTCATCCCCCTTCAGAAACAGAGGTCATAAGCAGTCCATGCTGGCCATCTTCCTCCCAGGAATGCCAGTCTCCAGGATAGGGACATGCTGTGCTGAGCAGGTAGCTACTTCAGGATCCTGGTTCCATTTCAGACATCAGGACGACAGTGTCACCTCGAGACTGGCTGATCTCTGTCCTCTCCTCTCTTGAGCAATGTGCCTACAACACACCATCGTCACAGGTTGTGAGCTGCTGTGACCCTAAGTGACCCTGTCCCTTTGGTTGTAGCTGATGAGGTTAATCATATCTCACTTAAGCTATTCTTGGCCGGGAGGGAGAAGGCCCCGTGGGTTACTATCTGGAGATGGAAATTTGGTGTCCAAGTTCAGCGTGATTATTTTAAGCAGGAAGAGTTGACTGTCAGTGGAAGAGATGAGAAAGCCAAGCCAACCTGGGTCCCTGAGGGCCCAGACAATCTGAGTCTCAAGACAATCCGAAGCTGTTCCAGTGAGAGAGACACCTCCTTCTCCTAAGCCTGGCACAAGTTTGGAAAGAGAGACACAGGAGTTGCAATCCAGGACTCTAAAAGTCTAGATTAAAAAGCTGCTACCAACCACAACCCCTGTCATAATTCCATCTCATTGTCCAGGAAGCTGGAGGTGGGTAGTAAATGAATGTTCCCAATACTGTCAAGTTTCCATGACAGGAACATTCCAAATGGGATCAGGAAGGGGTTCTCTGTACCCCTTGGTCACTCAGACTCACAGACAGATTCACTTAGAGAAGTGGTTCTCGCTGGGCGGTGGTGGCGCACGCTTTTAATCTCAGCACTTGGGAGGCAGAGGCAGGGGGATTTCTGAGTTTGAGGCCTGCCTGGCCTACAGAGTGAGTTCCAGGACAGCCAGGGCTACACAGAGAGAGAGAGAAGTGGTTCTCAACCTTCCTAATGCTGTGACCCCTTTAACACAACCCCTCATGTTGTGGTGACCCTCCAACCATAAAACTAGTTTCATTCCTACCTCATAGCTATAATTTTGATACACAGGATTATGACTCATAATGTAAATATCAGATAATGCAGGATATTTGACATAGGATCCCTGTGAAAGGGTCATTCAAATGCCCTCCAAGAGGGTCATGGCCCTCAAGTTGAGAACCACTGACTTCCCTCAGATTTTTCCAGAACTTTCCATGTTGCACTATGACTTGAACAGAAAACAGCTGGTGGGTGTTGAGGATCTTTTCACCACGCAGACCTGCCCCAAACTTTCCCAATGGGCAGGCCTGTGTTAAGCTCTCAAGCCCGTGTAATTGTAATTCCCAGGACAGTAAAGCGGCTTGGCTCCAACAGCCACTTGTCCAATCAAGTGTGACCTGAGGAAAGAGAGCAGTCACTAAGTATAATCATGAGACACAGACTTACAAAAGGACTGAAAGATCTGGAGAATCCCAGAGACTGTGTGAACTGTCAGCACCCAGAAATATTTACCAGTGGAAGGAGAGGCACCCAAGACCCTATGGACTACAGTGTCAGAGAGCTTGTGTTTAATGTGGAGCCACAGCCAGGTTAGGAGGCACAGAAAGGTCCTAGACTGAAGGATGTCTGTCCATCACTGGGAGAAGTCCTGGGGGGTAAGCATACCAGGCTTCAGGGAGAACTCCAGGCCCAGCAAGAGAGTGGAGAGAAAGGAGGCCACAGTAGGGGTGAGGTAGAGTGGTGCTGCTCCGGCCATCCATCTGTCCATCCATCCATCCATCCATTCATCCATCTATCCCTTCATTGAAGACGTTAGCATTTTATGCAAGAATTCCGGCTCCACCACCTGATTGTGTAACCTCGAACAAACTACTGCATACCCTCGGCTGTTACCTCATCTGTGACACACATGATTGTGAGGACTGTCCACTCAGAGAGTGATGGTGTAAACTGCTTGTCATAGGCCCGGCCTGTCAGAAGTCAACAATACATAAACCCTTCTGATCAGCCGTCTTCCAAAGCAACCAGGACAGAGGACACGAGTTTCAAGTCCTCCCACTCCTGCCTTGGTTTTGGCAGGTGACTCAACATACCTCACATGATTTGAGTGCTTCCCCTGTGTGATGGGAAATGTCCACTCTGTTTTCTTGGGGAGTTCAAGTGGACAGGAAGGAAGAAATCCAAAAATCACGTTCAGGGTGGAATATAAGAAGACTGTTCTCAAAGGGCCTTTCTGACTCTCAGCTGGGCTCCTGTCCCTTGCTTCTGTGCCTTGACTGCCCAGCAGCAAGCCTAGGAGAGGAGGTCAGGGCTGGGGGATAGGACAGGATGGCAGGCTGTACCAGATCCTGCCCCCGGGGAATTCCTCTGGAAAACAGAAGCTAAGTATTTAAGAAGCATCTGTCATTATGGAAACAAAGTTGCCAGGCCATTTTTTTTTTCTATTCCTATTTTTACTGCGGGTTCATTATCTTATGCAAATGAGGCCGCTGATGAGGCCTTTCTGCTGGGTGGCCCATGCTGGGACCAGCTCCACTGAGGGGATTTATTGCCTGGTGCAGCCCCACACAGGATCCAGGATGTGGAGACCCCACAGAGATAGCTTCCAGAGCAGCAGCCCCAACCTGAAACAAACCTTCCTCTGGATCGGAAACAAAACCCTGTCAGGTCGAACTCCTTAACTTCCAAAGGCCCAACTGTCAGTCCTGCAGGATTCAGGCCTCTATCTCAGATTCCCCGCTATCTAGAGCCTACCAGATTGAATGGCCATCCCAAACTCGATATAAGGGAAACTGGCAGTGTGAGCCTGTGTCTGAAACAAGGTCTTGGGCAGCCAGCCTAGATCATGTGATACAACAGTTCTCAGCTAAAGGGCAAGAGAGCTAGGGTATGCAGCCACCATGTCTTTACCATAGGCTGGCCCCCTGAACCAGGGCAAAGCCTCAGGCAAAGCACTGTTGTAGTAATGGTAAGATATGTGTTGACAGTGTCTGCTGTGGGGCTGCTTTATCATTGAAGAAACTGGGCTTCAGAGAGACCAGCAAAGTGCCTGAGATCCAGAGGAATAGATGCATTCAGAGCCTAACTCGGGACTCCACCTCTCCAACTCTAGAAGCCAATAGCACCTCACCCCCTTTTATCCTTCCTGCTGCTCACAGCTCAGCATCAGATCCCTTGTCTAGGCTTCCCTCCATTCCTCTGCAGCTCTGGGCTAACTGACATCACACACACACACACACACACACACACACACACACACACACACACACAC
>JANHMN010000004.1:26453884-26551118 GCA_030674055.1 Rhabdomys pumilio | reverse complement strand
CACACACACACACACACACACACACACACACACACACACACACACACGCACTCACACCTCAGCTGGCTCTAGGCTGTCTCCAGGCTGACTCCTCTGTGATAAACATGTTGACAAAGCACACGTTCTCCCCAGGGAATTCTCTGCTGCCACGTGCAGAGAAAGTTGTCTTCAAGAGCCTGTGAGCCTCTATCCAGTCTCCATTTGTGTGTCTCACACTTCACTGCAAAGACCAGCTTCCTCTGTGTATCAGTCGGGTTAACATTGGCTGACTTTTATAAAGAACAGGTGTCTATTGATCTTATAGTTTGGAGGTTCAGAGGCATGGTGGCTTCCTGGGTGCCTCATCTGGCTTTGGTGAGGGCCGTTCAGGTACGTCATCTCATGGTCAATGGCACTGGCAGGACTTGTGTTGAGGCTCTGTGGGAGTGGCAAGAAGTCACATTGAACAACAAGGCACAGAGAGAGCTTTTACAACATATCTTCCCACAGGAAGTTCCCAGGGGTAAACCCTTCCCCCAACTGATCTAATGACGTAGCTCTTTTAAAAAATAATTTATGCATTTTAATTTTATGAACATAGGTAATTCAACTGCATTCCATGTATGTCTGTGTGAGGATGTCAGATCCCTGAGAACAGGAGTTACAGACAGTTGTGAGCTGCCATATGGGTGCTGGGAATTGAACCCAGGACCTCTGGAAGTGTAGCCAGTGCTCTTAACTGCTGAGCCATCTCTCCAATCAAGGACTTAGCTCTGAAATGCTCCACACACAGACTGGAGTCTCCTTCCACTGCCTAACAAACAAAGTCACTAAAACCCAGAGACCCAACACATGAACCTCTTAAAATTCATCCAAGCCATAGTGCCCTCCTTCCCCATAACTCAAAGTCCATGGAACAGGAAGACAGCCAGGAGTTTCCTGAGAAACTTCTAGACACTGTGCCCTGGGCAGAGGCATTTCTCTCCCAGCAGCTCAGACTCACCCCACATTTCCCAGAGGCTGCACAATGGTGAGAGAAAAGATAAAAAAAAAAAAATTAGAAGTTTCCCAGATCCACCAGCTGAGGGTGCGGATGAGGTTCCAGGCAGTCTCAGGACCCAGTGTCACCAGGTCTGTACCCTCCTGCATGACCTAGACTTCTAGCGCTGAGGGTCCAGAGGACACTCAGACTCCCCTCCTGTCTGAGAGTAGTAGATCTAAGAGCTCTTGGTGCCTGACGCTTTAGCAAGAGGACTCATCATAAATGTTAGTAACAAGAAATAAAATATAAGTAGTCACTGGTTGAGGAGCCTGCATGACTCTGCTCACAAGCTTCTCACTACACCATTCTTCTGAGCTCTGGGATCCTATCCCCATACTGTAGATGTAAGAAGTGGGAGACAAGAATCACCCATAACGAACCAGTAGGCAGCGGAAGGAGACTCCAGTCTGAGGCCTCTAGTCTGTAGACGGGGTGAATGGAAAGCTAAACGAACAAAGGAGTGAATTGGAAAGCAGTCCACTGCAAAGCTATTTAGACACCACACAGAGAGGGGAAAAAAATCCAAACTTGATTGGGCCCAAAAATGTGAATTACTAATTACAGTCACTCATAGGAACGACCTACCATTTATTCCTAATTGCAGTGCAACCCAATAACAATTATGCACATCAATAAATGTGTCAGATTAACTTGGTTGCAAGTTTTATTTGACCACTGACACTAAACAACGTTTGCTGGTTGCTCCAAGTTGAGAGGCTGTGGTCACCCTGCCTAGTCCTACCGGTCATTTCCGGCTCACCAAGGACCCACTGAGGCTGGAAAGGAAGAAAAAGATGAAAGGGGAAGAAAAAATATCTTCTTTCTCTACTGAAGCTGGTTGGGTCTCTGAGCTTGAGCGCCTCAGCAGGGGGTCTTTGCAGGGTGTTACAGCCTCATCCCAGGCCTCCCCTCCCTTCCCCATGCCAAAGGCAGCTTCCTAATTAGAACATCCATAACCCTCAGCATCTGCTCCAAGAGAATTCAGCTGCTGCTCCGAGACGGAGAAGTCCATTAACTTTATTGCACAGAACGTCAGACGTGCTTCTAGACAGAGCATCACTGCCAAGTGAGATAAACTGCCCGGACTTGCCAGAGGGATGGGCCTCAGCTGGGACCTCGGTACTCTCTCCTCTCACTGTCCAATGCCCCAGGTAGTCATATTATGCTACCTTGGAAGAAGGGAGCCAGAAAGATGGTGACTTTAAAACACAGGTGCAGCCCATGCACCCAGCCATCAGTGTGCAAACCTGCAATCAACTAGATGTCAGCTGCAGTCAGCTCCATCTAACTCCCAGAATGCACCAGGACTGCCACCCAGAGCCAGACAGCTCGTTCTACCTCAGCAGACATTGGAAGAGTCCTTGTCACCAGAAGCAGGAGAGCACAGTGGCTCAGAGTCACTCTGAGCAGATACCTCTGAGGCTGAATCTCAGCTTTGCCACATAGGAATCATGTGTGACTATGCAAACTTGAGAATCAGTCTGTGCCTGGTCCATAAATTGGGCCAGTGCCCACCTCTAAAAACCATGACTGGAACTTTTAGTGTAAAGTCTGGCGCATGCGGAGTAAAGCTCTTTAAGAGCAGTCTTTCCCTGTCTCTGCAGTAACCAAAGGTAGAGACAGCCACCTATGGGGATAAAGCAAGTGCCACTGTAGAGAGTCAAACAGCCTTGCTTGCAATCTCAGCTCTACCACGTGACTTCATCCCCTAGGTCTTCAGCTTCCTCATCTGTAAAATGGAGTTGGTGTCCCCTGGCCTCTTCTCCTCACAGGCAAATAAAAAAGATGGAGAAACGCTTGGAGACCACCCAAGGGGTCCTCTGGCAAGAATCTTTCCTGCTCCAGTTACTAAGGTTGGCATTCTGATGTTTAATATTCCCTCGGATGTGCCAGGCCTGTGACTGGCTGTTACTTGGGTCTTTCCCAGCTCTCCAGCCTGGAATCCATCTTTGTTTGAGCACCCCACACATTGGCCCTCCCACCTCCTCCTGGGTGGCCCAGATCCTGCAGGAAGCAGCCACCAACTCCTAGTCCTGATGGATGTCTCCCCCAAGTGTGTCTCCCAGCCTCCCTTCTCAGACTCAGATTCCTTCTTAATATGAATAATTAGCAGAAACACTCAGAGGGGGAGACAGCAGCCATAGCAATCGACCCCAGTGATTTCCGAGCCGCGGGGAGAGCCCAATTTTGCTCCAATCCGGGTGCTGTAAATTCCCATCAAGCTAAGAAAATATAGTGCAATTTAGAAACACTGATACGGCAATAAAACACAGATCTCCAGCAAATGGAATTCGGCAACATCTAAAAATGGAGCCATACATTACTGGGCCTGTGACTCCCTCCGGGGACGTGGTGCTGGGAGAGGCTGGAGGAACTTCATGCTCAAGTGGCTCGCTCTTTTCCAAATGAAGACAGGGCCACCCACAGATGGCCCCTGAGTCCCCCTCAGGCAGGACCTCTTGCTGGATTTAGGAATGGGTCCCAGAAGGGTCTTTTCAAAGGCAGAGGACATACGGCTGCCCTTGTCATCAAAGGCCGTTGCAGGAGCATTCACAGAGTGGGAAGGCAGGGAGAACTCACCAGGAGTCCTCACAAGTGGCTTTCCAGGGAAATGTGATCGTTTCGTTTATCAAATGAAGACACACATGGGGAACTGGTTAAATCTGGAATTGAACACGAGTCTGTCTGTTTTTCCCAACTTGGGACTCAGCCCTTGGATTAGCAAAAGTCAAAACTAAGCCCAGAAACGCTGCTGTGCTCTGGGCCAGCAGCAGGTCTGGCAGTGTAACAAGTCCCTCAGTGGGTGGGGTCCTCCTGACCTGTGGGGAAGGGGAGGCTTTTGAATGGATGAGGAAAACCAGCCATAGTCAAGATCTCCAGGGGAGAAGTATTTGCTCTCTCTGTCTGGTCCTCTCCTTCTCTCCCCCAAGCTTATTCTGTCTCCTGGCTGTCTACTTCCACTTGACTCTCTCCTACATGCACGTTTGTGCGTACATGCACCCGCACCAGGCACCCCCACCATGCACCCGTACCATGCACTCACACCATGCACTCACACCATGCACCTGCACCATGTACCCACACCAGGCACCCGTGCCATGCACCTGCACCATGCAGTCCCGGCTTCACATCTGTGCCACATTGTGTCCTCCATCAGCAAGGCAACTCCACCGAGCAGAGACTCATTCTGTGCCTGAAGCCCTTGATTCTTCCTCCTGGAACTAAACACAGCACATGGACTCTACTCAGGTTTAGGGCACTCTATGGACAACTTTCATGTGCTTGTGGATACCTGCAGCCTAATGGGGCAGAAAGTCCAACAGGAGTCTCTGGAATTGGTGCAGTCAAAATGACAGGTCTGGAGCCAGTTCCACTACTGACTAGCTGTGTAACAACTTGTGGAAGGTGCTTCATCCCTGAGCCTCAGTTTCCTCTTCTGTGACAATAGATCCTGCTGGAAGGTTGCTCCAAGGACTTGGGAGATGATGTATGGTAAACGTTGAAACAAGATACAGTCATTCCTGTGGTCCATGGTCATTGCCTCCATTGGACTCTTCCAGTCTAATCCACAGATGCTCAATACCTGTCATGTGAAGTTGCATAGCATCTGCACAGACTTGGCATGCACCCCTTCTTGACATTAAATCATCTTGACATGACTTACAATATCTAATACATTATGCAAATTCTATGTCAATAATCATGATATTGTATTGTCTGGGGAACCGTCTACACGTTAGGTCCAGACACTATTGTTTTCTAATTTTTCAACCTGTAACTGGGTAAACCCATGGGTGAGGAAGACTGACTGAACCTGGCACATGGTAGCTGATTAATAAACAGTAATTGGGTTAATTGGGATAGGGTAGGCTATGCTGAGATCACAACCAGTCCCTGTAGTGACTTAGCATAGACATCTTTATTTCTCGTGTGAATTTATCCTTCTGTTCTCGATTGTGAAAAGCAGCCATGGTGAGTTTGGAGGGTTAAGGCAGTCTTGAGATTCTACCATCTCAGTGGGGAGCCTTCTTTATTATTATCTAACCTGAGCTGACATAAATGGGCTGAAGAACCACGCTTCTTTCTACCTCTGCTTAGAGGAGACAGTCCTTCCACCCAGGCCTCAGAGATAAGAGCTGACCATACCAGCAGGTAGCACCAGGAAAGTACCTCCCACACATCATGGAGAGAAAGGATGCTGGCCATGGAGGAGGGCTCGGTGGACCCTTCTTCCCACACGCTCACTGGCACAGGCCCTTTCATGTGCCTGAGATCCATAGTTGGCTCTCAACCTGATTCAGATTTCTACATTCCTTCCTTGGCTTCTGTCCTGTGCTCTCCCAAAGTGCAGCAGAGAAAATACAAGCCACCACTGTCCCCAACCTATGCTGGCCTAGGATCCATGCTGCGTTGGGGAGATAGGCATTCCCAAAGTCTCCCCCTTGGCTCCTGTCCTGTGACTGGAGGAGCTGTCATCAACTTGGTGACATCCTAGGAAGCATGCGTCCAGTCTCTCACTGGAGTATGGCCTCTGAGTGTCGGGGACAAATGTCTGTCATTGGCAGAAGGATGCATGTGGGGGAGGTGTTGGCAGATACCTCAGAGAGGACATAGGCCCCTCCCTATTGATGTGCCCCCCAAATAATTTGGGTAGTTGATGCTCCTGGTGGATTCATAAAGCCTCATTGAATAAAAGGTATACCAGAAATCAAGAAGAAGGGGTTTTCTGTGAGGAGGGTGTGTACCATGGAGCCTCAGTCCACAGGTGAACCAGCATCTGGCAGCTAAGATCTGTGTGCTCTCTGAATACTTTAATGAAGAAGCTTTGTAAGCTGGTGATGTGCAGAGAGATGCATCTGCTTTGACTTACAGCTCATAAGCCTGGGGAAGAGGCAGGAGAATGCCATTCTAGAGATGCAGAACCACCATGGTGGACCAGGCTGTCCTCTGACCTGATCCCTTCCACAGCAAGCTTGTCCCTCCAGTGCCCTGGGGCATGAGCTAGCCACACCCTCACAGACACCTTCGTCTCCACGTGGTTATACTTCTTTTTCCCCATCTGTGTCACTGGAGGAAGCTCAGCCAGTTGCCTGTAAGGAAGCCTTAGAAAGACTCCTGTTTCCTGCAATGAGATGCTGTAAGCTCTTCATTCTAGGGCAGTGGTTCTCAACCTTTCTAACTCTGCAACCCTTTAATACAGTTCCTCATGTTGTGGTGACCCCCATCCATGAAATTATTTTCATTGCAACATTATAACTGTAATTTTGTACTGTTGTGGACCATAATGTACATATCTGTGTTTTCTGATGGTCTTAGGTGACCCCTATGAAAGGGTCGTTCTACCCCCAAAGGATTGCAACCCACAGATCAAGAACCTGGAGCCTGATGGGTGGAGTCAGCCTGAAGCTACTCTTCTGCTGTAACTTCCTCCTGGCTTAGCCTCTGGACCATCCTTCTGGGGTTCCCCCAGTTCCTTCTTCCTGAGAGCACTCACTCAGTCACATCAGCTACACTGACCCATCTCAGGCTTACAATCTGGCATCTAGAGAATAGAATGAGGCACCAAGAATGGGTACAAATGCCTACAGGTGACCCTAAAGTCCAGCCGTGACTCGAGGCTGGACCTTCCAAGCAGTAGATAGAACTGATGCCCAGAGGCTGTAGTGAACTCTGACCCTGACTGGGGGCCTCACCCCAGCTGCTGTGCCTCAGAGCTTCAAGGGGAGACAGGGGGGGTGGGTAAAGACAGAGGAAAAGGAAGCACACGACTCTCCAATTCTTCTTCTATTTACTGCTTTATTCATGGAAGGCTTATCCCCATGTACTTAAACAGGATTTGAGGAGCTTAAAACTAAACACATTTAAAAGGAAACGTTTGTAAAAAAAAAAAAAAAAAAAAAAAAAAAAAAAAAAAAAAAAAAATCAAAATAGCACAGAATTGTGCTATTTTGTCGAAAGAGCGCAGTGTTTTATTTCCTGAGAGGCCAGCCGAGATAATGAAGGCAGAACCTTTTACCTAGGCCACCAGGAGAGCAGACTACAGGGAATGGGTCCCAAAGGAGTCAACAGTGATTCGCTGAGAATTCTGTGTTGGTCCCTACCTCAAGCCCACCATGCTGAGCATTTTCACCTCCCAGAGCCCGTGAGGCTCCTCTCATTAGAGGACAGCCAACTGTGTTGAAAGCAATCATCCTGATACCGTGCTGGTGCAGGGGAGACACAGGTACCTATGCCACTTGAAAAGCATTCCAGAGAAATTCTGGGGCAGGATGATGGGCGGGAACAGTCCTTGCTGGTGTCCAGTTCTCTGTAACTCTGACACATGGCATCTCCTGAGGAGCACCAGGAGAAGGTTCCAGATACGGCATAAAGCATGGGGAGAGACCAAGGGGAACTCCTGGGAAAGAGGTTGCTGCACCCTGGGTACAGGAGGTCCCAGTGGACTCTCAGGAAGCTGGTACTCATTCAGGCTGGTCCAGACACTTTAGGAATAGTGTTCCGACACCTTGGCATTTCCAGAGCCTCAGAGAATTCCTGTGGCCCTGAGCAGTGGGTGTTAGTGGGGCTGCCATGACCACCCTGCCAGAGCTAGGCGAAGTGAGGCTTGAGGGAAGCAAAGGAGTGAGGATACAGGAAAGCAGGTGGGCGCTGCTGGGGTGATCCTCACATCTGTAATCCTTGGGAGACTGAGGTGGGAGGAGTGAGAATGAGGTGGGAGGAGGCCAGCCTGAGCTATATAGTGAGATCCTATTTCAAGAAGTAAAAAATTGAGGGAGAAGAAAGGAGGGAGGGAGAGAGGGAGGGGGAGGGAGGGAGGGAGGAAGAAAGAAAGAGAGGAAGGGAGGGAGGTAGAAGGGGAGGAAGGGAAGGAGGAAGGGACAGAGGGAGGGAGGGAAAGAGGGAAGGAGGGAGGGAGGGAGAAATGGATGGGTGAGGAAAGGGGGAATTGAACCACAGTCTGGTTCGAATCATAGCTCTGTCTACTTCTGTGTCAACTCCCATAGTCTTTCTGACCTCATTTCCTCTCCAGTGAAACAAGAGAAATAAATTGATAAACTGAGCCTGATGGGTGTACATCGATAATTTCAGTTCTCAGGAGACCTGGGCAAAGGGGATTAGCATGAGTGTGGTGGTTTGAATATGCTTGGCCCAGGGAGTAGCACTATCAGGAGGTGTAGCCCTGTTGAAGAAAGTGTGTCACTGTGAAAGTGGGCTTTAAGACCCGCATCCTAGCTGCCTGGAAGCCAGTCTTCTCCTGTTTTCCTTAGGAACAAGATGTAGAACTCTCAGCTCCTCCTGCACCATGCCTGCCTGGATGCTGCCATGCTTCCCACCATGATGATAATGGACTGAACCTCTGAAACTATAAGCCAACTCCAATTAAATGTTTTCCTTTATAAGAGTTGCTGTGGTCATGGTGTCTTTTCACAGCAATGGAAACTCTAAGACAGAAGTAGGTACCAGAAGTGGAGTTTGAGGCAAGTCTGGGCTATATGGTGCATTCCAGGCCAGCTTGGACAAGCTTATCTAAAAAGTGGGGGTGAGATAGTGAGACAAAACAGAGAGGGAGAGAGAAGAGAGAGGACAAAAGGCAAGGAAAGGAGACAGATAGTTCAATAGATGGATGGATGGAAAGAGGGAGAAGGTGGAGATTTCTTTCCCAAGGTCAACTGTGTGCCTGAGATGGAAACACACTGCTGCAGTTCAGACACTGGGTGCTCAGCAGTGAATTGTTCAGGTCAGGTCAGTATTTACATCCCTCCTGGTGGGAGTCATTAGGGAACATGGTCAAACAGTCCATGATCTGCTCCCGGGGATGGTAATGGCAGGCTTTTTCCAGGGTCAATATAAGATGTAAGGGGGGACCCAATAAAACCTTGATTAAACAGAGCCCATTATTCTGCCACACTGGACTGTCTGCAAGAGGCCCGAGGGACACAGGGAAGGCAAACAGGAGCCCAAGGTGAGCGTGGCAGGCTGGGATTTGGCAGTGAACCTCAAGAGATAAGAACTGGAGCTGAGTCGGGTGGTGGTGGCGCACGCCTTTAATCCCAGCACTTGGGAGGCAGAGGTAGGCAGATCTCTGAGTTCGAGGCCAGCCTGGTCTACAGAGTGAGTTCCAGGACAGCCAGGGCTACACAGAGAAACCCTGTCTCGAGAAACAAAACAAAACAAAACAAAAACAAAAACAAACAAACAAAAAAAGAACTGGAGCTGAGTTTTAGGGTTACCAAGTTAATACTCAAAGGGTGAGAGGTCATAGACAAACCTCTAGAGGTGAAGGCTCAAATGAGAGTTTCAATACCTCACCCCCCACCCCTAAACAAGGTCCACCACTACAGGTCAGAGTCAGGCTAGAGCTTGACAAGGGGCTGCGCCTGCCTCAGGCGTGTGATAGCTTCTCTCACTGTCGTCCTGAATTACCACAGATTCACTGACTTTAAGACAATTTCCCCACTTTTTTGGCCCAATAGTGAGTGATGAATCCAGGACTTACTGTGTGCTGGGCAAGAGCTCTACCACTGAGACGTGTGTGTGTGTGTGTGTGTGTGTGTGTGTGTGTGTGTGTGTATGTGTGTAATTTTCCCCAGTCTTATTTTGCTTCTTAAAAAAATATTGGCACTGTCTCACTAAGTAGCCCAGGCAAGCCTTGAAAATCCTCCAATCTGCTAGGCGATGGTGGCCCACGCCTTTGATCCCAGCACTTGGGAGGCAGAGGCAGGTGGATTTCTGAGTTCGAGGCCAGCCTGGTCTACCAAGTGAGTTCCAGGACAGCCAGGGCTACACAGAGAAACCCTGTCTCAAAAAACCAGAAAGAAAAAAAAAGAAAATCCTCCAATCTAAGTCTTCCCAGGAGCTGGGACTATCACACACACAACAATGCAAGTTTTAATGACTTAGGGGTGTCCTTTCTTTAAGCCTGGACACACACAGCCACTCACATTGTATCTTAAACAGTCTGGAAGCCAAAAGCCAGTGCTAAAGTCTAGTGGTTGGGTACTCTATCTATTTCTGTCTATCTCTCTCCACCCCTCCTAGTTGTTCCCATCCTTCCCTTCTCTACCCCTAATTCTAACCCTAACTCCACCCCTTCCCAGTCAGCTCCTACCCTCTTCTTAGGCGGGGATGACTGGCCCAGTCCCTGAAGCTCCCAGCATCAGGCAGGCAGAGCTGCTTGGCTTTGAACCAGGCCTGCAATCAGAAAAAAATAAATTGCGAGAGACATTTCCTGCCACCTGTTATTCATAAATTCCAGACAAATTTACCGAGTGTAAACTGGGTAGAAGGACCCAACAGCAAGACAGACTGAGCTGGACTTGCAAGTGGCTCCCAGACCCTCTCCGGGGGAGAAGGAGCAGGAGCAGGCACACACTAACCCACGGGAGCCCATCATTTATTGTCCCGGGTTTTTCAAGCCAGCTGTTGAACACGGCCATGATTAAAAATCCAATTACATTAACTTACAGTTAAATAAATTGTATCAGAAACAAAGGTAAGAAGAAAAGCTCAAATCCAGGACGCTGTCTCAATTGTGATGCTGTAACTGCCCCATTACCTGTGCCCTTGAGGTTCTGTGCGTCTGTGTGTATGCGCAGGCTGGAATGAACATGTCACCTGTGCAGCTTTGCATCTCTTCCCAGCTCTGTGCTCGGTGGCATCAGCACTTGCTACTTTGAAATCGCAAGTGTTTACTGTCTAGAACCTGGCACACACTACACATCAGCCTTTGCTTGGAGAGCCAGTTACTAAACATTTACAGCACGCTACCACCTGTTCCCGGTGCAGAGCCCGGCCCATCTTAGCCCTCCCTCCTCAAAGCTGTGCTGCTGAAGAGAGCAGGATGCTTCAGTTTTTCTTATTCCCTCCTAGCTGGTCTCTAGGTGAGTCTTCAGTCCGCCATCTCCTTGGGGCGGGGGTGGATGCTTCGTTTCACCTCCCCCAAGTAAGAGCCAAGGAAACAGCTGTTCCCCCCAGGCTTGCAGGCTTTAATTCTGATTACAGACACAGCTGGACCACAGCTCCCAGGCCACCGTGTAACTAACTTTCACTTTACTCACATTCTCAGGAAAATTGATGATTTTCTGCCTTTTTATTACACTTGGTGATAATTTAAAAGGCGGGTTAGTGCGTCCATAAAACAGACTTTGCAACAAGCTTGTAATGGTAGAAAAAGACGTTTGGTCAAGAACTATTGTTTGTAGTCATAAAACAGAGGCCAGGGGCTTCCTCTCACTCCCAGTCCCCCTGCCCACCATGTTTCTGGGAAGGGGGGGCGGAGCTGAATGTCTTTCCTGCTGTCTGTACATATCTCAGGAGACTGAGCATAATAATACTGACCCCATTCCTAAGGATACAGGCCCATGGGGTGGCTGGGAAAGTCCTCAGAGTCTTGGGGCCTGAGGACCAGGTCACTCCACAGAAGGCCTCCAAGGGCAAAGCTGGCTTCCAAAAGGGAGTTTATAGCTGGCTAATCAAAGCTTAATTACAGCAGCGCAGCGGGCTCCAGCAGGCCACGGTGGTTTTGCTCAGAAACTTTTTACAAGCTGAAGCAGAAGCAGCAAATTAGCAGGAAGGAGAGGGAAAGCATTCTGCCTTCCAGTTCACAGAGCTGGAGAGCTGCAGTTACCCTGCAGAGCAAGGCGCTGGGCAGACGGTGAGTGGGGGAGGGGAGGGGTGAAGGGCAGCCTGGGGGCGGTTCTCTATCGTTAGTGGGCTGCCCTGTAAGACATGCCCCTGTCCCCCTGACTGGGAGACCAAAGTCTTCCTGTCCTCTTTCTCAGTGACCACTAGTCAACGTCACACTCCATGTAGCTGGGGGTCTGCTCCATTCTTAAACATCCCAGCACACCCCTGGATTCCAGGCTCTTCTGGCCTTCTGATGAACTATGTCCTACCCTTCCCTTGCACACTGCAGAATTCCTCTGCTCTGGGTAAATCTCCAGTCCCTCTGTGTGAAGCCCAGCCCCCAGCTCCACTTCTCAGGAGGCCCTCCAGGTTTCCCCTCCACACCCAGCACCTGCAAGCTCTGGAATGCACTTCCTTTCTGCCTCCAGCACTTTGGAGAGGAAGCTACTTTGTGGATATTTGCAACCACACAAATCTAGGTTTGAATCCCATCACCACCTGCTAACTAAAATGTGCTGTCCTAAGCAAGTGGCTTAACCCTACTGAACCTCCATGTTTCTGTCTGGAAAATGGGAATAACAAAAGCTATAGTAAGAAGAAGCTTGGAAACATCCATTAGGTGACCTGTGAGCAGGTAGATGCCACACCCATATGCTGTGGCATTCAGTCATTGATGGCTATTGTGCTCAGCTATAAAACAAAAAAAGAGAGGTTAGAGCTGAGCTCAGGGCTCCGCCCAAGAGCTTAGGTTACCATCTCAGCACCAAAATGAGAGGAAGAGCCAAGGAGAGAGGTGGGGATGGAGGAGAGATGGCTCCCTCAATCGGTAAAGTGCCTCGTACCAACTTGAGGATCTGACTTCCAATCTCCAACCCTTCCACCCATGTAAAAAGCCAAGAATAGTGGGTCACAGATACTGGGTCGGATCTCTGGAGTCCACTGACCAGCTAGCCTAGCTGAACTGGAGAGCCCCAGGTCCTAGTGAGAGAGTCTATCTCAAAAAACAAAACAGATAGTTCCTGAAAAATGGCACCCAGGGTTACTATCTGGCTTCCACAGGCACCTGTAACATACACACAACTACATACACATACATGCATACATTTAGAGGAAGAGGGAAAGGTAAAACCACTTAAAATCCACAGATCTCAGTTACACCTTAAAAAGAAGATCCAGGATTCTAGAAGCATTGCAGGAGAGCTCCCCACCTTGTGACCTCAACAGTCACAAACAACATTCCCCAGCCTAGAGGCAGATTGGAGAGAAAGTCTCCCAAAAGGGTGTGAGTGGGATCAGCTTGGAAAAGAGCAGCTGAAATCTGGGGACAGGAACAAAAGAAGGCAGGTTCCTGTGGATAATGTCTAGGCCCCAGGGCAGGGGATTCCTGCTGAGGGTGACTGGGGTAGGCAGAATACAAGACCCGGGGGTCCAGAGCTGGGGGAGGGGTGCAAAGGACTGGTTCTAATCGCCCATTCTAGTGGGCCTCTGCGGTTCGTCATTTTATCGGTGAGTTACAGACTGAATGCTGCTCTGTGCTGTCGCGGCCCACGGAGATGCTCGCTTTCAACTTTATGGACTTCGCTGACAATGAATAAAAGCGCTGTGGCATGACAGGCGCCTGCATTATTCTGTGCGATTCCCGGTTCCTAATGTCATCAATTACAATAATCAGATCACTGTAACACTGGGGCTGGAGCGGGCAGACCACAGAGGGGCAGACGTGCGCGACCACGGCTGTTCGGAACCGTTCACTCGTGTCTCCGAAACACCGTAGATGACTGGGAAATGTGATTGCCCTTAAGTTTCAAATTACCTGCAATCATTAAAATAATCTAGTTCATATTCATAAAGCCGTGATTATATTTCACATACGCAGTAAACACTTTATGAGGAAAAACCCACAAATCTGCAACGAAATAAAGAGGCGCGATCTGGCGGTGTCAAAATGGTAAGCCGCGTTGGCGTGAAATCTGCTACAAACACGAAGCTGGGACTGGAATGCTCTCCACGGAGCACATTGCGGGCCACGGTGGTGGGCGGTAGGGTGGGCTTTTGCATGCAGAGCAAACAGCCGACGGGGGAGAAAGGAGGAGGGGAAGGCAGCCATACCAGGATTCCTGATGTTTTCCTCAGCCTGTGCCTCAGGTGAGATGACCACTTCATCCTAGTGACAACAGCAGGCACAGGTCACCACCCTCCCAACAGCAATCTCGGCATTGTGAGATCCACATGGATTTCTACAAACTGCAAATTTGCTGCACTTACTTGGATAGGAAAACTTAATGGCCGAGGCTCAGAAAAGTTAAATGAGTGTCTTAAAATGGCACAGCAAGCAAGCAAAACTGAGTCTACCACAAGAATTGGATCCCCAAGTGCAACCCATTCTTGTTGAAGTGCCTGATCTGAGGTTCTGTGGTAGTGAATGGCATACAGGCATCCTGCTAGCTGGGACCTTGCTACCTAACCACAACCAGAGTAGAAGACTTTTTTTGTGTGTTTGTTTTGGGTTTTGTTGTTGTTGTTGCTGGTCCCACCCCCACCCCCACACCCCAGTCCCCTTGCCATCTAGGACCTGGTGATAAAGTCTGATCTTTGTCAGAATTGACTGAATGTCTGACACTGGATGGGAAGCCAAACATTTTGCAATCCTCACTTAAAAACATGAACCACATATTTTTTTAATGAAACACCTTTTAGTACCAATGATTCTATGTACATGAGATGTCTGTCTGTGTGTGTGTGTGCGTGTGTGTGTGTGTGTGTGTGTGTGTGTGTGTGTGTGCCTGGCCAGGAAACTTCAGGACTCCTCCTGTCTCAGTTCCCCAGCACTGGAGTAACAGACCCCAGTACTGCCATGCCCAACTTTTATGTGGGTTTGAGGATCAAACTCAGGGAGGGCCTCACACGTTCCCAGCAAGCATTTTACTGAGTTGTCTCCTCCCCACCCCCTAACATCAATGCTTTGTAAAAGAACACAATAAAATTAATTATTAATTAATTAATTAATCAAAACATCCTTCTCTTCCAAATAGAACCACATCAAAGAAGATGAAAATTCCCATGTTAGTACAGAGGTAAATATAATACAGGAATAAGGGACTCCTGTCTTTAGGATGAGCCCTGATGAAGTCAAACTCCTCCCGCTGAAAAATACACCCCAAAGGAAGAAGAAAAGATGGCGAAAACCTCTCTAGCAGGCAGGTGAAGCCAAGAGAGGTGTGCCTTGCCTATCCAGTGCTTTCTCTCAAACACCTCCTCTCCCCAAGTGGATTTGAAGGTGAGG
Organism: Rhabdomys pumilio; assembly: GCA_030674055.1. Taxonomy (NCBI): domain Eukaryota; kingdom Metazoa; phylum Chordata; class Mammalia; order Rodentia; family Muridae; genus Rhabdomys; species Rhabdomys pumilio. Next base: position 26,536,188 of record JANHMN010000004.1, on the reverse strand, counting down.
GAATACAGATCCGGGTCCACCCACGCCGTTCTTGCTGTGCAGTGATTCTCCCTGGAAACCAGTGGTGACTTGATGGCTCCTCCCACCTCACAAACTAAAGAAAGGGGGGGGAGGTAGAGGGGGAGAAAGAGAATAAGAGGGAGAAGGAACCATTTCTTTGGCTGTCCACCACATGCCTAGGACACCCTCTCTTGGCCCCTCTGCATATTTTAGATGATTCAGTCAATGGCTACACGCATGGCCTTCAGGGCCAGCTGCCATGAGATTTTCTAGGCTGGCCCAGAAGCCATCTTGACCATATCCAGCAGCTGAGAGAGGCTCTATGGCACAGAAGCTCTTCCACAAAGACCCTCCACTCCACTGTGGTAGCAGGCTCTTTCAGAAGGAGTGGTAACAGACAATTCTGTGGCCATCACTGGAGTCCCCAGCAGTTAGAGGCTCACCCACACTGGCCTCGGTTGATCCTTCCAAGGTGCATACTGCTACAGCTTCACACCCTGTCTGAGGATAACTTTGGCTGGGAAATAATCCAAGATTCTGGGCAAGTCTGAGGACAGAGGTGGCTTTGACTAGTGTGCACATGGCTGAAGAATCAGAGAACAGCAGTCATTAATAACAGGGGTTAGCATTCCCTAAAAGGTCAGAGCTTCCCACCCTGCCCTGAAGTCCAAGGCCCCTCCTCTTGGGAGGCTCTCACATACCTGCAGCCTGTCTTGAGACTCTAGGACCCTGGGGCTGACATCCTAGGACCCTAGAACATGTGGTACAAATGCTGTGGTAAATGGTGGGCTTCTCTCTCCACCATCTGTGTGTGGAAATGTAACAGTCAAGGTAGCCATGTTATGAGGATGTCTCAGGAGGTGATGGAGTTTTGGGTGAACCCTGGTGCCTGGATTTAGGTCCTCACTGCATAGACTCCCCACCATGCTCTCCGCCTTCCACCATTTGAAGACACAATGCCTCAAGTATCACCTTGGAAGCAGAGAACAGCTCTTCCAGACAATGGCACACCCTTGATTTTGAACTCCCAGAGTCCAGAACTGAAACAACCAAGTGTCTGATCTTCATAAATCACCCACTTGGTGTTTTCTTATGGAAGCGCAAAAGACAGACATCCAGGTCGCAAAAAATACAGCCGCCAAGATGTCCTAACAGTCACCCACACACTTCCTTGGTTCAGAGAGGAATTGACCCAGCTCCAGGGTAACACTGTGCCACTCCATTAGTGATGGCCGCGGTATGGCTGTGTCAGGGAGATGCAGAGTCCTCGAAAAGCATGAGCTGGCCTGAGTTCTGGGAAGGTCTCAAACTGAGGGCAAGGCAGAAGTATCAAATGGTGTCCTGAGAGGACAGAGACCCTTAGACCCTCACCCAGCTCCTCTACCAGGTTATAACACCTCTATCAGATTCCCCTGCCCTTCTCCAGACTCAGCCACCTCCTCAGCTGTCTTCTCCCACCAAGATCCTGCCAACTGCCACTCCCTAGCTGCTCTCTCTCATCCTATGTCCTTGTCTTCCAAACTTCCTTCCTTCTAGAAGGAAGCCACAAACCTAAAGCCACAAACCTAGCATGTGTTAAAACTCTCCTGGACATGATCCAATCTCTGGCCAACCCACCCCCACCTCCACCATCTAACCTACCCTGGGCCAACTAGGATGCTTCTTGATTCCCAGCTTTGAAGGAAAGGTATACAGTGGCCTCTGACTTTCTGAGTTTAGGCCCCAGATTCCCAGAGCATCTGGAGAGAAGGTATGGCGGTGGCATATACCTTTAATCCCAACACCAGGAAGGCAAAGGCAGGTGGATCTCTGCGAGTTCAAGGCCAGCCTGGTCTGCAGTGAGTTTCAGGTCAGCCAAGGCTGTTATACAGAACAAGCCTCTCTTGGGGGTTGGGGGGCTCAAACAAAGCCAGCTCAGCCTCCCAAACCCATGCAGCCACTCCTCAGAGAGGACTGGGGATAGGAGCCGAGTAGCAAGGACCCCCCCCAAAGATGACACATCTAGGAAGCATAAGAATGGGATACTAGGGTTCTCCCTGATTCCTTTCCTACCTCAGCAACTTCACACGCCCTCATCTCACTGACCCTTCACCTACTGGGTTCCAATCCATCCTTAGCACACAGCTTGAGACCCTTGACCCCAAGGAGCTCCCCGTTTCCCATGCCAGCTCCTATGTGGCCATGCCATCCTCCTTCACCATGATCCTAATTAGATATATCATCAGGAAAGCCAGGGACTTGGCATCAGGACCCCACATTAGGACAGATGAATCAAATGGCAAGGTCCTTCCTCACTCAGGGGACTTTGGGGACTGGCTTTAGGGGGTTCCATTGAATACTTCTGGGTGATAGGTGGACAGTCTTTGGCTCAACTATAAGTCTACAATAGTGAACAGAGGCCAAGTTATAGATGGTGGCAAACAACTTCAGGGTGTCAGAAAGCTAAACCATCAACAGCCTGTTCATGCCATGGTCCCCCCTATAAATTCAGGCTACTGTGCAGCAACTGTCTAGACCACTGCTGTCACCATGGCAGAAGAAAGACCATCATAGTTCATGGCACACTGGCTCAGAAGGTTTTACACTTCACGGGTTATAAAGTTGGATCAACTGGTGAAATGCTTGCCATGCAGTCATGAAGACCTGAGTTGAGATTCCCAGCACCCACATAATAAGGCTGGACACTGTAACATGTTCTTTTACTAACATGTTCTTTTAATGGAAAGGTGGGAACAAGATTTTGGGGCTTTCTGGCCTGCTCACGTAGCCAAATCAGCGACTCCAAACTTAGAGCGATTCACTGTTTCAAAAAAATAAAATAAAATAAAATAAAATAAAATAAAATAAAATAAAATAAAATGAGGTGAAGAATAGTGGTTGAGGAAGACACTCAGTGTCAAATGCTGGCCTCTGCACTCATGTCTACATACATGATCGTGTGCCCCCACACACATAGCTTCATGTACCCATCCTTCTCCAGTACTCACATTGGTAAATTGCCATGTGCTGTCTGTGCTCAACAAGAAGCTGGCTCAGGAGACCCCACACATTTCCAACATGAACATGTTTATTTCTAGTGTTCTCTAAGACCCCTTGTCTAGGGACAGTCAGTTTCTGCTGGGTGTTTGCTCCTGATCTGGTACCATGAGCTTTCGTTTGCTCTCTCAGTTGGGCCACCTCAGTCATCTCTGGATTTCTGAGCACCTGAACAGATGATGTTTGACTGTCCGTCTGTCTGTCTGTCTGCTGCTTCTTTCTGTCTGCTGTTCACCATTTATTCTGGTACTTTTATTTGCTGTGTACTCAATAAACTCACTCATTCGAAACCAAAAGAATGGTTATTGCAGACCATTCTTGGGGTTAGACAGAAGAGTCATGTGACTAACCATACAGCAGGCCCTGGGCAAGCACCATTCCACTCTGTGCCCTAGAGAACAGAAGTCTGCCATAGGCAGCAACACCATGCCAACTTTCACTCCCTCCCTGGGCCATTGCCTGGCCTTGAGCACAAACATGAGTTCTTGGGAGAACTTTCTAGATCCCATATGTCAGACAGGAGAGTCATGGGTGGTTCCTGAGCACTGACCACATGGCTTGACTGAATTTGGGTGTGGTTGTAGAGGCAAAGCATTAGCATAAGAAAAAGATTATGAGCCTTCTGCATGGTTTGTAAAGATTTAATTTGTATCTGTGTGCATGTTTTGCCTACATGTATGTATATGTAGCATGTGCACGTCTGGTACCTTTAGAGACCAGAAGAGGGTGCTGGATCCACTAGAACTGGAGTTACAGATAGTTGTAAGCCACTGTGTGGGTGCTGGGAACCTAACCCAGGTCCTCTGCAAGAGCAGCCAGTGCTCTTAACTGCTGAGCCACTTCTCCAGCCTGTTGCACGATGTTCAATTTTGCTAATGCACGTACTAGAGTCTGGATTGTGAATGTCCCTCACAGGCTCACACGGCGAAGGTTTGCTCCCCAGCACAGTGATCCTGGGAAGCAGTAGAAGTGGTAAGAGGTGGGCCTCATGAGAAGTCTCTTAGTCATTGGAGGGGGCGTGTCCTCGCAGGGAATGGTTGGACCTTCCTTTTTCTACTTCCTCTCTTTTTTCTTCAGGTCATTTGGGAAGGAGCTTTACTCTCACACATGCTCACCTCCATGAAGGCACAGCTCACCACAGGCCTAAGAAGACCCGGTGCAACACATCTACCACCTCTGGAAACAGAGTCAAACAACCCTTCTTGGTGTCCTTCTTTCCTTCCTTCCTTCCTTCTTCCCTTCCTTCTTCCCTTCCTTCCTTCCTTCCTTCCTTCCTTCCTTCCTTCCTTCCTTTTGTCTTTTCTTTCCTTTGTATTTAACAGGGTCCCATGTCTCAAATTCACTATGTAACCAAGGATGGCTTTGAACTTCTGATACTTCTGCCTTCAATGATGCCCCACCATATGGGACGTCGTAGATGGAACCCAAGATTTTGTTCATATTAGGCAACCACTCTGCTAACTGAGCCACATTCCTAGTCCCAAACCATTTCTCTGGATAAGCTGAGATTTTGGGCATTAGTGACAGAAAACCACAGAGTGCCACAGCGAAATAACACACGGGATGCAGGGAGTTAAAGGAGGGATGCTACTACGTTCAGTCACAGGCTGACATGACTCCATTTGAATGTGGCTTCTAAAAATTTTAAAATGACACACATGGCTTGCCTTAGTGGCTCACACTGTCTATCTGTCAGGACAGTACTGCTCAGTCTAGCACCTCTGACCCTAATCTAAGATCATGGCAGTGAGCGTGCCTGGAAGCTCTCTGTTCAGCTCTAGGTTGGGGAGGTTTGCCTGCAGCCTCAGATTCCTTCCAGACCTCTGATGACCCTGAGACCCTGAGACAGCCCTCTGTCCCCAGTGGAGCTACAGCCTCAGTTCTGAGTCACGTGACCCTTGCTGGGTGGGCCCCTTGCTGTTGGAGCATCTCTGCCACAGCCAGGCCTTCATGAGGAACTGCTGCCAGGAAGGCTATCTCGCCTCAGAGAAGTGTTAATAAATATTTACCGAGCCCTTTGACAGTGCCCAGGGAGAAAACAAATCAGACCCAGCAGGCACCGGACTGGCCTCCCCATGGCTGTGGTGAGGCTCCAGCATTGTAAGGCCTAGCAGTCTACTGACCTTCTCCAGTCTGAACTTGCCCCAGTGTGGCCCCGCAGCACCGTTTACAGAAGCTGTGAAATAGGGCCATCTCTCACTATTGATTTCTCCCCACAACCGCCGCCCTCGATAACTCACACCATATGGATTTTTCTATAAACCCCCAAATTAATATCTGCAGTGGGCAGGGATATACTACTGCTAGACATGAGGAAGTCTCCTGGCTGCCATTCTGGGGGTCAGAGGACACCGTGCTTGTGGCTGCCCTGCTATGCCTGGGCTCGAGCAGGCTGACCTTTCCTTTATAGGCATGGACACAGGGAAGTGCGGCTGAGTCTGAATGAGGTTGTCGTGTACAGGGCCTGAGGGGCCTCCCAGAGATCCTGCGGTCATTAAAATAGAGGCTCTTCAAGACGGTAGAGAAAACAAACAAAAAAACCAAACAGGGCCTGTGAAACAACGTCCAGTCAGTTCATACCCACTTCTACCACTAACCTTCTGTGTGATCATGGACAGTTGCTTAACCTCTCTGTGCCTCAGTTTCCCAGTCTGCAAAGCTGGGATAGTATCACAGTGTTATCGTGGAGATCGCTGACTCAGCCAGCACTTGCTGAGCATGACAGTCTCTACTTGGCTAAGATTTAAGTGGAAAACAAGCAGGGTCATGACCTAAGGGGTAATGTGAGAAGGTCTCCTCCCCCACCCCATGGTGGGTACTCTGAAAGGATAAATAGATGACATTGAAGATCAGACACAGAGGGTGGAAGATGCCACTCAGGCCAAGGGCTGTGGAAGAGGATGCCAAGCAAGGTAACTGCAAGTGCAGAAAGTCAAGAGAAGAGAGATCACAAGAGAGCCAGTCATGGAGCGTGCACACACCGTCCCTGAAGGAAACAGGAGACTGGAGATCTAGGGCATCCCCACTTCAGCTTGGAGGTCAGTGGATGAAGTGGGTATTCATCTTACTATTCTCCAGCCTCAGTCCTCCGCAGTCCTGCTCTTCTGGGTTCAGACACGAGCCTCCTGGGATCCTTGACTCCTGGATAGGGGCTAAGAGGCAAGACACTGTTCCAGAGCCATGGAGAGAAGGCGAGTGGGCCGCAGAAGAGGAAAGGCTGTAGCCAGAGTGTATGTGATAGCCAAGAATGCCTGATTGAGACAGGAGCAAGGGTAGATGAAGGATTCAGCGCTCCCCTTCCACTATTCCCATTCAAGCTAAGTCAACACTCACAGCAGACACGTCTAATCCAATTGTCTTTAATGAAACTGCTAATTGGGTTGGGGATCTCCATGGGGCCTGGCCAAGCCAGCAGGCTGTTCAGCTGCTCCTGGGCAACCCCATCCGTGGTTCCTCCTCTTCTCTGCCTTGAATTCATTCAACTTGACATCCCAAGGAATACAGAGGCAAGTAAGAGCCAAGAAGCTCCGTGAATGGGCAGGCCTGAGCGCAGGTGAGCTTAGGCACTCACAGATGCAGTCTTGGGGGACATAAGTACATCTCTGAATGCATGGGTGGATTTATGCACCCACAGGTCCGCCTCTAGGGGCATGGGTGTGTTCTGGAACCAGCCTCCTTGGGTCGAATCTTGCTTCTGCGCCTTACACTGCTTACAGTCTTAGGTTCTAGTTCCCTCATCTGTGAAACAAGATGATGGATTATTCCAGGCCTTGTACTGGGGCAAAGGTCAACTAGACCACTCTCATCAAAACTTAGCCACAGGCACCTGCCTGTGGTGTGATCCTGGACCTCAGTGTCCTAACAAGGATGTGCTAGGCTCAAACCTTCATGCCCTTAGCCCTGCCTAGTCCAGATCTTACTGGCAGCTCTCTACTCTGTCTCTGGGCAAGTTACGGCCTTCCCCAAGCAGGCTAGGCGCTACACTGTAGCTACGTTCCCCAACCAGTTACTGGTCCAGTTAGGCCCTCTGGGTAATTCTGGGCTTCCCGCCCCAGAGTCAAAAGAAACGGGTTTCTCCCATGGGACACAAGACCCTCAGCCCCTGAGCTGCTAACTCTGACTTCAGTCTCCCTCCTGCTCATTCCACTCCTTCTCTTGTGCCATTGAAGACTGTTGCCATCAGTGTCTCCTGCACCCATGTCTATGTGTGATATGGCACTCAGATGTGATCCATGCATGTGTACAAGGAGATGGGAACAGGGTTGGAGGCTGGTCTAGAAGTAGACACAGACTAGAAAGAAGACAACCACCATAACAGTGTGGACTGACCAGAGTGGCCTAGGACAGAGCCATCCTGGACAGGAGCTGGTGTGCCAGGCACACCCAAGGCAGGTGATGCAGAGCAGGTGCTGCAACAAGAGAAAATGGTGGCCGAGATCTGGCAGCAGAGGAAGGACTCACCACACAAACACTGCAGTACACTTCAATGTTGCTGGGGACCAACTCAAGCTGGACCAACTGAAGTCCCAGCATGAGAGTTAGAGGCCAGCAGGAAGTATCAATGAAGGGCCCTGATGAGCAGTGTCTGTCACCAGGAAGGTAAAAGAGACAAGGGAAGTGCCAAGATGTAAGGGGCAGAGAGCAGATGTCGATCTCCTGTGCCTGTAGTCAAGCAGAGAGAAGGCCAGCATCCCCAAAGTACAACCAGAGAACTGTTGTCCTATTAATTAAGGTCAAAATCTACCACTGCCCTGATAGCCTTCTGGGCTTTGCCCAAAATGGAGGAGCTCCTTCTCTAGCAGGGCTTCTTTGACCTTGTCTAGGGAGTACAAAATCCCTACATGCCTCTACCTGCAGAATGTCACATAGCCTTAGCTAAGATTACAGATTCAACTTCCTGTCTCCCGGGGAAGAACCGGTTCGGCCAGCACCTGAGATTCCTGGAATGCTTCCCCATGCTAATGAGTTAGTTATCTTGGTATCTTAAGCCTTCAGCCAATGACCTTTGCCCATCCTCAACGTTCCTACCCCATCCCCCCAGCAGCTGGTCCCGGTGTCCTCACTACAATACATACTCACAGAGCTTCTGAGCCCCTGACCCCTGCAGTTTGTTGAACGTGGACTGGAGCAGACAGGAGCCCAGAGCTTGCTGAGTAGGTCCCAGTGAGACTCAGGATTACACAGGTAAGTGTTGGGAGTGGGCAGTGGATAGTCTTGTAGTAGTGGAGCCACTGGGTGACAGGTAGAGGGCACAGGAATCCATGTGGGACTAGGTTCCACCAGCATAGAGGAGACAGACAAAGAGAAGCAGGGCAGTGAGCAGGTGGCCAGGCGACATGCTCCATGGCTTTAGGCTGAATGAGGAGAGGTGACAACTTAGAGGACACAGGACCATGAGCCAGAAAGGTGGCATCTCTGGGATGCCATGCTGAGCACCTGGCATCAACAAAGCTCTTCATTAACAGATTCAGCCTGCAGCCACCCCCCACAAGGCAGCATCCTCAGACCCCTGCAGAGGGAAGGAAGTGAGCTCAGAAGGGTCTGGTGACCCACGTGGAATCACACCGCTCATTACTTCTGCTGAGTGACTAGAAAGGGCACCAAAAGGACAGGCGACATGGACAGAAGGGGTGAGCAGCTAAGTTCTCAAGGCTGCATTGGTTCTGAGCAACTAGATCTAAAGTGAGGTGCTGGCAGATCATGGACTCAGAGGCCAGGGTGCTCGAGAGACTGGGCACAGAGTTGCTGAGCCCCTGATGGCATAGGACTTAAGGTGATCGATCATCCTCTCTCCCTCCCTCCCTCCCTTCCCACTTTATTTTCTTCCTCCCTGCCTTCTTTTCTCTTATTCTCCTTCAGTCACTCAGTATTGTATCTAGGCACCAAGATTCTACCCATAGCCAGATGCATCAGCCCCTCCCACCAAAGAACGTATATACGGTAGACAGGGGAAATATGAACAAAAACAAGCTAACAAAATAATTCCGTTTGGGTTCAGTCCACAAAGACAAGAGAGTGACTCACTGAGAGAGTGCTCAAACTCAGCGCCTAATGCAATTTCTCCTGCTTAGGAGCAGCTAGGGGAAGGAGCCAACCTATGGGGACCTACAGGGAGAGCATACAGGCACAGGAGAGGACACCTTTGTCAGAGAAGGCTTCTGGGAAGGGAACTCAGGACAGGAGGGTTTGATAGTTTCCAGGGCTGGTGCCCGTCAGCCAGATCAGTCATCATTACAGTGGGAATGCACTGGGAGTTTTAATTAGGAAAGGAAGGTAGGATGTTGATTTTCTTTTTAAGATACCTTTTTAGGAAACCCACCCAACCTGCTGAGTAAAAGGGGTGTCTCAGGAAGTTTGTCCTTGGAAAGTACTAAGCAACGTCTACCTCCTCACAAGGTCCCAGTGACAACCTGAATTACTATTCTATCAAATTTCAGCCTGGGGAACCAATGAGTTTGTTAGTCTTATTTACAGAGCAATGGGTGAGGTTACAGGCAGGAGAGTGGGCGTCTTTAAAATGACCATATTGGAAGATCAGCATACAGCGTAAATGATAATACCCCATGAGAGAGATGTATGTAAGTGGAGCCCCTTCCCATGTCTTCCTAGTCTATATCCTTTAGCCACACTTGGGTGAGGGTCTCACAACCCTCCCTGCCTTTCCTATAAGGGAGGGTGTTAGTTGTTAGAAGTAGTCCGACCGCAGTTCAGAACAGATCACTCCAGACCGCACGGTTCCAAGGGGGAGGAGGTTTATTCAGGAGATGGGGCAAAGGTGGGGAGAAGAAGGTGGAAGGATAAGAGAGAAGAGAAGTAGAGGCCGGCCATGACCACGTGGAGAGAGAGGAAGTGGGGGGAGGGGACAGAGAGGCAAGAGGGTAGGAAGGTAAAAGTAAGAGATTAAGAGATTAAGAGAGTGAGGAGGGGGCAAGCAGCCCCTTTTATAGTGGGCCAGGCCTACCTGGCGGTTGCCAGGTAACTGTGGGGAGGAGCATACCTGGCTGTTGCCAGGTAACTGTGGAGGTGGAGTTTAGACAGAATACTAACAGAGGGTCCGTGGCCATCAGTCCCAGCTATTATGCTCTTTTGCACAGATGATCTTGTGAAGATGATGGTAGTTTGGCTTGGGGGATAGTCATGGACAACAGAGGGCAAACAGAGAAGGCAGAGCTGGCAGCAGGCATGCGCTGGCCCGACCAGGGGACCTAGAGGCTGCTGTCTGGGACAAGAAGCAGTGAAGTGGAAGGAGAGGCCAAATCTGGAAGATGCAGCATGAGCACTAGGAGGCTGTAAATTCCAGCATCTCCCTATGCACTCAGTGTCCACGCTGCACATTCATTCATTAGTAATTAGTGTCTACTATGACCCAGAGATTGATGGGGACCCAGCATCAAACCAAAGAGACAAAGCTTCCCATCCCATAGGAAGTAAAAACAGGAAGCAAACCAGACAAGGCTCAAAGAAATGGGGACATGTGGTAAAGATCTATATTTTCTGAAGGAGCCTTTCTGGGGAAAAGCATTCTAGGTAGAGGGAACAACGGGTATAGAGCCCTGAGGTTGCAGGGTGAGCCTGGCATGCTTATAGAGCAAAGTGCCTAGTATGGCTGGAACAGACTGAGCAAGGCGAGAGGCTTCAAAATGAAGTACGGATAGAGGTTACTTGAATTCCCCCAAATATATCACTGGTTCTCACTGTTTGCCTGTTTCACGATGGAACATGGGGAAAGATCATCCCACGTGCTCTCTCCTCTGTACAGCAGGCAGAGTGGGTTTCCTAAAAGGCTAACCGATGTCTACCTTGCTTTCCTAATTAAAAGCCTCCAGTGCATTCCCACTGTAATGGCCACAGAGATGGTCCAGCCAGGTGCCAGCCCTGCAAGCTTCTCAAGCCCTCAGTCTTCCCTGACAGTCTGGTCTGCAGTGTGTCCAAGGGTCAGGATGTAAGCCGTAGCCGATTCCCAAGCCAGTTCATTCGGGAGGTACATATTGCTGTCATCACCATGGGTCCCAAACATGAAGGGACAAGATGAGGGATACTTCCCCGGGCCACCCGGCACAGCAGAGTGTCAGTCAAGTGCTATGACTCTGGTGTTTCCCAGGTTACAGGTCAGAGAGCTTGAGTACATTGACTAAGGCAGGGTTGCTACAAAGCTGAGCTTTATGAGAAGATCTGCCTGACCCCAGCACCGAGACTGGCTCTAAGCCCTGTGGTAACTGATATCCTCAGGAGGACAAAAGAAGACCTCAAGCCAGAAAAGGGGCTAACAGGAGTGAGGTAGCCCCCCTACAGTCTTGTGTTGGCATGGGTTCCATCCATCCTTCTGTCCAACTGTCCATCCATCTATACATCTGTCTAACTCATTTCATCTATTTGCCTATCCATCTTTCCATTTATCATTCATCTATCCATCCATCCATTCATCTATCTAGTCATCTATATATTCATATATGCATCTAGTTGTCCATCTAGCCATTCTTCCATCCATTCACATATGCATATACCTATCCATCCATCCATCCATCCATCCATCCATCCATCCATCCATATATCCACCCATTCATTCATCTGTCTAGCCATCTACCCATTTGTCCATCCATTCATTTTTCCATTTGTCCATCTATCCATACATTATTCTATCCCTCTATCCATTCACATGTTTGCCTGGCTCTTTACGAGAATCTGCTCACAGGCCACGATGAAAGTTTCCCTGTAGTGGATGGGTAGGGTGTTGGGGGCTGGTTGACCCTTGGGTCACCTCCTTGCCACACTATAGAACTAGTCAGATAGCTCCACCCACCAGCTGCCCATCAGAATGACACGTCTTGGGACTTCTTGTCATTTCCCATCCAAGATTCCATTACGAGGTGTGATTGCTGAAGTAATAGACAGATAGTGGATCTGTGTGAGCTCCGCCTTCGCATCGGGCAGCTGCCGGGATTTTCCCATTAGCCACAGGGCTTGACGGACAGTAATGGATTTCATACTGATGCAGAGCCTGCAGCGGATAATTCCGTGATAACGGTTTATCAGGCACTGACGGGAGTAATGGGTAATCACCAGGCAGAAAGCAAACCCATCAGGGAGCCTGGCCTCCACCCAGCCAGCCGCACCTCTGTTGTGCCAACTGCCACCTTCTCAGTTTGGGGCCAACTCCTGCCTGTGTCCTGAAGGATGGCAGAGTGACTGGTACATGGCCAAGCCCAGCTGGGGCCTCAGGAACCTCTTTCAGAGATTTGAACTTGAGACATCATCCCACAGAGCTCCTCTACCTCCCTGGGACTTGCAGTCCTACACTTCAAAAACAAATGGCCCTATCTGCTGACAATGCCTCAGCATCTAACAGGTGGAGTAAGGACCCCATGACTCAGGACACCCTCAACCCTCAGTTCTATCACAGTTCTGTGTCTGGGTGAAAATATGGAGACTAGATGCAGCATCCATGTGGCCTAAATACTGTTCCTTGGAACCTGGCAGTGGCCATAAGCCCCTCTCAGCACCTCTATGGTTCCCCTACCACATCCAAATCCTTACAAACACTTGAGTGTGCCATCTGTGACTCACTAAGACCTCATACCATGTCTGCCTTATTAAAATCTACAGTAAAAAAAAAATTAAATGTTATTCCATTTTAATTTCTTCTAAACATCCATGTTCAAGTTCTTCTCTGTCATTTGACTCTCCAAAGAGAATTAATCCAATGAGCAATGAGTGCATGACAGTGACATTCACTGATCTCTCCTTCCCTGTTGTGTGATGTTCTGGGGCTTTCTTTCTTCCTTTGTGTTCTTAAGGATGGCTAGGCTTTCCCAGTGTCTTGTCTCATTAAACTGAACAAATATGTTTCAACTATTTTTTTATTTTATCATCATCATTGTTATTTGTGTGTGCATTATATATACATACATGTATAAGTATGTATATACATACATGTATACACACACACACACACACACACACAAATATGTATGGTGTGGTCAGAGGACAACATTATGGAGTTGACTGTCTCCTACCTCTATGTGGGTTCTAGGGAATTGAACTTAAGATGTCAGGCTTGAGTGGCAAGCACCTCTACCTGCTGAGCCATCTCAACAGCCCTCCAACTAAACATTCTTGAACTATGTGTTAGGAAGACCCTGTTCTGAAAGAATCTCAGTTATTGAGATCTGGGCTGTTTGAAGATTCCCAAAGCTCTGTCTTTGAAGAACCATATCTGGGGTCCAGATCTGGCCATAGGGAATGAAGAGCTCCAGCTGCTGGTCATAGACTAAAGGGTGCTCAGGCATCCCAGAGGGCCATTCTAGAGACCTAAAGAGTCAGGATAGTCGGCTGAGGTCAGGACAGGATGGACTTGGGGGTGAATGTCCAGAGCCCAGACATGGCTACACCGGCCATGAGGGATGGCTATTCTCAAGGCCTCAGCCGATGGGATAAGACGCTTCCTGTGTGGAGGACACCATCCTAAGATTGGTCTGATTTCACCTCCCTGTAGTTCCAGGATGGAGTTATGGTTACCATTTCTGTCCCTCCAACACAAATGAGGGCGTGAGGCGCAGGGCAGAGATGTGACTTGCCCACTGTCACACAACTAGTAATAGCAAACTAGGATTGCATTCCAGGGGGCTGCACATTGGAGCCTTACCTCTCAGCTTGCACCTGTGCCACTTATGTCAACCAGCAGCCCTAACCTGAGGCCAAATGTGACACTGACCTGACTGTGGGCCCCAGTTATACCTCTGGTCACATTGAGCAGTTTATGGACTAGGGTCCTAGGACTGACCAAGAAAAATGGCTCCCAAGAAATGGCTGTGTCGCTACGCCCGGATCTGTATTCTGTCTTGTCAGGTGTCTATGTGGGTCTGATGACTGAATTGGCCCACACCACAAGAGGGCCTTTTCTCATCTGGAGAGCCCAATGTTAACTTTGCCAGCACACTACTGGCCCTGGGGTCCAGGAGAGGTCAGGTGTCTGTTCAGAGTGTGTGAACAAAGGGAAGGACTAGGAAAATTTGAGATTCAAACTCTGTCAGGATCCTCAGAATCACAGGGTAATGCATGGGGCCAAAGGCCCTCCCTACATCCATTCAGACATTCACAACACACACTGAGTTAGCTCTCACGGTACCAAAGGAATCCCAGGTATGAGAAGGTGATGATGGGGGTGGGGGAGTTGGGGACACCACTGCAGCAGACGGAGCTCTGATAGCTTTAATGTATGTGAGTACACTGTCGCTGTCTTTAGACACACACACCAGAAGAAGGCATCAGATCCCATCACAGATGGTTGTGAGCTACCATGTAGTTGCTGAGAATTGAACCCAGGTCCTCTGGAGGAGCAGTCAGTGCTCTTAACCACTGAGCCATCTCTCCAGCCCCAAGCTCTGATATCTTTAGAATGTAAATCTCTAAGTCCTGCAAGGCCTTCTAGCATTTTCCAGGCTCCGATGGACTAGAAACCAAAGAGACCCTGATTATCTATCTGGCCAGTCCTGGTTTGGCCTCAGCTGGTGCTGGTCCTTAGGTATGCAGCCTCCCACTGGCACCCAGTGCTGGGCTCCTTCTTTCCTCTCCCCTTCACTCAGAGTTCCCTCTGCTTGGACTGTGTCATACCTGTTCACGTATGTACAAAACACGCATTTACATTCAGATACATTCTCCTCTCCTGGCCATCTCCCATCCTATTTCAAATCTCAGTCCCAATACCAGTTCCCTAAAGGGGAGCTTTCCTTGACTACCCACACCCCACCTCCAGAAACCACATCAAGACTCCACTCACCCAGAACCACACATCTGAGCACATCTCAGAGGCTATGATTAAATATTCATGCCCCAAGCTGTTGGATCAACATCTGGTGCCCACCCATGGAAAACTCCAAGGGCGGGGCTTCTTGTGCCTGAAACTCCACCCAGTCAACAGTGGGTCTCAATAGTTATTTGATAGGAGGATGGATGCATGGATGAACAGAAGACAGAGTGACATGCACTCACACAGATGAAAGCCTGAGATAGTGAAGGAACCTTTGAGCACCCAAAGGATTCTGGGAAGAGGGTGGATTCAGAGCTCAAGAGACAGCCTGAGGTCCTGATCCTATCCTTTCTGCTTGGGAGAAGCACTGGGTCAGAGGGACAAACAGACCAGACATACAAACTAGCAGCAAGCCTAGCTACCATGCTAGAAGGTGGCTGCCCCTCCCCCTTACCTCTCTGCCCTGGGCCAAGCACCAGTCCTAATTAAACTGGGTTTGCTCAGCCAGGCCCTAGAGGAGTCGGCTCCAAGCATTCCAGATGGGCTCTGTTTGTCAATTTGAAAACTAATCTTTGACTATTTAAACAGCAGCTTAGCAGGGCCCAGACCAGGATTAGCATTTGGCTCCTTGGCTGGAGAAGGTGGGAAGCACTCCCAGGTGTTAGAAGAGCACTGAGAATGTACTTTCTGTAGAAGGAAGAGGCTCCCAGCTTCTCCTGGCCCTTAGTCCTCTCCGCAGGGTATCTATCCTTCCACCAAGCCATGGTCACATTCCTGTTCTAGAGCCCAGGAGGAGGAGTCTCCTCTAGACCTGGCAGGCATGCATCCCCAAAGACATCTTGATTTGGCCTCAAGCCCCTCGTCCAGAATAAACTTGTTTTAAGCCACTGGTTTGTTACAGTGGCTCTTAGGAATCTGACCCAAGCCCTCTACTCGTTCTGACCTTTGAAACAGCTAGGAAACCAAATGAGATGATTGACAGCCCAGAGGCTAATGGAGCCCAGGTTTAAGGGGCTCGGGCATGACATTTCCCTGTTCGCTCTCCACACAGGAAGCTACAACCAGGAATACACCACTAGGAACCCCCTATAAACCAAAGATATGAAGCCCCTAGCCCCCTCTCTAGGCCTTGAACTCAGTTAAAAACCTGTCCTAGGCAGGTCCATGGGCTGAAGCATTGTAGATTCTCTACTACCTATGTGAAACCACTGGGCTGCCTCCCAGTCCCTCTGCCCCAGTCCTCACTGGTTCAATGCATGCCACTCAGGAGCCCTGGCCAGCTCTCCTCCATCTCTAGGCCCTTGGCAAACCCTACTGACACTATATCCAGAATGTCCCTTCCTCCACTGCGGCAGCCACTGTGCTGGCTCTGGTCACCATTGAGGCTGCCTGGGCTACGGCCTGGTTTCCCTGCTTCCAAGCTTTTCCTACATATTCCCCTCTTCATCATCCCTATGGTAGCCAGGGGAAACCGCCAAAAATGTAAGTAAAAGTGTACCACACCCTGCTAGCCATTAATGGTGTCTCACTGCAAAATCCAATGAAAGCGAGGTGTGGTGGCATACACCTATAATACCAACATGTATGGGGACTGAGATAGAAGGGTTGCTGCTAGTACGAGGCCAGCCTGAGCTACAGGGGATGGATGAGGTCTCAGAAAAACATAACACACACACACACACACACACACACACACACAAGTTCTAAGTCCTCACAGGGACCTAAAAGGCCAGCCCATTCTAAATCTCAATCCATAGCTGGGACTTCAGCTCCCAGCCACACATTTTTCTGTATAAAAATATACAGAAAATATTTTTTCTGCAATAAAAAATATTTTCTGTATATTTTTATATAGCTTCTGCAAGCCAGCTCTTCCCCACTACCCCTGGCTCCTTTCTGCAGCACCTCTTGCCTGGGACTCTCCTGCAGACCTCCAGGGGCCTCTGTCCCTCTAGGTTTTCAGTACATGCTCACAAGGATGCTCGTGGGTGTCCTATGGGGCAGCCTGAGGCTCTGAGCTTCCCAAGCTCTCATCAGCATTGGTCCAGGTTATGTCCTCTACACGCTTGCATCTCTCTGCGCATCTGGGTTTCTGTGCACCTTGGTCGTCGAAGATATGTCTTGTTTGTCGATATATCTGTACATCTGTCTATGTCTCTCTCTGTCTCTTTTTCCATGTGTGTGTGTTAGTGTGTGTGTGTGTGTGTTTGTGTGTATGTGTGTATCTTGGGTCTGCATCTAAATGTCTTTCTGTACCCATGGCCATATATATCTGAGAGAGAGAGAGAGAGAGAGAGAGAGAGAGAGAGAGAGATCCATCTCCCCTGTGCCAGGGACATTATAAGCTCCAGTTACTCTCATACCGGATTAGTGGCCAGGTAGCATTTGTTAAATTATTGAAGAGAGGTAAAAAAAGCATTTTCTGAGAATGGGCTGAGGCCTGAGTCATGAGGAGGGATGACAAGGCCAAGCAAGAATGGAGAAGGCTTTGAGCACAGCCCCTGGTGGGTACTGCCAGGTATAGTACAGAAACAGAGCAGATTCACGTGGCTAGAACCCAGTGGAGCCCAGACCACAGTGAGGAGACACAAGGGAGCCTTGCAGCCTTTTTGGCTGTGCTGTCCTGAGGCTGCCCCAGGTGCCCTCCCCTCGTTGACTTCTGACCCTGGGTACTGCAGTTTCAGTGTGCCACAAAGAGCAGGCATGTCAGGGATGGCCTGAGAGGCCCTGGTCCCCACCCTCTCAAGGACAGATGCAGGCAATAACATCATTCATGAGTTGAGACTGTGTAAGACCTGAGCATTATACAAAATACAGGGAAGTCAAGGTCCTTAGTGGGAAATCACCCTCCTTAGGCATCTCCAATGGAGTGAGGACCACTAGATTGGGGTTCAGAGACTTGACTTCTTCCCTGGTTTAGTCAGGGTCACTACTGCTGTGATGAAACACCATGACCAAAGCAACTTGGGGAGGAAAGGGTTTATCTGGCTTATGTTTCCATATCATAATTCATCATCAAACAAAGCCAGAAACTCAAGCAGAACAGGAACCTGGATGCAGGAACTGATGCAGAGGCCGTGGAAGGGTGCTGCTTACTGGCTTGCTCCTCAGAACTTGTCAGTCTGCTTTCTTAAAGAACCCACGATCACCAGCCCAGGGATGGCACTACCTACAATGGGTTGAGCCCTCCCCTATCAATCACTACTTAAGAAAACACTCTACAGTCTTGCCTACAGCTTATATGAACTTGTCTCTCTGAGGCTCAGTTTCCCTATCTGTACAATGACAAGTGAGGTCTTCTAGTAAAAACAGCGAAGTTGTACTTTATGCCTATGAGGAACCCCAATGCTGAATATCCAGACTGCATCTCAAACCCCTAGTATTCCTGGGGCTCTTTGTTACAAAGAACAGAAACCCCTTAAGGCCATGGGAACACATGACTCAACTGACTGAAAAGCAAGGTGCTAATGACGCTTCAGGCATGGCTGTATCCAGGTCTCAAGGGGCATGGGGGAGCCATGGGACATTTTCATCAGGGAGTGATCTGACTGGATTTGAGTCCCCCATAGCCAGTGATACTTCTTGCTATCATTATCATGGACCCAGACTGTGTCTGCCAGATGCTTGCCACCTGAACTGCAGCCCTCCTTGGTAGGTCTCTTCTCTAACCACTGTTCAGACCCCCAAGTCTGTGTAGCCTGTGCCTGGCCCTCTGCTGAGTCAGGACAAAGCCACAGAGTCTGGCATGAAGGACAAGAGGGAAGAGGTGAGAAGAGGCTGGTAGAATGCTGGGTTGGAAAGCCAGACACATTGCCTCACTACCTGTTTTGGGGGACCTGAGGCTATGGGACAGTGAAGTCCCTGTGACTGTGACTCGTCTTCTGAAGTGGAATTCCTAGGGAAAGAGAAAGCTTGAGAGGAAGGCAGAAAGGTATATGATATAAGCACCAGTGACTCTCAGGGCAGACAAGGCGGTCTCCTGGTTAATTTAAGACAGCAGCAAGCTCTTTGATATGCATCCTGTTGGGAAGTAGAGTCTGTATTCTTTTTTGTTTTGGTAAGGACTATGTGACACTTGTGACAAAAACAAAAACAAAAACAAAACAAAACAAAAGAACCCCTCACCTCCTTCCCCCATGGGGCATTCAGTCTTAAGTTCTGAGTTGCCGTGATCGACTCCATACAAAGCTCTTAGAACCATGCCTGACACTCTGTCTACCACTTCAACTGTTAGTATTTATGTTATGATCACTTTAATTATCTGAGTGAAGGAGCCTGGGACTCCTAGACCAAAGAAAGGAGACTGGGAAGAAAGTAAGATAATCCCCATTAGACAACCTCATGAATCCCACCATCCCAAGCTAGTGTCCTCAGAGACTGGTCTGTCATGGGGGGTCTCCTGGCTTCCTGAGGCAGACCCTGGAGAAAGGCAAACTTCATCCTTTAATGAGGCAGAGTGAAGACTTGAAGGCATTCCCTGTGGATCTGCTTCCCGCCCTTCCACTGAGGTATGAGAGCGATGTTGGGGTGGGCAGAATGCTGAGTGCTAGACTGCATTTATCCTGCACCTGTTGTGTGCTGGGCTCAAGCAAAGCATCGAGCCACCACTCGGGGAGTGAGGGGTGGGGAAGTGTGGTCTAAGATAGGAGGGGCCAAAGCTGGGGTTTCCTGACTCCTAAGTGTCCAGTGGCTGCTAGAAAACTGCACAGAAGAGTTGAGAAGGGAGGGTTGGGGGTCCATGGCCTGCGATGGGGCTGGGGGCTCCCAAACACCTGGACATCCAGATGCCACTGGGTCATGGGGAGTTGGGAATGGAGTTGGGGGTCCATGGGCCTGAAATGAGGCTGGGGCCAGAGGTTCTTAGACTCTTGGATATCCAAATTCCACTGGAAATCCCAGAGGAGCTGAACGGAGGAGGCCATGGGCTGAGGACTAGCCCAGGGCTGGTTGAATGGGAACTCTGACTGAACTTAGTGGTGGTGACTTCAGGAGTGCAAAAGGGCCTTCTGCAGGAGGCTTAGACGGCATGGCTCTGTAACCAAAGGCCTTCTCTATGCTCTCCATGGCGGTTCTTGATGAAAGAGACAGTCCTTGGTCCCAAACTGTTTATTGATTGTTCATCGTGGAAAATGGGTGCATACCATCTCCTCAGGGTGGACCAGAAATTAAATACCTTTTGCAGGAAGAAATGTCCAGGAAGGGAAGCTTACTGGTCAAACTCTCAGGGCCTCTAGGTACCTCGTTAGCATGGAGAACTCAGTTGTGACTCCCCAGGGGCTGGCTTGTATCATCATGGCCTGCACCATCGCCTGTATCGCATCGAGGACTGAATTCACTTGTAAGCAACTGTAGAGTGGTGTTCACGTTCCAACATTCGTTCCCCTCATTCCATCAAGTGTTAGGGGGGCATTGGTAACCAACTACTCATAGCCCCAGACCTTCAGAAATTAATGCTCAAAGAAAACCACCACACCCAAGGCTAGCCCTGCTCCATCGCACCCATTGAGATACAGGACAATGTAAAGGAGGGTGATCAGTTCATAACAGTTTTTCCAGTAATTTCCCATTCTAAGCACCTAAAGCCCTGGGATGCCCTTGGTGCTGGACAAACTAGGATGTCCAATCACATGGTGTCACAGCCCAGCTGCTTCTGTGGGCTGAGGCCTTGGCGAAATCACAGCGCCATTAAAGGATTTCTCTGTCCGGCTCTGTCTCGCTCCCCACTTTACTCTCTGCGATAAATTCGTCTGAGAAGATGTCTTCCTGGGACTCCCACCTAAGTCTGCACATCCTCCATGCCACACATGGTACTAGCCTGTGTTCTGCTCTGCTCAGTCCTCATCAGAAGCCCTGAAGTGGGTAACACTGTCCCCGAGAACAGCAAGGCTCACAGACACAGGGCTCAAGTCCAGCCCTCAACGCAGGCACACAGACATTCCAACGCCCTTGCTAGTAAATTTTCTCCTCTACACTTTCTCTAACTGTTCTTTATCTGTCTTGAAAATAAGCCAAAGCATTTGGGGATTAAATATCGCCTCGCTCTGGACTCTTCAGCCTGAAATAGGCAAGAAAATGTAAGCATTTGTCCCTGGCATCCAGAGGTGAGCGAAGGTGTCTGCCTGGTCTGCTAACAGAGGGTGGAGTGGGCAGAGAGAGCCGCTGCAGGCTGGGTGCCTTCTTACTTACTTTTGAGGATGCAGTAAACTCAGATCCTTTGCCATGACCCGCCCCCCCCAAACTATGTTTCTCTTTCTTGGGAGAGAAGAAGTAATCAAGCTAGCTCCCTGGTTTCACCTGAAGTCATAATGAGGAGTAGCTCATGCCCTCACGTGACCGTGCCGGCTCGCACCTGATTCTCATTTCCCCTTAAAGATCTAGGGCCAGCTGTTCTCAAGGGGAAAGCAAGATGTCTCTTCCATCTTTCCTGTCCTCTTTCCTTTTGCTCTATCCTCCTTACCTTGTCTTTCTACCCCATTCCTGCCCCTTCTCCAATCCTCATTCATTTCCTACACACACACACACACACACACACACACACACACACACACACACCATGCACACCATGCATACTACACATATACACACACCACACATACGCGCACACACACACACACACATGCACACAGGCACACACAACTTTACCCTTCTCTTAACTCCTCCTTTCTTCCTCTCTTTCCTCTTGGTCTATTCCCTCTTTCTTTGTCGTGTGTGTGTGTGTGTGTGTGTGTGTGTGTGTGTGTGTGTGTGTGTGTTTGCAGAAGCCAGAGGCAGATATCCAGTGCCGTGTTCTCTCTGCCTTGTTCCCTTGAGGCAGGGTCTCTCACTGGAACTCACGATTTTCCAGCTAGGCTAATTAGCCAGCAATCCTCTTATCTCCATCCTCACACACATCACCCCCGCCCCCACCGCCTAATGCTAGGGTTACAGGCCTGCATGGTCACATCCAGCTTTACAAGTGTGCTGGGCATCTGAATGCAGGCCATGCTTGCACAGCGAGTGTTCTTGTCCATCAAACCATTTCCCCCGTTACCCGGGTCCTCAGAGTCCCAAAAGGGGACCTGAGGCTCACACGCCCCAATTCTCGCCGGCTCCATTTTCTATAAACCAGAATCAGAGCAGACCTACTTCTCAGGATTGTCATGGGAATCCAGTGCCACTGTGTAGGTGGAAGTCTTGCTTGGGACACAGCACACTAGAAGCTTACCATCTAATTCCAGTCCCATCTTTCCAAGGCTCATGACACAGGCTTGGAGCTTCCTCAAGAAGGAGGGGTGACCCAGAAAGGTCCCCTCATCTCATTAGCATTCTTCAATTTGCTGTAAGTGAGGCTGCCCCTCCAAGCCCCACCTCCTTCCAACATTTCCCAGCCTTTCTCCTGGGGTTGGGAGCAACTTCTGAAATGGGCTCCTCCAGCACCAGCCATCAAAGTGCCACCAGCACCATCTGGTCTACCCACATCCTCACTCGGGATTTATTACCTATTCCCTCCATTAGCATAAATAATAT
The DNA here is from genome assembly GCA_030674055.1 of Rhabdomys pumilio. Taxonomy (NCBI): domain Eukaryota; kingdom Metazoa; phylum Chordata; class Mammalia; order Rodentia; family Muridae; genus Rhabdomys; species Rhabdomys pumilio. Next base: position 26,513,900 of record JANHMN010000004.1, on the reverse strand, counting down.
GGAGCTTGGTTTTCATGATGGTTTACATAATAAATAAAACAGGTCAATTGCCCACAAAACTAGTCTCTGTGAACAGTAACAGATTTAATTAGATTTATCTTACACTGGGTTTTCTGGAGTGAGGCAGACATCTCTCGTGCCAAGGATAAAACTTTCCCATTCAGCTTCTATTTCTGGGAATTCAGCTCCATCCTCCAAGGAGACAAGGGAGAAGAGGAAATAGAGCAAAAGGAGAGAGGGAAATGGAAGACAGCCAGGGGGAAGAGGCACAGGAAAAGAGAGGTGTTACCCTGTACTACCTATCATGACTCACTTAGTGCCTCGATTTGCTAAGTGCAAACCCTCACCTGAGTGGCCTCAGCTATCTGACAACACCCTGAGGGAGCCACAGAGACCTCTCAATTGGCTTCTTACCACCTAAGATCAAGTCTAAGACTCTCCTGACCAGGGACTCTCATCCCCTATAATTCTTCTTAACCAACTCCTTAGGCCTCAGAAACCCATCCCTTCCCATTGCTCATCCCCATGGAGACACTCAGTTTCATGTCTATCTGTGCACGGGAAGTAATCAACCACTCTTTGTTCCCTCAGCCATCTCCTCTTAGGGACATCTACTTCTGAGCCTTTCCCTAGGGTCCTGGGCACCCTTCTTGTCTCAAGCTCCTCCTCATTTCCAAAGATCTTCCAGCTGGCCTGGCCTCAGTAGGACCCCTTGGTACCGTGACCTGCCAACTCCAGTGTTAGCTCTGTCTACACATGTGCTCTCCCATGGACATTGATATGACCTCGTAAGGCAGCTCAAACCATGATTCTCTGCAGATCTTTCCTCCCCAGATAGAATAAAGTCGTCTTTCCTTGTGTCTCATGTCTCTTCCTGTGCTGGCTGTTCTTGTGTCAACTTGACACATAAACTAGAGTCATCTGAAAGGAATGAAACTTAATCGAGAAAATGACTCTGCAAGATTTGACTGTTAGGCATTTCCTAAAGTAGCTATTGATGGGGAAGAACCCAGCCCATTGTGGGTGGTCTCATCCCTGGGCTGGTCATCCTGGGTTCTATAAGAAAGCAGACTGGGCAAACCATGGAAAGCAGGGCGATAAGCAGCACCCCTCCATGGCCTCCTCATCAATTTCTGCCTCCATGTGTCTGTCTCATTTGAGTTCCTGTCCTGACTTCCTTCGATGATGAACAGTGATATGGAAGCTAAACAGGCCCTTTCCTCCCCAACTTGCTTTTTTGATCATGATATTTCATCACAGCTATAGAAATCATAACTGAGAACACCTCCCCAGTAGCCTCTGACATCAGCATGACTTAGCTTGTCAGCAGCATACTGCAAAAAGGAGACCACATGACCAGGTAATAGTAATTATAGTAAGCTGGATGACCCACCATAGTATTCTAGTACAAGAGCCCAGGACACTTCCAAGTGTTTACTCTAAATATACCCACGGATGTCTTTCCAAATCCCTTCCCTGTGAAGCTATACTACCTCACCTCCCAGCTCTGCTGGAGGTGCCAGCTCCTTCAGGACAGGCAGAGACCTCAAGAAAGCCTCTAGAAAGCAGAGTTCTTCACTGCTCCATTCTTTTGATTAAGTCCTCAGACACCTGAGTCTACTCTTGCTGTCCCCATCCTCCCTACACCCTCTCCCAACTTCCAGTCACCCTTCACTGTCTTACCTGTGCTCCCTAGGATGGTGACCAAAGTTATTAAAAACTGGAGGACAGCAAGGGAAGTTCCAAAGAGTACCCTTCAGCCACTGTAAGCTGGTGCCTCCCTGACATACAATCCCAGGAGACACATCAACATGACCTTGAGAAGGTCTGCTGTCTGGCTTCTGCCTGCTCCACAAGGGTTAGCTCAGTGCAGCCCAAGCTCAACAGAGAGAGGCACAGAGAAGAAAAGGGACCCTCACTCCTACTGCTCCAGTTCTCATTTCCTCTCCCAGGCTTGTTTACTGTCCAGGATAGTTAAGAAGAGAAAGCTGGGAACTAGGAGAAAGAACTTTGCCAAGATCATACGCCAGCCAGGCCAAGCTGAAGGACTTGCAGGGAAGGTAGGTGAGGCTGTACCTGCAGGGAGGCTTATGATGTGCCCCGTAGGGTGATTCAGGCTGCTCTCTAGCCCTACCCAGGCCCTGATGCCGGCATTGCCCTGTGGCATCCTCCCCACAAAGGTGGACTCAAGGAGACGAGCAAGATGCTCACCTGTGCTTCACAGGCCTGCAGTGGCAGGAAGTTACTGGTTGCCTGGAGGCAGTTTCAGGAATGAAGGGAAGATGCTAAGGGCACTAGCCAGCCCCATCATCTTCCTTTGGGGAGCTGTCTGAAGAATGGTATAGCCTTCTTGGCCAAGGCTCTGCTGATTCCTCATGTGCACTTGGCCTGTGGGGACCAGAGCTGGGCTGATAGGAAAGGGCAAGGAAGGCTGGGAGTAAGGAAGAAATGGGCAGAGTGGGGTCTCTGTAGCTGGCCGCCTGGAAAGAGTACCCATTCTTCCTACCTCTAATACATTCCTAGCCTCTCTATAGGGCAAGATGAAAGTGTGGGATGTCCCTGTTTGGACTTCTTCAGTCCTGTCCCCTCTGTCCTTGTCAGGCACAGTGCTACTGAGCTCAACATCTGGAGGCCTGGTGCTCAACATCTGGAGGCCCGGCCTTGTTTTCCAGAGTTGAGTTTCTTCTCCAGGCTCTCAAAAGACACGGATTATCTCTTCCACCAAATTCCCCAAGGCTGGGAATTGCTCCCAGGATACCTAGACAAAGTCTTCTCATGTTGTTCCTGGTGCTAACTTGAGTGGTCCTCAGAGATGCTAGCTGACCAGCTAGAGTAGAATATGAATGTTCTTGGTTGAAATCAGGTAGAAAATAGGCCACCAGATGGACTGAATAGTACCCACTTTGATTATAGCTAAATACCTGGTTCATGTAGAAATTCTTTCCATTCAAAACTAGAAAGAAAAAAATCTGGCATGGTGGTGCACAGTTATTAACCCCAGTGCTCCAAACTTAGGCAGGGCTCCAGTGAATTGGAGGCTAGTCTGGGGTACTTAGCAAGAACCTATCTCAAAAATATAACAGCAAATCTGGAGATGGGAAAATTCAGCCACACACGTTTTAGGTGCTGTGATACCAAACAGCGGCCATGTTGCTGCATCCTGAGAAAAGTCCACTATGAAAACAACATCCCAAAGGAAGCAGAAGGCATTTTTTTTTTTTTTAGAGAAGTCTTTAATTTTGCATTGATTTGGTTTTTTAAATTGACTCATCTTTTCTCTGTCCCCGATTTTCCTTTCCCAGAATTCCAGATGCATCGTGTAAATTCTCACTCCCCTCAGGGGACTGCCCTAAGGATAGACTTGCTGGGTGATATCGCATATGAATATTTAACCTCATAAAATTCCTCCGCACTGTTTGTAAAAGGGGCCGTACCATTTTTGGTCTCTAATCAGCACTGTACCAGAGTGTCAAGTTTTCTGCATCTTCACCAGCACATGATATTATCAGTTTTACTCTCTTTTTATAACCTTGGAGTCCTAGTAGGTTTGAAGCAGTCTACCACAGTGATTTACACAGTGTTCCTTTAAAACAAAAGATAAATGATGAAGTGGTAGGATCACACCAACTTGATTTTGAGGGTGGTCATGTGACTAGCTCTGGTCAATGGTTTTGAGGCCTCAGTGACCACATGAGTTTTGAGCCTCAGCTTTCTTGTTAGAGTGTTTTTTTTTCTTGCCTGTCAGTGACCTCTGACCTCTGTCATGAGACTGTATAGCACTGTCTCAGAAAGAGATATGGAGCCACTCCAATTAGCACATAAGCCCACAGCCTGAGGAAAAAGCACCCCAGGCAATCTTCACACTGAGGCTCAGATCACATTCTGGGCTGTTCGTTACACAGCATTACTGCAGCAGGAGTTAACTAATACACCAGACAGCTCATAACTTTCAAAATTGTATTTTAATGAGTTTAATGGATACGATTATTTTTATACTCAATAAACAGAGTTTAAAATGGGAGAAAGTCAGTGCCAAACAAGAGATTTAGATTAAAAAGACCAGCAAGAATAAAGCAGAGGGCTAGGTAAGGAAATATTGTAATAATATATCTTCATTTTAAGCCTATAAGGATCAGAAAAATAACATAGTACAGAAATATGAGATTAGTGATGTAGAGGTTAGACCTTAAAAGTTGCCCCGGAGTACAAAATAAAAAGATATTAAAACAACAAAAACAGGTAAAGCACTTGTCATGTGAGTGTGAGGACCCAAGTTTGGAGCCCTTAAAACCTTCTAAAGCTGAGCACAGTACTGTGATTTTGAAGTCCTGTGCTCCTACCTAAAGAAGGGAGCTGGAGGCTCCCAAGCCAGCTCTCCTGGCATACACGGCTGTATATCTCCTTCATGCAAGATGAAAGCAAACACATTTGGGGTTATCTTTTCACCCCCACATGAAGGCTGAGGCACATTCATATACAGAAGAACACATACACACACACACACAAGGAGAGACAGATTAAAAATACAAAAGAAAAATAACAGAGAAATGAGGAATAAGGACGACAGATGCCGGAGATTCATCTACAAATAATTAGTACTTCTAAGGCGCATCCAAAGATCAAACCAAAGCAACAATCAAAGATATAATAGAAAAAAAATGTGTCATGCATTAAAAAAAAAATAGCTCCCAGGGATGGAGAGTTGGCCCCATGCTTAAGAAACTTGCTGCTGTGGTAGAGACCCTGAGTTCTGTTCCCAGAACCACTCAAAACCACCTGTAGCTCCAGTTCTGGGGTATCCAACGCTCTCCTCTACCGGCCTTAGGCACCCACACTCACGCATGCACAGTTACACATAATTTTAAAATAAAAATAAATCTTTAAAGGAGACAGATCCACAGTTGGAAACAAACCATGAAACAACAGACAAAAAAATACTGAAAACTATAGTATTAAGGTTTAACTATATCCCAGCTTTCTCTCCTTCTTTTGAATGCTGGAGATCAAACCCTGGCCCTCATACATGCTAAGCACAAGTTCCTCCACCCCCCACCTGAGCTACATCCTTGCTCCCAAATGTAATTTTAAAATTTTTTTTTTTATTATTTGTGCTCTCACTCCCCTTCACTTGTGTGTTTGTGTGTGTGCGTGTGTGTGTGTACCTAAGGAGGTCAGAGGAGTCCTTTAGAACTGGAATTATAGCAATTGTGAGCTGCCTGACACAGGTGCTAGGAATCAAATCCAGGTCTTCTGCAAGTAGCTACTGAGCCATCCATCCCTCCAGCACCACCCCCCATTTAAATTTTTAATTGAAAATAATAAAAGTGGATGCTTCAAAGAAACTGTCTCAAAGGGCAGCCACCGATGGAGGGTCACTGATCGCCTGCTGAGTGGTAGTCTGCTCTGAAAGAGAATGTGATCGATATCGTCATGTGACTGTGGCCCCGCCCCCCTACCCCCACGCTATGAGGTAGCTCGCTCATTTCCATGTCAGTTAAATGCTGAAATGATAATATTTTGAATATGTTGAATCTAATCAAATATGTTGATTTCGTCTGTTGCCTGTGCCCTCCTTTTTTTTCTTTAACTGTGGGCACAAGAGCATTTTAGATTACGACGTATGTATGTGGCCCATGTTGTGTGTTTAGCAGAAAGCGATGCTCTGAAAGGGACTTGGCAAACCGGAAGTCTGAGATCAAATCGGCTCGCCACCTGCTTCATAAACAAACCTCTGCTGGGACACCGCCACGCTCATTCTCGGGAACAAATATTGCCTGTAGCTCTGGTCACCTGCTGATGGCAGAATGGACAAGCTGCAGTGGAGGCCAATGGTGGGAAAGGCAGGAAATGTGTGTCACCTAGTTGGTTACAGAGTGTGCCAGCCTCTGCCCAGAGCCACAAACACTGAAAGACGAAGTGAGAGCTGCAAGCTGGGTTTGAGACTAAAATGTCCAAAAACATGTCAACAGTCAGAGTCTGTTGTGGGATTTTATGGTTGGGCTGGGGGTGGGTTAGGGTGGAGATGGGGTGGGGGTGGGGTTTTACTTCTTTCTCTCCCTTTCTTTTGGTTGAAATGGACACTAAACCAAGGACCTCGACACTAGCGTATCCCCATAGGTTTACCTCTGAAGTCCAGGATGGCCTTAATTCATTCTCTAGCTAAAGCAGGCTAGAACCTGTGACCATTCTGCTTCAACTTCCCAAGTGGTTGGGATTACAAGCCTGTGTCAGGAATCCCCGATGCTAAGGTCCAAGTCTAACATGACCGGAAAGCCCCAAGCTCAGTGCAAAATGGCAGATTCCCTTTACCACTAGGGCTTCTCCTTCTCTAACTTTGTCTGGGGAAATTGAAACTCTCATACCGTCTATCTGCAGAGTCACACAGCCTTGGTTAGATTACAGGTTCAGCTTCTTTTCTCCACATAAGAACCCATGCAGCAAGCACCTGAGATTCCTGAAATGACTCCCCATGCTAATGAGGCATCTCAGTACTTCAGCCTTCAACCAATGACCTTTGCCCATCCAGACACTCCTATCCCCTTTCCCCAAACTACAGAACCCTTGATTCTCCCTGATTAAAGTCGGTCAGTCTCCCTGAAGCTGATCCTGGAGATAACTGTTACTTCTGTCAGACTCACATCGGTTCGGCTCGGAAACCCTGTTTGTGGACTCTGCTCCCAGCAGGTGGGAGAAACAAGGAAAGACCCTCCCCTAGACTCCTAAAAGAATGCAGGCCCATAAATACACTGGTGTTATCCTTCATTTCTGGCTTTGACTTCTAACCCCTCAAACCTAAGTTTGTGGTCCTCTGTCACAGCAGTGCTATGTCAGGCTAAACAAACAAATAGCAATAGCACCCTGTCTCCAATCAAATCTTAACCTCCACAATCACAGAGATCTCAAAACATTGCTTCTGGTCCCCTCAGACTTTCAAGTTGATAGTAGATAGGCAGCTAGCTATTAATATTACATCGTGTATTAATGAGTTTTGGCCTATAGCATCATACCAGATTTTTAACGGTCTCATCATTAAACAATTAGCTTTACAGTCCTATTTTTTTTTTTTAATTGTGGGATGGGGGCAGCTGTCAGAGACCAACTCTGTGGGATTGGTTCTCTGCTTCCTTCTATCTTAACATGGGTTCTGGGAGCAGACCTCAGGTGGCCACGTTGTCATTCCTATGTGCTGTATTTCATGTATTTGAATGTAAGAAATCCATGAGCTTTGCCAAACTAGGGCTCAGCTTGGTGGCACAAATACTGTAAAAATCCACGATGTGGCAAGGGCTCTGCTTCTATTTAATTGTTCCTCCACAGACAGCTAATAAAGAATTTTACAGTTATCTTATCGCCCCAGGATAAAAGTAGCATCTTTACATGGGCTTCTTTCTGACCCATGAAAGGTGTTCTTGGAGGATAAATGCCAAGCTGGGTCAGAGGTCATGCGTATTATTTATTTTCATGGATTCTGCCCCAAAGCCTTTGATAACACCTGTGCTGTGTGAGCACGCCCCTTCTTCCCTCCCCCACCCACCTACCACTTGATATTCTCTGACCTAACAAGGGAAAATGTATTCACTGTCAGCTAACTCTTTACAGCCTCGGTTGTTAGAAGGTTTTAAATGTGTTTCTTGGGGCTGGGGAGATGGCTCAGCAGCTAAGAGCAACTACAGCTCTTGCAGAGGGCCCAAATTTGAGTCTCAGCACTCAAGTCTCACAGCTACGTGTGACTCTGACCCCAGAGAGGTTGGCCTCTACAGATACCTGCACTCGAGTGTACATTCAGACACACACACACACACACACACACAGAGAGAGAGAGAGAGAGAGAGAGAGAGAGAGAGAGAGAGAGGCATACATGTCATCGAAAATTACAAAAATAATTTAAAGATGTATTACCTCTTTTTTTTTTTCTTCAATTTTTAATGGCAGAAACAAAACCACACCTGATATAGAATCTTCTGGAAGAACTGTTTGCTCTTGCCATTCTTGTACTGTTTTGCAAACTTGAGCTCAACCTCTATCTGGCCTTGTGTTTAGGAGCTGGGCCTCTAATGTTCTCATTGACAAAAGTTCTCCCCAAGGATATAACCAGAGAGTACCTTGTCAGCATGAGGTGATTGTGGGTAGATAAAGTTTCATGAAATATTTGACCTTTGACCTCGTGACAGTTCTCCTCTTATCCCTGGTGGCTGTCACTTTTTGGAGATAGTAGTCAATTCCAGCCACCAGGGCATAGGTATAGGGGCTGTCTGAGGTGCTGTCAACAATGTTCTTTATGATGACGACTTTGTTTTGGGAGCAGCATCCAGCCAGGACCAGACCGATCTCCAGGTTTCTAAATGTATCCATTTCATCAGCAAGTGGCAGGAGCACACAGACAGACAGACGGCCCATTGGCTCCCACATGTACTTCTTGTCATTTCCTTCATTCTGAATCCCCAGTCCCTGTTTTTTGTTCCAATTGTACTTTTCTTTAATTCATCCCAGGGCCTATTCTGATTGCTACAAAGGTCAAGCTTGTTTCTTTCCCCAACTCTTGTCTCAGATGCTCTCAGTTTGCACACAGACAGCGAGATGGATCTTGTCTTCTGTGACGTTTGTGCTTTGTCTGCTCTACTGTTGTAGATCTCTGACTTCTCTTAGTGTGATGCAAAAACTGAGGAGTTTCTGTAGACTTCTGTGTTCACGTGGGTGCACCTGTGTGCACCTGTGCACATGCGTGTAGAGGCCTCTGTCGTCAGGGTTACTATTGCTGTGATGAAACACCATGGCCAAAGAAGAAAAGGTTTATTTGGCTTAGGCTTCCACATCGCAGTTCATTGTCAAAGGAAGTCAGGTCAGAAACTCAAGCAGGGCAGGAACCTGGAGACTGGAGCTGATGCAGAAGCCATGAGGGATGCTGCTTACTGGCTTGCTCCTCAGGGCTTGCTCCGCCTGCTTTCTTATTGAACCCAGAACTGCCAGTCCAGGGATGGCACCACCCACAATGGGCTGGGCCCTCCCCCATCGATCACTAATTTTAAAAAATGCCTTCAATCCAATCCTATGGAGGTATTTTCTTAATTAGAAATCCCTCATCTTCAATGACTCTAGCTTGAGTCAAGTTGACATAAACTCGCCTGCCCAAGGCCACAGGTTACTCTGGTGTTCTTCCTCAGGATGTCTTCTACCTTGTCCGTTGAGACAGGGTCTCTGACTTACTTGGAGCTCTCCAGATAGGCTAGGCTGTGCATTGAGTTCTAGGGACCACAGCATTGAATAAGATAAGTCAAAAGACAACTGGGTATGGTGGCTCCTGTAATCCAGGCTCTTTAGAGATAGAGGCAGGAGAATTCTCACAAATCCAAAGCTAGCCTGGGCTACAGAGTGAAACCATTTCCAAAAGAGCCAAACAAATGACAACCACAAAAAGCAAACAGAAGAGATAAGAAAAGAAAAACTGACACAATATAATTAGAATGCAAAATTTTGTAACAATTTTGTAACAAATGTCACTGCCTAAAATTTCTGTATTGGAAAACAAAGACTCTGGCCTTAGGTTAAAAAGAAAAACCATTTAACTATACTCTGGTTCAAGATTAGTCAAATATAGTCATTTTTCAGTATCTGGAAGGTGGGGGGAAGGGACCTTCCAGGACTCCTCCCAGACACCGGGAATCTGTAAGCCCCTCATGCTATTAAATGGCATGGTGGTTCTAGGTGACATAGTCACGTGCTCTAAGTCCTAGTTCCACCACTTAGCACAATGACTTCAGTGTTAATGCTGTGTGGAGTACTGAGATACTGCACTGATTAGGAAGCAGTGACCAGATGTCTGTCTGGGGTCAGCCCAGACACACCTGCCTGTCACAGTCAAGCCATGTTGCTTGAGCCCTCCGTACAAAACCTGTGAAAACAGAGGTCTGAGTAGAACCCAGGGGAAGACATCAGAGAGCCTGGAAACACATGTCATCCCCTCAAACGAGCTGGCTCCTTCAGGAGTTCAACCCACAGCATCCCAAAAGACCAGCAAAAGCCAACAGCTCGGTGGGTGATAAGGTGCGCTTTCAGCTGGGTGTTGAAAGAGTGAGAATCGAACACATGGCGTTGGGAGAATAGTTGATTCCTTAAAGAGGGAAAATAATTTGATCCTCAACTGACCTTGACCAAGAGAAATGCCAGAGGAATGAGGACATTCGAATTACTAACTTTTAGAACTAGAAGACAATATAGATGAATATTTGTCTGTCTTTGAAGGAAGAGAACATTTCTATGCACCAAGCTTATTTATTTGTTTTATTTATTTATTTATTTACTTACTTACTTACTCATTTAACAAGGCAAAGAGGAAACAACAGCAAATCTAAACCATAAAAATCAAACCATTGTGTCGATTAAACTCTCACGAACAAAATTAAGAATCAAACAAGCAGGGGTCTGTAATACGTACAGCAGGCAAGGTGAATAACTAGCCGATCAATGAGGAGACCTCGGAAGCCCATTAGAAAAAGGAGCAAAGGCCATAAATAAGAAATTTACAGTGGGAGACTATGAATAGGCAATAAATAGATGGAGAAAAAAGTCAACATCGCCAGTAATAAAAGAAATTGAAATTAAAACACCAAGATATATATTTTCCCTGTCATTTTAGCCAAGCTTTTTAAAAATCACAGTGCTTAGGGCTGGCAAAGGTTCAGAGGCAAAGAAACTTCTCTCCTACAGTGGGAGGAAGACTTGTCATAAGCATTCTGCAAGGCCATTCATTTAGATGGATTCAAAGCTTTAAGATGCCCAGTCTTTGACGAGACAATTCCATTTATAACATCTCCCCCCCCCAGGATATAATTAGAGATATGCACAAATTTTATTTCCAAGGAGGTTCTGAGCAGCATAATATAGAATAACAAATAACTAATGAATACAGCCAAAAAAGATGTAAACAATTTATTTATAAGGCTTAACTCTGGGGGATTTGTAAAGAGCAGGTTATGGTAGATTCGATATGATGGACTGCTATGCGGTCATTAAAAATCTCTCCCAAACCACATTTGATTTCGAAGGAAAGTGCCTAAGGTGTAAAGTCGGGTGGAAATAAAAAGCATGCTCGACAGCATTGATCGTTCCCTGATGGATTCACAAATAAGTCTGCTCAATTCCACTCCTGGCCTCCTCCCACCTCCTGCCCCAGCTCCTTGCTGCCTCCGAGGGGAGTTGTTTGTCTTCCCAGCATGGCTCTCTCTCCCAGATTCCTCCATCATCATCCCTCCCCTGCAATCCCACCTTTGCCCAGGCACTGCCCCTTCCACTGGCACTGAGGCCCCAAGAGCCTTCCATGGTCAGTGCGTATAAATTCATCTAGGATGAATCTTAGTCAGGATTTCAAAATTCTAGACTCATCTGGAAAAGCTGATGAAGAGCCCCTGGGTTCACATGACCCAAGCCATAGGAACCAGGATTGCAGAAATGACCAAGTCTGGGAGTTCAGACACCCTGCAAGCCTACCTCCATCGCTCATCTGCATCTGTGAGTGTGTGGACTTCGGAGAACGGTCTCTTTTCATCTACTCCCAATCTAATGGTTTCTGGGAAGTTTCTGATTATATATCTTCATTTGCCTTCTGGCTAGATCAATGAATACTGTCTATGATTGGTAGTTTTATTTACATTACGAGGATGGGCTTCGAGTGTGGCTCAGTAGGTAGAGAGTTTGCGAAGCATGAGTGCAGTCCTGGGAAATCTTTAACCTGATACTAACACCTTTAACACCAACATCTCATAAAACTGGGCATGATGACTTGTGCCTCTAATCTAGTGCTTAGGCAGTACAGTCAGGAGAATCAGTAGTTCAAAGCTAGCCTGGGCTACATGCTTGGAAGTGTTTGATCTATCAAGTCACCTCGAGGAGGAAATGCTATATCATTCATGCCACACACACTAAGACAATTCTAATGATTCCTTAGCACGCATAGGTGAGTGTGTGGTGTGTGTGGATGTATATGTGCATGTTTGCATGTGTGTGCACATACATGTATCCACAGGAGGGTCTGAGGCCAACCCTAGGTGTCTTCACCAATCACTCTCTACCTTATACGTTGGATCGGAGTCTCTCACTTGAGCCCAGAGCTTGCTGGTATTCCTTGTCACTCTGGCCAGCTTGTTCCATGGTCTCCAGTCTCTGCATTCCAAGTGCTAGAATTTTAGGTGGGCTGCCACACCTGCCAGGCATTTACAGGGGCATTGAGGATCTGACCTTGAGTCTTCACATTTGTACGGCAAGTGTCTTACCCACAAGCCATTTCCTAGAAGACACAAGTTCAAGGCCAGCCTTGGGATATATAATGAGACCCTGTCTCCAAACAAACAAAACCCAAAACAAGGATATGGAGAAATCCGACCCTCATACACTGCTAGTGAGCATGTAACATGCTGTCCCTGAAGAAAACCGTTTGGGAGTTCCTCAGACAGTCCAGCACAGAGTTAGTCTATGGCTAGCAGGTCTGTTCTTAAGAGTATTCCTAAAAGAAATGCTTTTAAAAAGGTGTTCAGAGACTTGCAAATAAATGTTCAAAACAACACTATTTACAATAACCAAAAAGAATAGACAACCCAGGTTGCCATGAAGTGATAACCGGGTAGCAGTGTGCACTATCGAGACAATGGTCTGTTACTAAGCTATTGTAAAGGCATACCACTACATGTTACTGCCTGGATAAACCTCTAAAGCACTGTGCTAAGTGAAAGAAGCCAGACATAGACAATTGAACAGATTGTATGTTTCCTTTAATATGAGATATCTTGAATAGGTGGATCCATAAACACGGAAAGCATTCCAGTGATTGCCAGGGATAGGGAAGAGGGAACTGAGAGTCACTGTGTAATGGGAGTGGAGGGATACGAACGTTGGAAAACATGGGAGAAGTAAACAACAGATATGTCTTGTGCCGCTGAATTGTATACCAGAAAATGATTAACATGGTTAGCATTTATACTATGCATATTTTGCCACAGTAAAAATAATTGAAGAGAAAGAGAGATAATGTCAATGGAACCGGTAGTCATAGACCTGGCCCCTAGCACGTGTGATGGGAGCTGATGTCTCTGATAGGAATGTTACCTAAAAACTCTCATGTGCTAGACAGCTTTTCACGCTGTGACAAGATTGCCAAGAAAACAATTTCTGGGAAGATGGGCTCCCTGGCTTTAGGCCTGAGATGGAAAAGAACATCATGGTGGGGGCCTGTGGAGGAGGAGGCTGTCCAACACACACATTCAGAGGAGAGAGAGAGAGAGAGAGAGAGAGAGAGAGAGAGAGAGAGAGAGAGGGAGGGAGAGGTGGGGCAGGGCAGGAAAGCCGACTGAGCAAGCCCAGGTTGGCATCCTTCCTCCCATTCTTGCATCTGAGTCTTCAGCCTAAGGGATGGTGCCACCCATACTCACGGTAGATTTCTCCCTCAACTACTGTACCACATGTCACTTGTCTCTGTCAGATGTCTGTTTCATGTGATTGTTTGTGCTGTCACATGCACATCCAGAAGGGTCCTTTCTTAGTCTTCTAGGTATCTTCCAATCCAGTCAAGGTCAGCCATTCTGCCTCAACATCCACCTGATACCATATATCATACATACAGGGACTTTCTTAAACAGGATACTTCAGCCTTGGAGCAAGGGCTGAGGACCACGCAGGACCTAGGGACACCTTAAGTCAGACAGGAGACTGACAGGAATCAACAGGCTCAGCGGCTTCTTGGACACCTTTCTCCACACCTGCACCCCCAAAGCTTGCCCCCTTCCCTCCTGAATCTCACCACAGACGAGGAAAGAAAGGAGAAGAAATGTTTGCTCCCATCCACAGGAGATCCAGCCTGGCCATCCACCTGTCACCTATCCTGGGAAGGAAGGTTGCCTTGTGCCAGAGGCAGCTAAGGTGTCCTGCATCATAGCACGTCCAGAGACGGTCACCAGAGATAAGCAACAGGGAGGGCTATGCATTCCTAAAATCGGGAAGCAGAGGGCGGGGCTGAAGCTGTGCCTCTGTATGGTAAAGGACCGTGCCCTGGCACAGCAGCTAATGAGTGTCTTTGTCTCTAGCTTAGCCTAGCCCAGCATGGGATGGCAATGAGTGAAGGATGCAATGGGATAAGTCCCGCAACCTAGGTCTCTGCAGCAGCTCCAGGTACAGGTCTTCAGGAGGGACTTCATGAGAGACCTTGGGTCAGTACTGAGGTCAGAGCAAGGAAGACCAGTGTCCTCCCAGGACCTCCCAGGCTAGCAGCCTTAGTTAGTTTCCTTCCCTTTCTTCCTTAGGCTCCTTTCAGTTTGGGATGCTAGCAGGACACTGAAGTCACCCTTGAGTGGAGAATGTAGGGTCCCTGTGACCTTGCCGAGCCCTTACAACAGCCCTCTCCCTTCTCCTTCCTAGTCAGTTAACCCTGCACTCTGGTGGCTGGCATCTAGGATCAAGGAAAACTCTGTCACTTTCTCCCCAGCTGGGATGAAAGATGGCCCGAGGCCAGCAGAGCCCTCTCCTTCCCTGCAAGAATAGTAGGGGCTTGTTTTCTTTCATTTCAAGTCTCCCAAAGTTAATTTAAAGTTTTTCTCTTTTAAATATGCCCTGGCCGCCGAGTGAACAGTAGCGAGCTGCCCAAGGAAAGCGGAGGGCGAGAGATGATTGTCTGTGCAGATATTGTGGCCTTGTAAATGAAAAACCATGTTTCCGGAAGAGCCTGAGGGAGCAAGGTAAGCACTCAGCACCAGGACAGGGACCTGAAATGGAGGAGGGGATCCCTGGGGAACTAAGGGGAGATCAAAACTCCTGTCTGTTAGTATTTGTAGGGTGATAATTCACCAAAATCTTTTTTAAAAAAAAAAAAATATTACTGTGTCTTAAGGTTGGGAAGACAAAGAGTTACCACTCCTTCACTGAATGCTATCTTGGCTGAAGGAAAATTCCAGATTCATCTCACTTCTGGTCTGGAATTGAGCTTTCCCTCCTTCTGATCTTAGCACAATCTCTACTTACCTTCCATGGCGCACTAGAAGGGTGGCACAGAGAAAGGTGTAGCACAGAGAGGGCTCTTGGCTAGGCTTCGAATCAAACCTCCAAGCCATTGCAACCTAGAAGCCACAATCTATCCACCCACCATCTTAGCTCATGTCTCAAGGCCAGCTTTCATGTCTTCCCTTAAGTTTAAAAGACTGCACAGACATCAGGGTAGTGCCCTTCTGCTGAGATTGACTGGCATTCATTTATTATATAGTTATTTTTCAACAAGAGCCACATAGGTAGCTAGACAAACAGATCTCTGGGCCTTTAAGACCAGCCTGGTCTACATAGCAAGTTCCAGGCCAGCAAAGGCTATGTAATGAGACCCTATCATAACAACAAAACGAAGGACCAGCTAGATCAAGGCTAACCTGGGGGCTGGACTCTCTCTCTCTCTCTCTCTCTCTCTCTCTCTCTCTCTCTCTCTCTCTCAAGACAAAGTCTTTCTGTATAACTCTGGGTGTCCTGGAACTCACTCTATAGACCAGGCTGCCCTCAAACTCACAGAGATCCACCCACCAGTGCCTCCAAAGACGGGGATTAAAGGTATGCGACAGCTTGGAACTGGCTGTTTCAGTTGCCTGTACTCCTTTCACTGTGGCAAGGAGGTCAGCTTAGTTAAGTCCCATCAGTGGCCAAGAGCTAGGCTCCCATTTAAGGTTTGTTTCTGGTTTGGTTGTTGTTTATTTTAGCCACGGGGTCTGGATCTGTAGTTCAGGCTGTCCTTGAACTCATGCATCACCTGCCCCTTCTCTGAAGCTCTGGGATGACAGGCATATGTGCCACCAGCTTTGTTTAGAGAACAGATTGGACCCTCCTCCCCCACAGCTAGCCTGCCAGTCATTCTTCCCTCGGTAATTGCCTCATCTTCTCTGCCACAAAAGTAGGGACACCACATCCCTGACTGTTTGGATGTGGCCTCTCTTGTTGGTTGGTTCATTCTTCCAAGGCTCCTTCCAGTTCTGTTCTGTACAGCTGAGTTTATCACCCTCTGGGGTCTTCCTCCTGGGGGTTCAGGGGCACCTTCACCCTCTCTGTTCTTGAAACTTCCTTACTGTCATGTGCTGCCGGTATGAGCATTCAGAGCAGAGCCCCAGCCATAGTCCTTGTTTGCTAAGTGTGGGCAGGGCTCTGCTTCCCGTTGTACCCAGTTTCCCCATCAGGAAAAAAAAAAAAAAAAGAAAAGAAAGAAAAGAAAAGAAAAAGGAAAGAAAACGCAGAGCTAACACGCCCCAGTCCATCACATCCTGGGCCAAAAGAGAGCCCTGCCTTCCCAGAAGCCAGCCAGGTTAGAAGATCACATTGTTTCCCTGGTCGAGCACAGCCTCTTGGCCTTTAGTTTAACTCCCTTCCTTGTCTGTTGTCCCCAGGTAACCTCCTCACCTAGACTAATGGTGACCATATAAATATTTAACAAGGACAAAAATGCTCAGTGCAGATGCTGGGGGCAGGGGCGGGGCGGGGCAGGGCGGGGCGGGGGCGCACCATGACTGCAGTACAGAGAAGCAGGGTTACAAGCTCAGTCTGGAGACAGAGGCTCTTCATCTACATGTGTTATCTTACTGCATCACCCCACTGAAAGAACCCCAAAGCCCCACTACCCTTCCACCGCCTGAAACCATTGCCCCACATTAAAGATTTCCCCTTCACTAGTCGGATCCTAACTGACACAGCCATCTGACATTCCAATCTCTCTTAGAAAAGAGAGTGTCTTTGTTTAGGAAAATACCTTGATAAGGCCCGGGGAGAGAGATAACATCCAGAGGGTTTGATTTGATGAGAGACAAGGAAGCCGGAGACTGCTAAACTGTTCTGCTAGGGGCATGAGGAAACAGAAGAAGGCAAATAGAGAAAGCAGAGGGGGAGTAAGAAAACAATACCTGGGAAGAGGCCCAGAGGGTGGGCACGGATGACTGAGGGGCTTTTGGGAATGGGCTTTTGCATGTGGCTTTCTGCAATATATAAATCCCTTCCTCTTCCATCCTTTGAAAATATTGCTACCCGCAGAGATTTTGTGTGCCCAGCCACGCTTTGTTTTAGAGGTGAGGCCATTTTTTTTTAATGGAACATAAAGAAAAGAATTGAGGTCCACATCTGGGCTGACTGGGGGTGGGGGTCAAACCAGCAGGGGGTAAGAAGATGTGCAAATGGAGTTAATTCAATGCAAGCAGAAGCCCGGCTCCAAATGACAAAGAGACAAAAATGACCGTGATTGACACTCTGCCCTGAGCAGGAAGCAGCTCATTCAACTCCGACATCAGCCCTACCAATGGGGACTATAGCTGTCCACCTGCTGTGGGCGTGGACATGGAGAGGCAGAACAGTTCTGTGGCAGAGCTGAGACTTGAACCCAGGCACTTAGACTCCAGTCTGTGCCTAATCGTGACAGGTGCAAGCCCCCTGACCCCAGGAATCTGTGGGAACCTTGGGAAAGTTTTTCTATGTCCCTTGACCTGCATCTTCAGGGGCAGGAGAGGCCTGGCTATTTCTGGGTTCATCTATTTTCCCATCAATCTCTGACTAGCTCTGAGTTCCCCACGGTAGGGACCTTGTTTTATTCTTCTGTGACCCCAGATCTACCCACAGAGCCTGCGTGAAATAGGAAGTAGCCCCAAGTCCAAGTTTATTGAGTGAAAAAGGTGGAGGAGAGGGCAGAAGGGCAAGGCCCACCAGGAAACCAAAAATGTTTTCTGGGGCAGGCAGGGGCTGAAAACAAGACAAAGAGACATTTGTTGACTCTGTCACCTCCCTTGTCCTTCCCCAGTGCTAATCCTGGTGCCTCTGCCACCTCCCAGGCAGGCGTGAAGCTGTGGAGCCTTCCTAATTGAGAAGGCAAGCATCTTCTGTCTAGTCAAGGCTGCAACATCAAGGCGGGTTTGTGCAGGCGGGGTGCGTGAGCTGGCAGCACACCACACGCTTCCTTTCCCGGCTGCTTTTCTTACTGCTGTCGCAGCGTTTAACTCTCCCTGTGTTTCGGAATGTAAATGCCACCTTCTTTGAAGGTTCCCCAAAGAGAATGCTGCTGTCTCAACAGAGGTGGCTCTTGTGGGAGGTGCAGGGGGGACGAGGGGTCTCTACTGTGGAGAAGCATTCATCTCCCCACTCCTCTCTCTCCCAGGTTTGTTCCCACATTCTTGATTTCATTTTCATGTGATAAAAATTGAGATGTACAACCCTTGTCTCAGCTAACACGGGCGGCAGTCAACTGGAAATCTCTTTGTTCTCTGGAGTGGGAGGGCCACAGCAGGAGACAGGCTCTTGGGAAATGTCTCTGAGGGACTCTTGGGACTTGATCGTCCTGGCTCTCCAGCCCATGCACATTCACATGATAACAACACAGCACACACTCACTCTCACACACTCAAACATACATGTAATGTGTTCCTTTCCTCACTGACTCCCACTGACGAAAAAGACTAGATATCCAGATGTGCTCAGGATCAACTACTTCTGATGGATGGATGGATGGATGGATGGATGGATGGATGGATGGATGGATGGAACAGAAGGTGATGTCCCTGGAGCAGAGTACTCCCTGAGGTATGACTGAGACCCGAGGACTAAGTTGGAACTGAGACAACACTATAAGATGTATCAGGGTATATACAGAGGCAGATGCTCATAGCTAACCATTGAACTGATCATGGGGTTCCCAATGGAGGAGTTAGAAGACTGAAGGAGCTGAAAGGGTTTGAGGCCCCATGAGGAGAGCAACAATACCAACCAACTAGATCTCCCAGGGTCCAAACCACTATCCTGGCAGCACATAGGGAGGGACCCATGGCTCCAGCTGTATATGTAGGGGAGGATGGTGTTGTCGGGCATAGGTGGGAGAGGAGATCCTTGGTCCCATGAAAGCTGGACGCCCAGTGTGGGGGAATTCAAGGGTGGGGAGGTGGGAGTGGGTAGGTGGGGGCACATTAAAATATCCAATGAGAGACAGAAAGAGAGGAGAGAGAGAGAGAGAGAGAGAGAGAGAGAGAGAGAGAGAGAGAGAAGTGTCAGGGCTCTAGATGGTGGCATCCTGGCCTAGAGCCCTGGTATTCATATACAGAAAGGCTGGTGCTACAGCTGGTGGAGCACCTGACTGCCCCACCAAGAGAATACAACGCCAGACATAGCAGTATAATCATAGCACTTGGGAGACTAAAGTAGGAAAATTGTGAGTTCAAGGCCAGCTGGGCAGCACAGTGAGCTCTTGTCTCAAAAACCCCAAGCAGAGAGGCAAGACAAACTCAAGAGGTGCAGGTGGGTCCCCCAGATTGGATGTTGAGTGGAAAGACAGGAGAGTTGAAGGGATTAAGGAAGGGTCTTAGTTCTTTGGTTTGGAAGGCTGTTGAAGGGAGGCATCCTCTGATTCAGAGAACAAACCATAAGGGGATAAACTTGAAGGGTGTGGTAAATGTGAAAGGCATCCTGGGAGAGATGCCCAGTGGACAGCAGAGCAGGTGGATGCTTGGGAGAGAGGCCTAAGCTGGGGAGAGTTAAGAGCAGCACAGGTAGAAATTGTGGTTACTTCATGGACAGAAAGAACAAAATGGTGATAAAAGTTTCTTTAGACAAGAGACTTGTCTAAAGAAAAGTGGTGGAAGAGCTGATAGCATGGTGGGTATAGATACAGAAGACAGTAGCCTTTGAAACTAAAGGCTGGGCAGAGATGCTCTCTGCTGGTGGGAAGAGACACAAGGGACTGAGCAGCCTTCAAACTCAAAGGCTGGGCAGAGAGCATGGTGGGAAGAGACATAAGGGACTGGGCTACCTTCTAACCCAAAGGCTGGGCAGAGAGCATGGTGGGAAGAGACACAAGGGACTGGGCTGCCTTCTAACCCAAAGGCTGGGCAGAGAGCATGGTGGGTAGGGACACAGGGAACTGGGCTGCCTTTGAAACCAAAGGCTGGGGCAGACAGATGGCTCGGCAATTATGAGCCCTGGCTGCTCTTCCAGAGGACCTTGGTTCAATTCACAGCATCCACACGGTAGCTCATGGCCACCTGCAACTCCAGATCCTGGGGACCCAATGGTCTATTATAACATGTGGACATCAGGCCTATGTGTGGTGTATGGACATACATGGAGGCAAAACACCTATACATATAAAAGTTTTAAATGAAATAAAATAAAACAACAAAATTAATATTTTTAGAAAAGAAATCAAAGTCAAAGGCTT
This sequence comes from Rhabdomys pumilio, assembly GCA_030674055.1. Lineage (NCBI taxonomy): Eukaryota > Metazoa > Chordata > Mammalia > Rodentia > Muridae > Rhabdomys > Rhabdomys pumilio. The sequence continues at coordinate 26,493,709 of JANHMN010000004.1, read as the reverse complement.
GTCCAAAGATCACCAGTTCAAGGACAGCCAGAGGTCAGCAAGAGAGAATACAGGGTCATCAAGAATGTCACCCAGGACCCAGGAAGGTCAACTACCCAGGTGCAGAGATGAGGTCCTGTGGACTGTGAGCAAAGATGGTTGAAATCTGGCTCAGGCAAAGGAGCCCCTGGCTCTCATCAGGGTTTATGTTCCTTCATGTAATTTTGCCATGAAAATATCGATGGGAATTTTTCAGGCTATAGGGATGGCAGTGGGAAGAGAGAGAGGGAGGGATATATAAGAGGGTTTTCCTCATGGAGAAGGTGGCACGGATGGAAGGGAGCCCTGGAGATGGTGATCAATGGAAAATTGGCTGCTCACCTGAAGAAGGATGGAAGGTACGAGGAGACTGGAGTGACAAGCCTGGTGGCCCATGCTGGATGAGCTGTTGGGCTATAACCCACTTTAGGACTCTTTCTCTGAGTCCTGTTGATGACTGAGTTGACGACTCAGTCAGTGAAGTGTCTGCCACACAAGCATCTGAGTTCAGATTCCCAATGCCCAAGTAAAAAGCCAAGTACAGCCTCGTGTGCCTGAAACCCAATGCTAGGGAAACAAAGATAGAGGAATCCCTGGAGTTTGCTTAAATAGTCAGTCTAGCCAGTCAGCAAGCTTCAGGTTCAGTAAGAAACCCTGTCTCAAAAGATTAAGGTGGAGATTGCTGAAGGCATACCCACCATGTATGTAGATTCATACCTGAACACCTGTGCACACATATAGGTATACACACAATAAATAAACAAATACAGAAATGACATCAGCTCCATCCCTCCACTGCTGCTTCCCAGGCTTGGAGGGATACTTCCAGCTTGTGTGTGTGTGTGTGTGTGTGTGTGTGTGTGTGTGTGTGTGTGTGTGTGTGTGATTTCAGCCCCTGACCTCATTGTATAGCCCTTGGGAGCACCTATGACCCCCACCCATCTTGGTATACAGAGGTCTGCCCCACTCTGAATCACTTTCTGCTAAACTTAATTAGTGAATGACCATCTGAGACTTAGAACATCTGCTGGCCATGTCTCTCTGTGCCTATCCTGCTATTTTCTGATGAAGGGACTGAGAAGTCAGGACTTTTGTTCAAAGTCACAAAGCTGGTGGAAGAGCAACCTCCTGTGGTCTAGGGATCATCTGTCCCAGTCTGCCACCCCTGCCTATAGATCATCTCCTGTCCCTGAGTAGGGACAGCAATACTTGAGCTAGATTACTGAGTGTAGACCTGTCTTCTGTTCTCATCCATACGCTTCCTGGCCCTGACCACCACCTGGAACCTGAATGTGCATGGGGTGCCACATTCCCCAAACCTCTCCTCCCTCTGCCTCCAAAGGACCCATGACTCAGCTACGTGGCCCTTCTAGCCAAGGAGCAGCCTGCCCCCAGCTCATCAGCTCCCCATTCACTGAGGCCTTACAACAGAAGCATCTGTGCCTGTGCTACAGAAGACACGGAGCCTCAGAGAGGTGAAGCGACTTCCTCCTGGTCATACAGCTAGACGTATCCAGGCCAGATTAAGATCCAAGCCTCCCAACTCCCAATCTAATGTCCTTTTCCTCTCTCGTTAGTTGTCCTCTGGAAGCCAGATTTTACTCACCCTAGTGTGGTGGCAGTCTAGGGACAAGCACCAACATGCAGATCCAAGTTCCTCATGTGGGAATGTACCTTCTTCCTGGGGTCCTTTTAACTGTCTTAGGAAAACCCTGGCTGAAAGCTCTGGAAACATCAGGAGAGATGTCGGCTTCAGTGCTCCCTGAGCCAAACCTAAGACCAGGTGGAGACTCCCTGGGGCTGTGATGGAGACTTTAATCTGTATCAGGGATGACTGCCTATAGGATGGACTAGGATGGAGGTGGTGTGGTGGGGACGAATCTTCCACTGAGGATGCCACAGTGAAGGACGCAAAGAAACGACAACTCCTTTGTCACCCCCAAGATTCTGCGGCACTGTGAAGGTACAGCATGTGGCTCCCAGCCCACGAGTCTCACACTTGCAGCTGCATGCTTTTCTCTGATATGAATATTTAAATGTCATTTGATTGCATTGTGCGTCATCAGTGGAGAATAGAGTGTATGTGAGTGTGTGTGAGTGTGTGTGTGTGTGTGTGTGTGTGTGTGTGTGTGTGTGTGTCCTGCACAGCACCTCTTTACTGTCTTATAGGACCCAGAAAAACAAGATCACCTCTGGGGACAGCTGCTAAAGGCCTACCTCTCCCTGGCACCCTCCCTCTTCCCTATTCTGGGCAGCACCTAGGAATGGGGGGAAGCCCAGGAATGGGAGCCACATGGTTAAAGACATGGAGCCCAATCACCCCAAGTTTTCCTCAAGGTTTCATCCGCTTCATGGCCGTGAGCCCCTCCTCTTGTTGCTGTTGTTCATAGGTTTTGTTGATTTGCTTTGAGACTGTTTTGAGGCTGGCTGGACTGGAACTCACTGTGGAAACTAAGCTAACCTGGAATCTCTGGCAATCCTCCTGACTCAGCCTCCCAACGACTGAGATTGCAGGTGTGCAAGCAGTAATATGATATCCCCAATATTTATTACCTCTCCTCTCCTCTCCTCTAGCTAACCACCTCAGGACCACAGTTGCCTGGCTGAGCCAGGAGGAAGAAACAGCACCGTGTGCATAGCTGTAACGGAAGGGCCTCTAGAGACCTATGGCTACAACCAGACAGACAAGAATCCTGCAGCATGCTCCTAACCCCTATTTGCTTCCACCTTCTATCTTTCTAGCCTGTGTGTGTACCCAGTGGCCATACAAAAGGGAAAGCCAGACGCAGGGGAGCCCCTGGAGGTCAGAGGGCTGTGCAGACACATGAAGAACAGCGGTATCACCAGCCCACTTTTGCCCTGTCTCCTTGCTTGTGCCTGTTCCATCTTCACAGGCAGTAAGAGAACTGCTCCACTTCCTTATGCAAAAGAGATGTGCCAGCAGGCAGTGCTCACTGGCATGGCTTCTGCCAGCACCCTGCCCTTGAGAATGCATCCCCCAGGCCAGATAGCCCAGAAGGCACTGCCTGAAAGATCTCAGAGGGATCTGTCAGGCTGGTGACTCATCCGTTTGCCTCTTGGTGTGTTTGCAGTGGTCTGTGTGTTTATTATCATCTGACTACCAATGAACCAGGGAGAGAAGTGTGCCCTAAGGAAGGGATAGCCCCACCTTCCCAGAAACCTCTGGCCAGGTCTGGAAACAAAAAGATGGGCCTTTTGGCTTCTGTCAGGCTCCTGTCAGCCTGGCTGGCAGCTGAAGCTCAACTCTTCATACTTATCCCCCAAGGAAACATAGGGCACTCCCTTGGGCTACTTCCCCAGTGAATCTGTAAGATTACAGCTTCCAGTTCAGAGCCATCCAGGTTCCAGTGGCTCCTCTTCCTCTTCCTCCTCCTCCTCCTTTTCCTCTTTCTTCCCCCCTTCTCTGCCTCTTCCTCTTCTTTCTCTTCTTCCTCCTCCTCTTCTTTCTCCTCCTCCTCCTCTTCTTCCTCCTCTTCCTCTTCCTCCTCTTCTTTTTCCTCCTCCTCTTCTTCCTCCTCCTTCTCTTCCTCCTTTTCTTCCTCCTTCTCATCTGAAACTTGTGCCTGCAGATTCAGGGACAGTTCTGACCTGAAGGACAGGGATTTCTGTTCCTCTCAGCCAGTGCCTGCCATAGTCCTCTAGGCTCTATCCATAAAGACCCAGGTGGCAAAGAAGGCTAGTAACAAAGGCTTCCCGCTGAGGCCTGACGCTCCACATCCAGGAGTCACTTCTTAGCTAAATACCACCCTCTCAACGCTTGGTAATGACCTTTTGAAGCCTCCACTCCTTGCCTTGGTATTTAGAGAACAGCCCTGTCTCTGGGGAACCAGGGAAGGAATACTTACTGCTTCAGAAGGCCAGCCCCTAAAGAGAAGAAAGAGCAAAAGCTAACCCCTCCCTCCTGAGGCAGGAGCAGCTCTCAGCCCACCCCCCCTCGTTCTTCTGCCCTCTAGCAGGACTGCTTTGTTAAGTACCCACAATGCTATTTTAACAGCTTCGCTGGGGGCTCCAAATGGCTGTGCACAGGTGTCCACACCCGTGTGTGTGTGTGTGTGTGTGTGTGTGTGTGTGTGTGTGTGTGTGTGCGTGTGCACGTGCTCGTGTGTATGCATGTTGTCTCAGAAGAAAGTGGATCTCCTTCCCTGGGCATGGGCAGATAGGTTATGGGTGAGGACACAGGCCCATAGGTACTTGTTAGAGTTATTTGACTGTGTCTGTTCTGTGTTGCCTGTGCCCATGCCTGTGCCTGTATCTGTGCCTATGTTTTTATCTGTGTTGCCTGATCCTGGGCCTGCCTATGCCTGTGTCTGTATATAGCAGAAGTATGAACAGGCTGCTGCAAGTGTCAGTGGTGGGTTCAGAGGTTCTGATCACACACTTGTGCACAAAGGTCCCAAGTGCATTTGTGTACCTGGAAGGTACAAGCTCTGAGTGTGATTTTCATTCGGCTGAGTCATGAAGGATGCAGGCTCATTCCTGCAGGAAGGAAGCAGGATCTCCAGGGATCTTGCAGGGGTTAACATGGGGTGAGGGACACTATATGCAACAGCCTATCCAGTGGGCTCCCATCATAGGCCTCAAGGTTCATACCTGTCTGTTCCAACTCCCCAGTACCTAGTCCCCCCACACCTGACTGTAGGGTAACAAGGAGATTTCCAAGTTGATAAGTGTGGCCCTATTGGGACCTGGTGGACTCTATGTTGTCCATTGTGCCTTCTGTTGGCCGGGGAAGGCTGACTGTCCTCCCTGGACTTGGTAGGTTGATGTGATGCCCAAGAGCTGATTTTCAGCAAGCTCTGCCAAGAAGCCCATGCCCAACACAGTGACTCCTCAGAGTTGGCAGGCCCTCAGGAACAGGATAGAATTAATGAGCAGAGTCACCAGAAGCATGGGCTAGGTGGGTGTGACACAGAGAAGGTTCCATAGCCATAGTGCAAACGAGGGGCTGCAATGGAAGACCTCTAGCCATGCCACTGACTCGCAGCAGCTCTCGTCAGCTGGAGACTGAACTGTGGGTGCCACAGGGTCTCCCAGATTTCCTCATCAGAGCCAAACCCTCAGCAAGCGTGGGCTTCTGCTGGCAACTCTAACTGGGCAGATCTTGGAAGCGAAGCTGCCTTTAGCAGAAGGAATCTCCATCACAGGTGACTCTGGCTCTCCAAAGGTAGCTTCTGCCCAGTAACCTGTGCTTCCAGAGCAGAAAAGCCTGGAGCCTTTGCCACCACTTGGGATAACACTGAAGGGCCATCCCAGGTCCGAGGGGGTTTCAAGGCCAACGGAAGCCTTTGTGGCTACCATAACACTGAGAACTGGGCTGGGAGCAATGCTGGTCCTTCCACCCTTCGGAATACAGAAGCACCCCAGGTAGGCTTTCTGTCATCAAATCTCCATCTCAAAGGGGATGTTCACAGAAGGAGGAAGTTGACCAAGAAGGCATCTGTCAGATAAACATAGGGACCCAAGGAGATGGCTAGTGGGCCAGTGAATACAGTCAAAGAAGGGAGGAAGAAGAGGTGGTGGGGGAGGGATAAGCAGAGGACCAAAGATGAACTTCTGTAGAGCCAGGATTAAGACAGAGACCAGTTGACCCGAGAGTCAAGAGAAAACTGCAAGATCCTTTTGGCAGAAAATTAAGAAGGCCAAAGACTTCACAGAAGGAGTGGCTGATAGCATCAGACTCCAGAGCAGCAATGGGTCTAGACCTGTGGGTCATGACCTTTTGGAGCTGGAATGACCCTTTCTAAGGGGTCACCTAAGGCTATCTATGTATCAGACACTTACGTCATGACTCATAACGGTAGCAAAATTACAATCATGAAGTAGCAGCGAAAATGCTTTTATGGCCAGGGATCACCACAACGTGAAGAACTGTTTGCAGGGTCACAGAATTAGGAAGGTTGAGAACTACTGAGCTAGAGAGAGGTTCAAGAGCATGAAACAAAAACAAAAATCCTGACAGGGTTAGCAGAAGGATGTATGTAGCCAGTGACTTTGACTGGAGCAGTCCCCAGAGACGGTGGCATAGAGGTCACCAGAGTGACCGTAAGTGTGGATAACAGAGGCGTTTTAGATCATACTTGGAAGAGGAGAAAGCCAAGAAGAAAGATGGCGTGGCGTCTGCAAGGGAGGCTATTAATTTCATTGTGATTGTTTTTAAGATTGGAGGCAGTTGAGCGCAAACCTGGAGATTTTTCCAGCCAGAAGGCTGTATCCATTCACGGCCCCTAGAGACATCTCAATATCTGCCCGTGCGGGTTTTCTTCTGCCAACAGTAAAATTGATCGTCCTAACCACTTAAACAAGAGAGATCCATTACTGTGAACTAAAAGGACACTTGTCAACTATGGGAACACCCTACATGAGTTAAAACAGTGGCAGCTGGCAGCAGCCTCAGCAGACTATTGGGATCTGCTTGAAGGTGTCCTACTGTTGGTCGTTATTACAGGCATGCTCTATCTGTCATTCAGCCTTGGAGTGTATCCCAGAACCAAATCTTAGAGTCCACTGTCCAGACAGCAAAGGTGACACAGTAACTTCGAATCCCACGTCAGTGACTCCCAAGTTGCCCTTGTTTGGGTCAGCCTTGTAGTTTGGGTGAACTAGAAGTCAGTCTCTGACTCGATAGCCGAGACACGCACGTGGCTCATTTGTTCTTGCCAAGGAGGGGTACTGTGGCCAGACAAGGAAGAATTCTGAGATTTGATGCCATTGCAATTCTCAATAGAAGGCTGGACAGAGGAATAAATTATGTGCCCAGTCTGTTAATCCCAGGAAGACCGAAGTGTGAATCCTGACCTCCACACTGCATCTGCCGCAGATTGAGACCTGATTTACACATCTGTGCTTTCCTGGTGATCATAAAAGAAGCCTTTTAGGATGTGAGCCAGGGCTGATAGTGCAGATAAGTACATCCATCTGGAAACCCAGCTCTTATCACTCTGTTTTGACAAGCACAGCTTCTAGCTTCAGGTCTCTTTGTGACCCAATACAGCTGAAAAAAAGCACCATCCATTACATCTGCATTCCAGGCCTGAGGAATGAAGACAAGAGGAGAAAACAAGAGACAGACCATCTTTTTAATGATACTTTAAAAAAAAAATGGTTCTTGTCCACTGAGGGCCACGTCTGGGACAATGGCATGCTGCAGGAGGGATCTGTGTCAATGTCTGTGACCATACTGCCACCAAAGGCCATGTGGACATCACCTAGGACCTTGTTAATGTTCAAGGGCTATGCAGAGCTAGCCTTGCCCCTCACTGGGTATAGCACATGGGAGAGTGGGCTCCGCACCTTGCCCAAGCAGCAGAGTAGACTGGCCCTGGTGGCAGAGGCGTGGCTAAGCCTGAGGGCATGAAATCAGGAGAGCTGTCCCTGTCCCTTGTTGGATGTGGCATTGGGTGAACTAGCCAGGGTAGCAAGAGAGAGCTCACTCTGGTGGGTGGGTACAGGAGACCTGGCTAGCTGACTCACTCAGCGACCACTCAGGCCCAAATTCAGGGCTCTGAGTTGGCCTGCCATCTACCCTATCTATAAACTGCTGGCCCATGTGAAGGAACCAGTCCTGCAGCTCCAAAGCTTCCTTGACACAGGGCAACACTAGGATAGCCTAGAGGAGTCCCAGTGAGGATCCGGTACTGCGGGTGTAGCAGAGGCCTCAAACCAGACCAACGGACATTTACAAGTAAAGACGCAGAGACCAAGGTCATACTGTGTGACACATTGTGACACACTGCAGCGTCTACACTGAGGTGGTTTATTTATTTATTTTATTTTGGCGAGGAGGTTGCAAGGGTGGAGGGCAGATACAATCGGGTGGAGAGATGAGTGGGATTGGAGTGCATGATGTGAAATTCACAAAGAATCAATAAAAAGGTTTTTTTATTTTTGGTTTTTTTTTGTTTGTTTGTTTTGTTTTGTTTTGTTTTGTTTTGTTTTGCCATTGTAGGGCTGAAGAGATGGCTCAGCGGTTAGGAGCACTGACTGTTCTTCCAGAGTCCCGAGTTCAATTCCCAGCAACCACATGGTGGCTCACAACCAACTCTAATGAGATCTGGTGCCCTCTTCTGGTGTGTGTCTGAAGACAGCTACAGTGTACTCATTCATATAAATAAAAATTAAAAACAACAACAAAAAAAGGTCATTGTAACTCTTTTGCCAACTTACTCTCTAGCAATTTAAAAACAAAGCCCTATCTAGTGGCAAGAATGCTGAGAAATGAACTCTTATCTGGGCAACTCACTAGGCTTTGCTAGCTAGTTTTATGACAACCTGACACAAGCTAGAGTCATCAGAGAGGAGGGAGCCTCAAATGAAAAAAACCAAAACAAAACTGGCATCCACGAGATCAAGTAAGAAAGCCTGTAGAGCATTTTCTTAATTAGTAATTGATGGGGAGGTCCCAGCCCACTGTGGGTGGGGCCATGACTGGGCTGGTGATCCTGGGTTATATAAGAAAACAGGCTGAGCAAGCCATGAGAGGCACGTAGTACTCCTCCATGGCCTCTGCACCAGCTCCTGCCTCTAGGTTCCTGTCCTGCTTGAGCTCCTGTCCTGACTTCCTTTAATGATGACCAGTGATGTGGATTGTAAGCCAAATGAACTCTTCGCTCCCCAAGTTGCTATGGTCATGGTGTTTTATCACAGCAGTAGTAACCCTGACTAAGACACAGGTCAAATAAAATAAGGGCTGTTCATTTTGAAGAAGGAGACAGGATGGTGGAGTAAGCTACTAGTATACCTCTCCTTGCCTGTTACCTGAATCAAGTCCCCTGGGTCTTCTGGGCCTTGGCTTTCTAACCTGCTGATAATGATAATCGCTCTGTCTTGCCCTCGCTGGTGCGACCACTGGTGATGTAAAATCATACATCACAGAGCTCAAGAGAGTCCACGGGGTGAGCGATGGGAAGTGGCGGGGACTGGGAGTGGGAGGTGGGAACAGCACGGTAGCTGCAGAGGGAGATTGCTGTTCAATTCTGGCCTTTTGGGGAGATTGTCTCAGTTTTAAAATATAATGAAAATTGGGACTATATATCAAACCCCTGTAATTTCAAATTTGCCATAATTCTCTTTTTCAATAGCCTGTCCAAGTGGATGTTTGCACAGCTCAGCATGAACGGTTCTGCGTGAGGAATGAGACACTGGGGTACGAGATGTTGGTGCCCTGGGATAGTGACACTGTCCTTGAAACTTCACCTCATCTCAAGACACTGCAATTCCTCTTTGGTACGATAAACATCCTTTCCCTGGTGGCAAAAGCTTGTTTGAACCAAACGCAGCATGTACTATCCACGTTTGTGGCTTTGGGTATGCATACCTGCGTGCTAGCAAGTCCTGTGGGATATTGTATCCCACCATTTGCTTGTCACAGACTATCAGACTAGGGCCAATAAACCTTCCATGGGTTGCTCAACTGTTATGCACTGTCTTCCTTCCATCAAGCAAACAATTTGAGCAAAACAACCCAAGTTTGTATGGGAGACCTGGGTGGCTGGTGCTTCTAGCCATGTGACTTGGCTGAATTCTTCTGTAAACCACAGGGACAGCGATGGTGGGAAGGTGAGCAAAATCCTCGCGTGTTTCTGTTTATCAGTAGTCTTCTGGACCCGAGTCCGCCTACAGACTTAGTTGGTCCCTCATGCTCACTAGCTTTCACATTTAGATTGTCCCTGCTTGGTCATCCCAACAGGGGATGGAGGAGATTCTTGGCAGGCTGACCTCTGCACATCTGGGCTCTCCAACAAGCATCTCCAAAGGCCTGCTTCTATGACTTTCGACATGAAGGTATCTCCACCCCAAGTTCTAGCACAGCTTTGTCTCCAGAGACTTCCTTGCACAAAATGATCTAAAAAATGAATCCCTTATCACAGGCACTGCAAGGTTACATTTTGACCTCTAGACCAGAGGTAGCAGCCCAGAGGCAGCAGAAGTTACTGCAGGGACTAAGCACAACACCAGAGTGAGAAGTCCATGCTGTTTCATCTGATCTCCTGTTATATTACAGCACACATTTCTCACAGTTTAAGTCTCCCCTTCCTTTCTTGGCTCTAGCTGGCTCTTCTCCCTTCTATAGGTGGTAGACCCACCTCCAGTTCCACAAACCCCACTAACTGTCCACTAACCCAGTGTTCAATTAAGTTGCTGCTCAAACCTCAGGAAACGTCAGCGTCCAGAGCAATGTTAATATTCCTTTGGGCCAATGTGCCCAGGCTTCGGAGGTCCCTGTATTCTGCTTCTGTCCCTCAGTTCACATTCAAGATCTGCAGTTTTTGGATGGACACGGTCCCGAGGCTTCGTGGTGGCCCGTTTTTCCCTGGACTGGATCGGACCTTGTTCACATGTCTTATAAAGAAACACTCACAAGGATAGGTCTGTGTGTAATGACACTACCACAAAGCTTTACAGGTTTAAAATGATCTTAGACTTAGCGTGTTCTATCTAGCCAGCATGGCCCCTGGGAAGCTGCATTGAATTTTCCAGGCATGGGTGTGTGTTGGCAGCTGGGAAACTCCAGCCGGTTTGGATGTTGCTAAAGGCATCTCCTTTTATGAAAACATTTCAAAACATAAAGCAGGGCCCGCTCTCTTCTCCTCAGTAGCTTCCCATCCTCCAAGAAGTGGGATGAACCTCTAGCTCCCTGCATTGTGTAGAAGAAGCCCCAGGAAGGTGTGCTTCCACAGATACGTCTGACATCACCCACCCATACACACACACACACACACACATTCCTTCCAGCCAGAAGGCCTGTGCTCTCCAATGTGAGATGTATACACCATCTCCATCTCCATCCCCATCCCCATCCCCATCTCCATCCCTGTCACCATCACCATCCCCATCATCATCACCATCACCACCATCACCATAACCACCATCACCACCACCAGTACCACCATACCATCCCCATCCCCATCCCCATCACCACCACCACCAGCACCACTATCACCACCATCATCACTAGCACCACCAGCACCACCCCTGCCTCTGGTCCCTTACATCTCCTCTTCCCTAGACCTAGCCCACTTTTGCTCTAAAACACAAGGGACCAGCACTGTACTGTCACCACTTAAGGGACAAGTCCTTGGTCACTCTTGTCCATGCTCTAATTCCCTGAAGCTTTTGTTCTTTTGTTGTGTGTGTCATCGTCTGTCCCTCCCCCCCCCCCCCGCCAGGACCCAGATCTCAGAAGACTTGTCATTCTTTCTCCAGCACCTAGTTCATGCCTGCAAAGGGTGGACATTCTACCAATACTGGCTCAATGGAGGTATTGCTGGAAGGAAGCAAACAAGAAAGAGTCGTGTCCTGTTAATGCTTACCAAGCAGGGAAAGGGTGCTGTCTGGGGGAAGTCTAGAGGTGCAGCCAACGTCAGCCTTAAACCTGCCAGCCCCTGTCTTGGCCAGCCCTGCCCACTAACATGAATAGCCCCTAAATCATACAGACGGTGCATATTGCCCTCTGACCCACACCTCTTGAGCCAGATTCACCTCCCCTGGCAGCAAGAGGTGGAACAGAGCCTGGAGAACCATCCATCACTCAGGAAGAAGAGCCACAAATTCTGAGGTCTTCATTTATGCCTGTCACATTCAAGGGCAAACTTGCCATGGCTGTGGTACATGGCCACTCCTCTCTGCTGACAGCTGTGCTGGCTCAGGGACTTGTCCAGTGACAGATCTGTTTTCTGTTCAGTAACATCAAGTGGTTGCTCCCAGGGCCAGGGCCAGGGCCAGGTGGCAACTGGAGGTAGAGCCTTATACATCCAGAGATTCCTTGCAGAAACTTTCTTCCTGGAAACATCCTGTGCCCGGGCCTGCCCAGCAGGAAACTCTGGAGCAATTCTCGCACACGGCTGCTACCTCGTTATGGTTTGAACCTGACACTTGGCTCACATGATTGACCATTTGGCCGGTAGCTGGTGGTACTGTTTTGAGAGGCTGTGGAACCCTGGGAGGTGAGGCCTGGAAAAAGTAAGTCACCAGAGGTACACCCCCCACTTCCTGTCTCCTTTCTACTTCCTCTTCTATCAGGATATGAGAAGTCTAACTATATATTCCTGCATGAATTCCTGCAGTGATGGACTGTATCCCCTCAACCCACGACTCAGCTAAACCGTTTCTCCTCATCTTAACTCCAGGTCCTTCCTACCTCAGCAAGTGATGCCTCCACTCCCTCTTGGAATAGGGCAAACAGCAGGGTCTCTGTAAAAGGTTCACACAGCAGCTGATGGGAAGTGAACACTCAAAAACAGCACCAAGATACCATTGTTATCATTGTCTTGCTGTTTATAGATGGGACCCTCACCTATCTTCTCTGTCCTACAGAGGAAACAGTACAATCCCTTTTAGTATGGCCAGAGCGGTGTGGTGGTTTGAATACGCTTGGCCCAGGGAGTGGCAGTATTAGGAGGTGTGACCTTGTTGGAGTAGGTGTGGCCTTGTTGGAAGAAGTATGTCACTGTGGGGGTGGGCTTTGAGACCCTCCTCCTATCTGTCTAAGGAGTCAGTTTTCTAGCAGCCTTCAGATGAAGATGTAGAACTCTCAGCTCCTCCTGCACCATGCCTGCCTGGATGCTGCCATGCTCCTGCCTTGATGATAATGAACTGACTCTCTTAACCTGTAAGCCAGCCCCAATTAAATGTTGTCCTTAGAAGAGTTGTGGTGGTCATGGTGTCTGTTCACAGCAGTAAAATCCTAACTAACTCAGAGGGGAGAGAAGCCAAGAGGCACACCTCATCCTCCTCACCTTCAGTTCCAAGAACCAGCTCTGCTGTGCTGGGAGGTAAGAGGGAACAGTCATGGTCCCAGAGGATGCCTGGAAGCCCCAAGAGCAGCCTGAAGACAGCATCTGAGGCCTGGGAAACACAATGACTTCTCTGGATGTGTTTCACTCAGATAACAGATGATTTAAACTGACCCCCCCCCTCCAGAGCCTGTCCTCTGCCCCTTGGGAATCCATGATCACCCTGCCCCCCAGCTTCTTCTCCAACTTGTGTCACCCCTACCTATCATAGAGCCACCCTTTCTGCTCAGACTGCCACCCTCACTCTTTTCTCTCAGCACCTCCCTCTTGTTCCAACCCTCACTGACATGAGTGACAGGTGATGTGTCAATGGCCCAGTGGCATCGCCCTTCCCAGCCAGCAGGTGTGTGTTTACATTGGGCTCTTCCAGACTCACATTTGACCATCAGAGGAGTGACCCTGATGACATCCCAGGCACAGCTCACTGACAGGGGCGGGGCAGACAGGGAAGGATGGGGTAGGGCAGGGAGGTTAGGGTTGTGGCCCACATGGTCTCAGAAAACTGCACGTGGCCTTGAACTCCTTGCAGGGATCCTCTCTGTTCCTCTTTCTTCTTTCACTAGTGATGCAATCAGAGACCTCCTCTATTGCCCCAAAGGAGTTTGACAAAGGGCAACTCACACCTGGTCCTATCCCTCAAGACAACTGTCAGCCCTTCACAGAATCCAGACTAGTGAATCAGCCAAACATCCTGAAGCCTTTCTCTGCTAGAACCCATAGCCATAGCCAGGCCCTGCCTGTATGGCCTGGGAGGACCCTGCTCACTGTGACTATGTGGGCAGTAACTTCCATTTATCCCTAACCTCTGGACAGGGGGAACTCTAGGCTGGGTCCCTCCTAGTCAGCACTTTGTCACCCATGGAAAATGGCCAGTTTCCCTGCAAATGGTTCAGTAACTAGCGCCGCATAGGCAGTGCATGGCAGTCCCCAGTGTTTCCTCCCATCTCCAGAGCCTGCCATCCTTCCGGTGTCTCCAGGCCACACAGAGCTGTTCCTCATCTCCGTCCCTCACCCAGAGCCCCTCTCTTCAAAGGAACCAAGAGAGGTGAATGAGTGTCCCTGCCCACCAGCCTCCAGCTAGGCCTGGGCACTGTGACCCAGCCTCAGAGGCAGGAGAAAGATTTTCCCACATTATTCTTTCTCTTCTTTCCATCTCCTCACAAGTGGAATGAAAGAGGAAAGACAGATGGAGTCTGAGGCTCCCTCCACCCTGATGTGGAAGCTGAGATTTGAGGATTGTTTCCACTCCCCCCCCCCCCACACACACACAATTTGAATTTGTCTTGAACAGCCCAGAACCTTCAAACACTGGGTTCTGATGTCAGGGATGCAGTTATTCTCTCCAGGGAATGCTGTCAGCCTTTTCTAGTTTCTGTGGAAACAATCCCATTTATAAAGCTTCGTGACACCATCCAATCTGAGGAGCACACACTTATTTACACCGGTAAGAGTGATGATCACCGGTTCCTGCAGGATGCAGAGCAGACGAGCATCTCCTGCGCTGCTTTGGGAATTCGAAGACGACACCTATCCCCAGAAGACAGTCTGACGGTTTCTCTTTTAAGATTTATTTTTATTTTCAAGATATATATGGGTATGTGTGCCCATGTGTGTGTTTGTGCACTTACATGCTTATGCTCACAGAGGCCAGAAGAGGCCACCCAGGTCTCCTGGAGATGGAGTTACAGACCCGTTAGCCACCTGACAGGGATGCTGGGAATCAAACTACTGCAAGAGCAAAGAGTGTGTTCTTAAGAGCTGAGCCATCCCACAGCCCACTCCCATGGTTTCTTAAGAAGCTTGTTACCTCACACATTATAACCACCTCAGTCCTAGGTCTTTCCTTAGGAAAAAAAAAATGAAAATTTACCTTCACACAAAAACATGTACTAAGATGTCCATGGCAACATCACATATACTGTTCATGGCAACATCAGGTATAATTTCCTAACAGTAGAAACAAACTACATACACATTATTTTCTTTTCTTTTTCTTTGTTCGTTTTGTTTTGTTTTTCAAGACAGGGTTATCTCAGTGTAACCAGCCCTGGCTACCCTGGACTCACTTTGTAGAACAGGTTAGCCTAAAACTCGCAGAGATCTTCCTGCCTTTGCCTCCTGAGTACTGGGATTAAAGGTGTGCACCACCATGCCTGGCTTCCTATTTTTAATTATTTCTTCTATTTTCTGAGATTGCAATATAAGAGCATCATCTTCCCCTTCCCTTTCCTTCCTCTGAGTCGCCCATTGACCCCTCCCCATTCTCTTTCAAAATTGGGATCCTCTTTTTTTCATTAGCCACTGTTCCATGCATATACATACATACATACACACATACATGCATGCATGCATACATACATACATACATACATACATACATACATACACACGTTCCTAACTATAACCTACTCGGTCTGTATACTGTTACCTGCACATTTTCTGGGCTGACTATTTGGCACTGAATAAACAGTGTGCTCCTCCTGGGTAAGACTTCTGCTCTCGGCCTTCCTTAGCTGCCCGTAGTTCTTTGTGTAGGCCTCCTTGGCTTTCTTCCATCCACTTTAACATGTCTATTGTTGTCCATCCCTAACTACATTCCAAATATTTATCCTCATACCCACAGAGAAGTGACACGCTGGCTAGTTCTTATGTCAACTTAACTCAAGCTAGAGTCATCTGAGAGGAGGGAACTTCAGTTGAGACAATGTCTCCACGAGATTTGCTGTAGGTTAACCTGTAGGTCATTTTCTTAGTGATTGATGTGTCAGGGCCCAGTGGGTGATACCATCCCTGAGCTGGTGGTCCTGGGTTCTATAAGAAAGTGGGCTGAGTAAGCCATGGAGAGCAAGACAGTGAGCAGTATCCCTCAATGGCCCCTGCATCAGCTTCTGCCTCCAGGCTCCTGCCCTGCTTGAGTTCCTGTCCTGGCTTCCTCCTATGGTGAATAGTGATGTGGAGAGTAAGTCAAATAAAACTTTCCCTCCCCAAGATGCTTTTGGTCACGGTGTTTCATCACAGTGACAGTAACAATGACTAAGACGAGTGTAGTTTGCACACCTCCATCAAGGCTGCTAAGCTATGCGTTCTTTATCTGCTAAATAGATAAAGAAATGTGACCCAACAATACAGTGGAGTATTAATCAGCAAAGAATAGGGACTGTTGTTGATGGCAGATCCCAAAATACTTCAATCTAAAGACTCTAATCTGCTGATCCTATTTGTATAACAATCTAGAAAGAAAGAAAAAAAAAGGTAATAGGAACACAGCCAGGATCTCCTTGGGCTCCGAATCTGCACTTTCTCCATGACTTGCCTTCGCATACAAGGAGCTGCTGCCACCATCACCCCCAAAGGAAGGGCTCCCTTGCACTTTCCTGTCCTCTGGTCAGTGTCCCACCCCAAAGCATCACTGTCTGGTAACTACAGAATTGCCATCTAGGTCCTGAAACAGGGATAGCCCTGGCAAGGCCATTTTCCCAGGTGTGAGCAGGGAGCCTTGCCGTGAGGCTGGGCAGAGCTGGCCCTGAGCTGGAGAGGCTTCAGCTGTGGAGAGAAAAGAGCAAGCTGTCTATAAAAAAGCCCAGATGCAGCCCAGCAACCCATGTGGCTTAGGCTCCCTTCTTGAGTGGTTTCCCTCTCCAAAGCAGGACTCACAGTCTTAACCCTACAAGCCTGGCTGAGAAGCTGCCACCGTTTAGACGCCTGCCACAGGTTCTTGGATGATGAAGGTGGACAAGACTTAGCATACTACGTCAGGTATGAGTAAAAAGGCAGGAATGCTGTCCCTGTTTGCACAAGACTAGGTCAGAATTATAACTGACACTTGTCAGGTACATAGAGAACATTTGACATGAGAGCTTTCCTAATGAATATTTTAATGGCACATAATCCTTGTGCATATTTACAGGGCACAGATGTGATTGTTTAAAATATATACACTTGGGGCTGGAGGATGGCGTGGTCCCTAAAATGCCTACAGTATAAGCATGAGTTTGGATTCCAGAACCCATATAAAAAACCTGGGTGCGGTAGCGCACAGCTGTAACCCCAGTGGGCGAAAAGTGGGGATCTCCGGAGCTCAGTGACCTCTCCAAGTGACCTTTAACTCCATCTCAAAAGTCAAGGTGAGGCGTGATTGAGGAAGACACCCAATGCAACTTTTGACCTCCACACACTTGCACACATACACGCACACATACTCACAGGTGCACACACACAGGCGCACAAACACACAGATCCACAAACACACGGGTGCACAGTCACAGGTGTGCACACACACAAAGGTGCACACACAGGTTTGTGCACACATGCACATGCACACAGGTGCACATACACACACCAATGCACACGCACACGTACACACACACACACACACACACACACACACACACACACCACATATATTGAACAAATCAGGTCACCAGTGTTTCATCTCCTTGAACATTTATCATCTCTTCCCGGGGCTACGCAAGCACTTCTCAGCTAGTTCTTTCAGACTGTTTAATAAATTGCTGTGAAGTCTGTGCCTGGCCTCCCTCTCCCCATCTCACACCTCCCTGGCCTCTGGGGGCCTCATTCTGCTCTCTACAATGGAATCAGACTTTCCAGCTGCCAGGAATGGACATGAACACATGGGGTTTGCCTCCCTGTGCTGCCTGACTAATTCTAAACCCCACAGGAACACAAGTGAGGTCTCATGATTATTCTCAAGGTGTCGAAGGGGAAACTGAGGCCCAGAAAGCTCAATCACCAGCCAAGGGACAGTCTAGCCATAGAATGTTTCTGTGGGAAGGAGACAAAGGAATACACATTCTCTAATAGCTTGGAGGTGGGGGTGGGTGAGAAGATGACTAACAGCTGAGGGGAGAGGGAGAGGGTCTTGTTCTAGAACCTTAGCCCCCCACCTGGGAAGTAGTGTGGCCTCTGTGCACGCAGGGCGCTGTGTTACTTGGTGATTTTTGTAAATATTGATCCTAGATAGAAAAAACAAATCCTGCCCAGACCTATCAAATGCTCATCATGGCAGCCTCGCATAATGTGCTATTCAGTGCTATTCGTGCTTAGGCACGAGCTAGAGTTGAGAGTCTCGCTACATGCTGTTATGTGGCAGAGCCAGAACTGAGAGAGCCAGAGGTCCCACACAAGGGCTGCGCTCAATCTTGTCCATTCCACTCCACAGCTCTCTCTGCCTTCATCCACAGTTACTGTGAACTCAGCAACAGCAAGAGATCTAAGGCAGGTTCCCCCCGACCCCCCATGCCTCTGGTCTGAGCTGGGAACGGTCCAGATCTATCCCAGGCCGCCTACCCAGGTGACTACATTGGGATGCACGAGTAAAACAAGTGGAAGGAGGGTTACCATCCTGTTATTCAAAATAAAAAAAAATTAATAATAATAATTTCAAAATCAAGCCCATGTTATAAAATGTCAGAAATTGCCATGTTATAGCAATGCAGAGTGCAGGTTAAATATTAATGCCCAACTTTCTTCCATTTTTCATGAGATTATGTGTGTTAGATGATGTGGTGCCTCAGGGGCAGACCCGGGAATGTGCTTTCTGGGCCTTGCTTATACACACATGGTGTGGGGGAGCGGCTGCTCTTAAAGTTAGGTTAGAGAGGGGGTACGGGGGGGGGAGGGAAGAGGCATCTTGTAGTTCATACAGTTTCGTTGTTTTGTTTTTTTAATGTGGAGGCATTTTCTGCCATACTGATCCTGAGGACTGAACTCAGGTCATCAAGCTTGGCGGCAGGCCCCTTTACCCATAGATCCACCTTCGCAGACCTCATAAGGTTAGTTTTAAGGAACTTTCTTGAGAGTGTGCTCTGTGCAGGCGCAGCGCTAAGTGCTTTCCACCTGCTAGCTTCCTGAGCATTTCCAAACCCAGGTTGTGTTACTGTTCCCACTTAATAGAAGCAGAGGCTAGCCCATCCAGGAAGTCGGCAGCAGAATGGAAACATACTACAACTCCTTGTAAAGTCTATGTACAGAAGTAAGAGGGTTCAAGTTTTCCCTCACTCTAAGACCACAGAGCAGAGAAATAGAGCGTCCCGGGAAGACAGGAGACATCTCTCCAGAGGCAGTGCCAAGGGATAGCTTTGTCCTTCCCCCAAACCTTCACCCTATTACCCCCAGTGACAACCCCCCCCCAGAGCAACAGGGAGAGAGGTGTGAGGGAGAGAGAGACAGAGAGACAGAGGCAGAGAGACAGAGTCAGAGAGACAGACACAGACAGAGAGGGAGGAGCAAGTGAAGACACTCAGGGCCTTACCTATCACATACAGCCAATACTATAGTACAAAAAGAACACTGGAGAAGTGTGTGGTCCATTCACCACAGTAGAGGAAGAAGCTGGGTGAAGACTGGGGATAACCTCAGCCCAAAAGATGCCACAGCCACATTCAGAAGCACAGAACCCACCCTGCCCCTGGCCCCGCCCCTGGCCCTTGCCCCACCCCCACACCCCAGTGGTAGCTTGAGTGGAGTGGCCTCTCCCACCCAGTGTGATTAGGAGGCAAGGCAGTGATGGGTAGGTTTCCCCTCTGACTGCACAGCCTGGGCAGCTTGAACATGACCCTTGCCTCAGCCTCAAGCAGAAACTACAATGGCACTGTCAAGCTGCAGCCTAGCCTGTCACATTTTAAGCCTCATTTCTGATGAACCCACCTGAGCTGGAGGAATAGCACCCAGGTCAGCACTGACTCCTAAATCTGCATGGGAGGCTAACATACACAGAAGCTGGGGATGCCTGTGTTTGGTGAGTAAGGCTCGGAGTCAAGTGGGGAAGAGAGCCATGTGTCAATGATCCCCATGTGTGCACGTATATGTGTGCTTGCATATATGTGTGTCTGCATGTGTGTATGCTTGCATCTATGTTCGTGCACACACACAAGCAGGGGTGGCTCAGAAGGAAAGAGCAAGGGTCTATGATCTTTGGAAACATCCTGAAATGTTTGGAAGGTCATGGAAACTTCTATGAGAGATACAGAGAGTGAAACCAGAATGTTTCAGGTAGTGGGGACAGCCTGTGCAAAGGGTCTGATCAGAGTGGGAAGAGACAGATATTCCCTTTAAGGAAGAAGAGAAAAGTCTGGAATCCAGAGAAGAGGAACCAAGAGGCATCAGGCAGGCTGGGGCACACAACAACTCAGAAAGCCTCAGGAACAACGAGAAGCCTGGAAGGGCTTCCAGGCTGGGGACTGACGTGTTTCCACTTTGCCATTTCTTTTTGCAGTGTTTTTTTTTTTTTTTTCTTATTTATTGAAACATTTATGGCTTGAGATTTTAATGTTCCCCACTGGCTCATGTGTTTGAACACTTGCTCCCTGGCTGCTGGTCTCTTTGAGAGGCTGTAAAATCTTTAGGAGGTGCTGCTTCAGCAGAGAAAGTAGGTCACTGGGCTGTGTCCTTAAGAGTGTGTCATCCCTGGCTCCCTCCTGTCCTATTCTCTGCTTCCTGTTTTGGCCACCTCACACTTGCACCAACCCAGGCTGAGCCATTGCTTCCTCCATGCCTGGCTTGCCCTCGCAAATGGAAGATCCTTGGAGCTATGAGCAGAACCAAGTCCTTCCTTCCTGTGGTGGTTTGAATATGCTTGGCCCATGGGAAGCAGCACTATGTGGAGGCGTGGCCTTGTTGGAGGAAGTGAGTCACTGTGTAGGCGGGCTTTGAGGGCTGCTAGTGCTCATGCTCTGCCCGGTGGGGTAAGAGTTACTCTCTTCCTGGCTGCCTTCAGACCAAAATGTAGAACTCTCAGCTCCTTCTTCAGCATCATGTCTGCTTCCCACCATGATGATAATGGACCAAACCACCAAAACTGTAAGCCAGCCCCAGTGAAATGTTTGCCCTTTTTAAGAGTTTGGTCATGGTGTCTGTTCACAGCAGTAAGACCCTAACCAAGACACCCCCTTACATTGCTTCTATTGGGAATTTTGTCATCGCAATGAGAAAGTAAGAATATAGAAATGAAACACATAAAATTTCATAAAGTTCACCATTGTAGATCATATAATTTCCCCCTTCTATGTTTTCTCACCGCCATCTAAACCCAGAACATCTCCACAATCCACAACAACAAGCCCATGCAACTCCGGTCTCCTTCTAGCCCCCGGCAACCTCTAATCTGCTTCCTGTCTGTAGGGCATTGCCAGTCCTAGGCAATTTTATATGTGTGGAACTTTGTCACATACCGTTTCTCTCACTTAGCATCATCTTTTCCAGGCTCGTCTGTGACATGGGCCACTACCTTCTCCCTTCTTGAGATCATGTAGCACCCCACACACAGGAGTAGAACCTACGTAACCCGATTATTCTCACACCCGCGGATGGACAGACAACTGGGCTGTTGCACATCTGAGATATTCCGCTGCCGTGAACAAGCACAGGATTTGTGGGTGTGTATGTTTTCAACTTTCTTGGATAAATACCTCTGAGTGGAATGGGTGGATGAGGTAGCAGTTCCCATGTTTGACTTTGTGAAGTGCTGCCAAAGCGCTGTCCACATCGACTGCTCCCTTTTCCAGCCCCACCGGCAACGTATGAGGGTTCAGAATCTTCCCGTGCTTGCCAGCACTTGGTATTTTCCCTTTTGTTCTTCAGAAAGCCATCCTCCTGGGTGTAAAGTGGGATCTTGTGGCTTTTACTTTACTTTTCTAATGAGTAATGATGTTAAGTTTATATATATATATATATATATATATATATATATATATATATATATCTCGTAAGTTCATTGGCCTTTTGAGACATGTTCACTTAAATTTAAATTTCATTTAAAATTTAAATTCTGTCCCTGCTTTTTTAAAAAAAAAATAAATGTTTTTGTTGATTCCTTGAGAATTTCACATCATTTACCCCAATCATCCTTACTTCCCAACCCTCCCGAGTCTGCTCCCCTTGCCTCTCCCCAACAAAATAAAGTAAATATTTTTTAAAGAAAGTTTAATTTGTGTTGTCCATAAACTCACTGAAACATGATCAAACTCTCAGCAGCCCACCAACTAAAAAACAAAAAAAGGAGTCCCTCTCCACCTGCAGCCCCACTAGGAGCCATCAGCTGTGGAGAGCTACACCTCACCATCCCTATCACGACTTAAAAGAGTTCTGTTTGATGGCTTCCACCTTGACCTGTTACTTTTTGGTGGGGTGGAGTATGGGCTTGGGGGTAGGGGTTGTCACAGAAGCCGTCCATGTCCCTCTTTCCCAAGTGTGTGTCTACAGGCATTGATGTCACTGCCAAAGTAGCTTCCTTTCTCTTCAGAGTCAGCAAGAGCTCTGATTCTGGGCTTCTTCGCAGTTTCTGGTGACAGCACAGGCCAAGAATATGGCTTCGGGCTGCATTAGGACCACAGACCCAGACAAGGCCCTCAGAGGTCATCACCATGACCTTCCAGTAGAAGTACAGGTCACTCACATCAATATAGCCCCTGGGGGTATCGTGACCCACAGACATCAAGGTAGCTTCAGGCTGCAGCATAGACCACAGACATCTACATGGTGTTAGCTAGTAACACAGGCCACAGACATTGACTCAGTCCCAGCCACGTCAGGACCACTGACCCATATATGGCCCTCAGCAGCATCACTGACCAAGGTGGTCCTTTGAGGAGCTCTAATCCAGAAAGTGAACAGTTCATCTCAGGCTTTCATCATTGCCTAGAGTTGGGTTGGGTTGGGGATGGGAATGGGGGTGGGAGTGAGGAGTGGGATGGAGATGATGATGATGATAATGATGATGATGATGATGATGATGATGATGATGATGATGGTGGTGGTGGTGGTGGTGGTGGTGGTGGTGGTGGTGGTGATGGTGGTGGTGGTGGTGGTGGTGATGGTGGTGGTGATGATTTCATGGTTGGGTGGCCTGTTCAGGAACTAAGTCTGCATGTTTGTAAGCTCCAGGCTACTACACACCACCCTGCCAACCTCACTGTGGTTCTCCCAGCCCTCATGGATCTTCAGTCAATGCAATCCACATAGGCAAAGGGAGCAGAGACGATGTCAAATGGAGGGTTC
The DNA here is from genome assembly GCA_030674055.1 of Rhabdomys pumilio. Lineage (NCBI taxonomy): Eukaryota > Metazoa > Chordata > Mammalia > Rodentia > Muridae > Rhabdomys > Rhabdomys pumilio. The sequence continues at coordinate 26,470,865 of JANHMN010000004.1, read as the reverse complement.
AGAAGTCCTGTGAGTGTGACCACACCAGGACCAGCTATAAGCAGGCAGGTCAACTTGACTTTGGGCTTTACTTTGGGTGATTCAAGGCTTTATAAAGTTTTGGGGGACTGAGGGTAGGAACATCCAGTGTGGGCAAAGGTCACTGGCTAGGGGTGTAGGGCACCTGAAATGCCTCATTAGCATAGGGAAGATTTCAGGAATCTCAGGTGCTAGCTGAACAGGTTCTTATCAGGAGAAAAGCAGTTGGTCCTGTAATCTAACTGAGGCTAAGTGACATTCCACAGGTAGAGGCATTCGAGGGGCGGGCCTGAATTCCCCAGACAAGATCAGAGAAAGAGAAGCCCCACTAATGAAGGGAATCTTTCACTGTGCACAAAGCCTCAGGAGACTATCTGGTCAGTGGCGGACTTCAACCTTAATTAGCAGAGTTTTCTCACAGCTAGGTGGGTTGATTTTGTGTGTGTGTGTGTGTGTGTGTGTGTGTGTGTGTGTGTGTGTGTGTTCTCTTTCCATTGTTGAATTACAAGAATTCTTTATAAATTCATGACCCTAGACGTGCATGAACTATATAATTTACAAATATCTTCTACTGTAGGTTGTTTTAAAAGATTTCTTAATTTTTTTAAATTGGTGTGTGTGTGTGTGTGTGTGTGTGTGTGTGTGTGTGTGTGTGTGTGATGCACTTGTAGATGCCTGAGGAAGCCAGGCGAATGCATGAGAGCTGGAAGCACAGGTGGTTGTACGCTGCCCAGTGTGGGTGCTGGGAACTACTGAGTCTTAGTCCTCTGAAAGAACAACTGTGCTCTTAACCAAGTTCCCAGCATGGGGAACCTGGGAGAGCAGCCACACCCAAACCTTTGGGAGACTCTGTGAGGGTGAGATAGCCAGTGCCTGTGAAGTGTGTGGGACTCTGTGAGGCTTGACTATCCTTAAGATGTCAGATCCCAGCAGGCACACAGTCGCGGCAGCGGCAGTGCCCCACCGATCTGGAGGGCCTGACTCTCCTCCCTCCTTTTTTCACAGTGCTTTCCAGCTTGGGCCTTTTGTGACACCACACAGAGAATAATCAATAACTCAACTACTCTCCTCTGGTTTCCTTTTCAATTAGTGTGTGGTTAGGCACTTATATGGCTCTGCTCCTGTCAGGAACAGTTCTTAGAACTTTAATGGATTCTTCATTTAAAAATTTCTTTTATGGGGCTGGAATAGTCAGTAAGAGCGCTGGCTGCTCTTCCAGAGGACCTGGGTTCTGTTCCCTGCATTCTCAAGCTGGCTTACAACCATCTGTGGCTCTACTTCCAGGGGATCTGATGCCCTCTTTTGGCATCCACTGGCACTGCATGCACACAGTGGATAGGCATAAATGTGGGCAGAACAGCCATACAAATAAAATAATTTTAAAAATCCTTTCGGAAGTCACTGTGGGGTAGTCCTGTTTTATAGATGTTATCCGAGACACTCAACGTCACTCTGGCCTGTGCCCGAACTAGCTGCCCAGTGTGGGACTCTGATACAGATGAAGTGAGGTCACCTTGCCAGCTGCTGTCCTCCTTTAGTCTGCAACAGGCCAAGCTGCCTCTGTCTCCACCACTTTCAGACGCTGCACCACAGCCACAGCACCCATCCCAGGACTGTGCCACGTCCTTCCAAAGCTCTCGTTCTCTCTATCTTCGCAAAAGTGATCCCAGAAAGTGTGCCACCACTTCACCTAGCAGAAACTAACCAAAACCACATCCCTAGCAATTAAAGAAGGAAGGAGAGACAGAGACAGAGACAGAGACAGAAATGGAAGAATAGACTGGAGGCCACATCAGAGCAGTCACAGACTGAGTGGTGTTTGGAGATTGCTAGGGAGAACTGGGGAAAGCCTATTGACATTTACCTCAGTCTCTGAACAAAATTATTATTAGAAGTCCTAGCTGGGTGGTGGCACACACCTTTAGTCCCAGCACTCAGAGACAAAGACTGATGGATCTTCGAGTTCAAGGCCAGCCTGGTCAACAGAGCAAGTTCCATACAGCCAGAGCTACACAGAGAAACCCTGTCTCAGAAGGAAGGAAGGAAGGAAGGAAGGAAGGAAGGAAGGAAGGAAGGAAGGAAAGAAAGAAAGAAAGAAGGGAGAAAGAAAAGAAAGGACAGAGAAAGCCTAAGGATCTTGAGAATGAGGGATTAGAAAATGGTCCTTAACATGGAGTCCAAGTGACTTCTCAAAGTTCTACAACCATTTCCACCCATGCCCGACTCCCTGCCACAGGCACTCCAGAGCACCCATCCTGGGAGGCAGCAGCTTCTAGGTGTGTATCCTTGACTGATCTAAGCTCACAGGAAGATGCAGCCACAGAGTCTCCCGAATCCACTGGCCTCTAGCATAAACCAGGACACGGTAGACCCTTTCTCTCCATCTTCATTCATGAAAACCTTCAAGCCCCTACCCCATCAATAAAAGAGTTTGTCATTTCAGCAGGCGAGGTGAGGGAATTGTCACAGCTGATGGCAATGCACGGTGCTAATAAACTGCCAATTAGGATCAAATGTGCTGCCTAGCCCCGGGAAGTTGGCGGCTGGTGGTAATGTTTTGAAAAAGTCTGTCTCGTATGCCTCTATACTGAGGCATTTCTTTGGGGGCTATTAAGAGCCCAATTGATACGTTTCTTGTTGACTCCCAATATTCCTGAAGTGATTAATTCTAAACAATGGGGTTAATTAGTCTGCCGTCTTCGGAACGCCTCTTCAGGCAGGAGCTTAAGAAACCAGTTTCCTTGGAATGTAATCTCCAAAAGAGTTATATTCCTTTCTTCTAAGGAAGAGAGGAAAAAGTCTCCCCAGGGAAGAAAGAAAGGCTGTGATCTCACAGAGAACTAAATGAGTGTTCAACTCCGATGAGCCTCTGTGGGTTGGGTCTTACTTTTTAATGCCCGCCCCCATCTTTATTGCCTTCCCGACTTAATGAGTAAATAGCTTGGACTTGGGAGGAGGGGGAGGAGGAAGGAGGGAGTGTCATTTAGGGTCTGGCTACAGGGTGCCAGAAGAGGAGACCAATCAGGCAGCAGAAACCACTATCCTTTGTCCAGCCCTCTAACCAGATGTGCACTCCACCCAGACCAAGTTGAGTCTTTGGCCTCTTGGGCCTCCGTCCTTCATCCATAGAATGGGGACAGTGACATCTGCCCTCCCCACCACCCCACGCATCTGTGGTGACATGAGATCACACGTGTAAGAACCCTTTGAGAATAAAACCTTTCTCTTTTCCTTTTTTTAACCTTTGAGAGGGGGGAAAAAAGGGGACCCATTTTAGAAGTGGGCTTTTTTAAACTCTTTTTTTATATTATTATTCCCTCTTGAAAGGGTTTCTTCTTGTAGCTGAGATTTTTCATCTTGTGTTAAAGAGAGAGAAGGGGGAGAGAGTTTTAAAAATAGCTATTTTAATGAAAAGAACAGCTCCCCTGAAGAACTGGGCAGCCCTTTCTGCCGGCTTTGCTGCCGAACTCACGGTCCAAATTGATTTTTTTTTTCTCCCCTCTTCTTTAAAGGTAAGTGATGAAATACTGTGGGCTTGAAAGGGCTGACATTTTGGTAGCAATTAAACTCAGGCCCATCTAGCCGCGGCAGCTGGTGGCGGCCCCTCGTTATGGTGGAAAGGCAGTCAGAGGATTAAGGTGGGTTGATCTGGTTCTCTGAAGAGCTATGGCTGCCTTCTGCAGCCAGGTAATTAGATTTAACAAGCTGGCCTGTCCCCTTCGGTCCCCCATCCTCTTTGGGCAAAGCAGCCAGGCCAGGGAACCCACCTCCCACTCCCACCCAAGAAAGGTGGCAGCAGAAGGTCCAGGATGCTAATGAGCATGGTGATGGACATGGGGACGTTCACATTGAGTTTTAATAACATACTGGAGACAGTGATGACTGAGAAGCCATGGCCAATGGTGGTGGCAGAGTGGCTTTATCATTACAATTGGCCTGAGTGTCTGCTTCCGACTGGTTAGAGCAATGTGAGTCTGGAAACATGAGTTTAGGATAGAATGCTGGGCACGTGGTCCCCCATCTCTGCCCTCATCCGAGGGCCTGGGAAAATATAACTGTGGTAAATTACATTTCAGGTACTCTTAGGAAAAGCCAGGTCTCAGACTCCACCTCCCAAGGCAATTTGAGGTATCCCTGTGGAGCCAAGAGGATCCCACTGCAGAAGGGAATCACCTGTGGTATCAGAACCAAAGCTGGGTTGGCTTTCTTTTGTCCTACTCTCTCTAGGTGACTCTGACATGCAGGCCACTGGGGGCCTCCTATCCACATGCAGGCTAGTGGTCTGGCCTAGTATAGCAAATGGGTCTTGCTCATTTCAGCTCAACACTCAGCAGACCCAGGTCTGTCTGTATCACCATTCAAGGGAAGCAAGATTAGGAAGCTCGGGCTGCTGCCCACAGTTATCACAATATTGTACCGTCACACTCTAAAGGTATCAGTGGCTTCCTGAGGCCGAAGGTCAAATCCAATGACTTAGCCCGACATTCAAGACCTCTGGACTTGGAAGAATCTAGAAGCTTAGATGTCGTTTTCTGAGATGTCTAAAACTGCCTTTAAATGGCCCTCTTTGAAACTCCCTTTGCTTGTGTTTACAGAAGCCCAGCTGGCCAGGTTGGGCTTTCCAACTCTCTTGCCTAAACTGGCCAAGGTTCATGAAAACCCGTTCCCCCATCCCCATATGTGCCACCGTGTACCCTGGAACTCTGTCTTTGTTAGGGTTACTATTACTGTGATGAAAGACTGTGATCAAAAGCAACCTGAGGAAGAAATGGTTTATTTGGTTTGCATTTCCTCATCACTGAAGTCAGGACAGGAAGTCAAACAGGGCAGGAACATGGAGACAGGAACTATGGAGAAGCCATGGAGGGCTGCTGCTTACTGGCTTGCTCCTCACGATTTGCTCAGCCTGCTTTCTTATTAAACCCAGAACCACTATCCCAAGGGTGGCCCTATCCACAATATGCTGGGCCCTCCCCATCAATCACTATTTAAGAAAATTCTGTGTCCAGTTGTTGGTGGTATACACCTTTAATCCTTTAATGCTAGTACTCACACTTTGATCCCAACACAAGCAGAGGCAGGGGGATCTCTGTGAGTTTGAGGTCAACCTGGTCTACAGAGTGAGTGCCAGGGCAGCCAGGGCTACACAGAGAAATCCTGTCTCAAAGAAAAAGGAAGAGGAGGGAAAGGAAGAAGAGGATGAGGAAGGGAAGGAAGGAGATGAAGAAGAGGAGGGGGAAGAGGAAAAAAAGAAAATCCTTATACTCTTGCCTGCAGCCCAGTCTTGTGGAGGCATTTTCTCCATTGAGGCTCCTTCTCTCCAGTGACTCTAGCTTGTGTCAAATTGGCATAAAACTAACACTAACCAGCACAAACTCCTACCACTAGGTAGCACCCCCTTGACCATCTTCTCTCTGCATGAGTCTCTCTGTGATATACCTTCTATTGATAGTTATTGAAATTCTTGGGGTGGGGCCTAGTGGGCAGAGTTTTTCACCTTAACTTTCTAGGGAATCCCCTGCCAGAAACCCTGTCTTTGCCCTGAGCCCATAACTCAGCAGTCTTCCATCTTGTCAGTCAAGTGTGATAACTGGTGATAACTATCTTTGTTGATGACAGTGACCGCAGGGAATCACACATGCCTCAGGAACCCAACGTACAGGGCCATAGAGTTAGCCCAAGGAGCTTGCCCATGGTTACAAATGATCAGTAACAAAACATGAGTAGATAGCTGAGTTTATATGCAGAAATTTCCCCCATGGCCTGGAAGTTTCCATATGTCACTACAGATCTGCTCTGGGGCCTTCAGATTGTGCACCCCCCCCCCACACACACACACACATACACACATACAACACACACATAAACACATTGAATAATAGCTCCTGAAGTCCTCTCTAGAACTCAGGAATAGCTGGGCTTTTCCTCAGGCATTTAAGACCACCTGGTCCTTTGACAGGCACTGAGAATAATGAGCTGTCAGGTCACAAAGGTCATGACAGCCGACCTCTCAAAACAGCCATTTTCCAGCGAATGGGTGAGTGGGCAAACACAGCCTGGTTCCAGCCAGAATGGAGGTGGGGTGGGGTGTATAAAGCTAATGTGGACTGCAGAGGGATCATACAGGAGCTAGGGGGATGAGGCAAAGAGGGAAACAAGCCCAGGAGGTGGGAGAAGAGATCACCGAGGGCCTCTCCCCATAGATACCCTATCGATGTCAGGGTCTGCCATGGTCCCACATAACCCTTGCCTCCAGAAGACAACAGATCCCCTGGGAATGGGGACTCCATGTCAAGAGGACTCCAGGAGAGATACTTAGAGTGAATAAAGTTTCACAGGAGCCTCTGGGTAACTGGAGAAGTTAAAGATGACCAGTTCAATTCTCATTCAATGAACTGAGAGATTACATCAAGCACCTTAAATGGGAGCTCTTTCTTGTTTCCTTATTTCTTCCTAAGACCTAATCAGTGATGAGAATTCTAATCAAGGGTCTCTACTTCTCCTGATCTCATGACAGAGGAAGTGGACTCCCGTGTAGCACTCACTTCCAGGTTAATTCACAGCAGGCCTTACTCTACACCAATGCCCGAAATGCACCCTATTCTCAGAGGCGTAGAATTAAAACAGCCCTGCTGACTCCAAAAGGAATGATTCATCTGAGAGGGAGACTAGGGAGAAAGTTCCAGAGTGTGGTTTGAAGCCTTGAGCTGGCTGTCCCAGGAGAGAGACCCACAGCTGTCCCATCCTGCCTCTGCCTAGAAGATAAAGGAGGAGAAAGAAGAAGGTCTTCAGGCTCCGAGTGGCCACATTTCCAGGCCTCACCCTTCACGACTCATCAGAAATACGGGTGATAGCCTCACCTCCACCTGCTCGGCTTCTGTGTCTGCTGCTCAGTTGGTTCTATACCAGTGCGGTGGGAAGAGTGTGATTAATTACCATCCCAGGCATTGGAAAGTAAATATACAAACTCACTCTTGTTTCCTGCCCCTTCAAGGTGAGGTAATCAACTGAACTGGAAGGAAAAACACTGGAGAGATGGATGAAGGGAGGATAAGATATGGGGGGCGGGTCTGGAGATAGGAAAGGAGATGAGATAGGTCTCGTGTGAGATCAAAATATAAATATATGTGAGGATATTATTAAGAGATTGATTGAAATAGAATGGAATGCATGGGACAGGAAGGGACGGGACGGGATGGACGGGACCAGGAGGAATGAGCTCAGTCATTCTGACTGGTAGGAAGATTTCCCTGTACACAGTCTGGCTCTCAGTCTCAGTGGTACCTTTGAAGCCTGTGTCCTCTGCTAGCTTGGCTGCACCAGGCAGCCCCTTCCTCAGTTGCTCAGCAAGTGCCAGAGACACGAGAGAGGGAAGGAAAGCGAATGGCTCTTCAGGAGGCTGGCACCAGTCCCAAGCAATATGTTCCCAATTTCCTCCTGCGTGGGTGGCAGCGACACGTCCCCAGCCGGCCCCCGCGCCTCTCACCAGCCGTCAACGCGCCCTCACTCTCTCCTTGTGTGTGTTGTCAAATCTTCCCGATATAGCAGCCTGGAGTCTGTCAACAGTTCTGTTCCATGCCCACTTTCCCTCTCCAGAGGGATGCAGCAACAGCCAGCCACCCTTCCTCAGTGGGTGTGTCTCTCATCATCTCCATCACTGGGAGGTGTGTGGAGAACCCCTGTCACCTTCTGGGAGGAAGCATGGCCTGGTTTTTCTGTCATGGGGCAAGACCTATACCAGACGTATTTGAAGGACATTAAGAAGAGGAACCCTGGGGACTAGAAGATTGGTCAGAGGCAGGCGGTCGTGGAAGTTGAAGGTGATTCTCATACTTTTGACTTGCACAAATTGGGAGAAACGCCATACATTCAGGCAACAGAGCCTAGATGAAGAACTAGCAGCTCACACTCTGGGGTGACTGAGATGCCTGTGGTCCTTCCAATGGGGAGGGGTGTCCCTTATGCAAATGTAGACTGAATGCTCAAGAAAGAGTTCTGGATGTACAGAAGATGCCCCAAGAGGAATGCAGACATCCACAGGAAACATCACCACATAACCATTTGCTCATGGAGAGTTATTAGTACAGGAATCCCAGGACCTCACTTCACAGAACCTCCTGAATCCCATAGGGAGTCAAAAAGTCTGACCCGGCTCATCCTCTGGGCACTCTGGCAACCTATCAGCCACCTTTTCTTTCTCTCCTCATGAGCTGGCTCTGTCCTTCCCCCTAAGGAACATGTGTCTTCATCCCCACCAGACCTTGGCAGATCCTACTCCCAAAAGAATGTGGCACCACTTCCCATTTCTACCACCCCCCCCCACCCAGAGGACCCCAGGGTTCTTCATGAGACTCCAGGACTCAAGGTTCCTAAGGCCTCCGTAATTCCCCTGCTGTCTGTGATTCACCAGGTGACCCCACAGGTCAGAAGCCACCACTAATAACACTCAAATGGTGACATTTATTGCAGTATAGGCAGCCTCTGCTTAGCTCTCAGGCTTTGGGGAAATGTCAGACACAAAGTGAATCAGTTTTTACGGTGTCTCCAGCAAAATGCTTGCAGTGATCTCTCGTTTGCTGACTTTAATTGAAGCTTCCCAAGGAGCTGAGACCCCCACTCCTCCCCTCCCCACGGAGCAGACTTATTTCATGATGACCTCACAGTCAGGCCTGTCTTCACAGGGCAAAGGCCAGAAAGCAAGAGTCTAAGATGAGGCGAGAAGCCATGGTCCTCCAGCGAGGCAGACTGGGGTGGGGAGCCCTGAGAAGTGAGCCCTTTGTGCCAAAGGGAAAGTGTCACTCAGCTATAGGCTATGTAGACGTGTGCGTGTGCGTGTGCGTGTGTGTGTGTGTGTGTGTGTGTGTGTGTGCGTGCGTGCATGTGTGTGTATGTGTGTTATTGTATCTACCCATTGTGTCCCCAGCTGTTCCTACACTGGGAGGAGACACAGTCATGGCTGCCTGAGGCAACAGAACCCTTGGCCACTGGAGGACCCAGGACAATGAAAAGTCCTCCCTTGAGGGTCATCCAGTTAAGACTTGGGGAAGACAAGGAATCAGGGAGCACAGCATCCAGAAACTACCTTGCCTCTGTGGTCATGGCTGAGGTCCTAGAAGGAGCATATCTGCAGGAAGAAAGGAAAACTGCCAACCCAGGGAGGAGGGAGCCTCCCAACAATGTTGAAGTTCCTGGAACCCACACTATGAGCCAGCACAATCATTTTCCCTTAATTGCCTTGAACAGAGTCTCCGTCGCTTGTACCCACTGTCAGTTCCACAGCTGCACACATTCTCCATCAGCCCTATGGAGGCAAGTCCCTCACCTTTCCATGCCCACATAGGGTGCAGCACCTCACCTCCACTAGGCCCTTGTGGTTCTCTCTTCTGCCCTCTGCCGCTCCCTACTGATCACAGGTAACCAAGGACAGGTTGGGGGCTGCATCACAAGAACCAGAATTGGTGCATTCAGTACTTGAGAGGCAGAAGCAGACGGATCTCTGTGAGTTCAAGGCCAGCCTGGTCTACAGAGAGAGTTACAGAACAGCCAAAGCTACAGAAAGACCTGTTTGGAAAATACACACACACACACACACACACACACACACACACACACACACCAAGAAAGAAAGAAAGAAAGAGAGAGAGAGAGAGAGAGAGAGAGAGAGAAAGAGAGAAAGAAAGAAAGAAAAAAGAGGGAAGGAGGGAGGGGGGGGGGGGGGGGGGGGGAAGGGGAGGGAAGGGAAGGGAAGGGAAGGGAAGGGAAGGGGGACAGAGGGAGGGAGGGAAGAAGGGAAGAAGCAAGCAGAAGCCTCAGGTCTCACAGAATAGTCCCAATAGAAACTCTATCTCCAGATATAAGAGTGAAAAAAAGGAAAAAACCAACCAAACAACAAAAGAAAACAAAATACAACTTTGCCTTACACATAGGCTGAGAATTCCCCTGCCCTCCCTAGGGCAAGAATAATAGTAATATATACAATGGGAGTTGTCCGGCAGAGATTTTCCTCCAAGTAAGAACATTTAAACAGGTTTCCCAGGAGGCTGGAGTAGTGGGACGTAGAGACAGAGCCCTGAGGGAGGGAGTCTGGGGAGAAAACAAATGAAAAAACTAAGAACCACAGGACACGTAGTGATTCTGGATACAAAGGGGCCCCCAGTGGGGCAGGACTGAGGCCCGAAGAGCAGCCCAGCCTCTCTGGGCCTGTGTGTCCCACAAGCACAGTGGTAGGGTAGAGCCTCGTGTGTGCTTATTGTTTACAGAACACTTTAGCACATAATACAGCACTTGATTTCACACCACCTGGTGAGGTAGCGGCTACCCTCTCCGCCAACTTTTCAAGTCAAAGAAAGCAGTTTGGCAGCTCATGGAGACAAGTTCTTTATGAGCAGAAGAGCCCAGATCCAAGCGCCATCCAACCCCAAGTCTAAGGCTCCCTGCTAAAGGACACTCCCTGCACAGGCAGGGCTCTGCTCTTTGTGGATCTAGCCAGGCAAAGTGAAAAGCACGGGGCTTGTCTGGAGTACTGGAGCCAAGGTTGAAGCTGCTGACCCTGTGGCTGTGACTCTGAGTGAGCCACTTACCCACCCTGAGTCTTCCCCAAGGGTTCCATCCCATGGGCCGTTTTGAAAGTCATCAGCTATGTAATTCATCTAAGGCAGAGTTGACATTTACTACATCTGATTATAATGGGCGCTGAGTTTAACCCATTTAGTTTTCCAAATACACTTCTCCCATGGAGTTCTTTTGAATCTGTGACTTCCTGGTAAACTCAAACTTACATCTACCCCAGAACTTCATCACATCCATCTAAGCAGAACAACAAAGAGCCTGGGTATCTCTGATCTTCAAGGTAAGTTGATGGCTTCAAGGTCACATGGAAGTTGGGGTGTACAGCCAGGTCTGTCCCATGATTCTCATTCAGTTGGTGTGTGACCTTTGGGAGGATGGTGGAGGCCAGTGAAGACTAAGAGGTCAGTGAAGATGCTTTGTGACAGTCCCCATGAGAAGTCGTGGTGGCACTCGGGCAGAAATAATGGCACTAAGGGCAGACACCTGAATACAGATGTGGCTTATGTGACACGCTAAAGGGCTTTCAGTTTGAGCAGCTAAGTGAGAAATGCTTCCTTCTCTGAGATGAGAAAAGGCTGCAGAGAGAACAGAGTCAAAGATCTGCCTTGACCCTGCTGGGCTTGGAGCCTATTAGATCCTTGTGGGGAACATACAGAGAGAGATCTGGGCAGATGTGTCCAGATGCAGGTAAGAGGCATCAGCATAGAAGACGGGAAGTTATGTGGAGTGTCCTAGAGCAGAAGTGGTCCAGGACCAAGTGATACCCTCTCCCCCAGCATTCAGAGACCCTCCTGGGGAGAAGAAAGGCATTTGTTGGCTACAATGTGAGTCCTGGAAACCGAGGAGAAATGAGGTGTCATGGAAACAGTGTTGTATGTGGCTGAGTATGAGGAAGGCCAGGAATTGGCCTGTGAAGTCTAGGCAGTGACCTTGATTAGAGCACATGCTATATGCAACACCTACCCCTGTACCTACGTAAGTCCCATTTCTACCCCATCCTTCATCCCCTCAGATACATTTTTTTTTTCTGGAGAGGATGGTGGCACATGCTTTAATCCCAGCACTTGGGAGGCAGAGACAGACTGATCTCTGAGTTCAAGGTCAGCCTGGACTACATAGTAAGACCTAGCCTCAAAAAAACAAAAAATAACAAAACAAAACCCAACTTTTTTCCCCTCTGAAACAGGATCTTGTCATATAGTTCAGGTTGATCTCAAACTTGAAATTTTCCTTTCTCAGCCTCCTGAGCACTGGGGGTGCAGGTTGCGCACTGCACACAGAGGTCATGCACTCTGTAATGATGAGAAAAAGAAAGCCAAAGATCTTGAAATCTGAAGACTCCAAAGCCACACACACCCCCTGCCCCTGTGTCAGATGCCACCTCCAGGTGTTGGGATGGGTCCACTGCAGGATCAGAGGGCCCATATGGAGAGAAGGAGGGTTTTACTACAAGCTGAGTAGGAGAGGATGGCTCACTGCCCTTACTGTTGGTTTTAAGAATGGAAGGAAACCTTTTTCATACATGCTCCTCTTTGTGTCACAATCCAGCATGTGACTACCTAAGTCCTGTGTTAATCTCTGGAGATCTGGCCACGAACAAGATACTTCTTTGACTGAGGGGTCTACAGGAGAGCAGAAGATGTGCCAACCACACTGCAGCCATGTCCTGCTAGGAAATTTCACACAGAGGCTCCAGAACTCCAGGATCAAAGAGAACCTCACAGGAGAAGTAGCTTTGGTCAAAGCCTCAAGGAATTGCTAGGCGTTCAGCCAATAATAGGACTGACATCTCAAAAGAAGGGCTGAAACAAAAAGTGATTGGGTAATGCTTCATTGGGAGGCTGGAGCCAAGCATGAATACACAGAGAAGTGCAGGGCTCCAGTCTTCACCAAAGTAAACAGAGAGCTAAAACACTCCGCCTTTTATTCTGCAGGTCAGCATTTCCCCCCCCAAGAATTACCTACAAACAAGAGACCTGCTTTTGCTCTGAAAAACTCAATAAATCAATAAGTCCCAAGATAAATGCATTCAGGGGCCTGCAGGGCAGCCCCCTCCTCTGGGAGATTCACTGTGTGCCTGAGTAGTTAGATCTGAAAGCTTAGAGGAACGCTACAAAGAGGAAGGCTCACAGTCTCTAAGGCTTTGTCCCAGGCTCTACAAGTCTCTGTAATACCTTCCCACTGTCATTCTTGTGTATGTATGAGTGTGTGTGTCTGTGGGGGGCGGGGTGCAAGCCAGGGCTGTGGACCGAAGAGATGAGGACCTCATTAATCCTAGAACCCATAGGCTGGATCATCTGTGTCCTCTAGGAAACAAGAACAGTTTTGTTTACTTCAGAAGATACCTAGCAAAGAAATTGTGTGGGCCCGCTGCCCTGGTGCTGGCTGTGGAGTGGAGTAACTCTGACATAGCCCTGCCATGGTCCACTGAATCACACCAACCCTGTTCACATAATCCCTTAGGTGGAGATTTGAGAGAAAATAATCCAGCACTGTAAGAAAGGAATCTGGAATTGAGACGCCGTTTCTTGGTAAGATATACCCACTGAGGCCTGAAAAATGAATGGGAATTGACTAGAAGAGTGTTAGGGAATGGTATTCGGACCAGAGGGAGGAGAGGCCCTATGTAAGGGCCTATGCAAAGGTCCTATGATGGGAAGAAAAATGTTTTCCAGCCACATCACAGAGAGAGGAAAACCAAAAGAAAACAACCACCACAAAACCAAGTTAACAACAAAGCCAGTTCTTTCTAGATCATTTAGCAACTTGACAATCACGTTTATGAGAAATTAAATACTCTTAGCAATCTGAGGTTTGGAAAGCCCTGGAAAAGTTACCCAGGAAATTGGTCAAAGGAATAGGTAGTCTGCCCAGGGGTTCCCTGCTCAATAAGGGAACAGGAACCCTGGAGGGACTCCTGGGGCCAGGCTGGATCCAGCATTAGAGACCGCATTCCCATCCCTTTAAGAGTGCCTGGCTTAGCCCAGAGAATCCCCTCTCAGAAGGCAGTTCTCTCCCACTCCCAGGCCAGCAGTGGGAGCCAGGCATTGACTGTTCTCATAGCACAGGTGTGTGTGTGTGTGTGTGTGTGTGTGTGTGTGTGTGTGTGTGTGTGCAGGTGCATGCGTACTTGTGTGCATGAGTATGGAGAAGCCAGAGATTGACATCAGGTGTCTTCCATAGTTGCGCTCCACCTTGGTCTTTGAGACTGGATCTCTCTGTGAACCTGAATTCACTCATTGCACTAGGGAGGCTGGTCCCACTTTTCTCCATGCTCCCAGTGCTGGGGTTACAGATGCCGGCACCACACCTGCTCTTCCACGGGTGCTGGAGACCTGAACTCGGGTCCTCATGCTTGCTCAACAGACACTTACCCACCGAGCAACCTCCCCAGCCCTGAGATTCAGCCCTCTTTACTATTGAGTAAAATGATCCCAGCATACATTTCTCCATGTGGTCAAAAGCCCTGCTATCCCAACAAGGCCCAGAAACCGTAGTTCTCTTCAGTGTGACCTGTATGGATTTTCTTTCTTGGTTGAACTTGCTCATGTCTGCAACTAGAACCTTCCTCTGTTCTGTGCTTACCCTTTGCTTGATTCCTCAAAGCACCCATGGACACTACGGTGTTCCTTGGGAAAGGATGTCACTAAAGGTTTCAGAGTCCTAAGGGAGACAACAACCTGGCATGTCACTGAACACTGAACAGAACCTCTCAGGCCTCAGCTATGGCAGCCATTGCTCATCTCCCATCTTCCCACCATGTTGTTCAGACTCCCATCTCCCAAAGCCTCTTCCTACTTTTTCTCTCATATTCTGGGGAACACTCCACCCTCCAATGGGGCAGACAGGACCACTCTGTCACACTGCTGTGTGCCAAGTCCACACCTTGGAAGAGACCATCTCTAGCTTCCACTTTAGAGGAACATGACACCTCTTTCCCCCCAAAGACCTGGGATTTGTAAACAGTGATTATCTGAACGGTGTGGGGTGGGCCCTTTAGGTGTGCAGTCCACTGAGGCATATCCAGGATGGATGCTGTACCTGCTGAGGAGGCTCCTGCAGGGCCCTAGTCCTGGAGGCTCCCGTGTTTGATCACTAGGCAAGGTCTAGTTGCAGGCAAGCTTTTGTGAGTAAAACACAGTGCCATCTTTGGGATTGGATACAGGCTCTCCGTTGTGCCCTGAGTAGGTAATGCATCCTTATTGCCTGTCAAACGAGGAGGGCAGGTGCTGGCCATTCTCTCTAGAAGTCCTCTATTTCTGTTCAGATTCTATGTAGCCTCCAGTTCTCAGCACCAGCATCTTCAACGAACCCTGGCTCTCTGGTCCCTGGCTCTCTGGTCATCATCCTGTGCTTGGAAACTGCATCCACACCATTTCCTGGTCCGGCAATCTACGTCAGCTACAGGTGCAAGCCAAGTCTACCTGCCCTTGTACAGTCTTGTGCCCTGAGCCTGGGATGCCCTTCCTAATAGCCTACCGCACACCTCCATCCCAGGAGCACTGCAGACAGAACACTACAGTATGCTACAGCCAGTGTGTGTGTCTATTGTCCTCCCCGTGTCCTGCCCTGTCCCTGCCTGCTTCCCTTAGCTCCGCAAAGCCAGGGGCTGGCTCCCACCCCTTCTTCTCCCCACCCCTTGCCAACTGAGCCTCCATTCTTCAGTCAGAAATGTCTGACAAATTATCCTTTTTTTTCTTTTCTTTTCTTTTCTTTTCTTTCTTTCTTTTTGTTTTGTTTTTTTGTTTTTTTCGAGACAGGGTTTCTCTGTGTAGCCCTGGCTGTCCTGGAACTCACTCTGTAGACCAGGCTGGCCTCGAACTCAGAAATCCGCCTTCCTCTGCCTCCCAAGTGCTGGGATTAAAGGCATGCGCCACCACCGCCCAGCTGACAAATTATCCTTAACCACATCTTCTGCTCCAGCTCTCCAGTGACTCAATGATTTCTCAAGGTTGAGGCCAACCTGCAGTGCTTGCGCTATTGGGTTTAAGGTGCAGTCTTCCCTTTCTTCCCATCTGCACAGATACCTGCCATGGTAAAATCAAGGTAACTGTTCCCAAGGTTCACCTCCCTCCTCCTCATGGTAGAACTGGGAACCAAATCCTTTGTCCTCGGTGGCCAATGGGGTTGACAACATGGAAATGAGGGAGGAAGGGAGGCAGATGAGAGGCTGGGTAAAGTCCTTGGAGGTGGTGACTGGTGGCAAGTGGAGGGTGGGGGGAGGGGCCAAGGAACATGAGTCCTAGCCCTTGTCTTGAAGGAGAAAGCTGGAGCGGGAAGGGCAGGTGCTGTCAGGGAGATGCCACCTCCCTCTTGTGACCTTTTCTGAAGACATTTTCTCTGAATGTCAAGTTCATTAGACAGGGGGCTGGGGGTGGAGGAATTGCATTTTAGCAGAATTAAGGATGGGACAGACAGACGCATCATCAGACTGCTGGTGACAAGTCAGCTGGAAGATGGGGAGACACCCCTCCTTGGGTCATATCTTTCCTCTGGTCTAAGGGCAGGGGCCCCTGGGACATCTTCATATTGTTTCTATCCCATTGTCCCAAGGCCAGCTGTACTTAAAGCAGCCCCTTTCCTTGGTGCTTGCATACCACTTGATCAAGTCCTGGACCTAGAAAGGGGCAGCTGCATCCTTAGCCAACCTGACCCATCCTAGGGTGTTCACAGAGGACCACTGAGCTGAATGCTTCGTGACCTGCTGGATTTTGTCCTGCAAAGCCACCAAGGTCTGAGCCTGACTCAGAAACCCACTCTGGGTCCCCCCAGGCTGGACACCAGAGAACTAAATCAGGTATTTCTCCCACCCTCCTCAGGGAACCCCAAGTATCATGAGGAAGGCCCATAGGTGCACAGACATTATGAGGACCCAATTGGAATGTGGTGCTATAACAGAAGTAGGTATGAGGCAGGGGCATGCCCTGGAAGATAGAGTCATGAAGGATTTTGATAACAGAGTGACATCTGATTAGGGCTTTGAGAGGTGAGTAGGGGTTAGTACCTTCTTCTTTCTAGGAGGCACTAACTTCTGAACACAGAATGGACTGATCTCCAGGTCACTTTCCTGGCTGAGCAGCAAGGCCATGGCCTTGGAGAATACAGGCTCCTACTCCCTTCTTCCCTCCTTCCTCCACAGTCCCTCACCATCCTCAGTGGGGCAGAGATGCACTCTGGACACCAGCTACCAAGGCAGAGGACCCTTCCAGATCTCCTGCAGCCTGGTTCTCTGATGTGGCTCTGTGTGGATACCTGGGACCATGCTGGGATAGAGGAGGCAGGATGAACCTTAGAGCAGCTGGTTCTTCCTTTCTGAGCCATTCTCGTCTTTACACACACACACACATACACACACACACACACACACACACACACACACACACACACACACACA
>JANHMN010000004.1:26439447-26453874 GCA_030674055.1 Rhabdomys pumilio | reverse complement strand
CACACACACACACACACACACACACACACACACACACACACACACACGCAGATGCTCTCCACCCAATACTGTCCCCCTCATCCTTACTGACTTCTAACTCTCCACAGGCTTTGGTCTTCTCCTAGCAATGCCCTACCCTGATGGAAGTCCCTTCCCTTTCTTCTTTTCACCTTCACAGGATTCTCTCCCCTCAAGGACACAGCCACCCTCATCCCCCGTGCAGAGCAGCCCCAGGGACTCCTGGCTCAGAACCTCTATAGAAACTCAGCTGCCAGCTCCTCTTCACACCTCTCATAGGAGCAGCTGTCGGCATGTGCTGGTGGCCAGGATGAGCTGCGAAGAGAGTGACGGAGAGAATAGCTTAGGGGAAGGAGAGGCAGACTGGGAGAGAGGAGCACCTCCCAGGAAACTAGAGGGAGGATGAGCAGGGGACAGGGAGACAGTGTGCAAGACAGAGAAGCAAGGCCAGCCAGCAGAAGGCAGAAAGCCATAGCCCACCAAGAGGTCCTCTCCCAGTGTCACTTCTCTCAGGAGACTGAGGACCCAGAAGCTGGGCTCTTCCTGTCCATACCGAGGAGTGAGAAGAGAGGCCTGAAGCATAGAAAGCAGGAGCTGGCCTTGCACAAGGCTCTGGAACCAGGGCCTTGGAGAAGCAAGAAGTATTTAAAGTTCAGTCTATGAGCAACAAAATACAGAGAAAAAGAGAAAGAGAGAGACAGAGACAGAGACAGAGACAGAGACAGAGACAGAGACAGAGACAGATATTCACCTGCACAGACAAACACATACATGGGCAACCACACACAAACACACATGTACCCTGCAGGAGCTGAGCGGCGTTCAGTGGTTTTGGTGTGAGAAAGCCCAAGCCTATCTATAGCCCCAGGGAGGAGGCTCTTCTCCTTCAGAGCCCCAGAGAGGCCAAGTCAACCCTGGCACCCCATCCATCCCATGGCAAGTGTGTTCACACATGGTCCCAATGTGCCCCCAACCCAGCAGTTTCTCACCAAAAGGAAGAGAATTCTGGCAGAGCATCCAGGTCCCCACGCACAGAGAGCAAGCCCAGAGACAGAAAGGACTGCCCAGGATCCCTCAGTCAGGTCCCGTAGGCTGTGCAGAGCTGGTCTTTGAGGCACATGGCCCTGGCCCTCTAATTCCACGGATAGCAAAGGGATTTGGGAAGGTTGTGAGCACACAATCTTTTCCTTGGCAGTCAGACCTGTTATCTAGGGAGAAGCCCTGTACCAGGCTTTCCCAGCCAAATCCACTGTACCCTAGGACCATCCCCCACTCCTCTCTGCCTATGCTCCTGTCTGGATAGGTGGGTGGGAAGCAACCTTCATAGGCCAGTGCCCATGAGACCAGAGTCATTCTACTTTGGGTTGAGAAAAATCAACATGAAGGAGAAAATGCTAATTTTGGCAACAGTCATGAAGATGTTGGTCCACTGTCAGACAACTCGTGGCTCTGGGCTGGGTCCTGTGGTGAAACCATAAAACCATTCACCCCAAGGCAGCCAGCAAGGCTGAGCTAGGGGTGGGAGATAGTGGAAGACATTAGGGTCCCAATAGTCTAAGGACACGCCCCCTATGACCTAACTTCTTACTAGGCCCCGCCTACAGAAGTTTCCACCACTTCACAATTGTGCCAAGGCTGGGAATCCAGCCTCTTAGCAAATAGGCCTTTGGGGGACATTTAAGGTCATATCCTTGACCCTTCACTCAGCACCTCTCAGGTGCTCTTATGGATTCTACATCTGCACTGATGTCTGCTATACAGTGAAACACGCCAATCTACACAGAGAGGTAGGTACACAGTCACAGCCATATGCTAACCTCAGCCCAAACCATCTTGGGCTAGCAACTTCTGCAACTCCCAGGTACCATCCGTCTACCTTATCATCTTCTCCATCCAGCATGTGGCTGGCCAAGCTCGTCCCTATTCTCTTCCAACATCGCTTTCCTGGCTCCATCCACTGCTCAGCTAATGCCACCATCTGGGCCCATCTGCAGGGAGCCTGCCTGCTCACTAGAGAGGGAGCATATCTCCCATCTGTACCCTAGGGGAACAGCCTGGCACTCCATAGTGCTCAGGACTGTCAGGGCATAAAACACAGCCCTGTTGGTGTCCTGCCAGGGGAAGCCCAGGCCATGCTACTTGGGGGTGCTCTGGTGAGATCTGTGCAAAGAGGCAACTCGTGTGGAGAGAGAGGACGGGGCTTTGAGATGATGTGGGATGGAGTTGTGGATTTACTTTCCTGGCGGGGACTTTGGACAAGTGGGCCCAGCAATTGGAGTCAGTTTTTCTCTCCATATGTGAAGGTAATATAAGACAGATGTCACCAGAGCCCCGTGTGAATTATTTATGCAGACATGCATGCCCGTGTGTGTGTGTGTGTGTGTGTGTGTGTGTGTAGTGTGCATGTGTGTCTCGTGCATATGCATGGAGAGGGGTACGCATATCTACTCCCACTACTGTCAGCTATCCTGCTCTACCACTCTTTACCTTATTTCCTAAAAAGAGACAGAGTATCTCATTAAACTTTGGGTGATGGTGGAGGATTCAGTCTTTGCTATGCACCCATGCGCGCGTGCGCGCGCGCACACACACACACACACACACACACACACACGCACGCACGCACGCACGCACGCACGCACGCACGCACGCACAGCACTTACACGTAAGTGCCTAGCTACACTTGGTTTTTACATAGGTGCTGGGATTCTACCTCAGGTCTTCAAGTGCTCTTACAGCGGAGCTATCTCCCCTTATCCGTGCATCCTTTGTAGTCAGGTCGCAGCACAGGAAACATATCTGCAGAAGGAAGAAACAATACACTCTCCCGCAACCACCATTCTGCCCCCCTTCTTGCTCTCAGAGCCCAATTCAGGTGGGCAATTATATCTCTTGGATTAAAACACTTGGAGCGCACAGAACTGGACATGTGACTCATTTCCAGCCAATGGGATGTAAGGGAAACTGCTGAGGCTCCTGGGAAGGGTTTCCATGAAAGCTCCTGAGGGGAGCTGCTGGGGTCTTTCATCCCGCTCTTGGAGAGTGAAGGCACTGAGGACAGCAGAGAACTTAGCCAAATGACAAGCACAGGTTGAATGCTACATCATCAAGGACAGTGGACGGTCCACAGGTAGGCTGTAACCGACTCCGGGACCTCCTACCAAGCAATGCGCCCCTTAACAGTCCATCCACTATGTTCAAGCCACTTCTACTTGGATACGCATGTGCTTGTGGGTGGAAACAGTCCCCTGATGTGGTGGCCGGTGACTGAGTGAATGAAAGATGTATTAATGAATCAGTCTGGTAGCCTGCAAAGCACTGAGCAAATATTTGTTAGTATTGACAATATTAATATGATAACACCCCATTTGTTTAACAACTCTATTGTTTATCAGCAAGGCTTTCCTTCTGCAGATATGTTTCCAAGGCTGTTTGTTTGTTTTGTTCTTTTTTTCCTCAGAAGGAAAATTTCAAGGTAATTGAAGTTGTTGTTTTTTTCTTTTTTTCCCCTAATCCCCTTTAGGCTCCAAAATGTTGTTTCAGTTTCGACTGGTTCTGGTTGAAAAAAAAAATAACATGTGGAGTGTGTCACTCCTTCATCCATGTGTCCCCTGTAACTCTCCTCGCCACAGACACACACTCAGTGAGGCTGATGAAAATGGATTGAACTTGGCCTGTACATTGTGCTTAACGACAAACACACAGAGCCGAAGCAAGAGGAACCGGGCATTGCCCTCGAGCTGGCAAAGGCGGGGACCCTGGGGCTACTTTCCAGCAAGCCTCTGCCTGTCACCAGATGACTGGCTCCTGCAGCCTCCTCAGTGGAGTCATGTCTCTCTGCTCTGGGCTTCTATGACTTCTATGAAGTCAGACCACCATGCACATGAGACTCTATGCACACGAGACTCGTGTACTAAGTGGATTCTTGCCAGGGAGCCCTGACCAAGAGGGTTTATTCATTCAGCAAATCAAACTGATACTGGGGACTTACTAAGTCAGGCGACAGAGATGACGCAGGCGACAGAGAGGACGCATACAAGCTTGGGAGTCACAGAGATCTGAGTTCAAACCACAATACCGCTGCTCACTCACTAGACAGGATGCAGATCGCACCACCTATGGCAGACTCAGATCCTCATATATAAAGAAACTAATCATGATCCCTTCTCCACGGAGATGGGGCAAGGGATGAAGAGTCAGTGTGCTTCGTGCTCTTGGAACACAGCCTTTACTTTGTGAGTTCTCCAATGGGTAGGATTGTCAGCAGTTTTTTACCATGCATATCAGCAGAGTTCTGCCCAGAGAAATATCAGTCGGACAAGCCAGCTGTATCTCTAATGCATGAAATCTATCCTAATAGAAAATCATATATCTTCTTGATTGCCCATGTAGACGTCAGAAGCCCAAGGGAGAGAAGTCTAAGAATGTAACTCTGTGGGCAGAGTGTTTGCCTAGCATGTATGTATGAACCTCTAGGTTTAAACCCCAGCACTCTATAAAACTGACATGGTGGTGAACACCTGTAAGCCCAGCACTTGGGAAATAGGAAAAAGAGGATCAGAAGTCCAAAGTCATCCTCACTTTCAAGGTGAATTCAATCCCAGCCTGGGCTACATGACATCCTGTTTAAAAAAAAAAACAAAAAACAAACAAACAAACAAAAAACCCCTCAAAAGCAGGGGGACTGTAACCCCAGACAGACAGGGAAGACTTCCCAGAAGTCCATGCCAGGGCTTAAGTGCTAGGGAACGTATTGGTCTCCCAAGGCTACCCACAAGCTGAGAGGGTTACCACCAAAGATGCTGTCCCTTCACAGCCCCCGAGACCAGAAGTAAAAACCAGGCATAGGCAGAGTCTATTCCCTCCGAATGTTCCAGGAGTCTGTCTATCCGTGCTTTGCCCAGATACTGACAGCCATCAGAACCCTTGGTTACCATGCCCATTCAGTCTGCCTGGCTTCACAGATCCTCTATTTGGGACACACATGTCCCCTCTCTTCTATTATAAGGGCAGCTCTCATCAGATGCAGGGCCCACCGGGGCAATCCAGTACTGTCTTTTCTCAATACCCTTCATTCAACCGTGTTTGCAGAGACCTTTTGTTCCAGTTAAGTTCCCACTAACCAATCCTGGAGGTGAAGAAGTGACATTTATTTTTATGGATTATCAATTACCATCATAGCAATGACCTTCCAGGCAAGTAGAAGCTAGCCAGAGCCTCGGGTCATCGAAAACACCAACAGACAATGAAAACAGCTACTAGGAAGGGCTTCAGGGTAGGAGAGGAGCTTGCCTGATCTAAGGAAATCGAGACCAGACAGAGGCAAGCAGCCTGGAGTTCCAGCACCCAGACAGCCTTGGGTATCAGCAGCAAGATCAGCAGGGTGCCCACATCTCCATTGCTGGGGAATGGCTACCATTGAATGGGGACCTCAGTTATACACCACTGTGACAAAATGCCAGAGGCAGAGCAACTTGAAGGAGAAAAGGTTTCTTTTGGTTCAGTCCACAGCCAGTTGACTCTGCTGCTTTCGGTCCTGTGATAAGGAAGAGCAACCGTGGTACCACCTCACTGAGTCACAGGAAGTGGGTAGAGGTCTCAATATCTTTCAAGGACATCTCCCAATGACCTCACTTCCTCCCACTAGGCCCCACCTCCTAAAGCTTCTGCCATCTCTTAGTAGCTCCACAGACTGCTGACTAAGCTTTCAGTACATGGACTTTAGATGTTAGGCGACCAAACTCCGGGGCTGAGGATGCCAGTTTCAGAGCTAATTTTAGACTCCATCTTTCCCCAAACCTGGAAGGAAAGGGGACTCTGCTCTTCTCCCCCTCCTCCAGCTTCCTGAGCATCGAACTTTGGTGTCAGATTAAAAAGAAACAGGTTTATTTGAATTTAATCTGTGTGTGCATGTGTATGCAAGTGCCTGTAGAGGCCAGAAGAGGGCGCTAGAGCCCCTGGAGCTGGAGACCCAGGTGTTTGTGAGCTGCCTGGTAGGAATGCTAGGACCCAAACTCAGTCCTCTGCAAGAGCAGCAAGCACACTCACCCACTGAGTGAGCCATCTCTCCGGCACCCCCATCAGTTCTTTTGAAATGAGTGCATGCCTGCATTTGGTACAGCCACTTATAAATCATATTCCCATGCTGCTGCTCTGGTACTTTATATTCATTATA
Organism: Rhabdomys pumilio; assembly: GCA_030674055.1. Lineage (NCBI taxonomy): Eukaryota > Metazoa > Chordata > Mammalia > Rodentia > Muridae > Rhabdomys > Rhabdomys pumilio. Next base: position 26,447,681 of record JANHMN010000004.1, on the reverse strand, counting down.
AGATATAATTGAAATTACTTAGAATCAAAGCGATAAGATAAAATATTTTAAATTATTGCATACATTTAATGGCTCAAAGCATTTTTTTTTTTTTTGCTCGCACTAAAAAATTTTTTGTGTAAACCATGTGATTGGAAACGCTCTAGTTTTCCAAAACAAAGTTTTATGATGCAACAACTGAACAATCTGGTCCTTAATTCAGATTATTTTTATACTTGGTTTTAATTGATGTTATGGCTGGGAGAAGAAAAAACAGAGAGAAAGCTACCCTGCAAAGATGCACTGATCCAAACAAGAAGGCAGCACTGCCAGGCTGGGCTTACTAAATCCTCAGCTCTTTTTCCTTCCCATCCACCAATTATGCAAAGTTTTTTGTTGAAATTCAGCAAGCAGATTTCCATCTTCCCCGATGTCAATCAGCAGTTCTTACAAACTAATCAAAAGGTGTTACATTTTTATATTTTTAGCAAATAGGTTCTGGAACACTTGGGAAGATTTAAAAAAAAAAAATCAGGTTAAATTATTCTGCTTCCAAGTTCTTAAAGTTTACATACATAGGAGCTGTAATAGGTGACACGTATAAACCGCTTCCTGTCTGAGAGACTCACACAACAATGGAAACATGTCCAAATGTTTGTTTTAAAAATACTCTCCTCTGGTTCCTTTTGGAAAATAATTTCTCTTTCGGTTATTATTTACATATCAGATGTTCTGGAGGAAAGCGGAGAAAATATGTCGTTTTTTTCTTTCTTTCTTTTCAAAAATCTCAGTTGTCTAAATGCAATGTGGTGTGCCTGGACTACGGGACAGAAAAGAGACGTTAGTGGAAAAGCTGGTGGAGATTTGTTAATAATACATCAATAACATCTTTTTCGTTTTTTTGGAGCAGGACCCCACCGTGCATCCAGGCTGGTCTAGGACTGACTCACAAACCTCAGTGCCTTGAGGGCTGGGATTATCCCAGTGCATGGCCCAGTGTTGATTCTTAGTTTTCACAAACCTACCATGGTTACATAAAAAGTTGAGTTAGGGAGTCTTCCAGAGGCTTAGCGGGTAAAAGTACTCACCAACCCACACTCACCTGAGGACGGGAGGTCAATTCCTGGAAACCTCATGGTGGAAGAAAAGACCCCATTCCCACTGTTATATTCTTATGTGCTCTGGGTCACACTTGACACATGCCTACAATTCCAGGACTGGGAGATTGAAGCAGGAGGATCAAGATTTCAAGATCTCAATTTTGTTTTTGAATTTAATGCATTTAAAAGGTTTTTAGCTGGGCATGGTGGAACACACCTTTAATCCCAATACTCAGGAAGCAGACACAGGAGGATCTCTGTGAGTTTGTTCCCAGCCTAGTCCACACCGTGAATCCCAGGCTAGCCAGGGCTACATAGAGAGACCTTGTCTCAAAGACAAACAACAAAAAAGTTTTTGATTCTGTCACATACATTTTAAGCATAAAACTGTCATTAAAAAAAAATAGCCAGAAAGCTTGACTCACTTCTCAGCTTGAAAGACCATGTGATTCATCTTCAAGTTCTACTTTTTCATTTGCAAGGTAACCACCAAAGCTGTACACGCTTGTTATAAAACACTAAGAAGTCTGCCGTGCCGACGGTCTTATTTTATATTAACCCACATCAATGACATCCTGTTCTTATTGTCATTTTGCTTTCCCACCCTTGACTTCTTTGTCTCCACAGCTGCTCCTGAAGGGATGACATGTCTGTGATAATCTGTGGCGACTCAGCCCCGAATCCTTCATGTACTGCAGTTAAGCGTCTAACCTCTCAAGTTATATTTATACTGTTTTTCCATAAAACATTGTTGTCATTAAATAAGTCGCTGATTATTGAAACTAAATCTTCCTCAGTACATCTCATAAAAAAGGTAATTCTTTGTGTGTTTCATTATTGAGACCCAAAGCCTGCTGGTAGCATCGGCCGAGAGGCCACATTGGATGCCTGGCAGATCCCATAGGCTGCCCAATTTCATCCGGTCCTCAGGCCTCCTCATCTTCAGCAGAGTCCTCATCTCCGGCTGCACTTACTGACAAAGAGATGCATTTAAGTTTGTGCATGGATTGTTTTCTGTGAGTTATCTCATCTACTTTTTTTTTCCCAAGGCAGAAAGAACAAGTGCTTTCTGGATGGCGTGAGGCTTTTTATCTGTCACTATTAAGTAAGAAATACTCTCAAAAGAAGCATCTAAACATTTGTCACAAACTATCAGAACTCCTGTAAGGAGCCAGAAGAGGCACCACACAACTTTAGACATGACTGGGGGAGGGGGAGTAGCAACTTGCCTCTGTAGTCCGAATGCTTCATGGGAATGATATTGTATCACAGTCAGGGAAGGTTAAGTTGTGCTGTGATAACAAACACTCCTGTGTGAGACTCAGCACCAGACAAGTGTACCACACACTATGTGGCATCCTAGGTCCGCTGTGTTGGGGCCTCATTCTAGAACCCAGGCACACAGAACAGCATCTTTCCGGAACAAAATTGTCTTTTTCACCTTGTGTTCTGTGGGATCTGATTAAACCATCATTTGCTCAGAGTAGAAGTGCCAGTCTACACATCCCTAACTGCTTGCCGAACTCCCGTCTGTTTACAGCTATTGCCTTCAGTCCACTGCACGATGAACCAGCCTGACCCCATCTTAAAACCAGTAGCTATTCTGTTACAAGGTCAAAATCAGTTTGTTTCTGTTTTCTGTAAAACCTAACTTTCTGTATCTTAGAATTTGACCTGACCTGACCTTGAACCTTGGTCTGCATCCAACCTACATCTACTTCAGAAGCTGTTCTGCCAAATAATGTTGACGTGTTCTGCAAACTTCTATGTAACCACGACTCCTCTAGAGTTACCCCACCCCGATTTTGAGGCTATAAAGACATGGCTTTTCCTAGGCTCCAGGTTGACCCCTCAAATCCCACATTTAGGAAGAGGCGGTCGATGGAGCTATGTGCCCATGTGCTATACTATGCATATGTAATAAAGCTTGCTAAAAAGGCTAACCTGAGTGATGGTCTTCCCTCTCGTTTGGCAGGATTAACGGGATTGTAGTAAGACCACGTGAGCCTTTTGTAGAGATCTAGTTCAAACCAGATTGTTTCCTAATGAAACACATTTGAACATTCTTGGTGTCTCTGCTTGGAACTGCTCTGTGTCCCTTTCCTTGTCACACTCACTATATATCTAAAAGAGGGGTGATTTTATGTTAGCTCAGGATTTATTTTGCAGAAGTTCAGTCCATCGTGACAGAGAAGGCATAAGAGCAGGAGACAAGGCAGCAGGTGCCATTGCATCTGCAGTCAGGAAACAGAGATGAACGTGTGCGTTCAGTCCCCTTTCCCCTACTTCACATGACCTAGGATCACAATCCATGGAATGGTGCTCTCCCCAACATTAAGTTACCTCAATTAGGCTAAAATCCCTCACAGGCTTGCATAGATGTATCTCGGAGAAGTGTCTAGACTCCACCAAGGTGACAATATAAACCATCACAGTCCCCGAACTTCTAAAAGCCAAAAATTAAGTTCATTTATTTATAGGAGAGTAGGGATGTATATGCAATGGACTATTGGGCAAAGAGCAAACCACACTAAACTTGATAAGAGCCAGCCTCACTGGTGTACAGCTTACTGAAGGAAATTGTCCCATGTTCACCTACATAAAACTCAGAAAACATGTGAAGATCATAGCTGGCTCCAAAGCCCAGGATGGGGGTACTTGAGGTAGACAGCGGCTGTCACACACTGTGAACTTTGACTTCTGGTATGCCAGGAGTTTCTCTTTCCTTTCCTTTTCTTTTCTATTTTATGTGCATGGGGGGTTTTGTCTGCATGTATGTCTATATACCACATGTATGCATGCTCCCAGAGACCAGAGGAGTACAGTCATCAGATCCTTTAGAACTAGACAGTTGTGATCTGCCACGTGGGTGCTGGAAACCAAACCATTGAGCCAACTCTCCAGCCCCAATTTTGTTTCTTAATCTGGATGCTGACCGTGTGGACAAGTTTGTGTCATGAAATTCATTGACCTGCATTCTTAAAATGTGCGTGCATTCCCTGTATCTAAACTATATCTCAATCAGAAGTTTAATTTGAAGTGAGATGTGTAATTCATAGACCTCAACAGCCTATAAACCAGAAACATAAAGACAGAAGAAATGTATGAGAGTGGTGACTGCTGTTAACCCTGGAACTTGACTTTTTAACTGTGCCTGGACACACTTCACCCGACCCCCCATGCTCAGCAACTGCCCAACAGATGACAACACACTGATATTAACCCATGTGTTGGATCTTTAAAGTAGGCCAGTCACTGCAAACTATGGACTTTAATGTTTTCTTCCCATCTCCAGAGGATTTCTTAAACAACCCACTTTGCAGACAGCTGCTCCTGTAGGTCTGGAACTTGCGTCAGGACCACGGACAGCGCCTCTGGCACTAGCCAATGAGAAGCCTGTCTCTGACTCCTCCCAGGCAGCAAGTAATGGGAACCACTGCACTGGAAACCAGAGAACTTTATTGGAGGAAATTCACGAGCCCCAGGAATGCAGAGCTAAGGAGCCTTATTAAGCAAAATAAGCCCAGAAGTCTGTGGCATCCCACCCCATCCTGAAATCAGTGCTGTGCTGAAGCCAATATTCAGCAGATCCTGGTGAATATTGTTAGAGGAAACACATTCCTCTAACACCACACCAGCCACGGGGGATGCTTTGGATAATAGAGAAAGACTACAGAGACTCGGGGGTGCCAGGAGTCACACTCATAAGAAATTGAGTTTGCATTTGAATCTGTGCTCTAAAATACATGTACCTTTCCTGCACTGTGTTGTTATTGTTTCTTTTAAAAAAAATAACCATAAAAATATAGAAAGCTCATTAGGGCCTGGAGAGATGACCCAGCAGGTGAAGCACCTGTCATGTGAGTGTGACACTGGAGTTTAGATTCCCCAACACTCACATAAAGACCAGGCAGTGTGGCAGCCCACCTATAACTCCAATGCTTGGAAGGCAGAGAAAGGATTCCCTGAGCAAGCTAGCCAGCTAGACTGGTCCATCAGCAGGCTCTGGATTCAACTGAGAGACTGTGCCTCAAAGAATAAATAGGAGATTCATCAAGGAAGACAACAGACATCAACCTTACGCCTGCACACACAGGCACCTGCACACACACACACACACACACACACACACACACACATGCAAGCATCTGCACACATACACAGACACACACAGGCACCTACACACAAACACACACAGACACATACACCACACACACTCACATACCACAAGCACCTGTACACACATATACCCCACAGTACACCACATACACAGAAAAGAGGAAGGGAGGAAGGGAGGGAGGGAGGGAGGGAGGGAGGAAGAGGGAGGGAGGGAAGAAGGGAAGGAGTAGGGAAAAAAGGGAGGCAGGAAGGTGGGTTGCTCAAAGAACTATAAGAAAGAGAGAACATACCCATAACTCAGACTCACAGGGTTCTAACACTACTCATGTTTCTTCCAAATGGACCCTAACACCAAGGGTGTAAGTGCTTTACCTGAGATGTGATCCCTAAGATCATGTGAGAAATAGGGACATGAGAAGAAAAAGCAAGGCTAAGGCAGGAGAGTGGCCTCAAATTCCAGGATAGCCTAGGTGGCACCCATGTCAAAAAAAGGAGAGAAAATGGATATGGAGAGGAGAGGAAAGAGTTCCTGAATGGGCTACTGCTATGAGCAAACCCCCACACCTGAAATCCATACCCCGTCCCCAGAGCCTGTGGATATATTCTTTGATGTGCTAAGAGGGACTTCACAGATTTGATTAAGAACCTCAAAGCATGACTGGGCAGCATGGTGTGTGCCCATAATCCAAGTCCTCAGTAGGCTGACACAGGAAGTTCTGGAGTTCAAGACCAGCCTGAACTACAAAAATGACACCCCATCTCAAAAGACAAAATCACATATCTTGAGAGGAGAAAATTCCCATGGATTATCTAAGGGCCTAAGACAATTAAAACGTTCATCTGAGAGAGAGGCCTGAGCAACAAAGTATGAGAAAGAGAATCGCCATAGGACTGGAAAACACACTATTGTTGGATTTGAAGACAAGAGGAGTCATGAGCTGATGAAGGCAGGAAGCTTCTGGAAGCTGGAGAAGGCAAGAAAATGGATTCCTCCTTAGGGCATTTGTGGAGGAGCACAGATCTGTAAATACCTTTATCCTCCTCTGCAAGACTCATTTTAGACTTCTGACCTCCAGAATTATAAAATAACAAGTGTGTGCTGTTCCAAGCCATTAAATTCGTGGTAAATCGTTACAGTGGCAATAAGAAGCCATGGATACATGCACATACACCACACACAGCCATATTTACAGGAGGGCGCTGATATCGCGTTGGTTTCTCATCCATTTACTCGCTTTTTTTCAACAGTTAAAGGCTGTAAAGCAATGTCTCCTTCAGCCAGAGAAGAACTTCAAACTTCCAGACACAGGAAGCCTAGATGTTAAGAACTGTGTGTCTGTGACTGAGTAGTAGGTTTGAGAGCAAGCTTCCTAGTGACTGTGAGCGATAAAAGAGAAGACTGGTTTAAAGTCTCTCTTCCTTCCTCCTCTCCCTCCCACCCCTTGTCCATGCCTGACAACTACCCTGCCTTGGATGTACTTTCCCAATCCTTGGTTTATTGAGACAGGGTCTCACTCTGTGTCTGGATGGCTTTGAACTCTCATTTCTCCTGCTTCCTGAGTGCTGGGATTGCAGGTATGTGCCGCCATGCCCAGAAGGCTTCTCCTGACACAGAGAGGTGGTGGGCAGTGCTCTAAGTGGGAGCCTTAAAGACAGTGTAGGTATCGCTTTCTGAGCCTTCCCTATGTAGAAGAAAAAAGCTGTAAAGTCCACCATGGCTTAAGGACATCGTTTTATCTCCAAATGCTGGGCTGTGAGCACACTCAGGAATGAACCTTGATGATCCCTTCTTGGGCATTAAGCATCCCCCTGACTTGGGGTCCAGAGACTAACCACGTAGCACTATCTCATTGGTGTTTTCTGATGGTAGAGAGTGTACCCAGGGTCTTGCGCACAAGTAGGACAGTGCTACGTCACTGGGCGGCAACCCCAGACCCCAGCCCATACCTCATTTTTTAAAAGATATTTATTTTATATATATGAATACACTGTAGCTGTCTTCAGACACACAAGAGGGAATCATACCCCATTACAGATGATTATGAGCCACCATGTGGGTGCTGGGAATTGAACTCAGGTCCTCTGGAAGAGCAATCAGTGCTCTTAAGCACTGAGTCATCTCTCCAGCCCCATACCTCATTATTTTAAAGCTGAGCTCTCCCATGCCCAGCAAAGCAATGCTCTGGGGGTTGTGAGATGGCTAGCGTGAGCTGGAGTCCCAGCTACACACCCTTTCACATAGAGGGGCCCTTTAATCTATAACCTACAAGGAGTAGAGGCCCCATCAGACTTTCTGAATCAAGAAGGGACTGTTGTATAAGGAAGTGGGTTTTGCAGAGGCTATTTTTTGATGGGGGTGGGGGTTGGGAGCCAGGGGAGCAAGCCCATTCTCTCTCCCTGTGTCTCCAGGCTCACTGAGCCCTTCCTCCCTCATTTCTCTTGATCGCTACTCACCAACTTCTCCAGCTCTACGCCACCACGACCTCTCAGCCTCCGCTCATCACCTGCTGCCTCAAGTCCCCAGACCTTAGTTTCACATTTTTCATATGGAAATGAGACCCAGCTCTTTGTTTGGAGAAATTAGTTCTAGGCTCAAGTCGTGAGAAGCCAGTGGAGGTCAGGTGTTCACTCCAGGCCAATCATCTGAGAGAAGGGGATGCTTATGCAAATGAACACAGTTAAAAAAAAATCACGGTTACCCACAGGACACTAACCCTCCAGTATGCAAGGTCTGAAGTCAGTCTGGAGCCCAGGCATGGCTCTGTCCAGGGCTCCAATGTAGGCATGGCAGAGGCCTGGGGAGCCCTCCTGAGCAGCAATAGCTTACTGGAGGAGCTCTACAGGTGTCAGCACCTGACAGTTTGACTGTAGCTCCCTTATCAGGAAGTGAAGTCTGGTTCTGTCAGTGAATCTGGGCTATCCTTGTACCTGCTTCAGCTAATAGAATATAGCAGATCTGGCAGGGCCCAGTTATCCTGGGGACTCAAAGGGCCTCTCTCTCTCTCTCTCTCTCTCTCTCTCTCTCTCTCTCTCTCT
>JANHMN010000004.1:26420448-26435401 GCA_030674055.1 Rhabdomys pumilio | reverse complement strand
ATGGATGCATGGATGCATGGATGCATGGATGCATGGATGCATGGATGGACACACAGATGGGTAGATGAATGGATGGATGGGTGGGTGGGTAGGTAGATGGATGGATGGATGGATGGATGGATAGATGAATGGATGGATGCATGCATAGATGGATTCATGAATGAATGATCCATGGATGCATGGATCCATGGATGGATGCACAGATGGATAGATGAATGGATGGATGCATGAATGGATTTATGGATGGATGGATGGATGGATGGATGGATGGATGGATGGATGGATGGACCAAAAAAAGAGACCTGATGGAGGAGGGCCTGGGAGCTGCTCAAAACCAGCAGCCCAGGGGGGATCCCCAGAAATAGAAGGAACTCATAGCTGATGACGTTGACCTACACGGTAAAGGGCAAAGGTTAAAGCAATATGCAGAATGTGACCTTGGTGTAGGGAAGGTGAAGGTGGGAGAGAGGTGGAGAGTTGGGGAAGAGGGGCACAGAGCAGTTGGAAGCCATTATTAGTGTCCACTAGTTGAGCATCTATCCATAAGCAATGTCATTGTCATAAGAGTCCAGAGAGATATTTATCTCTCATGTACAGGTCAAGAAACTGAGGCACAGTGAAACTGAATAACTTAGAAGATTTGATGTCATAAACAGCGTTAACATACAGCACCACAGATGACAAGCCTTGGAGGAGCAGTATGGCCCTGGAGTCTGTCAGGAACCAAGTCTTGGGTCCCTAACACCGACTTGTGAACCACACCCTGTAATTGTGTCTTCAGCACTACCTGTCAGCCCAGAGAGGAGACAGTGGTATGGATAGTGCTAGCCAGTGGTATCATGGGATGGTAGACTGGTGAGATCTTCAGAGAATAGTGGCCAGGGTCTGGCCAGGGTCTGGCTAACAAAAAGGGAGACTAACTGCTAGAGGACTGAGATGGGTTAGGACAGCAGAGAAAGCCAGAGCTAGACAAAGGACAGAGCAAGCAGAGGGAAGCATAATCTAAGAGCCTGGAAACGAGACCAGAGAAGGTAAGGACGAACAGAATTCAGGATGTACCTTAGTGGCCAGGTCTCTAGAGTCTGATTTAATCTGTCATTATGATATTGATCAAGCAGCTTAAATCCTCAGTGCCTCACTTTCTCCCGTCTGCAGAATGATACCAGTCATCCTTCTACCCGTGTACCTAGACAGTAGCATTCTCCAAAGATTTCCCATCCAAATTCCCACCTAGGCTTTACAAACTGGCCCTGCTCATCATTCCAACACTCAACACCATCACTCCCTAGAGCCACGATAATGCTAGACAACCCTCTCTCCCTTGACTCTGTGTCTGTGAATTGGCTGGGTTTTGGGCTGCACTATCTCCCTTAACTACTAGCCATATATTTGAGTTTTGGTCTCCCACCTGAATCTCTTATCCTTCTGGGACACTGAGAGTCTGGGGACATTGTCAGGCATGCCCTGCTCTTAACAGTGGCAGAGTATGTACAAATGGAACATTTTAAGATGTCTATGGAACGTTTCAAGATGTCTACTTGACATCCCGTTGGGCAAGGCAGTCTGTGTGGTAAATTGCTGATTCAAGGAAGAGGAAAATATGCTCCCAACACCATGAGACTGAGGCAAGTATGTAGGCATGTGATACGGTCCCAGAGGATTGTAGACTTGGCATCTGTGCAGTCAGGGTCACTATTGCTGTGATGAAACAGCATGACCAAAGCAACTTGGGAGGAAACGGTTTATTTACTTACGCTTCCACATCACAGTTCACCATCAAAGGAAGTCAGGACAGAAACTCAAGCAGGACAGGAACCTAGAGCCTGGAGCCCACACAGAGGCCGTGGAGGGGTGCTGCTGACTGGCTTGCTTCCCATGGGTTGTTCAGCCTGCTTTCTTATAGAACCTAGGACCACCAGCTTAAGGATGAAACCACCTACAAGGGATTTAACCCTCCCACATTAATCACTAATTAAAATGCCCGAAAGGCTTGCCTACAGACTGGACAGGAGGTTCCTCCTCTCTATTCAGCTTGCCTCAAGTTGACATAAAACTAACCAGGACAGCAGCTCTTACTCCATCTACCAAACCCGTTCATCTGAGTGGCCATTCGTTCCGGCTTCATACACCTGTCTTCATCTTTTAAATCTTAAACATCTTCTTCATTGACTTATTGGTCTGTGTACCTGTGCAGATGTGTGTGTATGGGCACTCACAGGCTGTCCTGGCTAGTTCTCTGTCAATCTGACACAAGTTAGAGCCATCTGGGAAAGGGGACTTTCGTTTGAGAAATGCTTCCATAAAGTTTGCCTGTGGGCAAGTCTTTCACTAGTGACTTACGTGATAGGGCCTAGCTCATTGTGGGTGGTCAATCCCTGAGATGATGATACTGGGTGCTATTGGACAGCAGGCTGTGAGAGAGCAACCTAGGAATTAATGTTACTCCATGATCTCTGCTTCAGTTCCTGCCTCTAGGTTCCTGCCTTTAGTTCCTGCATTATCTTCTTTCGATGATGGAGTGGGATGTGGAAGTGTAAAAGAAATAAACCCTTTGCTCCCCCAAAAGTTGCTTTGGGTCACAGCGTTTTATCACAGTAAAAGGAGCACAAAGACACCTACAGTGAAGTTCATGTGGAGGCCAAAGGACAACTGTGGAAGTTGCTTCTCTTCTTCAACCCAGGGAAGTCCCAGGAATTGAACTCATGTCATTAACCTTGGCTGCAAGCACCTTTATGAGCTGAGCCATCTCACCAGCCCCCAGCATCATCTCTTTTTAGAGGCAGAAAAATGTAGTCTTGCAATCTGCCCAGAGAAAGAATAAAGTAAGATTTGATGAACATGTCACAGTCACTCTACTGCCATCTCTAATCACACAGGATAAAGATCCCTGTCTGCTAAGGCAGCCTGCCAAAATTAACAGAAATTGGGACAGAACCCCCAAGAAAACAGACGGAGAAAATCAGAGACCAGAAAATACAACCAAAGAGAAAGAAGGGGAGGGTCAAGAAGAGGTACTGAGAATGAGAGGGACAGAGGCCATAGGAGACAGTGGGAGGAGCCACAGAATAAGTGTGGATGGCTCTACAGATAAGAGCAACTTAGCCACTGAGCCGCCCATCCCACCAGGGGGCCCGCAGGAAAGCTGAGGGCGGGGCAAGCCGAGGCTTCCTGTGCAGACCTGCAAACTCGAAAACTTGAAGCTTTTGGCCCACTACTTCACTTCATCCCCTCGGCTGTCACCCACGCACACAAGAATCTGAAATCTAATTTGGCCTTTGTCAACTCCGTAAATGGTGTTCTTTTGGGGCAATTCACTGGTAAATGGACGGAAATTCTAAATTGGATATCCGCATTGGCCATCCGGGACCCGTTCTCCAGAACTCTGAGCCCCTCGTCTGCAGCGGACAGGTCATTGTGTGAGCACTAATGCCAGTGACAAATGGGAGGGCATCAAGATGCTTAGGCGGCAACTTCGTACAACGCACTCCACGGCCCCAGAGATCTCATCAGCCCAGACCAGGGCCCTGATCGCTGTGGCAGCAGGAAATAACTAGGCCTCAAGAGGACTAGAATCTGGAGCTAATTAGTGTAGGGAGGGGAAGTTGGGGTCCAGAGGAGGAGGCTCCTGTCCCATCTTCCTGGGGTACAGAAACAATTTCCTCCCCACCCTTCAGGTCTGTCTTGTACTGACAATCACACTTCAATGGCATTCTGTGCCTTCCTACTTCTGCCTCAGGACCAAGGAGCCTGGGACCTCCTCAGCCAGAAAGTTCATCTGGGTGTTATTGCCAGAGAGTCAGCATCCCTGACATTCCTCTCCCTTGAGAAATGACTCTGCAGAGATACGGGGCCTCTCAGGAGGGCTGTGGTCCCACTGCCCTCAGAAGCATCAAAGACCACTTACTTTTTTTTTTTCAATGTGTATGTGTGGATGTTTTATCTGCGTGCATGTCTCTGCACCACATGCATGCCTGGTACCTGGGGAGACCAGAAAGAGGGTGGAACTGGAAAGTGCAATTAGTTGTGAGTTGCCCTGTGGGTGCTGAGAACTGAACCTGGCTCCTCTGGAACAGCAGCCAGTGCCCTTAACTGCTGGGCCATCTCTCCAGTCTCAGGCACACTTATTCTTCTGCAGGCTTCTCCTTCCTTGTCTGATTTCTTCTTCTCTTGTCCCTTCTTCCTTGTGCTCCCCAGACAACCCTGCCTACATTCAATCATCGTGGGTTTCACTTCCGGTGATTTTCAGAGGGTGTTCCTCTGAATCCCAGGGCACCTTGGGATGCTCTGGTCTTTCTCCATCTCATTCCTTTTGGGGCAGAAGCTCTGCTGTGACCATCTTGACATTTTTAATCTTGAACAAGGAACTCTATGTTTTCATTTTACCTTGTACCCTGCACAATGTGTGCACGGCCTACCCAGCCAGCTGGCACTCAGCTAAACCCGGAACTTCAAATGCAGCGCTGGGCTTCTGCCTCCCTCTTTTTGCTCTCCTGCTCCCCTGGCTTGCTCCTGACCTGGGTCAAACAGAAGAAGAACAATACCTGGGGATATTCCTGGGGCAGAAGGGAGGAGGGATTCTGTGTTTTGCATCCTGGCTGGCTGTCCTTGAGATCTTCTGTGGTCACTGCCGCCTGTGAGGAACCCACAGGCTCTCGTTTTCAAAATGTCATTGCAAGTTTTCCCCGTAGTTTAAAGGCTCCATTTGAGATGATGCGGAATGGCCCTAGCTCTAAACCTTGATCACAGAGAACAGCTTGCCACAGTGACGAGGTCGTGCACCCAACACGCTACAAAGACCAAGGTCAGCTGAGTAGCTCGAGATTTAGCCGCAACCAGATTCTAGACAAGACATGGCTCCAAAGGTGGAGGGTTTGGCCAGGAGATGAGATGGGAGAAGAAACGCTTTTCTTAATTGGAAAAAGAAAAAAAAGAAAAAAGAAAAAAGACAGCCCCGGGAAAATAGAGCGTGCGTGTCGTATGCTCCCGCACTCTGCGGTTGTGCACTCTGAACGCAGAAGATGTAGGGGCTGGAAGCTCAGACAAAGGAGACCAAAGGCCTTTCCAGGGATTTGCAGAAAGCAATCACAGATAAGGTTCTTTCATGGGGCAGTTAAAGCTGCAGGGGGGAAGGCGGAGGAAGGTGGCTTAACACCTTGAATGGCTGACCAGAGGTCTCAGCAGGCTCAGACATGGCTCAAAGAGCCAAAATTAAATTGCTCGAAGGAGTAAAGAGTAAAAGTAAAATTAAGCTTAATTATTAGCAGTTAAGGGCTAATGAGGGTGCCCGATTTGCCTAAGCGGTGGGCTATTTCTACATCTTGTTCCAAATTAGCCTTCACTTTTTATATGCAGTTATTAAATTGGTTACTATACTGCTATTTAATAAATCCTCCTACGTGTGTGTGTGTGTGTGTGTGTGTGTGTGTATATATATATATATATATATATATATATATATATAGAGAGAGAGAGAGAGAGAGAGAGAGAGAGGGAGGTTCTTATTTGTTTCATTGTTGTTCATTGTTGTGATGCATAGACTTGTTATTAAATGTCTCTAATTACTTAGCCCAGGCTCTCCAGCCCACCTAGTGGCAGCTAACAAAACTGCATGCATAACCGCCTGGCAAAGCCCAGCTGCTTCTAATGCAGGAAAGGTAGGCAGGCTGATTAAAGGGGAGGGCTGAGTCCCATGTTGGGGGAGCATGAGGTCATCACCAGGATGACTACTTGCAGGAATTCTGGGGGATTCTTGGAAGCCAGGGAGGTCTAAGTGACTATGCTGGGGTCAGAGGCTAAGAAGCCACCTAGGTCCAGAATGAGACACCAGTTAGGTGTGGGAAGGAAGAGGGCAATGGTGAGAGCCCAGGCTAGGAATCACATCTCAAGGAAGTCAGCCGAGGAGCTAGACAGCAGAGGGCAAGTGGAAATGGAGTTTCAGAGGGGTCTGAAAGTAACCGGAAATGCAGAAAGTGGCCAATGAGAGGTGGAAGGCAGAGGAAACCCAGTTTCTAATGACTTCGGCTAGCCCAATCACATGCCTCCTTGGCATGGATGCATGGAAAGGACCCAAGTAAAACAGAAAGTATTGTACCTGTCTCAGTTATCCTCTCCCCTCACAGTACCCACTCCTGCACCTTCCCTCATCCAGCTGTAAATCTAAACCGGTCCCAGCCAGCGCTCTCTGGAGTGAAAAGTTATGGGATCCCTGGAAATCTCTTTCTACATGGATGCTACCAAGGGCTCTAAACTCCATCTTTCACATAGTTACTTGTTTAAACCTCAATGACATTCCCTCCCTTGACCTGCTCCCTGAGCTGACAGTTTCCCTGGAGTCCCAGCAGTGTGGACTATCAGAAGGTGAGGTTGTAGTTACCAGCCTTAGAAGTGACTTGAAATGAAAGTCTGGAACCGGGCTTCTGGCTACCTTGTTGGGTTCTTTTTTTCCACCACACCCTTCTCCGGCCTCCCAACCCCACAACAGAATATCTCCAACCAGCAAACAAACAGCAGCCACCACAGCGTTTTTTTATACCCTCTCAAGAGTCCCCAGAATTCCAAATGTAAACTATCTTCAGCTGATAAAATCATGCCCTGCTAGAGCACGAGGCAAATCATAGCCAGCTGCTGTGGACAGTCTGAAGCAGTGCCATGTTCCTCCACACCTGGGATTAAAACAGAAACATATTCCCATAACTCGGTTTTTTAAAGGACCCCAAATTCTCACTACAGGAGGGCACTACCCGGAGTCTTACACCCCACACACTGTCTCTCAGGAAGACCTCCCTGGTTCCTGGAGACCCCATGAGAAGCACCTCCAAAACAGCAGCAGCGTGTGTCTAGCTCAAAGCCAGTGAGCTGAGACACAGGCAGCCTCCTCCAGCCTCCCAGCACATTTTGTTGTAAGTGCCTCAGAATCCCTGTCCTTGGGCCTGACCCAGAGAGCAAGACCAATATGACCATATCAATATGATGGTTGCCTAGAATCACAACCCCGCCAATGTGTTTACTGTCTTCAGGCTAGGACTCCCCCAGGGTCTGTCAGCCTTTCCACTGACTTCTTGAACAGCCTTTACTCAAGCTCTGGGACCCCAGGCCACAACTGGATTTTCTCCCTCAAAACTGTGGTGTGTAAGAAAGAGAAAACAGCAGGTTTCCAGTGAGGCCTGTTCTCCTCAGACCGGGCCTGAGATCCCGGAAGGATAGTAGTCTCTGAGGAACCACGGCTCTGGTCAAATCTACAGTAGTCTTTAGGTGAGAAAACTACTGACTGTGCCCTGCTTATGGGGCCCTGTGCCAAATGGGTGGACAAGCAGGGCAGTCCATAGCCAGAATGGATGAATCTCTGATTCTTCCTCATTTGCTCCAGCCCATACCTTCTCTCCAGCCCCAAGGCAGCCTCAGGGCAGTCTCAAGTGGACAATCTCCACCACTGCAAGGACCACTTCCAGGACACAAGCTGGAGGACTCCGGTTTGCATTCTGATCCTGTCACTTCAAAACCACGTGACCTGGGACAGGTTATTTCCCTGCCTTGAGTCACCCTGTGCACTCAGCACAGGAGTTGATAGAGAGGAAACAACCAGACATGGGAGAGAAAGAGGTGGGGAGACTCATAAAGGATGAGGGAGCCTCCTGAGGAGAGAGGCCCAAGTTAGGAAATCAATGAAGCCCTGCAGACTACAGTGAAGGGGGCTTGCCAAGGAGGAGTCGACAAGAAGATTCCAAAGATGGCAGACTGGAGGGTGAGTCAGTTCTCACTGCTGTGAATTATTCACAGAGCAGCCAGGGTGACATTTGCTTCCTCCAAGCCACTCCTCCTGCTCCCCATCAGTTGCCTGGGAAACAGCCCCCTCCTCATGGAGGGAGGGCTCCACCCCCAGACTGTGGACCTGGGTAGGAGGGCCAGAGGGGAGAGAATCATAGAGCCAGAGAAGTCATCTCTGTGAGTCCCTGCCAAGTCAGAAGGTAGGGCCACCTAGTAAGCAGGAGGCAGGGATTCAGGGACACCTCCATCACATCCCTAGAGAGGCTATAGAAATTCTCAGTGAAGGAACAGAAGCTGAAGGTGCTGATTCCAGAGCTCACAGATGAGATGGGCATGAGTGGGCAGGTCAAGGGCTAACATGTGCTCAGGGTCGGGGATCTACAGGGACTCAGCTCTGTTTTCAGGTCCAGTGTCTGGCTTCCTCCTGGACAATGCTCTCCCCCTCTCCCAAGTTTCCAAGAGCCACAGAGACCCAGTCTTCTCTATGCTTGCACTGGACCACCTCTCATTCCTTCCCGGCCCATCTCACACACCAGCATCATCCTTGGCTTTTTATTAGCCAGCACCAGCCTCCTGACATTGGAGGCCACATGGACCTTGGGGTCACCCCTTTCCAGCTGCCTTCCCCATGGCCTGAAGGCCTTGCCTATCATTCAAGTCCCTGGTTTCTTATCTCACATTCTCAAACACACCAAGAATCTTCTCATGCCTACGTCGGTCAGTTCTCTCTGGCTATGACAAAATACTCAAGCTAAACAACTTTAAAAGTGAAAAGATTTGGGTTTTGCTTTCAATTTTAGAAGTTTTTAGTCAATGGTCACTTGGCCCCATCTTTTGGGACCTAACTGGGAGGAGTGGCCAGGAGTATGTGTGGCTTCTCACACAGCAGCCAAGAAGCAGGGACACAGACAGAGAGGAATGGGCCAGGGTCCTAGTCTCCCCCCTCCCCATTTCTTTCCCCATTTGTTTGTTTCTTTCTTCCTTCCTACTTTCCTTCCTTTCGTCCTTTCTGGATCAACAGATAAATGGATAATGAAAATTTGAGAATATATATTTACATATATTATCCAATAGATACATATTTGAATACATCACATATATTTATATAAGTATACAGTAGAACTAGTTAGCTCTAAAGAAAAAAATGAAATTAAAAATTGGCAGGAAAATGTATGAACTTGGGATGCATCATATTCAGCAAGGTGACACAATCTCACAAAGAAAAGCATGCCATGTTCTCTCTCATATGTGGGACTGGGCCATCATATGTGCACATATGTAAACAAACATACACATGGGTTCAGTATAACATGCAGAAAAGACAACAAAGGAGGCTGAACATTAGGAGATGAGGGAGGACCAAACGCAGACAAGGGAGAGGATGTAAAGGTCACGGCTTTTCCAGTGCTAATTCTGTCCTGGGCTTTTTGGTCTGAGTGCTAGATAATTGCATAAAATATATTTGAAACTGAAGGTGTAAAATTTGATGTGAATCTTCTCAGCTTCCGTTCCAGATGCCAGTTCTGACTGTATAGAAGTTCACTGAGTCATATAGACTTTGGGTCCGGTTAATTTTGGCAGGTGATGTCTTTGTATTTATTTGAGGTGATGTTATTTGCAAGTTTTTTTTTTAAGTTTATAAAATCAATTGTTAAAAGAGAGTCATCTTAAAAATCACACTGTTCCCTTTCGGCTACACCTCAGTGTCCTAACTTAATATTGTGCCACATCCCAGTGCCACCAGGTGGGGACCAAGACTGCAACACTGGGCCTGCCCAGGACATGCGAAATCCAAACCACAACTCCACCCTGATCCTTCCAGGGCTCCAAAGGGCCCTAGCATTCCCAGCTGACTTCCCAAGGTCAAAGACATTGATGTCTACCTTATACGGTAGAAAATACCAAGTCTGAAAGCCAAAGGATCCTAGGTCTAGATGGAAGTGAGAGCTTTATGGCATCCTGACAGAAAATCTTTACTCGTAAGTGCATCCAAAACCACCCTAGTTCCCAGCCATATAATCTTATGTTCATGATCTAATCTCTCTGGACCTCAGTTTTCCCTTCTGTAAAATGGGCAGAGCCCAGCCTCATAGGGCTATATAAAATAGAGAGTAAAGTAGATACCTAAAAAATATTGTTAATTATTAACATCAGCTATAACATTTTATTAATACATGGTGAGAGTGTACGTGTCCATGTTGTCTTAATACATGTTTTAGCACTAGAATAAGAACCTGAGGCAAACTAACTTTATAAAGAAGTCATGTTTACTTTCTCCAATGCAGCAAACTGGAAGTCCGAACAGCATGGTGCCGGTTCTGGTAAGGCCTCTCCTGGTTAGCTCACCTCCTGCCAGGTGCTGTTGGGCAGCATCCGTGGAGAGATCACAGCTCGAAATGGGACTCCAGAGAGCCTTCAAGTGCAGGCTCCCTCTTAACAACTACCTATGGAAACAACCTTAATCCTTTCCAAGTGCAGCCCCCCAGTGACCTCAACCCCCATCCAGACTCACAATCTTGCTGTTTCTTCCTCCCGAGTCCTGGGATTGCAAGCATGTGCCATGGCGTGCAGCAGCCAGATCCACTTTTGAGAGACACACGCAAAGCCAGACCTTTTCCTTCTGTTCAAGTCTCCAGGCCAGAGCTGGTGTCCCCCTGGGTCCAGTCCCAGGAAGGCCAGTTTTTTTCTCTCTTGCCTCAATTTCACCCGTTTTCCTGTGTGCTACAAGAGATTGAACGGCACTCCCCCTGCCCCCAACATAAGAAATATGTTAAAGTCTGACTCCCTGGTACCTGTGAATGTGATTATTTGTAAAAATAGTGAGTTATGTTTGTTGCTCTATTTTTGTTTACTTCTGTAAATGTATTTTGATTATTTTATGTATGGGTGTTTTGCCTACATGTATGTCTATGCACTGTAAGTATGCCTGATGCCCAAGGACGCCAGAAGAGGCATTGGATCTCCTGGAACTGATCTATAGACAGTTGTGAGCTGCTGTATAGGTGCTGAGGATGGAGGCTGGGTCCTCTGGGAAAGTAACTAGCACTCTTAACCACTAAGCCATCTCTCCGGGCCCATTTACTTTCTATTTTGTAATAGAGTTGCCCAGGCTGGCTTTCAATTCACTCTGTAGCCCAGATAGGTCTTAACCTTTCAATCCTCCTGCCTCAGCATCTGGAGTGGCTGGGAAAACAGGCCAAGGAGGAGACAGCAGTGTTGGACAGAAGGATCCAGAAGACATGATCTTAGAGACAAACCATGACAGGGTGAGAAAGCTTGCACTGAGGAACTCCCTGACTCCACCTCATCCCACAGCTGTTCTAATAGAACAGCTATGTTGGCTCCTGGGAGAGGCCAGGAAGGGGCCAGGGACTCCAGAAGGTGTGGGAGGCTGGTCTAGACAGTGAGGAGAATGGAAAGGAGCGGGCAAAAGTGTCCTGAGTGGTGATGTATCTATCAGGCAGGGCCAGGATGAGGGCAGAGGAGGCACTGCCAGTCTGGACTTGGTCGTGTGTTCTGCGATCACTCTCTGACTGTCAGACTGTGTGTCCTGGTTTCTGAAAGGAAAAATATGTCGCCTGCTGTATCAGTTAGGGTCTCAGTGGGAAACAGATGGCGCACTCAAATTGGGTGATTTAAGGAGAGCTAGTGAGAGGTCTATTTACAAAGGTGTGGGCAGGGTGTGCGGAGCTGTGTCAACAGTGAGGTTCCCTCAGGCTTGTGATGAGCTGGAGGGGGCTGTTACTACGTTATCTCCCTAGAGCTGAAGAGACTGAGAGGAACCACGAGAGAGTCTAGTGGCTGATGGAGACCTTTGCTCAGCCAACAGGAATGAACACCAGAAATAAATAAACATCCAGCCGTGCTCTCCTCCCTCCCTCCAGTCTCCCGCTGGCCACCCATTGGCTGAACACCCACAGGAACTCAGAAGGCAATAGAGCCCATAGTTATGGGTCCCTGCAGGTCAGCACAGGAAAAGAAACAAAATGGGCTGGGCAGAGCCAGAGAGCGGGTCTGGAAGGGGCAAACACAAGATTTGAGCAGTGAATGCTGCCGCACCGTGAGGACCCTTCTTGCAGACACTGCCTTATCTTCAGCAAAGAAGAGAAGAAGGCTCATTAGGGGGGCACCAGAGGGCTCAGATGTCTGAGGCAGGTTCCTGCATATGTCAGTCAGGGAGGGTATGATGTGGGGAGCTAGAAACACTTCTCATACGTGTCACAAATACCCACACTCTGCTCCCTGCCAGTGCCTGATTCCTCTCTGGCAGCAAAGTGGCAGTGCTCCTGGTTAGGCAGAAGCTGATTTTATGATAAGCTTGTGTGACTAGGACGGAGAGGGTGGGAGTCAGGGAGAGAGAGAACACAGCAGTGGGTCAGAGCCTCCCAGGCTCTAGGGACAGCAGAGAAACCAGGCAGATAGACTAAGGACTCCTCCCCCCCAACCCTCTGACCCCAACCCTCCTTCGTGTCCCATCAAGTCCAATTGAGTCAAAGGTGCTGATAGATCTCTGGGAAAGATAGATGGGGTAATCAGAGTAAATGAAATTAACATGCACAGGGTAATCAACACTCATTAAGCCAATTTAGTCAAGTGATGACCTCAGTCAGCTTTTATTTAATCATATACTTAAATGTCAAATCAATATGCAAATCTCACCCAGGCCTTTTCCAATTATAACCCATTAAAACTTTCAAGTAAATCAATGCAGCCAGGCAGGGTGGGAGGGCGCAGTGAGAAGAACCCAGTAGCCCAGCCCATTGGACAGCGGGCCTTTATCATGCATAGTTCTTATCCCAGCTCCAACATAAAGCATGCAGATTACCCTCTCCAGTTCTGCCATGGCATTAAAGAAAACCAGAGATGTCTCATCCCCTAAAAGCCTCCTCATCAAGACCTCCCGTTGCTGCTCCAGGGTGCTCAGTACTCTGCTTATGCAGTGACATCATGTCTAGTGTCCTACTGGACCCATCCTAACCTCTTGTGAGGCAGACATTCACGGTCCAGCTCACAGATAACCAAAGGAAGCTGAGGGCAGCCCAGGGAGCAGGGTGTGGTGGCTCAGGCCAGTAATCCCAGCTATCATAGAGTCTGAGGCAAGAGAATTGCAATCTTAAGGCCTGGCTGGACTCCAGAGTGACTTCAAGGTAGACATTTTGGCTAGCATGTCTGAAGCCCCAGATCCACTCCCAGGTCACAATAGAGCACCACACCACACAAAGATCGGTGCTTCTGCAGTTATGTCATGCTGACCAGAGATCAATGCTACAAATTATAAATAGAACAGGATCAGAGCAGGTGGTTACTATCCCCAAGGCTACACAGTGAGTGAATGGACAGTTTAGGAATGAACACCAGACCTTCCTGAATCAAAGACCTCAAAGCCCAGACAGGTCATGCGTGTCCAGGAGAACCCAAGGACTCATTCACATAAGCCTTTTCCCACCATCCAGTGTCCTAGGGATAGGAGTTTGCTTCCTGGAGCCAAGGCCCAGCCTTAGCTGGCACAGCAAAGATGACAAGGCCTCTTGAACCCTGCTTCCCAGGCAGCCAGGAGCTGCCAGGTGAATCTTAGAAGTTTCTGCATACTATAGTGGTTGACCCAGATTGGATATGTGTCCCTGGAGAAACGCATGGTAATTGACTTGCATATGGCACTGTGACATCAGGTAAGCCGGCTGATGGAAAATGACTGGGCCTATCAGTGACCATTGATGTGAAAGAGCCATTGCTGACAACTTTGATGGTTTTAGGGCCGCCTGCGCAGCTCTGATTACCCGCAAGGGGTTGGAGCTAGGAGGCCCCAGAATGAGTGAGGCATGAACCTACTTATTAGTGGCCCTGGCTCAGGGCTGCAACCATCAGCCATAAAAAGGTCACAGCCCATTGTCCCAGGTAAATCAGAGACCACCTGGGTGGAGCCTGATCCTGCCCCAGGGTACCTTCAGAGAGCCACTGAGCAAGGTGACACTGAGGCCTGGTCTGCCTGGCATTTTCCCCGGGTCAGCTCTGAGAGTCTGTGAATCAAGAGCCCTTCCATTGTAGGTAAAAACAGATGGCTGGTCCTCTAGGGATGAGCTGGAGCAGGCTTCAGATGAGAATGGCAGCCTTCCATCTTCCACAGGGAGCTCAGGCCTCAGTCATGGTATTCCTGAGGGGTTCACGGCCTAAAGGTAGAAGAGAGGGAAAGAAATAACAATGAAAGGAAGGAATGATGGTCAGCCAGGGCCTACAGGGATCTCTGGGACATGCTATCTCATGTCATCTTTTTAAAATTTTATTTCCTTTTGTGTGTATAAGTCTTTTGCCTTCCTGTAAAAATGGGTACCACATCCAGGCCCCGTGCCCACAGAGATCAGAGGAAGGCATTTGGGTCACCTAGATCTGCAGTGACCGATGGTTCTGAGCTTCTGTGTGTGTGCTGGAAACTAAACCAGGGTCCTCTGGCCATCTCTCCAGCCCCTTCATCTAATCTTTGGACAACCTCAGCAGTCAGAGCCTGCTGCTGTCTTATGTGCCAATAAGAAGCCAAAACTGAGGTAGACAGAATGATGGACTGATGGGAATGTGCAATCTCTGGGCAGACTTTCCCTGAACATCACCATTAGGGAAGCAAAAAGGAGGGGCACCCAGGGGCCTGGCTGTGCCAGGATGAGCCAAACAAACCACAGTCTGACCAGTGACTATCCCATGGGGAAAGGTGGCTTCGAAAGCAGTTTCTTCATAGACTGCTGCCAGCCTTTGGCCAGGGCTTTGGAGGGGAATGAGAGAGACAGCCAACACCTGGAGAGTCCTAGCGAGGAGCAATAGGAAGGCCTGAGGTTCCCACGGTAGTTCCCAGTGTGATGGGATTGAAGGCAGTCTTTTTGGTACACTTTTCCAACTGTTTTACAAAGTGAAGACTTTGTGCTTGCTGGTTTCCCACCCCTTCTCTCTCCAGGATTTCCTAGACTTTCTTGCCCTCCTGTTGGGAATTCTCTGGGGTCCACTTTGTCCCTTTCTGGCATGGCCAGCTCCCCTGGTACCTCTTGCTTCTGCTTCCCCAGGAGTGACTTACTGGGAAGTCTGTCCAGAAAACCAGCACTGGCTGGGGCAGACTTACAGCCCCATGGGAGTTGTCAAAGCTCCGAGTTGCCTGGCTGCCAAAAAAAAAAAAAAAAAAAAAAAAAAAAAAAAAAAAAAAAAAAAA
>JANHMN010000004.1:26396475-26410735 GCA_030674055.1 Rhabdomys pumilio | reverse complement strand
CCCCCCCCCCCCCCCCGCCGTGTGTGTGTGTGTGTGTGTGTGTGTGTGTGTGTATGAGAGGTTGACATCCAGAGTCTTCTGTAACTGGTCTTTGCTACTTTGTGGATTCTTTTTCCCATCCTTTACCCCACGGTTTAGCCCCCCTGACGCTAGATAGGAGAGAAACAAGGAGAGAGGGGAGAGAGAAATTAGAAAAATCCCTGAATCTAATTTATTTTTTTCTTTTCTTTCTCCTTTGAGCACGACTACTAACAAAGCACAGCCAGGCTCCCTAAAGGACCAACAACCACCAAACCTGCCGAGCAGGGCGCAAGCATTTATATACCCTCTGAAAAGGTCCCAGAATTCCAAACACCACACAATCACAGAGACTATCTTCAGCTGGCAAAACCACGCCTCTGCTAGAGCACGAGGCAAATTCATAGTTGCTGTGAACAGTTGGAAGCAGCCCCACACCTGGGATTAAATTGAAAGTATCCTTGTAATATTTGTATGTGTGTGTGTGTGTATTTGAGAAACCAAAATTCCAGAATTGTCACTACAGTCTTCCTCATATACTTTCCACCTTATTATTTGAGACAAGGTCTCTCACTCAACCCAGAGCTCACCATTTTGGCTAAGTTGGCTGACCATCGAGCCCCAGGAATCCTCCTACTTTCCTCTCCCCAGCATGGCTGGGGCAAGAGTTACAGAGACATGCTGCCATGCTCAGCTTTTACATGGGTTCTGGGGGTCAAACTTAAGTCCTCAAGTTTATACAACAAACACTTTACTGATGGAGTCCTGTCCCCAGCCCCTGAGTCATATTCTTAACAGTGAGCTAGGTGTCATAAGTAAAAAGTCCCTCAGAGCCAGGCAAAGCCACTCAAGTACATCATGAAGCCTGTGGTGAAGGGCAGGGGTATCCTCAATCCACAGCAGGCCTAGAACTTAAACCTGGTGTCGGAAACAGGTGCAAGTCCTGAGGACTGAATCCCTAAATGTGTAGAGTTTGATACTTTTTACTCCAGGTTGATAACATCAGGGTTGATCTGGGTGGCTAAATACCTACTTGATGTCCAGAGAAGCAGAAAGTCATGATGTCTGGAGATTCTATGTTCCTGGTGTCAGGGTGTCTGTCACGAACATAATCAGTTCAGTGGGCCAACCTGTGGAGAAGAGACGTCCCTTGCCAGGGGATGGCCACGAGTGCTCAGTTAGAAAAGGGCAATTCACACATCAGTTGGAGAGCAGGGACCACCCCACCCCCAGAAGGTTGTTTGAGTGGCTGAACACCCAAGGGCCTTAAGGCTGAGCAGAGACAGTTAGCACAGGGCACAGGGTGAGGGGCAGGCGGGATAGAGCCAGGACAGTGAGGAGGGTCCCATATGAAGATGAGCACAAAGACGTTATGGTGGTGACCAGGCTGCTGATGACATGTGGGGAAGAAGGACTGCTCATTAGCAGGGAGGGAATGGAGAGGAAAGCTAGCCAGGCCTCACAATAGGGCAGACAGGTCAGCATAAGGAGAGGCTAGTGAACCAGAGCTCTGGGGATGTCCACAGGGCCTGAGAGATGTCAGAGTCCTGGAATGCAGCTGTCTCAGCCAAAGTCGATGTTTCTCCATGTCAGCTTTGTGGAATCTTGCTGGAGCAAAATGTGTTGCTGACTGCAGGCAGATTGGAGTGACAGGGTGCGGAATGCCTATACGGTGAGGGTGGCGTGGCGGAAGGGTTGCATATTGGAGTGTCAGCCAGGGAACACAGCTCTGACAGGTCATTGGCAGATGGGGTGTCAGCAAGCCCTGACCTCCATTCCCAGGACCTGGCCAAGCAGCACAGAAGTCAGGGGCTGAAGCCCCATCTAGAGAGCGGTGGCCCACAGATGTGGGAGGGGGAGGCACAGAGGTATCGTTTCTATGGCTGCCATAACAGTACTGATAGCAGAATGGCTTAAACAACAGAGATGTATTTCACTACAGTTCTTGAGGCTAGAACTACAGGTCAAGGAATCCACAGGGCTCCTAAGGTCCGTCTCTTTGGCTGGTAGAGGACTGTCTTCCTCCTTACTCCTGTCTCCACTAGGCTATACCTCTCTAGATGTATGCATCCCAATCCCTTCCCTCCTCCCTCCCTTCCTGGATGCCTTCTTTCCTGCCTGCCTGCCTTTTCCTTCTTTCCTTCCTTCTTTTCCTCCCTTCCTTCTTTCCTTCTCTTTTTGCCTTCTTGCTTTCCTGCCTTATTTCCTTGCCTGCTTTTTCTCATTGAAACAAGCACCTCCTACACATTAGACAAACATTCTATGGCCGAGCTCTATTCCCAACCCTCTTTCAGTTTGAAGCCGCCATATTGGATTAGGGCCCATTCTAAGAACTGCTTTTCAAATTGGGTAGCACAGACCTTTAATCCCAGCACTCATAGGCAGGTCTCTGTGAGTTCAAGGCCAGTCTGGTCTACACAGAGAGTTCCAAGACAACCAGGAATACACGGAGAGACCCTGTCTCAAAAATAAAAAAAAAAACAAAACAAAACAAAAAAGACAAAAAACAAACTAGAACCAAATTTCACTTAATTATCAAAATGCTGTCTCCAAACACTGTCACATTCTGAGGAACCAGGGGTGGCAACATCAGCCTATGGCTTTGGTCAGAGGGGGCACACTCAACCCCATATAGAAGACAATTGAAGAAATGAGATGAAGGCACTCTTTGTCAATGAGGTAGAGAGACAGACAGGCTGTTAACATCAAGGGCTCGATCATGAAATATTTCTTGGGGTGTGATGCAAGATGATAGGTGGAAATCAATATGGTCCCATGGGAACTCCAAACACCCTGAAGGTGCCTAGACCCTGGAAAACAGAGAAAACCTAACTGTGAAGACCTGGAAATTCAAGAGAAGCTTAAGAAGGGATGATAGGTTTCATGTTGGGTTTTGTGTGTTCTGAAGCAGTGCTTTGCTGTATGGCCCAAGCTGGCCTTGAACTCACAATTCCCCTGCCTCTGTGTCTGGGGTGCTGGGATTGCAGGTACCGCCACCACACCCAAGTAGAAGCTCTGATCTTAGGGCTACCTTCCAGGAGGCTCCCGAATTCAAATCTCCCCTGACATGGGGATAGAATGAAGATAACTGATAGCTTCGTCTGCCCCACTTTGAAAAGCTTGGAAGAGTTAAGAGTGTGGTGAGAGGTGTTTCTAACCAGTCTGAATCGTGGCGCTGTGGTCTGCACCACTCTGGACAGTGTCGTGAGCTGTCCAGCCTCAGCTTCCTGGTCTATTCAATAGAAATAGGTGTCAAACTCCCAGGGTCTTTGTAAAATTATGGGATGACACTGTGGGGACACCTAGGACCGAATCTGGCTGGTGACAGTGCTCAGTAAGGAAAAGCAAAACTCGGAGGTGACTATGCGTGGCTGTAGGCTCTGCCCCAGCTCCAAGCCCGTGGTAGGGATCTTCTCTCACCATGCAAGTGAGAGCTTCATTTTTCTCCACATCAGCACATCTGACAACCTCTGATTTCACTTCCTCATGGGTGTGTCATCTCCCCTGTCTCCCAGACGGTGGCTGGAGAGGAACAAGGTTTTTGTATGCTGCGCTCACCAACACATAGAAAGATGGCTCAAGCATTTCAGAAATGCTTAATAGAGCTGGACGTGATGGTGAATGTCTATAGTCCCAGCTACTTGGGGTGGGGGGCTGAGGCAGGAGGGGCATCTGAGCTCGGGAGTTCGAAACAGACATGGGCAACATAGAAAGATATTGTTTTTAAATTAAATTAATAAACTTGTTATTGAAGTAAGCTGAGCTGAGGGACAGGTATCGTGGCACAAGGGTACGGAATACAGCCAGCTGCAGGAGGCCACAGGGTCCCGGGGTCTCCAGCTGCAGGAGGCCACAGGGTCCCGGGGTCTCCAGAAGAAGAAAGATGAGGTTTCCGTTCCCCCAAGGTAAAAAAAGAAAAGGAGACTGTGTCCCCGACCCTGCCTGGCCTGCCTCGGGTCAGACCACGCTGTTCTGAGGAGAAGGCAGAGGGAGAGGAAGCCTCCAGCCCGAGCAGCTGTTTGTGAAAGGCAGATTGCTTTCCCAGCAGCCTGTCCATTTCTGACTCAGGGAACTGAAACACATCATTTCATGGCTTCTGGTTATCGGAGGACACCCCGGGATGGGAGATGGTGGCCCAGGGCATGATTTTGTCATGACCCCCAACCCTGACTTGGATAGAGTACAGTTGCCCTTCCTTCCATATTTGGCTCTGAGACATCCCTC
Organism: Rhabdomys pumilio; assembly: GCA_030674055.1. Classification (NCBI taxonomy): domain Eukaryota; kingdom Metazoa; phylum Chordata; class Mammalia; order Rodentia; family Muridae; genus Rhabdomys; species Rhabdomys pumilio. Next base: position 26,406,493 of record JANHMN010000004.1, on the reverse strand, counting down.
ATAACCCACAATGCTCAAGGGCCTTATAGGAACTGGTACAGCATCTTATGTAACCTACACATGCCCCTGCATGCTTGAAGGCACCTCTAGATTGCCGCAAACGCTTAACACAATGTACATGCCTTGTAAATAATTGTCATACCATATTGTTTAGGGAATAATAACAAGGGAGATTCTGTACTTGTTCGTTACGGATGCAAATCTTTTCTGGACATTTTTAATCAGCACTGAGTTGGATCTGAGGGCGCAGAACCCTGGCAAATATAGAGAGCCTCCGTCCTGCCTTCTACAACCATAGTGGGAAGTAGAGTTTGCTGAGAGCCTTTCTCGGTAGGACTCATAAATCCTCCTGTCCTCAGTAGCTCCTCTGGACATACTCCAGTTTATGCATTTCCTTCTTGTGGAAGGCTCAGAAGTGGACATACTCCCAGTGTGGTCGAAAGACATAGAGGTACCCAAGACACACCAGTGAGACACACGTGAGTATGACTTATTCAGTCCATGCCTATGTACCTGTATGCCACCCGAGTACACAGCTGCTGCAGAGGAGAGCCAACCTTGTGCCAGGATTTCCCAAACTGGTTCAGAGGATCTGGGCCCTCATAGGCAAAGTCGATAGGAAGCAGTTTCAAGTGCCCAGGCTAGCTCTTCAGAGGTATCTCACACACAGATAGTCTTCCATCTACAGACAAGTTTCAAGCAGAGCTGGGCCAATCACAGCCGGGTTCTTGTTGCTTGACTTTGAACATCTTCCACTGTGGCAGGGTGAAGGGCCAGTCCTCAGAGGGAGCCCAAAAGAAGCCAAGGCGGAGCTAGGGTCCATGGGCTACTATGGCCTTTAGACCCCAGGAGTTTGCAGGTGGGAATAGAAATTAGGGTTGGAGCTAGAAGCAGAGAAGGCTTTAGTTGACCTTGGTTCTTAAACAAGTTGACCTTGAACTGAATCTAGAAGCTGGAAGAACCTGAAGTATGTCTAGAGAACACAAATAAACTCCCCCAAGAGCCTTCAGTGGACCTTCAAAGTCAAGGACCAAGAATTCGGTTGTAATTAGCCCAGTGGCTGATGAATGTCTTGGGGTTTTGTTTTATTTTGGTTTGGTTTTGGCCGATGAGGTATGCTGGCATCAGGAACTCCTGTCTCAGGTCACCTCCAAATCCAGCATGGTGATGAATGATGGTGATATCACCCATAGGTGACCACAAAAGGACCCATGCGTCTGTTCCCATGGCAATTGCCATACATTGCCAGCTTTCACCTAGTCCACTTGCCCAACTTTACCTGAGCCAGTGATGTGTGCGGTTATGTCACAGCCTGAATAAAAGGCAGAGCCCTCTGACCTTCTCTCTCCTTCTTCTTCATCATCCCCCTTTTGTCCTTACCTCCCACCCCCCACCCCAATAAACCTCTCTCCCATGGAAATGTGCTGGCCTGGTGTGATCTGTCTGGACAGAGCCGCCAATCTAACACAACAAGGTGAAAGAAGCCCAAAGCAGTGACAGACCAGCCTGGAGTCTGCCAGCAAAGGCAGCCCTACCCCTGGCCCATGATGGCAGATTTGGCCTTTTGTGAAGCTTTGGGGAAGACAGCTTTAACCTAGAGTGTCCTCCCAATAGTGTCTGTGGCTTGGATATTGCCTAGACCATTCCCAACACTGCCCACCTTTCACCTGCCAAGCCTCATCCCTTCTCCACCCCAAAGTAGGGGAACCCACAGTCCAGGGCTAAGGAGGGGGCACCTGAATCAGAAAGACCAAGATCCAAACTCCACTCCCACCATGGTGTGAACATGCCTGTAGAACATCCAAATATGTGAGCCAATGCTGGCACAACACAGCCTTGAGAGCGCAGTTTCCTTGTCTGTAAAAATGGAAGCAGCATGCCTTACTGAAGGATCCTGGCCTCACAGTGCTCCTGTGCCCCTGGGGCATAAGGCCACATTCAGATCAGGGCTAGAGCTCTGCCTCAGCTAGTCCTGAAAGATGAGATCTGATCTCAATAGCTAGTAGAGCTGGAACAGATCAGAGTCAGGGTGAAGAAGAGGCAAGGGCCAATTATCTCTGAAAACACACAGGGTCTGCTAAGGAAAGAAGTCTGGTCAAAGTCAGTCAAAACTGGCCAGAGTCTTCCCAGAACCCAACCGACACATGTAGCATTTCCTGAGCACCATCTGAGCCTGGCCTGGGGTGTCTGTGGGGGAGCTGATGTGAACAAGGCAAAGGTGTCCCCTATAAGGTCATCCTAAGGAGAAATGAGACACCCAAGTTTAGTCATCATTCAGGAAGGCTATGAACCACTGCCCGCATAGGATGCCCCACCTATTGGCTTATTTCCATGACTATATCAGAATGCCTGAGAGAATCACATGAAAAGAAAGGCTTCTCTTGACTCACAGGTTGAAAAGTTACAGTTTGCAACCCAATGGTCTCTTGACTTTGCACATCAGATGAGGCAAGGTATCATGGTTTGAGGACACACAGGAGAGGAACAGCCCAGGGTCCCACAGTCTCCATCAAAGGCACACCCCCAATGTCCTAAGGATCCCCTACTTAGTCCTACCTCCTAAAGGTTCTTCAACCCACACCCAGTAATGCCACCCTGGGCACCCAGCCTTTAATACAGGAGCCTCTGGGGGACACATGCCTACACCGTAACACTTCACTAAGTGTGACTTTCAGATAAGTTTCTTAGAAAGGCATTTCAGTTTACCTAAAATTCACATTAAACTGAGCACTGTGTGTGTTTTTATTTGGTAGCTATTGGATGATGGAGTCACAACCTAAGCAGCCAGTCTTGGGTTCTAATTCCAGTTCTACTTATGTCCTGCATGACGAAGAGTGAATCACTTTCTCTCTGCTATCACATCAACTACAAAGTTCCGCTTTTACCAGACTATTGTTTATGTGCATGGCTCCTTTCTAATTACTTGTTATATCTTATGGACTTGTCTTATGTTACTCAACAACATAGAAATATTGAAATAACATACCCATTAAATGAGGTACAGTATGCAGATGTCTCCTGGCATGCAAGCTTGAATGTTGTTAAGTGTTTATTTTCTAAGGACACACAAACAGTCTAACAGGAATCCAAAATGTTAAGACAAGGGTGCATCCTGTGGGCAGAATCCTTGCAGACTTCCTGGAGGAGGTGATGTGACAAATGACAGCAGGTGGGTGCTATGTGCAAGGCAGGCTGCATCCCTTCAGCAGAGCCCCAATGAGACCAACATATCCTGGATGTTCTAAGCACTGGGCTACAAAGGCCTGTGGTGGGATATAGCTCATGGCTTTTCTTGGTCTCCCACTGTTGCTCCCTCCCTGCTGCCATTCCCCTCACCCCTTCCCTGCTAGCCTGGCCCTCAGCCCTTAAGTCTATTACTCTTCTAGATCCCAGGAAGGGATGCATAGGGCTCCTGCATGGGCAGATGGAGACCTAGGAGAGAGCATTCTGGAACTGATACCTGGAGAGGTCCTCAGAGACAGAGCCTGCTGTGTGCATTTGGGGTGGTGAATACAGGCATCCTGTCAAGGCCCTAGGGAGCCAGGAAGACTGCTGAGCAGGGAAGAGACAAGCAGGTTCTCATTGCCAGTTCAGACCAGTCAGTGTGTACTGGGTGCCTTCTGGGATAGTGCAGCCCTTAGACATCCCTCCAAGGCCATATGCTGTAGCCTTGGTCCCCAGAGGTCACATTTTAGATATAAAATGCACCTCCTCCCCACCCACGCAAGGCTCGTGTGTTTAAACACTCAGTACCCTACTTTAAATGCCTGTGGAAACTTAAGGAAGTGGGGCCCTGGGTCAGGCTGGGGGTTTTATAGCCCAGCCCACTTCATATCCACTCTACTGTTCTACCAAAACTGTCCTGGCTGCACATTCCTGCCACCAGGAGAGACGCCTGCCACTATCCTTCTTTGTAGTAATTACTTAATCTCAGTTGGGGGGTCCTACCCCGCCTTTGATCATTCTGTTCCCAGATAAAAGACACACCACCCTTATATTTATAATAAGCTTTTAATGAACCAGAGCTGGGCAGATATCTACCCTCTATGCTATTATGTCTGCTTTCCCATCAATACCCTGTGTTCTAAATTGCTATGCTCCATCTGGGCTGCTCTTAACTCCAATTGGCCAGCCTTGTGGGCAAGACCACACTGTCACCTGCAGAATTACACTCTCAATGCCTACAGTGTAAACACACGACACTCTATAGCTTGCTTCACTGCCCTGTCCCCATCACACTTCCTGTCATCTCTACATAAGCTCCTTGTTCTTGGATCTGGTGTTGGGAAGATCCAACAGGGATAGAACTCCCCACCCCAGGGAGGATTCAATGAGCAGTTAAACCTTCCCTGTTGGACCACAAAGAAGGGCTCACTTGAGCACGGGACAAGGACCAGCTCTTACCCTTGTAAATTCATCAAATACTAGCCAGGATGGGTTTAGCTCTGCTAGGGAGAGCCTAGCACTTACAACCCTATCTGGAGTTCATAGCTAGAGTAGATTCAGGATGCTGGGCATTCTCTGAACAGTGCTGATTCCCTAAAGGTACTAGGGATGGGAGAAGAGTGGAGGGAGACCTTGCAGTCTCAGTAACCTTGGATCTACTAGGTCTGGAGTCCCACTCCTGAGTCCTGTTCTCCGCTCGCAGTGAGAAGCTCTGCTCCTGGTATCACACATGGGAAGAGGGGCTCCTAGCTGGGCTCTGTCCTTCTGGCTTCTGGTCAAAAGCATCTTGAGGATGGTTACTCTATAGGGTGGGTAGTAGAAAGTTTCAGAGCAGTTCTGAGTCAGGAAACTTGGTGACAGTATGACCTCAGCACTGGACAGTGACCAGCTCAGAAGTCATCTGGGGAATTTGTGGCTGATCTGCCCTCTGCCATCACAGCAGGGACCATGTCTGTCACCTGAGAAACCTAGGGATGCATCCAATCTATATCACTGACTCTCAGCAAGTCTGTTTCCTGAGAGGACAGTCCTGATGACAGGCCCTGCAAGACTAGAAAGTAGGGACAATGTAACAACAGAAGTCTCTTGAGTCCCTCCTGAGAAACCACACACTCCATTAACTTCTGGCTGTGAACCCAAAAGTAAGTGTGATTCGAAAAGGCAGGAGCACTTCTGTCTGGGGACATGTAGAGAGAAAGCAAGAGTGGACCACAGGACCTTGGGGGATCTCAAAGACCTGGGGTACATGGGAGAGGGAAAACAATATGTGAGGGGCTGAAGGTGAGCTGGAAAGAAAAGGGCTCTGACCACACCAAGTAGTATCTGGAGTGAGCCTATGAGGAACAGGGAGCTTATGAGGAGGCCTTCCAGGACAGTGGCTATGGTACCTGCAGAAGTCTTGCTGGGCATACAGGTATGGGAGTGAGATATGGGAGGGCTGGAGGGCTGGAGGGCTGGAGGGCTGGAGGGCTGGAGGGCTGGAGGGCAAGAGGGCAAGAGATGGTAGGCTAAGTGAGAACAGGCACACGGTGAGATAGTGTCGGAATAGGCACTGGAGAACTCTATCCTAAAACTTCCCAGCACTTGGTTGCTACCTAGAAAGAAAGAGGCAAGGCCATACCCGGGGTCCAGACTGTAGACTGGGTTGTGAGCAGCATGAGACCACATGAAACAAAGGGAATATGAGCAAGCAGCCAGGGTTCCTGGGCTTATGCTGAGGGGGGCTGGATGCTGTGCGACCTTCCAAAGTGACCCCACTGAGACTGAGTCGGGTCAGCATGGGACTCAGACACAGGCATATCCAAGCCAGGCCCAGTACTCCCTTCCTGAGGGAGGGGGTGCTGAGCAAGCCTTGGTCCAATGGCCCCCTAGCCCTGTATGGCCTCATCCTGCAGAAGGTGCGTGACTGAGCCACCAAAGGTGGGACAGTAGATCCACTTCCAAGGTCAAACCCTGCCTCCACCCCAGGGGTGGGGATGGGGGGGGGGGGCTCGTCTCCTGCTTCTTTCTCAGCTGATGTAAAAGCAAATGGCGCTGGGCATGAGCCTTCCTCACATCAGCACAACAAGATGCTTAGTCAATCAAACGCTGAGCCAAATGAACGCAGCGTGCGGCGCCACGAAGAGGGTTCTTTCCAGGGGAAATGTTATCATTTTCCATTCCTGTTTAATGAATCATGGGAATTACAGCAACATTACAAATGGCTCTCTGTACAGGCTATTACTTTGTTTCTGCAGGGTTCTAATGGCAGACCTGCTTTGGGGGGGGGCAGCTCAGCCTGCCCTCCCCACCCCCGGGCTACAGAGAACAATGGTATTATTGTAAGTGGTCTCCTTACAAGGCTCTGCCTGAGATGGATGGGGGCCCAGGCCTAATGAATTGAGTGCAGACTAAACCAAGTAGCAATCCCTCAGTGACTGATCAAAGAGTTTCTTAGGGAGTACTTCCAGAGACTCTAGAGTCCAGGAAAAATCCCAAGATAGAAGAGGAGGGGATAGGAGGAAGGCTGGGAGCTTTCTGAGCTGGAGAGTAGGAGGAGGGGTGAGAGACAAACAGGCCTGATCCCTGAGAGGAGGGCTGGTCAAAGATGGGGTGTGAGTTGCAGATATATCACAGCCCTTACCTAGACTGCCCAAGGGCTGGGCTAGTTCCTACCAGGACAGAGAGCAGAAGAAGCTTCCGGTCTCTATCTGTGGGAGCTTCCAGCCAGGGAGAAGCAGAAGGGAGCAGAGTGGGAGCAAATTCACCCCTCATCCTAGCCCAGGCCCTGTGACTAGCCATAGGTCCTGCTTCTGTTGCTGGGTAGGAGAGCATGCAGAGAGACCAGGAGATGCAGGACGGCCAGCCCCTCCTTAAGGATACCCCAGTCTATTCAGATCAAATGCTTACTGCCTATGTGACTGGGTCGTGCTTTTTTCTGTTAAGTTCGCAGCCTGCTTTCTGTGATGTCGGTCAAGGTCTAATGTGTATTTTATGGGCTATGTTGATTATTGTCATAGAGCATTATGGGCTGGTTCACAACCCCATCCCATCCTGAACTACAGCTGATTAGACACCTAACTCAGAGGAGGCCATGATGATTCGGCCCCTATCACATTAGATGTGAAAGAAATACTGTCTCATCGGATAGCTGCTGTATCTGCAGTGCTGGAATTCTGCCTGCCACACAGCAAGGGCTCAGTAAATATCAAATGGATGAACGAATGGCAGAGCAGGTCTCTGAAGAATTCGAAATTTAAGTGTTTTCCTTTATTTTTATTTTATGAGGGTGGGTGTTTTGCCTATGTGTATGTCTATGCATGTGGTGCTCATGGCGACCAGCATGGCGTGACAGATTCCCAGGGACTGGTGTTACAAAGGCTGTGGGCTGTCCTGTTGATGCTGGAAATGGGACTGAAGCCCTTTGGAAAAACAGTGTTTTCATCTGCTATGAATCTGCAACCCGAATCCCATCTTTGACCAGCCCTCCCCTCAGGGATTAGGTCTGTCCTGCTCACTCACCCTCCTCCCACTCTCACTCACCCTCCTCCCACTCTCAGAGGCTCAAAAGACTCCCAGCCTCCCTCTAGCTGAATTTGAAACGTTTACCCTAGAGACTCAGGGAGTTGTGAAAATGGAGGCTTTTGTGCTGGAGAGACCCACCCTTCGAATTCCAGGCCTTGGGGGGTTACTTCCATCCTGCTGGGGGAGTCTTCTGAACTTTGAGACACTGGCCCAACTTCTAAATCCTAAACTCTGTTCTTCTCTGGGCCCATTTCTGTTATAACCTAAACCCTTCCCTAACATAAGTAATTTTCCTTCCTGATCTCTCTCTCTCTCTCTCTCTCTCTCTCTCTCTCTCTCTCAGATTCATACACACATATGCACATGCAGTTTGTCTTAGAGTCACACCCACACACTTATTATGTCTTGCCATAACCTTGGTGTCCCCAGCCTGGCTTTACTGTTGCCATCAGCAGCCCTGGTGGGGCTTAGGCTCTGAGATGCAGTAACCCAGGGCTAGGGAGGGCACATTCTTGGAGAGTGGCCTTTAGGGGCAGAAGGAAGACGGACTGAGCCTCTTCTCCTTCCCAAGCCCTTCACCTGACCCAGACCTCGATATGGGTTCCTGGAAGCCCACTATTAAGTCATAGATGACTGCTATGGGAACCTAAGGCCATGCTTGCCCCTCCTGATGGCATAGTCTTCCCACGTACCAGGCAAAGGAGAGCCAGAAAACTCAGGATCCTGAGAAACACCTACCAATAAGCTGAAACAGAGGAGGGGGTGCCCACACCTCCCCTCCCGTCCAGCAAGGCTGCTCTCTGCCTGGTTGGATCAACTCTTTTCTTCTGTTCCTTCCGCCCTCGCCCCAGGTGCCCGGATACTAATTATAATGACCTGGTGAGTTACAAGACGGTGAAATTGCTTCCACCTGAGGTTGTCACGGGCTAGGAAGAAATACCAGGGCTGGAAATTAAACTGTGCCAGCAGGCTTGAAGGGGCGGGAGCAGGAGAGAGGAGGGGGCAGGAGGGGAGAGATACCTGCAGCTTATGAGGTGGGGTTTATGGAGTGTCAGCAAGACACGTCCTTGGGCAAAATAAAAAAGATTAGACATTGCTCGCCTGCTGCCGGTCACTAGATATAGACTGTCCCAACAGACGGTGAAGTGACCAGACAGAGGCCCTGTGGTCATCTAGAGATCCAAGACAGAAGGAATATGAGGCTGCTGTTATAGGGAGTGGCTTGGACAGTCCAGCTACCCAGAGAGGGAGAAGAAACAGTGTCAAATGGAGCCCAGTCCAACCTCCGCAGCCTACCTCACAGCCTAACCTGACAAGCCCAGGCCTTTGTTCCCTGGGCTGTAGGTTCCCATGCAGCTTAGCGCTGACCTTTTCACTTGGAAGGCTGGCAGATTGCCCGGCATACAGTCCCAGGATTTCGGGGGAGGAAGGACCTGAAAGCCCTGGCTCTGAGGACTGTGGTAAATTTCCCTACTAGACAACTACAACTGAGCCCTGTCCCGACTGTCAGTGGCAGGGTGAGGTTGGGACCCTCACTCTGTGGATCTCTCCAGCACTGCTTAAAATGTTGCAAGGTGTTGAAAAAAGAAGGGGAGTTTCTAGATTCTGTTCTTAAAGTGGTGCACGGTATTAACACTAATAGCAATTCCCAACTGCAAGAACATGCTAGCTCCCCCTCCATCCTCCTCTCCCTCCTCTTCCTCCTCCTCTTCTTCTTCCTCCTCCTCCTCTTCCTCCTCTTCCTCTTCCTCCTCTCTCTCTCTCTTTTCTATGTCATACACACAGGAAAAGAGAAGGGGTCAGATAACAATCCAATTTTTGAATTTCATTGGAACAAATCTAAATGGAATAGTAACAGAGCCCTGCAGCATAGAAGAAAATACATCACGAGCCATAGAAATGCTCTCCAGGGCTGAGGATGTAGCCCAGTGGCTAGAGGGCTTATCTATCATGCACAGATGCCCTGGGTTCATTCCCCAACACCGCATAAACTGGGTGTTGTGCCGCATGTCTGTAATCCCAGCACTTGGGAAGCAGAGGCAGGAGGATAAGAAGTCCAAGGTCATCCTTGACTATCCTTGACTATGCGTGGAGCTCAAGGCAAGCCAGGGTTTCATTGAGACCCTGCCAAGGAAGGAAGGAAGGAAGGAAGGAAGGAAGGAAGGAAGGAAGGAAGGAAGGGAGGGAGGGAGGAAGGAAGGAAAAAAGGAAGGAAGGAAGGAAGGAAGGAAGGAAGGAAGGAAGGACAGAGGGAAGGAGGGAAGGAGGGAGGAAGGAAGGGAAGGAAGGAGGGAAGGAGGGAGGGAAGGAGTTGGGAAGGAAGGAAGGAAGGAGGGAAGGAAGGAGGTGGGAAGGAAGGAAGGAAGGAAGGAAGGAAGGAAGGAAGGAAATGGGAAGGAAGGAAGGAGGGAGGGAAGAAGGGAAGAAAGGAGGAAGGAAGGAAGGAAGGAAGGAAGAAGGGAAGAAAGGAGGAAGGAAGGAAATGGGAAGGAAGGAAGGAAGGAAGGAAGGAAGGAGGGAGGGAGGGAAGAAGGGAAGAAAGGAGGAAGGAAGGAAGGAAGGAAGGAAG
>JANHMN010000004.1:26383877-26396465 GCA_030674055.1 Rhabdomys pumilio | reverse complement strand
GAGGGAAGAAGGGAAGAAAGGAGGAAGGAAGGAAGGAAGGAAGGAAGGAAGGAAGGAAGGAAGGAAGGAGACTGAAGGAAGAGAGGAAAAAAGGAAGGAGGAAGGAAGAAGGGAAGGAAGACTAGAAAGTGTCAGGAAAGCTGTTAACTTACATTAGAGGATTTAAGCATAATTTATTTACATACAGTAGCCATTCTTAACTTTTTAAACTCTCAGTGAAATAAAAACAAATAGCTACTTCTGATATGAGGATATATATATATATATATATATATATATATATATATATATATGAATGAGACAAACCTAGAGCAACCAGCATTCAGTCTACACTGTAAGCACTGGCTAATGCAATAAGGTAAGAAAAACCATTGGACCATATACCAAGCCACTCTTAATAGTTCAGTTTAGGACTTTTGACTTCACAGTCCAGCAATGGCCATGTGAATCCAGTAGAAACGGTGTATAGATGGTACGTTTAGAGCTTCTAGACAGGCAACTGTGACAGGATATTTTCTTACAACGCTAGGCAGTGGCCTGAGCTGCAGCTCCCAGTTAGTCACATGATCGCAAGAGTAATAACTCACAGTCTACGATGTTTATGCTGCTGCATCATGATATGAGATACACTAGGCATGGTGCAATAAAGCAATTTTTACTTATCTCTTTTCAAGTTACAGTGAGCCTATCAAGATATAAGCTGAGAAGCATCTGTATGGAGATGGCTTGGGGGTGTCAGTCAGCTTTCAAGCACCTGGGCAATCACTAGAAATGACTAACTTATAAGGAGAGATGATCATGTCTTGGGATTTCAGAGATTTCAGGGTGTGACCACTTGGTTCCTTTGTGTATGTGGCAAGCAGGACATCTTGACAGAAGTGTATGGCAGGGTAAGAAGAGATGCTTACATTACAGTGAGTAGGAAAAAAGCAGGGATCAGGGGTCCCAGCAGGCCCATCAAGGACATACCTCAGTGAACCACTCCCCCAGCCAGGCCCCACATGCTGGAGTACTCACCACTTACCTGCAGATCACCAACTGAGGACCATGTGTCCAACCATAAGCCCTTGGAGGAAAGTCCACAGGTAAACTAGGAAAGTAAAGTGATCACTATCTTCAGAAGACATGAACATAGCCACGCCATGCCCAGAAGAAGGAGCTGAAACATGACTACCAAGGAAATGGAAACTTGGTGATGTGACCAGCTTCAAAATTAATATGCAAAAATCAATGGCCACCATATTTTACAATGACAACCAGCTGGAGCATGTAATGGGAAAAACAGATGACATTTACAATTGCAACCAAAAAGATAAAATACCTGAAATGTGGGGAGATACACACACACACACACACACACACACACACACACACACACACACATCCACATCTCAAATGCCACTGAAGGACTCACAGAATGATTCAAGCAATCGGAAAAACATCTCACACTGCAACTGAAGAGAATCGCATTTGGAAGCTGTTTCTCCCGGTTAACCTACAGCCTTTCTGTTTCAGTAAAAACACAGACAGGAATTTTTAATAACATGAGATGACACTGAAGCTCATAGGAAAACATCAATGTGCCAACACAGGCAGGACATGATTGAAAGGAAGAGACTGGAGGGGAGGCCAGTCCTATCAGGTATTTAAATTTATCTGAAACGTCAACAACTAACAAAAAGAAGGCGGTGGGTTGTAGATTTGTAGCAGCAGCATATCAGTAGAACAGAGTGGGAAACGTGGAAAAATCTAAATCATGTGACAATGTCTTTGATGATGAAGCTGGTACTGGGAATCGTTGAGGAGGGACTGGGTGATGGGACTCAGTGGTAGAGTACTGAGTATGACCAAGGTCTGGGGTTCAGTCCTCAGTATCTCACACACACACATACACACACACACATGCACAAGCAAACACATACACACACATGCACAAGCATACACACAAACATACACAAATGCAAGAGCGCACACACATACATACCCACATATAGACTCACACACAAACGCACGAGCATACACACACACGTACATGCACACACCCACACACATGCTCATTCTCATGCACAAGTCATCATTGAAGATCCACAGAAAACATGCAAATGTCCAAAAGGTACATGAAAAAACGCTCAGGGAAATACAGTGAGACAGCCCCTCATGGCTGCTACAGGAAATACGGAATGTTGACAAGAACATGAAGAAGAGAAAACACTTGTACACTAGGAGAGCTAGACTGGTACGATCAAAATGGAAAACAGTACAGAAATGTGAAGTGAAACTTAAGGGTTCTCCCCCCTCCCCCCGCCTTGCTCTGTGTTGGCACACTTATGCTTAAGTACACTGTAGCTTCCTTCAGACACCCCATAAGAGGGCATCAGATCCCATTACAGATGGTTGTGAGCCACCATGTGGTTGCTGGAATTTGAACTCAGGACCTCCAGACAAGCAGTCAGTGCCCTTAACCGCTGAGCCATCTCACTAGCTCTGAACTTAAGGGTTCTTTGGAAAATTGGTTGGATGGTGTTTTGCTGGGGCAAACACAAGAAGGAATGTTTAGCTGAAGCAGACACAGGTGAAAGGATATTCTGCTAAAGCAAGCACATGAAAGAACATGTGATGAAAGATTCTTTGTTAACAGCACACATGTATTGGTCCGCCTTACACTGCGTAATTGTGCTGCATTTGTTGGGACTCCATAGAGAGGAATACACCAAAATCTTCTGGTGGTGTGCCAAGGCTTACTGTGGTTTCCACAGACTTGGGCTGATTGATCTCAGTTGAAACAGATGCACGTACTGAGGGCAAGACACATGCTGAGGCACAGGTGATATTTGGAGGGAGTATAAATACGACTTGACAGTGACAGAGGCTGAGCTAGGCTTGCCTATGGAGCTAGCTGTGCAATGCTTGTGGGTCTTGTGTCTCCCCTGATCTTCGCTTCCCTGAGAGAGGCTCAGAGGGAACTCATCCTGATCCCTCTTGCTGACTCATGTTGAGGCTGGGGCCTGGCTGTCTCTGTTGCCACCTCTGCTGATTCGTGTTTACTGTCCTGATTCTACTGAACTGAAAGCTGGTGTATCTGTGACATGTTTGTGAGTGGATCGAGCTGCCACTGCTGACCTGTGAACTGAACTGCCGATTTCCGCACAACACAGACAGGATCCAAAGAACCATTTGTAAACAGGTCCGCTTCCCCTGTATCCTTTCTTTTCCACTACCCCTGGTGGGTGGTGGGCTAAGAGGGAGGAGGTTAAAACATTTAAGAACCATTATTAAAAATAAGGTTTGAAAAAAATTAAAGTTACAGAAGTTCTTCAAAAAAATTTAAAAAGAACTACCATGTGATCTGACATTTCTGCATCTAATGAAATGGAAGCCAAAGCCAAATTCTCAAAGCAGTATCTGCACCCTCACATTGATCAAAGTAGCCACAAGGTAGAGACAGACAGAGTATCCATCAGTAGATGAATGGGTAAGTAAAATATGAAATGCACACATTATGGGATACTATGCAGCTTTTACATGCATGTGCGGGTACACACATGTGTGTAGGTGTGCATGCACGTGTGTGTGTCAGTGTAGAAGCCAGAGGCCATCCTTGGATGTCACCATTCCTCAGGGGCTGTCCACTGTGGTTTTTTGAGACAGTCTCACACCCAGACCTGAGGCTCTCTGATTAGGCCAGCTGGCCAGCAAGCCCTAGAATCTGCCTGTGTCTCCATCCCCAGCACTGAGATAGAAAGTGCACTCCAGTATGTCTGACTTGTTTCTGGGTGCTGGTGATCCTACTCAGTGCACACGCTTGCATAGCAAGCACTTGACCAACTGAGCTGTCTCCCGGCCCACTACTCAGCCTTTAACTAGAGCAGGGTTTCTGAATTTCTTTCCCACGTACAACCTCCTTCCACCTGAGAACTTTTTACAAGACTCTAGGTATATAGGGATATAAAATAGGTATATAAATCAAATATCTACTGAGAATAAATCATAAAGAAGTTTATTTAAAAACAGTTCTTTACTATGTATAGAATTTTACGATTGCATTAAAAAAAACAAATACAAGCATGCATACTACTGAGTTGTATGTGCTAGCTTATTCTTATTAAACAATAAATTTGATGCTGAAGGGCATGGAGCATCTTGCACATCTCCAGAGTTGATTGGTATTATTGATCTATAATTGCCGATGCTGAGAACACTGCTTTGCATTTTGTGCCTAGCACAAAATGGCAGAAATCTATGAAGGGCCACTTCAGAGACTGTTGGAAAGTCTGTCCCAGCCTCAAGCCAAAAATTCATTTAATGATTTGATTTTTTTTTTTTTTATGAAATTTGAGTCAGCAACTCAAACAGCAATTTTTAAAGTCAAACATTCAAACACAATATAATCCAAAGCTATACCAACTTGATACTTACATGCTGAAGAATGGAGGTAGGAAAATATTAAAAGCCTGTTCTCTATAATGAAACCATTCTCTTTGCACAAGAGCCGAGAGCTCTGTGTGTTCAGTAAAGAACACTGCAGCTCATAACACGGACTAGTCTCCATGATAAGCCAAGGTGTATCAGGCAGTCTCCATTGGTGTCCTGTGCTGTGACGGCCTGCACAGTGCACAAAGCCCATGTCGGGTATGCTGAACCACAATTACAGTGAGGTCACATGACATAACACAAGTGAGCACAGCCTGCATACCCTGCATTCATTACACATTTGATTTTGAATCTGTGTTGGTCTCCACAAGTTCAGAAATGTTTTTATTCTCGACAAATATTTCGCGACCCCACATTTAGTCCACAACACCCTATGGAGAGACCACCCTTACTTTAAGTCGTTGGGAAATAGGAGTCTGGGAAGCCTGTCGCTTGCAACGTGGATGAACTTACAGGCATTATGCCAAACAAAATAAGCCAGGCATGGAAAGCCTTACGTGGTTTCACCTTACACCTGGCATTTAACAGAGTTGAACTCATAGTGGCAGAGAGCAGAATGGCAGGTACCAGGACTAAGGGGTGCAGGTGGGGGAGGTGCAGGGAAAAGAGACGACACTTCTGTTAGGCATGATGAGCACTTCCTGTCATACAGCCTGGTGACTGTAGTCAATAATGATACGTGAATTGTGGAATTGTTTCTTCCAGAACGGAACATTCGGTCCTAGAGGTTAGGGAGGAGGTTCATGGGGTTCTTGAGAAGAGATTCCCAAGGCTCCACCAGGAGGGAGGAGCCTCTGGTGAGACCGGATGTTCAATGATGCTCGCAAGCTGTATGGGGAACTGGAAAAGCAGGTAGCCTGAGTGAACTATCTTCTGTGCTGCCTTGGGCGGTTCAGTGATGCATCTGCCTGCAGTGTCTTCCATGCTCCAGAAGAAACACCGATTAACTCCTGGCTTCACCAACCTGAACTTGGATGAACCAGTTTCTTTGGTCATCCGGAATTCACCAGCTTAGATTGTAAATGATCTTGCCACAAAAATGTGTGTGAGTGTATCAGCTGTTGTATTCGGTCCTTTGTTGCTGTGACCGAATGCCTAAGACAGTTTCGAGAAGCAACTCAAGGGAGAAAGGACTTGCTTAGGACATAGAGGGGAAGGCAGTGGAACCTGCCTCTGTCTGTGGAGACAGGAGCTTACAGAACAGCTCTCTTTTGCCTGGGCTTGTTCACATCTCCCTAGAACAAGAAAGTTAAGAGCTCAGCCAAAGACACAGACAATAATTCTCAAGGCTGGCCCCTCAGTGGTCCATTGCCAACACTGAGGCTCTGTCTTCTAAAGTTTCCACAGCCTTCCAAAAAGACAGCACCACTATCCAGGGGCTCAGTGTTCAAATGCATGTGCCTGCAGGCCACATTTTAATTTAAATTAAAGCTGTTTTTCTCATTGCTTTGACAAAATATCTGAGAGACATACCCCACTATATTTGCATTGTATCTACAGAAGGAAGTGTGGATTCCAGGCCAGGGTTTCAGAGAGGTCAGGCCATGCATGAACTTACCCATACTTGGTCCTACATAGTTAAACAGAACATCATGGCAGCAAGAGCATGTGGTGAGGGGACCACTGCTTACATCCCAGCAGATGGGAAGCATAGTGAAAGATTAGAAAAAGCCAGTGAATAGACTCACAAAGACATGTCCAGATGACCATAGGCCCCGCCTCCTAAAGCTTCCAGAACTCCCTAAGACAGAACCACCAACTAGAGGCCAAGCATTCAAAGTATGATCCTGTGAGGGACACTTAATATTTAAACCACAATAATAATTAAGTGATGGATACATGAATTGACTTGATCTAACATTTCATAATGTATGCATAAATCAAAATATATTATGCATCCCAAATGTATAATGTTTATTTATCAGTTGTACTTCGATAAAGTTGGGGAGGAAAACAAAATCATTGAGGAGAAGATGAACTACTTATTAATGTCATTAGGACATTTAATTAGCCATTGAGAAAACGTAAAATTAGATCCATGTGTCATACCTTATACCAAAGCAAATTCTAGGTGGGTCAGAGATTGAAACATTTTTAATGAAATCATTGATCTGAAAGGAACCACAGACTTTAAACAATTTTTAACTATTTTAAACAGTAGTTTTAGAATATGAGAAGTCCTCAGACAAAGCCTTCAGAAAGGGGCAGAGGAGACTAATTTGGCTTTATAGAAACAGAAAACTTCTTTAAGGCAGAAGTGAGCATCAGCAGTTAAAAGTCAAATAATAGAGCTAGAGAGATGGTTCTGATGTTAAGAGAACTGACTGCTCTCGCAGAGGACCTGGGTTCGGGTCCCAGGAGTCACACAGTAGCTCACAACCATCTGTAACTTGCAGTTCCAGGGAATCTAGTGCCCTCTTCTGTTCACGATTGGCACTGCATGCACACGGTGTGTAATACAAACCTGCACACAACATAAATATTCATCCAGATAAAATAAAAATAAATAAGCCTAAGAGATAAGTAAAAGACAACAAACTGGAAGATACAGCTGGTGCATGAAAAGCTCTCACAAATGGATAAGATGCCAGACATAGTAGTGTGCACTCGTAAGCTCAGTATTCAGGAAGATGGGTTAGGAGAATCACCATGAGTCCAAGACCAGCTTGGACTAAATAGTTTGACTCTTTCAAAAAAAACAAAAAAGCAAAATTAATAATTCAATAGAAATATGGGCAGAGAGCATGTGAAGGATCCACAGCACAGGAGACAGGTCTGGAGCATTTAGAAGGACAGTTAACTGCACCCACAAGAAAAACAAACCTGTGAACTAAACATCCATCAACAGGTGAGTCCTTAAATCACGGCAGAGTGTATGCATACAGCAAGACAACAAGAAGCCATTCAAAGAACTGAGGAGAGGACCTAGCCAGGTTTCCCTAAGCATGTACTCAAATTAGAAACATGTTCACGTTCTTTTATAAGAAAAAAAAGGTATTCACACAAAACTTGCACATAAATGTTCACAGAAGCACCATTCATAATAGTAAAAACATAGGAACAAAATATCCACTATGGAATGGATAAACCAAGTGTGGTATAGCCAGGCAATGGAACATTGTTTTGCAGTGAACGAATGAAACAAAATGCTTACACGGGCTACAATATGGATAAGCTTTAAAAACATTAAAGAAAACAAACACCTGGAGAGATGGCTCAACGGTTAAGAGCACTGACTGCAGTGGTGGCACACACCTTTAATCCCAGCACTTGAGAGGCAAAGGCAGGCGGATTTCTGAGTTTGAGGCCAACCTGGTCTACAGAGTGAGTTCCAGGATAGCCAGGGCTACACAGAGAAATTCTGTCTCATAAAACCTAAAAACAAACAAACAAACAAACTGATTGGCTCTTCCAGTGGTCCTGTGTTCAATTCCCAGCAATCACATGGTGGCTCACAACCTTCTAGTGTATCCAAAAACAGCTATAGTGTATTTATATACTTAAAATAAATCTTTTTAAAAATAAAGACAAACACAAGAGATCACATGTATATGATGTCATATATGAAGTACCTCAAACAGACAAATCCATGGAGACAGAAAACAGGTCAGTGGTTGTGTGGGTTGTAGATCAAAGAGGGGATACTGGCTACTGGTGAGTGCAGGGGTTTTTGTGGGGTGGCAGAAGTGGCAGTGAACTTAATAAATATATTTTATATTTATATTTATACTTATATTTATCAGCCATATACATATATAACTACAAGATTTTAAAAGAGTGATTTCATCACATATGAATTGTATCTCCAAGAGCAAAAAAAGAAGAAGGAGGAGGTACCTTCTGTCCAAAAACAGTGGTTCTCAACCTTCCTAATGCTATGACCCTTTAATCCACATATTGTGCTGACACACACAGCCATAAAATTATTTTCATTGCTACTTCATAACTGTAAATTTGCTACTGTTATGAATCATAATGTAAATATCTGATATTTCCAATGGTCTTAGGTGACCCCTGTGAAAGGGTCATTTGACCCCCAAAGGGGTCACAACCCATAGGTTAAGAACCACTGCTCTAAAAGACAGTGTCCTGTGAGGAACAAAGTTTAGAACACTCTGGGTGCAGAACACTGTGTGCGCATACCTGCCTCTGCCATCCCACACTATCCTGAAAAAGACACAGAACTGGGTGTGTGGCTTTAGTGAGGGCTCTAGGAATCTTGGGGCTGGAGGTGGAGGAAGACATTGTATTATAGGTATCCTTGAACCATGAGAATTTATTACTTATTCAAATACTAAATGGAATTTAAATTGTAAAAAATCAAAGTGACCCTTCTGTCAAATGTGGGAATTCGCTGTAATAAAATTGAGGCTGCTACCAGCAGCCTTAGGAGGAGACAGCCCTGGGGTCTAAATAGCCAAGTCCAGCAGTCCTTGGGTCTGAGTGGTGGGGATCGTCCCAGACACTGGGGCTCCAGCAAGGCGCAGCTGGAGCCACAGGAGGATGTGATCTAGGGACAGTTGGAGGGACAAGGGGGAAGGGAAGAAGACATTCAAGTGATTTTTTTTTTCTAGAAACTCTAGGCTTTGGTGTGTGGTCCTGAGAGCCAGAGCCAACTTCTAGGAGCTATGGGGAAGCAAGCCAGACAGCCTGGCCTAGTGACCTTTTTCTAAACCCACTGAGTGGCTCTTACCAATGATAAAGTTCATGTACTTGCCCTGGGTTGGGCCTGGGCTACAGAGACAGAACAGACATGGGCTAGCTACTTTATGTCATGGAGATCACAATACCTGGTAGAAACCAAAGGAGAAGGTTACGTCTGGCTGTTCCTGAGTCTTCAGTCCACTGTGGTGAGCAGGGCTTGGCACAGCAGCTAAGTTTGTGGCAACAGAAATGTGTGGCAGAAAGCACATCACAGCGGGACAGGAAGCAGGACTGGGCACCACCCCCTTGTGAGCTGCTTCATCAGGAAGCCATGCCATCCAAAAAGATCTTCAGAGTCTGCAGAAAGCACCACAAGCTCCAGAGGAAGATTTCAAAACACAAAAAGCCAGCGGTGAGCATTTTACATTCAAACCACAGCAGCCCTGGCCTTGTAGCAGATTCCTTACTGCCCTGTTGCCCAAAGCCACCTACATGGCCATGCCCACAGTCCCAGAAGGAAGGTACTACAATATTACAGCCACCTTGGGGACGTAGGCAGATCATTAACTGTGTCCTTCCAATGCTACCTCTGCCTAGTTGTCTTCAGAGTGACAGCCATCCCTACCATGGGGACCTGTCCCCATGCTGAGCAAAAGGAGCAAAAGCATCGTGTGAAATAGCCCCTAGTCTGCTCCACGGCCCCAGTGCAATATAGGAGTATAGATTTGGACAGAGAAGATGTAAGAGCTCTGAGACTAGACAGACCTGAATGTGATTTCCTCTTATAGACTCCACAAACCCGAACAAGTCACTTCTCCTCTTTGAGCCTCCAAGTCCTTCCTGACAACCAAGGGTGCTAAGAGACTTCATTGCATCAAGACCTCTATGCATGGAGTGCTGTCATCTGTTAGTCACTGTATTGTCACTTTCCCCATTCTACAGATGAGAAACTTGAGGTCCTGAGAAGAGAGGAGGAAAAATCAGAATTGGATCTATCGCGCCCACTCCTTAGGCCCTATCCCCCCAGTGATGGGATTCATCCTTGGTCCCAAGGCTGGACCAACTTACACAGTTATATATTAATGTTTTTAGAAACCCAGGAGACAAGCCTGCCTCCCTGCTTCTTCATGGGCTTTGAAGGATACTGTGGAAGCAGCTTTTCCTGTTTCTATTGCTATACAAGCTCTACTGCTTTCACTCAGAGCTGCAGGGCATCATGAAAAGGCCCAAGCAGAAGTTCTATTATTAATGAATACAGAAGGGCCGCCTCATAGGTACAGCCTCCAGATGCTCCTAGTGGCACTCATAGGTGAGTCTTTGCCCCAGCTTCTTGATGCATCATATTTCCTCTTCTATAAAGCAATTCCCCCTGGAAGTATCAGAGTGAGAGAGGCCCATTTGGATAGAACCCTGATCACTCAGATCCAAAGGGCTGATCCAGGATCTTCCTGGGGTCCCAGCAGCCTCCATGGCCTGCGAAGCTTCAGCCTGTACTTTGGAATGGTTTCTGCAGCTCCTAGCAGAGGGAGCAGCCGCAGCACTCACAGTTCATGCTTGGGCTGCTCCTCCATCAGCTCTAGTCACCCATGCTCTCTAGATGACTAAGATCAAGCAAAAGACCAGAGATAGACAAGGAGCAGGAGACCTGCATAAGCTGGCACATGGGGGGGGGGGGGTAACCGTAGCCTCCACCTTGGTGAGATAAGCTTGCCTATCCGAGAGCTCAAGGTTAACTGGCAATGAGAAGCTGACCCAGAAACAAGAGAGAGCCAAGAGCATGACAACCCTGGAGGTGCTGATCTTGGAGGAAGTTGGAGAGCAAAGCTGGTGGAAGTCAGGGCATCCCTGGGTCTGCTATGCCCGAACACTACAAGAGCAAAGGACACAACCTCATGGACAGTGGTGATAAGTCTGTAATGACCCCACCAGGAAGCATGTGTCACATTCAAATTCAACCAAAATTAGTACAATGTCAACAGAATGTGGCATAGAGTGTAACCCCAGGATGTCAACAGAGGACAGCATAGGACCCCAGGTTGTCAATAGAGAACAGCACAGGAGCTCAGGCTGAGGGAGTAGGCAGCTGACACTAACCAGGCCTGAAGGGTTGGAGAAAGAACTTGACCTGGAACTTTGCAGAGGGCAATAACCAACCTGCACCACTCACCCAGGAAGACAAGAGGTGCAATGCACAGCCCTATCCTCCTCCCTGCTCATGGCTCCCAGCAGGACAAAGGGCCCACACACGTGTCTCTATTCCACAGCTTTCTGACATATAAGGCAGGGAAGAAGACAGGGGGGACATGAAGACAGGTATGCGGAGGTAGGACAACTAGCTGGCACCACCAGCAAGCACTCTGGCTTTCAAAACCAAAGACCTGCCCAGATACACTGAGGTAGTCTCTGAAACACAGGCAAGGTGACCTTTGGCCCAGCCAGCTCATCCCTCCGGCACTAGGACCCAGTCTCTTCCTCCAGTGACCCCCTTTCAAAGTCAGAAGGCAGAAAGCTGAACAGCCCTCTCTGATCCCACTGTCAATCCCGTATCTGGGCCCAGGACTCATTTTCAAACCAACCAAGCGTCAGAAGTCACACATCAGGCTTATCTCTGCTGCCACTCATCTCCACAAGCCCTTCTCCCTGGTCCCTGTCACTCCCAGACAAATAGAACCCCTCCCCCTGCCCCAAATCCTAATGAGAGTCTGAACTCAGGGCGCAGCGCCCAGCCTTACAGAGGCCCCAGCCAGCCTGTGTGCTGCACAGGTTCCCGCTGCCAGAGATAGCAGATTCCTCCCAGGCCTCAGTCACAGTCTTCTGCCCCAAGAGGTGAAGAGCTGGGACCAGCCCCACACACACCCTCCCTCTGTCCCAGTACTAAAGGGTCACTGTTTCTGTTCACTAACTGCAGGAGGGACTGGAGTCTGTATTTCTGCCTCTCTGATTTAATGCTGTCCATTCTGTAAGCTTCAATCCCTCCCTCTCACCTGTTTTGCCCTTGACAGTGGCAGGCAGTGTCCTCGGCGACTGCAAACAGGTAGTGCTTTTTGGGAACAGACACCTGGTTGGAATCCTTGCTCTGTCAGTATTAGCCATGCGGCATTCACTCATGCATGCATGCATTTATTCATTCATTCTCATTCATTCAACAAATGGGTTCCTTGCTGGAGACACTGTGGAAATGGGATGGCAAAGCCTCTGCCACCATGGAGCTTATACATTAACTGGAAGGCAGACAATAAACAACTCAAAAAGAAAACAGTCAGAAGGCAGAGAAGCCTGGGGGGTGGGGTGAGGGGATGGAGGAGAGAGGGAGGCTAAAAGGTGGTTACAGTCTCTATCTCTCTCTCCCTCTCTTTCTTTCCCTCTCTTTCTCTCCTTCTCTCTCCCTCTCTCTCCCTCCCTCTCCCACTCTCTCCCTCTCTCTTCTCTCTCTGTGTGTGTATGTCTGTGTGTGTCTATGTGTATGTGTCTGTCTATGTCTGTGTGTGTTTGAGTCTCTGTGTCTGTGTGTCT
>JANHMN010000004.1:26299214-26383867 GCA_030674055.1 Rhabdomys pumilio | reverse complement strand
TCTGTGTGTGTTTGAGTCTCTGTGTCTGTGTGTCTGTATGTGTGTCTTTGTCTGTGTCTTTGTGTCTGTGTTTGTGTGTCTGTGTGTCTGTGTGGTTATATCTGTGTCTGTGTTTGTAAGCACTTGTACATGTACATGAAGGTCAGAGGCTGACCCCAGTATCTCCTGATTTCACTATCCACCTTATCAGGGTCTCTCTCTAGAGCTCACCCAATCCATCAGCTAGGTTGTCTGGCAATGAGCCCCAGGATCTGCCTGTCTCTACACCCTTGGTGCTAGGGTTACAAGTTCATGGCCACCTCTGGCTTTTGGGGATCTGAACTTGGGTCCTTGTGCTTATACCAAATACATTTTCCCTGCTGAGCCATGGCCTCAGCACTCAAGGTAGGATTTTGTGCAGAGGTGACTTTGAAATAAGACCTTGAGCAATTATCCAGCCACTCAGAGCCCATGTGCTCAGGGGGAAAGAAGAGTTAATTTTCCTCAAGTCTGTCTCTTCAAGTTGATAAAGACTTACATAAATTAATATATGTTAAGTGCTGGCCCACAGCCTGGCATATAATAAGTTTTCAGTTAATTGCAGCTTCGTGTCTAGCTAAAGTAAGAGGAACATGAAGAGCCCCTGCAAATGGCACCTAACCCAAAGGCTTGACCTCTCGGAGTAGGTAGGCTGCCCTCCAGAGTCACCCTAGACCTTTGAAGTGAGAATGTTCCAGCCCAGCCTGAGGGTACCCATTAGCCTGCACCTCTGAGATTAAAAGCCTGGGTGAGCCCTAGCCCTGACACAGCCAAAGTCATGCCTCCACATGCTATTTCCTGGTGCTCCCTGAGCTGCTGCCTCAGTTTCCCCCATGAGCCTCTGACTTCCTGCTCTATCACAAGTGAGAAAAATGAATCACGAATATCAATGACCCGATTTAGTGGACATTGCCCACACCATCCCTACCACACTGCCACGTCTTCCCCTTCCCTTCCCCTTCCCTCCCCTTCCCCCCCAACCCGCTCCCACACAGTCCTTCCATCCCAGCTCTTCCCACCTCATCCCAGCTCTGGCTCTTTCTCCCTCCAGGAACTAGAATCTCATCGCTCCCCTGCTTTTCTGAGATCATAGCTGACTGCAGGGACAGAGGGCAGCCTGGGATGGGCAGGATAAAACACTGTACCCAAAGGGGTAACACATTGGGTCTCAATGCTGCCCACTGCTGACTGATGGCAAGAAATTGGTCTCTAACCCTGCTCAGGCCAAAGGATTAAACATTCCCAGAAGGAGAGAAGCCATATGGAGAAAGGGAGGGAGGGGTAGAGAGAGGCTGATACGGAGCAGAGGAGAGGGAGCTCTTCTTCAGGGATAAGCCCCTGCATTCTATCCTGGGACCTCCCCTTCTGCCCCTTCAGGAACTGTGGTGGCAACAGTGACATCAAACAGCCAGATTCCATGCATGTCCTCTTCATTATCATAACCCATTCCTTCATCTGTCTATCAATTAAAGTCCCCCCCCCCATCTGTAAAAGCCTCGATGGCCTCCCCATCTCCTCCCCAGCCTTCACAAATTCCTTTTGTTTAGGTGAACCCACCCTTAACCACCTAGGATGCCAAGCCTGATGCCAAGCATTATATATATATACAGTATTTATCCATCCTCTCCTCAGGAGGAATTGCTTCTCCATCTCGAAAGTGAGGAAGCAAGGTTCAGAGAGGGGACCCACCTTACCCAAGGACACACAGCCGGCAAGCAAATGAAAAAGACCCAGGTTTGATCCAAGTTCATCTGACCACAGGGCCCAGGGTCCGTGGGCTTTACCATGACCCTCTCCCACGCTGATCTCTTACCAATATCTTGAGACTCATGCACAACCCTGTCATGGATTCTATGACAGCCCATGCTCCCGTCCATGCTCCTGTACCTCTGCCTGCCTCTTTTCTTAGACTGTGATGTTTTCAGAGATGGCCCATCCCTTCAGAAGCACACAGTAGAGAACATGTGTCCTCTGTGGTTAGGACAAGGCTCTGCCAGCACATGTGACTAGCATAGAGCGGATGCTAAGAGTACACAGCTCCCACCCTCTTGCTTCTGATGGCTTCAATGAAGGAATTTGGCCAGCTGGTGCCCCCCCAACCCCAGCCACCACCAGCTTGGCTCTGTGCCTGCTAAACACCCCTCCACCCCAAGATTCCTCTTACAGCATTTTCCAAATCTCCCAAGCCTTTGCATTTTAAACAGGCCCGATTGTATCAGAGTTCCCCCCAACACCCCCCCACCCCAGTCTTTGCAGCAGCTGAGCCCTACCCAAGTTTGATGAACTGATCCGCAGTTAGATAAATCGCATCAGCTGTCGGCTTTGCTGAGGCTGGGGAATGACATTTTCCAGATCTGCTCAAGTTTAATGTGAAGGAGCCCTTCCTGCCACAAACCACCAGCGCCAGGTGAGACGAATCAAGAGTTTTATACAAACGTCCCACTCCGATAATCTGGGCCATGCAGGCTGGCTCCTAGCTCCCTGTGGTTTCAGGGAGGCTGAGAGCCAGCAGACAGCAGGCCAAGGAGGGCATGGGGGACACAGCCTCCCCTTCTGCCTTGATGGTAATTGGCAGTATTTCCATGCATTTCCATGCGGAATTATGCCATAAATTTACTTGGCTCCAAATGGGGCTGCTCCCAGCAGAGAAGGCACCGGGGAGGATGGAGATGATGGGAGAGGATCGGGAGGTGGTCCAGACTCTATGGCTGATATCTCTGGACACCCCCAGCCCCAGCCTTCCAGTCAGCTCTCTTGCTAGCTTCTCCTGGGAGAGAGGCCTGAGGATTTCAACCCAGAGTTCTGAGGATCAGAGAGGCAGGACCAGGGTGTATAGAATAAGGAAGCCTGGGGCCTGGAGAGATGGATGGGCAGCTAAGAGCACTTGCTGTTCTTACAAAGGACCTGAGTTCGGTTCTCAACACCCATCTCAGACAGCTTACAATCACTTATAATTCCAGCTACAGGAGATCTAATGTCTAGAGATGCCAGACATCAGAGAACATGAGACATGTAAGGGGATCCTGACAGCCTCTTCCAGTCCTCAGACTGGACCAGCTCTGACCCAGACACTGGCCTTACTATATCCTCACCACCAGTGGCTAGTGCTGTCACCAGTGGCCACTGCTGTCACCCTGGCTGCTCAGATGCCAGGACCAGTCTACCATAGTTCACCCTTGCCATCAAAACTGCCAGCTGGGGACCCTGGGAAGTAGGTACTGGACTCAAGGAACTAAACAAGCTAAAACACTGGGTCATGGGTACAAATGTACATATGTACAAATGTATCATACCCATACAGTCAGCAAAAACGTGCAGCTGGCAAGATAGTTCTGTCAGTAAAGTTCTCCCAAGGATCTGAGTTCAATTTCAGAATCCACATTTAAAAAAAAAAAAAAATCAGGCATGATGGCACATGCCTATAATCGCAGGGCTGGGAAGGTAGACACAGACAGATCCCTGGCACTTGCTGGACAGCCAGCCTGGCTTAACTGGCAGATTCCTGACCAGTGTACAACACCTGAGGTTGTCCTCTGACCTCCATACATATGTGTGCACACACATGAACTCATACCTTCACATATCTACACCCACACATTCACAAACACACACTCACACATACAAACTTAGCAAGGACTGGTGTTTGGTTTGTAATGAATTTGGGTTTTTTTTAAATGAATAATTTTTGCAAAACTAATTAAGAGGGATTGAAGCCCAGAGAAGAGCTAATGAGCCATGCAGATCCCCTGGCATCCACCCTGCTGCTGAGGCTGAGGAAAGAGTCCCCCTCCCATGCCATAGTCACACAGAGACTAGGCTGTGCCTCCTGCTGGCAACCCTCTCAGCTGGGACACGGGCAGCTCCAAGACTGCACAAGAGGGTGGAACGTTGGCAGTGGATCTGACGTCAAATATCAGCACCCGCTTGAGGGGTATCCCCATACTTGCTTTAGGGGGTTTGCTCCAGAGTCTGAAAATGGGTATTTCTGTGACCTTCATGGATGAGGTCGGAACTGTGGGACCAGAAACTACACTCTGAGGCCTTCTACGTCAGTCACTTCCAGCTGCTTCCTCTGCTTTAAGACCTGGGCTCAAAGCCTGGTGTGAACCAAGCTGACAAAGACCCTTCAGACCCAGTCCTTGGCAGCAATGAGCCTGGGGTATAAAAGGATTAAAGCCTTCCTGGGACTCCAGTGAGCCCCCAAAAGTCACCTTCACTGTCACCCACAGTAGTCAAGGGTCCTATAGAGCTATTAGTTCATCTAAACTTACCCAGCCCTAGCAGCCTGCAGTCCCACGGGACCAATGGGAACACCAAAGCTTAGAGCTGTGATGTTTTTTGTGATATGCCTAAGGTCACCTCAGGGAGGACTTGGTTGGGTCTGAGCCCCATGAACTGGACTGAGCCTGTGGAGGATTCCTAACCATGCTGCCACCATGTCAGCCTCTGACTTCTGAACACAAATACCCACAGGAGGGACACAGGGTACAATGAGCTTCTCTGGAGATCTGCCCTCCGAGTCTCTTAGGTTCCTGGTGCTCATCCTTGGGAACAGTAGACAGGGAAGGTTCCAGAGACCTCCCTCCTCAGCAGCACCTCTCCACAGAGCCATCTGGGAGACCCAGACCTTCTGCTTAATTAATTAATCATCACAAACTGGTTAAAGCAATGAATGCAGCAAGCTGAGAGTGGGGCGGGAAAGCCTCTGCACTCCCATGAACTTGACTGAGCCTGCAGAATTCCTAACCACATCGCAATCACGTCTGCCCTTGGCTGGCCTCTGACTTCCGAACACAAATACACCCACGAGCAAGAACTTTCACTCACCGTGTATTGAACCCTTGGTCTTGCAAGCACTGTGCAAGCCCCCTTGCTGATCTCTGCAGTAACCCTACGGCATTCTTTGTTCCATTAAACATAATCTATAGGCCGAGGGCAGGGGGAGCTATATGCTTAGCTCATACAGCTAATGAGTGAGCTAGGATTTCATTTCTCATCCAAAGTCTATTTCTTCCTGCTTGCCTGGCTTTTCCTTATGAGTTGTCTTCCTTGAAGACTTCTATTCATGCTCCAAAACCCAGCCCATCCTGACTCTTTCCACCTCTCCTAGGCAGAGTTAGTCACTCTTATTAGAATTCAAAGTATAGTTTTGACTTAAGGAGGTGGCATCTGACTGGAGCCAACGCCTGCATTTTGCTCTGCTAATTATCCCTCCTCCTTACGCTGCATACCCAAGAAATGACAGCAAAATAGCTGGCTCCACAGCCTGGGATCTTAGTTTTTTAATTGTGTTACAATATCATAACATACAATTTGCCAGTTTTAATTGTGTAATTCAGTGGCATTAAGTGTGTTCACGTTGTTATACAACCATCTGTACCATCCATCTCCCGAACATTAATGTAGCCCCGGCTACAATGCCATCCCTAGGACACTGACTCCCTGTGCCCTCCCCCAGCCGCTGGAAGCTGGAGCGTTGTATTCCGCTCTCTATGAATCTGATAACAGTAGATCTTCCCTGTGAGTGAAAGCATACTGAGCCCCACTCCTGAGATTCCTCTCGCTCTCTCCCTCCTACTCCCCCTCCCCCTCTCCCATTCCCTTTTCTTCTCTTCCCTCCCCCTCCCTCTCTTCCATTTCCTCTCTTTACCTTTCTTCCTCCCCTCCCTGTGTACATGTTCATGTATGTGAATACAGGCACAGATGTGCTCCAGTGTGCAGGGGAGGGGCGTCAGAGGACAACTTTGGGTAAGGCAGGGTAACAGAGTCTCTTGTTCTTTGCTGTACACACCGGGCTAGTGTCTCCTCAAACTTCTGGGAATTCTTCTGTCTCAGACTCTGCCTAGAGCACTGTAGTTGCAGATGCTTTTTTCGGGTGCTGAGGATCCAAACACAGGTCCTCATGTTTGTGTGACAAAGAGTTTGAATGACAAATCCTGGCCCTGGCTTCATCCTTTTATGTCTGACATTTCTTTCTAACGATTTTTCTTTATGTACATTGATGTTCTTGTCTACATATATGTCTAAGTTTGGGTGTCGAATCCCCTGAAACAGGAGTTATTATAGACAGTTGGGAGTTGCTATGTGGTTGCTGGGAATTGAACCCAGGTCCTCCGGAAGAGCAGCCGGTGCTCTTCACAGCTGAGCCATCTCTCCAGCCCAGGTATCTGGCTTCTTTAATTTAGCATCCTCAAGTTTCTTCTGCAGATATGAGAATGTCCTTCTTTTCTGAAGCTGAGTGACATTATATTGCACCCAAAGGCTACAGTTTATCCACTGGTGACACTGAGGTGACTGCCATGAGTCGTGTGTATACCTTGAAGCAATGTCGAGTTTGGTTCCCTGCACCTATCCTGCATGTTACATGTAAGCCAATGAAAGTTAACCCCTCCCAGATCTGTCACCTGAACTGCCCACACGCACACGCACACGCACATGCACGCACACACACACGCACGCACGCACACACACACACACACACACACATATGAGGGTGGATGAGATGGGGAGATCTGGATTTGTGTGTCTTCATAGGACTGAATGGTCCATTAACTCATCATGGGTGGAAGAACAAATGTATTCATACATACACTCACACGCACGTGAGTGTGCACGTATGTGTATGTGTGCACATGCATGCCACAGGGACTGTGTGGACCACATAATTTGGTAAGAAGCCATGGTTCTGCCGCAGTGTGAAAGGGAAGTATATACTTTGCCTGTAGGTGAAGGTCATTTCCAAGGTCAGGCAGGAGACATTTAATACTAACCATTCAAACATCATTTCTGGGCATCAGTATTGTCGATCCAGGGAGGAGCAAGATAGGGAAGATTCCCCCACTGCTGGAACTATAGTCACATAGAAAGGACAGAGAGGAGCTAATATCATATCCTAATAACTATGTCATCGTAAGTTCCAGGAGGTGCTATGAAGGCAAAGAACCCAGGGCTGTTTGGGACCCTACTGTTCTGATGTAGCCTGAAAAGGTCAAAGCTAAAGAGGGTTTCTCTGAAGAAGTCACACTAGCCTGAGGTGGGGACCAGGCAGGCGGAAGGGGTGGAGTCTCAGTGTGGTGGGTAAGGACAAAGGGAACAGCATACACAACCTCTGAGGCGTCATAGAGTAGGTTCCTGTGAGAAAACACAGGAGAGGAAGGATGGGAGATCAAAGAGAACACCAACTCTCTGGGGCCTTCTAGGACAGGGCAAAGGTTTAGTCCTTACCTACAAGCAACAAAAGGGCAGGAAAAGTTCTGAGGTGAGCATGTGGGCTCACCTCACACACACACACACACACACACACACACACACAGAGAGAGAGAGAGAGAGAGAGAGAGAGAGAGAGAGAGAGAGACATAGATTAGACATAGACATAGACATAGACATACACATAGACATAGACATAGACATAGACATAGACATAGACATAGATAGATATATTGGCCTATGAAATCATAAGTCATAAGAGATATGTATGTACACACCGCCACACATTACCACATGGGTACTCATTGCCATAGTTACATTCACAGGTAGATGCTACCACACATATGGCCACACCTATAACCTAACTTTCCCTACCCACGCTCTCACACCCATCATGAGAACCACATGTGCACGCATACACACATACACACAGGAAGGCATGTGTCACCCAGACTGGCACCCATATGGCCCAGCCAACTATTGGTACACAGCATTTGGAGGCTGGGCCTAAGGTGACCTTTCTCAGCTCTTGGATAGAGACTCAGCGACTTCCCCGAAAAAAGCCTTCTTGCCTTTATCCAGTATATTCCATGTCTTCCTGGGAGCATCCACCCCTCATCCCAGCTCTCGGGCTATAGGCTCAAGGCTGGAGCAGATGTGATAGTCGCGCCAAAGAATGTAGAGGACCCACTCAGCAGAAATGTTTACTATGACACAACCACAGTAATTACTGTTTTTTATGCATTTCCGTATAAAATTACTCGTTCTGATTCTTGGGGAGAATTCAAATGAGAAAGATCACAAACAATGATCTCAGCTGCTTGATGAGGGGCCATTGTCTTTTCCCTGGGTGTGAGCACTTCCCACCAAAAAAAAGCAGGAAGGCACAGCACACAGCAGCATGGTGCTGCTAGCTAGGTCAGAGAAAGACCAAGGAGCATTTGCATTAGCAGGTAGGAGGTCTTACTCTGTGTGTGTGTGTGTGTGTGTGTGTGTGTGTGTGTGTGTGTGTGTGTCTAAGTGCATGCATTTATGGAGGGTTGGAAAGGTGTGGCATGTGTATGTGTGTATGTATACGTAAGATGTGCTGTGTATATGTGTGTGTATGGGGTCAGGGGGACGGGGTAGTGTATGTATGTAGAGTGATTGTGTATGGGGTGGCAGTGTATATGTGCGGTGGGGGTATGTTTGGGGGGTGTGGGGGTATACATGGGGGGTATGTGTATGTGTAGGTGGTGTGTGTTTGGGGGGGATGCTGGTCCAGGTTTTATTGCTGCATCAACAAGCCATTTCAAAATTAAGTGGCTTGAGCCACAACCACTTTGTCATAGCTCACGATTTTATGGCTCAATCCAGTCTGTTGGTGCTAGGAAAATAGTTCAGCAGTTAGATGCACTCACTGTTCTTAGGGAGGACTGAGGTTTGATTCATAGCACCCACACAAGCACTCACAACAGCCTGTGTGACTCTAGCTCCAGGGAATCTGACACCCTCTTCTGGCCTCTGTGACACACATAAATAAAGATAAAAGAAAATCTTTTTTAAAAAAAGAAAATAAAATCCAGGCTGTCCCCAGCTGGGTAATTTTCTTATGAGACACTGGGACATTAACAGAAATGGCAGCTTCCATTGGAGAACAATATAATCTGGGTCCAAGATGACTCCTCACATGCCTGGTGCCACCAGCAGCTGGCTCATTCACAACCTTCAGCGAACACCCACACATAGCATCTACACAGGACAGCCTCAGATCACAGCACTTCTCATGTGGTGACTCAAGAGTTCTAAGAGAGGTTCCTGACAGGTTAAGAAGCTGCTAGGCTTGCCACAGCCGGTCCTGGGAAGTCTCTAAGCCCAGCCCCAATCCATAGCTAGGAGATTAGATGCCATCTTTCCATGGGAAAAAATGGTGGAAATTTTGCAGCCGCCTCTGACTCATCACCATGTGTACCACAGTGTGTTGAAAAGTCCCTGAGCTGAAGGGACTTTCAAGATGGCCCACTGCCTCAGCACACAAGCATCAGAGCGCTGAGGAACCTAAGCAACTTCTCCTGAAGTCTCTGCTCTGTCAAATGCTGTTGATATAGAGGAATCATGTCTATGTCACCCGGGCTAACACTGCCCAGTGAGTACCTGCTAGCTCTTATATCTTAGGCACCTCACTCATCTGCCTCGCTGCCCTGGAACCACAGGAGATGCTTGGGCAGAAGTGCCTAGAAGAGACAAATACTCACTTGAGACCCTGACAGCTTTCCCAGTCACATCCTGGCCCTACCAACCCACAACAGCCCTTTCTCTCCAGCCCACCACTGATCGTATCTGTGCCAGTGCCAAAGCCCAAGGTGAGCCCTGGAGCCTCCACCATCTGCGCCAGCTGGGCTGGCTGGAGGCAGCTTCAGCCGCTTGGGGGCATCCCTGGCTAACAATGGCGTTAATTTTTCATTTGTTTGTTTGATTTTCTGCAGTGAATGAGGAATGTTGGAACAACATCTGGAGCTGCCCCAGGCTGAGGTACTCACAGCGACAGCGACAGCAGTGTTGGCAGCTCAGAAGACAGCATTCTTGTGTATGCATAGCCGCACAGCAGCAGACCTGCAGACATGCATATCTTAGTATGCACACATACAAAGATACCAAACCTACACACGTGTATCCATGTGCATACATGTGCATTTGTACACTTAAGGCAGTACACACATGGGCATGTCTTCAGGCATGTGCTCACATATATTTACGAGTCCCCCATGTGTGCATGCACACAGATGCACACACTTGTACACAGTTACTGTCATATCTCCAGTCTCCAGGCCCAGGCTAAAGACTTCTGGTTCTGCATAAGCGCTTAGCTAGGCCTTAGCCCCAGTGAGGCCCAGGGAAGCCCTGTTTTCTGTACTCAGACCCCAACCAGGGAGCCAGGCTTGACCCTCAGCATAGAGTGGACTCTCGTTCTATTGCTCCTCACATACACCTGCCTGGCCCTCCTCAGTGCTGGCTCTGTCCAGGAATCCTGTCAGGCCCATCCCACTCCTGAAGACCAAGTGAAGAGCTTCCCTCCCACTTCCAGGAGCCTGCTCAGCACAGGTACCAACAATACAGAACAATCCATTCCCACCCTTAAGAAGTACTTTCTCCAGTAATGGATGGAAAAACTGCCCGGAGAGCCGTCCTCAAGACCCAGCCTGTGTGAGCCCTATCCACCAGAGCCACCTAAGGGTCCAGGCCATGTCTTTACGGTGCTATGCCTGTGGGCATATATGTGCCTGGTACACATGCACATAGGTGTTCATGACACATATCTGTTGACCAAGGAAGCCTCTGCATGTCTGCAAGTGTCTGAGGTCTGTGACCATGCATGTCTGTCTTCTGCACCTGTCAGTGATTGTGGGTGTCTGTGTATTTCAGGGTCACTGTGTATCCTTCTGCTCCAGTGTTCTGTACATTGTCTGGACCCTTGTGTGGGTGTCCATCCACACACGTATGTGTGTCTCTGTGTTGTTATTATGTACACTGCATGACCATGCCTGTGTTTCAGTGTGCCTATGTGTCTACGTTTATGAAAGTATTACTGTATGTATGTCTATATATGTGTGTGTTTCCCTGTAACTATATTACATGCCAATGCGTGTGATTGAGAAGACATGTCTGTATGTCTGTGTGTTGTGTGTCTGTGTGTTACTGTGTGTGTCTGGGGATGAAAGGGCAAGAGGCAGGTCAAAGGTCAGTGCCTTATCAACCATGAAATTTTTCTTGAGCTCCATCTAATCTCCACAGAGAAGATCCCTTGGGTTAGAAGAGGGTTTCCACCCAGCTATTCAGCATGACCATAGATCGGGAAGGTCCAGGGCCAGCTCTGTGTCACATGCCTGTGCTATCTCCCTGCAGTCTCAGCTGGAGGTTCA
This sequence comes from Rhabdomys pumilio, assembly GCA_030674055.1. Taxonomy (NCBI): domain Eukaryota; kingdom Metazoa; phylum Chordata; class Mammalia; order Rodentia; family Muridae; genus Rhabdomys; species Rhabdomys pumilio. Next base: position 26,372,744 of record JANHMN010000004.1, on the reverse strand, counting down.
GACCTGTGGGCAAAAGGAAATGTCTCATCCTGTCTCCATGAACTTACAATCCTCTCTGTGGTCTCCTTGTTCTCTCCCCTGGGACTGCCCTCGATCTCCACGATCCTATCTCTGAAGTGATAGAAACCTTCGGCTTTATACATTGTCTCATTCAGTCTCACCCTGACCATGTCACACACACACAAATACAAACAAGACTGTCAGTCGCCAGGCAGTCTCGTTGGCCTCCTCAACCTCAGATGGCATACACATTCATACACAATGGGTCTCCATTACTCCCCCTTCTTCCCTTCCCCCCTCATCCTCCCTCGTCCCCTCCCCCATGGCCAGGACGCACTCAACCTAACGGCTATAGAATTGTTTCTCAAATTGCCAGTCACATAGCCCAAAGGGCAAAACCAGAACCCAGTAAAGTGGGCTGTTCCAAGGATATGGGGGTGTTTGGTGCAACCAGAGGAAGAACCAGGGCCCAACCATCAAAGGGACAGGAAAGCCAGCGGACATCTCCTCCCTCCATCTGCCTGGAACTTCCACTTGCCCTTCAGCTTTCCCAAGCACGACAACAAAAGGGAACTGATTCCTACCCTCCATGCACAGTGCCGCTGCCACTGACAGACTGGCCCTTGCTGGCTAATAGAAAATCTCAGAGGCCAAGCTTGAATCCAATCAGCCATGGCTTGGGACAGAGTCTCATAGCAATATGGCTGCACGTACCAGTCCTTAGGAATGACTGGCAATTCTCAGGCAAATGATGCAGAGGAAGCAGTTTGGGGTTGTTGGTAAGCTAAGTGAGGCTCCTGAGGTCCTCCAAGGGTAAGGCTCCTACATCCTCATGGATTGCAGGTATGGCTGCCTGTGGGTCGGTCCATCTCAGGGTCTCGGGAATGCAGGTAACAAGAACTAAAGGAAGCTATGGGATCATGTGGGCTGAAGATGGGACTGGGGACTCATGACAGATGTCAATCTGCTTCCTCCTTGCAGTCCCCTCCATGCTTGGGCTTATGTCGGCCCTCAGCTGGCCCAGCTGCCCCAGCTGCCTCTCTGGCATCATGTACTGATCCCATCTTCTAACACTCTATGTGGCCTGCCCCTCCATGCATCTTCTCATGCAAGACCTGTGGTTTCATCTAACCCTTCACCTCTACCTGCCTGGGCTCCTCTACCCCAAGAATCCCTAGGCGAGGGGCACAGGTAGCTGTTCTTTCAGACTGGCCAGGTCCTCCAGGCAAGCAACCTGCTGGTGGGATCGAGAGCACCAACCCACCATGGGAATGAGAAGAAAGGAGAAAGGCCACCTCTCTCTTGACAGGGCCAGAAATGGAACACCCTTCTTCTAGATAGAACCAGGACAGTGAGATACTCTACCACTCGCTCAAGATCAGAGGCACAAACACCTCAGTCTGGACATAAGAAAGCAAGCTGACTGGCAACGTACTTTCCTTTTTTTTAAGCATGGTTTGGGTTTCGTGTTTTTGAGGCAGAGTCTTACTGCATAGCCAAGCCTAGCATCACGCTCACTGTGTAGACTAGGCTGCCTATAAACTCAACGTCTTGCCTCCATCCCCTGAGGGCTGGAATCCAAGCATGAACCCCCCACACCCTGCTCCAGGAGGATACTTTTCGAGTACCCTCCAAAACACTCCAAAGTACACAGTTTCTCCAGATCGGGTTCAGAACTGGGCTCACCAGGCTGCCAAGAATCATACTGGCAGCTGATCATGGTAATTACTACAGTTGGTGTTTAATGAGCATGTGCTAAGTACCAGGCACTGTGCTAAGCACTCTCTAGGCATTGTCTCGTGACTTCCCACGGCTGCTCTGAAAGGCGTCTCTTACAATACCTTGCTTTTCACTTTGATTAAGAACAACAAAATGAATGCTCAAAGTTTAGGTAGCTTGCCCAAAGAGCAGAGCCAGGGTTTCAAATTTAAAATTTTATTCAGTTTCAAAGACAAAACTCTAAACCTCTACACTCTATCCTCACCAGGATATACACACATGGTTGGGATAATGGTTTAAGGACTACTTTTCCCAGAATACCTTGCCTGTGTTGCCAGCAAACAGCAATCACAGGCACTGAAAAAAAAATGGAGGGCTGAAGAGATGGCTTGCTTGGTGAAGTGTTTGCCTGGAAAATATGAGGAGCTGAGTTCGGTCCCCAGCATTCAAGTAAACCACCAGGCATAGTGGTACATTCTCATAATCCCAGCTCTGGAAGGGCAGAAGCATGGAGATTCCTGGAGCTCATTCCCTAGCCAGCTCTCTGCTTGGAGAGCTTTGGGCCAATGAGAGACCTATCTCAAAGCACAAGGTAGACAGAGTGTAAGAACAGACAACCCGAGCTTGACCTCATCTGCATACGCATGTACACCTGCACACATGTATACATTGACCAGCCTCTATAAAAACTAAACCACTCCAGGATTGGTTGAGAGCCTGCCTCACTTACTCAGTAACTCTGCACTGTGAGTCTTATATCCCACCTGAACTAGAAGTCTCTAGAAGTCTCTAGAGGGCTTGTACCTTTTTACCCTTATTCCCCAGAGCTGCATAAGAAAAATGTAAATTCCGGTGCAAACTGCCTGCGTGGCTGTCTTACTCAGTGGGTGATGGACCACCGTTTGCTTAGATGTCTGCTTTGCTTGGGTGAGAGATGGCTCTTTGTGAATACTGTGGACTGACCTGCAAGGACAGCAATAGACCCTGTTAAGGAAATCTTAGGGAAATCTACCAAAAGAATCTCAACTGGATTCTCTCCGGTTTCTATGAAAGGTCTCCCAGGAGGCAACGTAGAACCTTTAACCGTTCCTTTCCCCTCCGTACCTCCCCTCCTCAGCGAAGCCAGGCCCCCAAGAGGATATTTCTAACATGAACCCTGAGAGCTTAACGAGAACGCAGTCTCTGCCGGGGTGAAAGGACACTGGGAAGCCCCGTGGAAATATCTCTAGGAAGCCCACAGGTAGCTGCTCTTCCTGGCTGATTGTGTGGCCCTGGGTGGGTTCCTGGAGGCCAGGCTGCTGTAATGCGAAGGACAGAAAGCCAGCACTCCCCAGTGGCTTGCCTCGTGCTGGCCAGGAAAAAGGTCATGTGCTCCGATATGAGTAATTAATTTTCCCCGAGCCGCGCTGAAAAGGTTAACCTGATTTATGGGATGCAATTGAGTGTAGAATGGGTTGTGTATCTTGTAAAAGGCCCATTCCGCCGTCTGAGTCTATAGACTCACCCACAGCGGGGCATCAGCTGTGAGCTGGCCCTGCCTTTTATGCCGTTTCTGCGGACTCCACAGGAAAACCCTAAAAACAGCCCCCTTGGTCAAGAAGTGACTTCTGGGGCTGCAAGCCGTATCGAGGGGTAGCTGAAGCAGCATAGGGCACCGGTTTTGTCCTGTTGCAGATCATTAATTCATCAACAGCCTAAACCTTCATCTGGAGTCATCCCATGTTCTGGGGAGAAAACCCCACCCCTGGGCTTGAACTCCTCCAGACCCTCTGTCTTTGGTGCTGAGTTACTCAGGCTCTAAAATGAGATGAAGAGTGATTACCCTTCCATGACATACGAGCTCTGTGAACTTGGGCAAGCCACCTCAGCTGTGTTCCTACACTTGCTATTCTGTTCCTATCTTGCTACTCTGTTCCTTGGACAGGAGACATCACTCAGAGGCTTGCTCCTCTTTCAAAGGATCCAAATTTGGTTCCCAGTACCCATGTCAGCTGGCTCACAGTAGCCTATAGGTCCAGCTTCAAGTGATCCAGTGCCTTCTTCTGGCCTCTGCAGGCACACACACACACAAATGAATAAATAAATAACAATAAAGATTTTTAAAGTCCTACCTCATAAGGCTGTTCCTGGGACCACATGGGTTGACATTCATGAGGCACTTTGAACAGTCCCTTGGGGGCAGTGAATGGTATATAAGGGTTTTAAAAAACAAATTAATAAAGGCTGAGCGAGTGTCTCTGGCAGGGGCTTATCAGGCAAAACCAGGACTGGCCAGCGCCCTCAGTTGTGGACTGAGGACAGCAGCAATGGCCTCAGGAGCTGGGACCCCAAGGACATACTAGACTGTGTTGAAATAAAAGGGCAGATGGAAGAAGGGGCTATGGTGACCGGCAGTGTTTGCTCTTCTCCTCACCCAAGATGCAAGCTCTGCCCTGCCCCCACCCATACACACACCCAATGGAAGTGGGAGTGGCCTGCCCATCAAATCCAAGGTGCCAATTTAGCGCCACCTAGTGGAAAAACTGAAATCCACATGTGGGTGATGTGGCCCCGCAAGAGAATGCCTGGGTTGAGTTTTGGAGTCAATCCCCAGGCCTAGAAAAAAGTTTCAGTCACCTCTGAAAGAAATCTCTTCACAGAGAAGGGGGTGGGGGGTTGTCCTGCTCTTGGCTCCTCCCATCATGTGAGAAGAGGAAGTCACTCAAGAAATGAATGGGGGGCTGGGCTCTGTGGTGTGCATGGGAGGCTTAGGCTCTGTCTGTGATTATAACAGATGATGCACCTACGGTTACATGCAGAGTACATATGCGCATGTGTGCGCATGCCCCTGAGTGCGCCTCTCCGTGAGCTGTGTTTCCTCCCAGTGGGATTGTAGGGTCGGAAAGTAAAACTTGGGGAATCCCTGATATCCCCAATTTCTCCTTGCATGAAGCCAAGACTCTTTCCAAGTGAGTCTGTGGCCCTGCCTGGGTGAGGGGCGTCCAGGGTGACCTCTGTACTCTGTCCAATGGGAGATAGGAGAGGCTGCCACTCGGAGGTGCCCAGTGACCACTGCCCTGGTAATCACATTCCTCATTCATGTTCTCTCTCTGTCTCTGTCTCTGAGTCATTGCTCTTTTCAATAGTTCAAAAGACTGCAACATTTCTGCCTGCCTCCCAAACTGGAGTCCCAAGGGCCTTCCACTCGGGCTTACAAACCTTATCCCAACATCATCCTAAGGAATCAGGCTAAAGCGAGGAGACGCTCATACCAAGAACAAAACTGATAGCGGCCAAATAAATTAGCAAAATTCAGTCTGCTCCAGTCCCATCTTGGAGCTTACAGATTAAATGTAGCAAAGGCTCTCAGCACATCTGCAAGAAGACAGGATAGGGACAGTATTCAGCAAAACTCTGACAGTAAACAAGCCTTGTCTGTCACCAGCTCCAGGCCTGTAGTGGCTGTCAGAATTAGACTCTAGATTCTTCCAACCCAGAGTCCATGCCAAACAGTGAAGCCATGAGGCTGGAGGACAGGCAACTGACAGGGTCCTTAAACAGGAACCTGGAGGACTCAGTGGTCAAATGGCCTCCAGAGCTGCCCAGGGCTGGTATGGTATGTGTGGCGTCTAAATCTGGAGAGGATCTGCAGACAGAGTGGGGATGAGTGAGGAGCAGACATCCTCTTGCATTTCATATTTACTTCTGTTGATGAGATCTCGTCATGCTCGATTACAATTCATAGACTCGTGTTTCCAGATTTTATGCACCAAAATGCTCTGACTTACAGCGTCACCCCACGCCTGACACTGGCACCCTACACTGCTGCCGCAAAGCATGAGCACTGGGCTTGTCCAGGGGTCTCCAACGGGCCTTTTTCTGGGTCCAGCGCCCTCTGGAGGTCATGCTTATAAAAGCGTTCCAAGAAGAGAAAAAAGCATCTGTGTTTCTGCCATGCATGGGTCAGAAGAGCAAATGGGTTGGGAAAGCATCCTCTGGCAGTCCTAGACAGGCCTCCTTGACCTGTGCCATGTTTCCCTGAGTCCTCCCTCCCTCCCTCTGACAGAGCCTTCCCCCAACAAATCCCACTCACAGCACCAAGACACTACCCACCAGCATGGGGCACACATCAGAGGCCCAGAAATAAGGCAGATCTCCAAGACCCCACTGATCTTCCAGAAATCCCCCAGCCTGGTGGGCAACTGCTTGGTGCCTGCCTCTGTGCTTTGTGTGTGTGCCTCTGTGCTGTGTGTGTGTATGTGAGTGTGTGTGCCTCTGTGCTATGCTGTGTGTGTGCCTGCCCTCTCTGAGTGTCTTTTGATCTGTTCCTTTCCCCTCCTTCCATCCATTTCTCTAAAACATTTTTATTACATTTATTTATTTGTGTGTGTCAGAGCATGATTGCAAAGGTCAGAGTTTTTTTGTTGTTGTTGTTGTTGTTGTTGTTGTTTGTTTGTTTGTTTGTTTGTGGGAGTTCTCTCCTTTCTACTATGTAGGTCCCTGGGGATTGAACTCAGGTCATCTGACTTGGTGGCAAGCACCTTTATTCACTGAGCCATTTTGCCTCCCCCCTCTCTGTTTTTCTAGGTCTCTGTGCCACTGTACCTCATGCCCATGGCACACAGTGGCAGCCATCAGCCTGCTACGTCTGCTCCCACTTCCTGTGCCCTCTGTCCTGAGCCACTCATGTTCTTCAGAACATCTCTGTCCCCAGCTGTATCTGTCCATGCCTCTACTCCTTGGCTCTTCCAACCCCTTGGGGATCTGAGCTTCCCGACAGCACATGTGACCACTGAGAAGGTGACCCACTGCCCAACTTTAGTGACTGGGCATTTTTAAGGCATCTGCAGCTCACCAACCTGGCCAAATCAGGTCTGCTCAGCCATCTCCCAACATGTCTCAGCTCCGAATCCAGCCTCTCTTCCATTCCTATAGCTTGTGCCTCTTGGTCCCACACAGTTTTCCTTCCCCTAAGTCCTTGGCCTCTGCTCTGCTATCCACCGCTGTCACCATCCCTGCCACGACCAGAGCCCTCCAATTATCCAGCCATCATCACCATCAAGCACCTCCCCACTCCCCAGACATCTCCACTACCTCAGCCACAACACTGCCACCTCAGCCTCCCCTTCCCAGTCACCCCCACTCTTCCTCAAATCACCTCTGAAGACAGCCCAATCCCCAGCTCCACACTGTCCTCCTCAGCCTTATCACCGCGACTCAACCCATAGCTGCTGCCACCATTGCCAATACACCCACCATTGCCAATACACCAGCATCTGTGCCGCTTACCAGAACACGGCTCATTTGGTCCAGGGATCCTCTGGGAACTGAGGTAAGTGAGCAGGTAGAGGTGTGGGTCTCAGACCCTCCACTGCTCATGATGAGTCATCACAGATCCAAAGTTGCTTTTCTAGCTTTCCGTGCGGTGGACTTTGTGTCCACCTCCAACTTCCTGCTTGTTCCTGGGCCAGGAAGGTACATGTTCCTTCTGCTGCCATGGCCACTCTGACCCTGGAAGGCAATCGCCAGAAGGTCCTCCTGCCTCCCTCCCAGTCTCTCCCCATCTGAACTGGAGGCCTGAGCCCAGGATGGAGTAAGGCTGCTTCTGAGCTGGGCCCCTCTGATCCTGCTGTCACTCTCTCTTCCAGGCTTTGCTGGAGCCCAGGGGAGGCTGTGCCTCCATCACCCCCACCCTGGGCAGCTGAATGCCTGGCATTGATTACCCACTCCACAATTACTCTGCAGGACAGGCAAGGATTTCAAGGCTGATTGACTTCAAATGAGAAATCCATGGGGCTTCAAGGAGAGCGGGGACCCTCTGCTGGGGTAGGAGTCAGGGACAAAAGGAGGGAGCTGCCCTCACCTTCATGGGCTGTGACAAGGGAGCATGCACCTGCTCTCTGCCCTACCTTGAGGCTTCAGGGAGAGGTCTCAGCACCCCCCTGCCTCATCCCCAGCCTTTGTAGAGACCAACAGGGGATGCCCAGTGACCAGGCCTGCAGATTGAGTCAAGTCAGGCTTCCATGCCATGCCATTCCTTAGAAAAGCAGAGGAGGATTCAGACAACAGGAGGGATGATGGAGAAACCAATGGGAGGCTACACACACAGGTGCCCGCCGCTCTCATGCACAAGCTCCTAGGTTTAGAGGCAAAGACAAGCACAGAAAGGTAGTCATTAGACACATGTCCAGGCCTCCTTGTGCTCACACGTGCGTGCAACACACATGCATATACACACTTCGTCACCAAAATGTATGCATTTTGTACTGCACCCCACCAGTGCTCACACCCTCACCCACACACGTACTCACAGATCCTCTAGCACACGGTCACATACGCAAAGCTAACACCCAAAGGAAAAGGCAAGAGCCCCACCCCCACCCACTTGTGCTTGAGAAATTGTGACAAGAAGCGAGCCACTTGTTCCTTTCTTCCTCTCCACCCCCCCCCCCGAAGCTCCCCGGGGCAGAGGGTTTTCATTTAAAAGTTGCCCGAGCTCTAGCTTTCAGATTACAGTCTAGACTATATAGGTTTCCTAAAGATAAGGCTGAGAAATTGATTTCAATTACCAACGTGGAGAGGCTGCACTTCTCAGCGCCTGAGCGGAGTGTTAACCCTGGAGGTACAGGGGCTGAAGATGAGGAGCTAGCTACGAACAGAGGAATGGTTCCCCTGCACTCACATGTGTGGTACAGGCACAGCCATGTGCAGCGTCCCACTCATACCCAAACTTCACGTAGGAGGCTGAGGTTCCAGTCTCGGCTCAGCTGTTATCTGGCTTCTGTGATGCTCCGTACGGACCTCTCATTGTCTGCAGGGCTCTTCTCAGCCCACTTTCCTGCCTCTGGAGGCTCTGGAGATGGTGACCCCACTCAAGTCGAGCACCTGCTGTGATTTGAATATGGTTTATTCCCTGAGAGTTTGTGTATTGAAGGTCTCATCCTCACGCTGGCAGTGTGGAGGTGGAAGGACCTTTAAGAAGCAGGGCCTTTGGCTAGGGAAGTACTTGCCACCCAAGTGTGAGGGTCTGAGTTTGGACCCCCATTACTCACACAAAGAAACCAAGCATGGAAGCTCACATCTGTAGTCACAGCCACTGGGGAGGCAAAGACAAAGGGACCCCTGAGGCTTACTGCCAAGTCAACCTAGCCTAGTAGGCAAGCAGCAGGTCAGGAAGAGATCCTGTCCCAAAAGAACAGGTGATATTCCCAAGGGGTCCTAGTGGAGGGTTATGCCATTGACGGGGGAGGAGCTGCATCCTTGGAAGAAGTTAAGGTAGATCTCAGGGAACCCCAGTTAGTTCCTAAGTGTGATGTTCTAGATCAATAAGTCTGGCCCTTCCCAACTACCTGATTACTTATTTTTCCACATGGTTACTTCTCTGACACATGCTTCCACCATGTTGTCATTCAGCCAAGCTGTCCCTCACCAGAGCCAGTATAATGCTGTTTGGACTTTTCATCTCTAAAACCTCTTATCTTTATAAAATATGCAGCTTTGGGCATTTTGTTATAGCATTGAACTGATGCTACACCCATCCCTATTGAGACTGTCAACTTTTCCAAGAGTCCTAAACTGGTCCTCACATGCTTTCCAGCCTTTCCTGCTCTTTGCCTCCAGGCCACAGAGAGGCTGGTAGTTAATGGATCTTGTATTAGTCTGTGTGAACATCACTGGCTGCTACCACAGGCAGGCCCTGAAATCTCAGTGGTTTGAAGTTTGTTTGTTTGGGTTTTTTGTTTTGTTTTGTTTTTTGTTTTTTTTTTTTTTCCCTTTGTGTTCATAAAGCCCTCCATGAGAACAAGGGTAACCTACTGCTGCCATAACAAATGATCACAGATTTAACACCTTTTAAAATAATACCTATTTATTATCTCAGGAAAGAAGTCTAGATTGAGGCTTACCCAGCTCTTCTACTTAGAGTATAGGTAAAATCGAAATGAGAAGAGTCACTTGCAGTCATTCAGATTGTTGCCAAATTATAGGGGTGAAGCCCTCACATCCTTGCCACTTGTTGGCCAGGGTTATCTTTGTCTTCTGAAGGCCAGCCTTACTCCCTAGTCCATGGCCTCTTCCATGTTTAAAGCCAGCCATGGAGCATCACTGAGTCACTCACCCTCTTCAAACCTCTCTGGCTTCCTCTTCGGCCAACGCTTGCTCCTAAATAATGTAGCCTCTCTAAGATCATCTGATTAATAAATAATTGTCCCTGCTAAGCCTTCTGATCCTGGTGTTCTTTAGTAAAGGTACAGAGAGAAGACTGCCCTTCTACCCAACCTGATTTAAAAAAAAAAAAAAATTAACTACCTCAAAGCAACAAGCACTGGCTCACCATAGCTACTGTCCACAATCCAGTTAACTAGAAATCTTTCCAGTTGTCACCAGACCTGCTCTGGTAACTACAATCCACGCAATTAACCAATCAACTGAAAACGGGAAACTGAGTCATAGGTCACACGACAGTGAGCTCAGTTTGTGCAACTAGGAGTTAGAAACCGGGAATGAAGACATACAATACAGGTTCAGGCAAGGGCTGCTGAGATGACTTGAAGATAAACGGCCCAGGCCTGGGTGCTAAGGCTCCTGGGCAGCTGTGACTGGAAGAGGCAAGAGAAATGCAGTTCACAGGAGGTGACACAGGTGGGTGGTGGTCACACTTGCAAATGGAAACTAAATCAGTCTGAAAAAGAGCAATGAAAATACCAGGCCAGAGACTTACCAGTGATACTCAGACCGCAAAAAATAAATAAATAAATAAATATAAATTCCTTTAACTCCCTAAATCAACTGACTATTTTTAAATCCTTCCCACATCCACTGAAGGTGCTCCAAAGCAAATCGGGGTTGTTGCTAGGAGGAAACTCTGTACAGTCACACCTGGACACAGGACTAGAAAAAAAACGAAAGAACGAAAGCACAGAAGGTTCACTCTGGGCGGGGGAAGCAGACGTAGCCTGAACTTAAAAGGAGAGTTCAAGATTGCTCTGGGACAACAGCTTGCAAAGAGACAGCCTATAGAGAGCGTGTGTCCACAGAAATAAGAGTCATGGTTAGAGCAAATAAACTGGAGAAGACAGAAATCCAATACAAAGATGTATCCACTAGCCAGCCATCACTGTGCTAACAGAGGCTTGGCCATGCCACGAAGAAGGGAAATGTCCTTGTGGAGCATGCCTCTGATTTGTCAGCTGGGGACTAGAAAGGAAGACAGTTTACCCAGCAGTACCCGAGCTCTTCGATAAAGGATACACACAGGATGAGAGTTGCTCATTTCGGCAGCGTGCTGCAAAACAGAAGAGACCACGAATGGTCGTCTGCAGCGCTTGCCAATGTCCCTGGTGTAAATACTCTTACCCAAGTTGATTTCAAGCTATCGGGCTGAGGATATGGCTCAGTGGCAGAGCACTTGCTTAAAGGAAGAGACCCCATTTGGTCCCTCTACTCCTGTCCCTTGTAGGTGGTGAAGAAGCAGAGCGATGGTAGATGTGACCATGGCACAAAATGCCTTCCAACCTCCACCCCTGCTGTGCTGAAACTGGATGGGAGGAAGGGATGCAGCAGCCAGAGCCAGGGAAACTGAACAAGATTTCTAGGGATCCTCTATTGTCTGCCCTTCGCAATGCAGGCAGGGCTGTGGTAGTCACAGAACTAAGAAGGTGCCACCTGCTGACCTGGGATGGATGAGAAAGGCTAGAGTTAAACAGGAGCCCCAGTGGTAGGGATTCTCCTAAGCCAGAGGCAGCGGGACTTCTAAAGACAGATAATTTGGCATAGGTAAGGACAATAGATGCAGCAGCCAAGAGATGGCACATGTCACCCGCCCGGCCCCAGCCCACGGAGGACAGAGGCTCGCCTCAAAGAGAGAATTCACACAGGCCAGTGGATTCTAGTAACTGAGTCTTCCAACTTTGCAAAGTTCTAGGCGCTAAGGCTTTCATCACCCTCACCACTCCCGGCAAGATTCTACCTTTTAAACGGTTCACAGCCTCGAAAAACAGCGCCACCAGCTGGTGATCATGTGCTCAAGCACAGGGCCTATGGAAAGCATTCTGCATCCAAGACCTAGAGCGGAAATGTGGATGGCAGAGCACACACAGCCCCTTCCCTGCTGAAGCGCGAAGAGGCATTCCATTCTCTAGGGAAAACGGAGCCAAGAAAGCTTTTTCTTACCTGAAAGAACACGAAATCCATGCCCAGGATGGCAGAGTTCCCTAGGCTCGAGGGTCCCAGCTCACTGCCCACAGCCAGGGCCAGGCCCGATCAGTGGTGAGGTGGGCTAGGCAGGGAATTGTCTGGTGGGTTCAGTGGGGACAAGCTCTGAGAGTCTCTGATCTTCACATTCTCATCCTGAATTCCCCACACAGGGCTATGGCCAGAGTAGGCCCCTAGGCAGCAGTCTCCCTAGACTCTGCCGCTGCATGCTGCCTTCAAGAGGCGGGGCAGGGACCCAGAGATGATGCGGCTGGCGTGGCCCGGTTTCCGCTCCTCTGCGCCTTAATTAAGTGCTTTCATTTCCCTCCTTCCCAGCACACAGGCCCAGCTGAGATAAGGCATTGATCCCCTCCCAAAGGAGGAGGGAGGCCTGCAGAGCTCTTTGTGGGACAAAGACTGATGGCTTATTAGCAAGGCCTTAATTGTGTGGCCTGAAACTTGAAGAAGTTAGAAGATACATCTGAGCTAGGGGCTGTCTCTGAAGTAAACCGTTCCTTCCCTGCATCCCACCGTGCACCCCCACCTCAGCCCAGCCTAGTGGTGATCGTTGCACCCTAGCCTCGACCTCAAGAGAGCAAAGGCTCAGAGTGTTGATTGCAAAGGATGGGGAAGATGTCTCACGCGGCCAAATGATGCTCCAGTTTGCCAGATGCAGCCAAGGACAAGGTCCAGGGACCCCAGTTCTGCTACTAGCTAACTGAGAGACTTTAATCAAGCCTAGCCCTCTGAGGTCCTCAGTTTCCCTTTCTGTGTGATGAGACAGTTCACCTCTAGTATATAAATAGATGTGTTGAAACTGTGTAGCAGGGAGGGATACGAGGAAAAGTCAGCGTTTCAGTCAATTCCTCAAGGCCCATTTCCTTCTTCCTTGTGTGCTAGAATTCACAGACACGTCGTGGCAACAGGAGCATCACGGATCAACTGCTCCATCATTTCAGCTGCCAAGTAGGTGTGATTAGAGTCACAGGGCTATCCTATCAGGAGTTAAGCAGTCCCCTACAACAGGAAGTCCCCAGCCCTGATAATCACTTGTCATCCTTTTTTGGAAGACAACTTCTTGCAGATAGATAGATACATAGATAGATAGATAGATGACAGATTAATCCCCCTGTGCAGTCAACACAGCATCCCACCCACGTGAATGGAGAACCTGAACATCCCATGCAGCCCTGCCCTCTGAACCCGACAGCCCTCCCAGCCAGTGCGTATCCTTGGCAACCAGCCAGGGCCCAGGGTTTCACATCGACATTTGTTGAATAAAAAATGAGCGTAGGAAGTTAAGAGCAGTGCATGTGGAACACCGGAGCCACCTGCAAGCCTTCCACCTCGATGGCTCTTCCAACACAATGGGTCACAATGCTGTTGTCTCTGTCCTAGGGCTGAGGACACTCTGTTTTCAGTATACATCTTGGAGTAATCGGTTGTCCTCCCAGTGGACACAGATAGCTAGTGGCTGAGAACCTTGGGCCTTTTCCTCATGATGCAGAGGGGAAGGGTAGCCCTTGTAAGTTGGTTCTCACTGCAGCCCAGGGCAAACATGAAGCAGACTCAACTGGAGTGAAGCCAACCCAAAGACAGTTCTTCAACTCAGAGTCTGGCCTCTGCCTAACTGCCCTTCCTGAGAGTAAAGGGTGGGTTTCGTATCTCTTCTTACTTGATGCTCACAGTACAAAGAAGGCCAACAACCGAGGACCCCAAATATCTAGCTGATTTAGGAACATCCAGGTTCCAGATTTGTAAATTTTCCTTCACAGATACAGACAAGAGGCATCAAAATAACAAGAATTTTCTATAGAGATTGTCAAGCCATGTGCCGTAGAGGCCCAGGGCTCCTTAAAGGCATTTCAAGTGTCCATGTGACCTCGAGGCCCCTGGATTGAGCTCCTATCTCTGTCACTCTTGCTGGCCTCACTTGGTCCTAAGCCCCTCTGTTTTGTCTGTTGTGTATTTTGAGTTGAGATTTCACTTCCTCAAAGATTGTATAGCTTTGTAGTATCATAGTGTCTTAGTTAGGGTTTCCATTGCTGTGAAAAGACACCATGGCCGTGGCAGTTCTTAGAAAGGACAACATTTAATTGAGGCTGATTTGCAGTTCAGAGGTTAATCCATTATCAGCATGGCAGGAAGCAGGGCAGACACTGTGCTGGAGAGAAGCCGAGAGTTCTACATCTGGATCCACAGGCAGCAGGAAGAGAGAGACACTGGGCCTGGCTTGAGCTTTTGAAATCTCAAAGCCTCATCCCTAATGACACCCTTCCAACACCTACTCCAACGAGGCTACATCTCCAATAATGCTACTCCCTAAGAATCTATGAGGCTCATTTTCACTCAAACCAGCACACATGGGAAAGTGTAGAAGAATAAGCCAGGAAGTCCCAGCCCATCTTTACCCTACGAACTTAGGTACATTCTTTGCTCTGCCTGGGCCTCCCTCTGACAGAAGATGGGCAAGGCAGCCTATGGGTAGAGAGAAGAGGATGATGGTTTTTCCAGCTGGGGGGTCCCTAGCCTGGTTTTCCACTGGGCTGAGGAACACAGAACAGAGGAAAAACCAGAAAGGAAGAAAGCCCCCTGCCCAGCCGTCATCTTCCGGCAGCCTCAATCACTGTTCAAGCCTGGGGCCATTTTCTTCATTGCTTCACTCTGGAAATATTGATACTGGCTTGCCAAACAGAGAAACAATCCTTCTCTCCTTGTGGCAGGAGGAGGACAAGGAAAATGAGCTTCCTCATTAGTGAGGCGGCCCAGCGATGTCCTAGCCGCTGCCCTGTTTTTTCCAGGACAGCTGAGGGACTTGAGAAAAACACAGATGAGCAAGATCCATCTGTTTGCATTTAATTTGATACTGAAGTTCCCAGCTCTGACAATGGAGAGCTAACTGTGTTCCAGCATGCAAGACCAGGATGGGGTTGGTGGGGGAGAAATTACTGCCTGAGAGGAACAGTAATTATAAATCAAGGGCTTCCTGGGAATATCTGGGTCCCTCCACTGTTTCTTGGGTGATTAAAGTGGAACAGATAAGCCAGGGAGAGGTGGCTGATTTAAAAGAGTATTGTGAGAACGCTGATGCCTCTTAGCCCGATAGGAGAGGTCCGTCTCCCATCAGCAATAGAAGACAGTGGCTATCTTTTATCAACTGCCTTCCATAAACTACACCACGAGCCCCAGTATCACAGGTTATCTCAATAAATCCACCCCGCAGCCCCAAGACACAAAGCATTCCTGAAAGGCCCACTTTGCAAAGTGGAAACTGAGGCTCACAAGAGGTTAACTGTTCTGCTCAGGGTCACAGACCGTGAGCTAGAACCTAACCCCTCACTCTTACCCCGCCCTCTTCATACTGCCTCTCCACCCCCAAGGTCCAGAGTCCATGGGCAAGGAGAACCATGGCCCACTGTCACTCAGTGCTCACATGGACTGGGCACCCTGCCCCATGTGCTCTGGTTACATCATTCACTCTTCTCTGCCTTCTATAAGGTAGTACTGACAGGTAGTACTGACATCTCCGTTTTACCGCTGACAGAACTGGTTAAGTCAGCTATCAAGGTCACATAGCTCATTCAGGATGGAGCTGGGATTCAATATCCTAGTTAGCTCTGATTGTCCTTTTCCTAAGGAAAACTCTGTTTTATTTTCTGATAACCAGGACAAGAATGGAGCCTCTGAGCCAGACTTAACCATCACTTGACACCCATTGGCAGCCCCCTTGGTGGCAGACAATAAAAGAATTTTCTATTACATACATTAACAAGGAGTCAAGGCACCAAGATATACCTGCTGCCTGCTAACATCCACCCTGGTCTGATTTCTACCTAGGAAACCTGAATATCCTGGAGCAGGAGGAGCCCTGCCCTGGAGGTGGCTATATACGCAGAGTACATGTGGTCAGAGACTGAGTAAGCGTATATTGCAGAGCCAAGGAGAGAAAGCAACTGGTCACAACTTTAAGTACTGAGCAAGGGAACTGACTGCCAGAAAATGTAAGAGTGCATGTGGAGGGGACCTCAGGAGACCAGAAGCTGAGAAGAGGGAGTCGCTGACAGCCAACCCTGGGCATGCAAAGCCCAATCCAGACCCAACTGAAAAGGGCTGTCACTACCCCAACTACCCATTCCCAGAGCAGTCACATCCCGTGTCCCCTACAAACTGTCAGCTCTTCTGGCCTAAGGAAGGTAAGAGTCAACACTGAAGCACACTTAAAATGTGAATCTTTTTTGGGAAGGGGGTGTTTGTCTTAGGGTTTTACCTCTGTGAACAGACACCATGACCAAAGCAACTCTTAATTGGACAACATTTAATCGGTGCTGACTTACAGGTTCAGAGGTTCAGTCCATTATCATCAAGACAGGTAAGCATGGTATAGGAGGAGCTCAGAGTTCTACATCTCCATCTGGAGGCTACTAGCAGAATACTGGCAGCTAGGATGAGGGTCTTAAGCCCACACCCACAGTCACACACCTACTCCAATAACGTCACACCTACTAATAATGCCACTCCCTGGGCTGAGCATATACAAACCATCACAGTGCTTTTCAAGACAGGGTCTCTCTGTGTATCCCTGGCTGTCCTAGAACTCACTCTGTATGCCAGACTGGTCTCAAACTCAGAGATCTACCTGCCTGTGCCACTACCACTCAGAGAAATGCGGATTCTAATCTGAGACTGCACATTCTAATTTTGTAATTGAAACTTATTTAATGCCTAAAACTGACCATTTAAAATAAACCTATTGCCCAAAGTGAGCCAATAGACAGGAGACCAGCTTTACAAGGAGAGCAGAGACATGGAATGATGTCCTTTGTTTCCATCCCGTGAGGTGTAACCTGCAGTTTTTCATTGGTTAAGTTACCTCCATCAAAGCCACGACTGTGGATGAGGTCCCAGAAGCACAAAGAAAAGGATTCTTTCACATTCCTGTCCATGTGAGAGAGAAGAAGGATCCCTCCCTGTTGAGACAATCAACAAACCAGCCAGGGCCCAGGCCAAGAGCCAGAGCATGTCCACAGAAGTGAGTATCTAACAGAGCCTTGAATTATCCATAACATTCATCCAGGAGCCAAGGGGCCACACATTCTGCCTCTGAGACCTTTGAACTTTGTCATAATCCCAGGAGGCTGAGATAAAAAGAACTTTGGAGTTTCCGTACAGCTTAAGTAGATCTTATGGACCGCCAATTGATGTCTAAGACAGAAAGTGGCCAGGCACTTCAGTTACCTGAGACACAGAGAAACAGAGGGCTGTATTCCTTGAGTTCTAGGGTAATGGCTTTTGACTACCTCTGAGCCACATCCATACCGCTTCCCTCTGCTTCCATGTTAGGAACTTCAGAAATATCCCACAGCCCAATTTGAGGTCAGGTCTGAGTCTCTGTAGGCTCAAGGACAAGAGACAGGGCTGCCAGGACCTGGCATGTATGTAACTCACGGTATCACTCCCATCGCTACTACCAGGCCCCCTGGACCTCCCTCAGCGCAGAGCAGATCTATCCCAGCCCTGAACTTCCCCTCCCAAAATATCCCACAAGCAGTCTCTGCTGAAGTGCCTAGTTGGGAAGAGAGGCTGGCATGCAGGCAGGTGGGGCTAAGTGGGTAGGAATAGAACATTCCTCAGCAAGGGCAGTGGTGGCACATGCCTTTAATCTCAGCACTTGGGAGACAGAGGCAAACAGATTTCTGAGTTCAAGGCCAGCCTGGTCTACAGAGTGGGTTACAGGACAGCCAGGGTACACAGAGAAACCCTGTCTCAAAAAAAAAAGAAAGAAAGAAAGAAAGAAAGAAAGAAAGAAAGAAAGAAAGAAAGAGAAAAAAAAGAACATTCCTCAGAGCCTACAACTTTTAGACTCCAAGATGGGGGAGGGATGCCAGAGATCTGAGCCCCACCCCTCCCCTGAAGCCACTGGACACCACAGTCAGGAATTATTCTCTGAGGCAGTATAAACTCCGACTGGCACAGCCTCCAGGCTGGGTCTCCACAGCATCCTCTAGTCGGATCCCTTCACTTGTAGCTCCAAGTCCCATTCCCCAGATTAGCCATGTAGCTCAGTAGACAGCACTGCTTCTCTGAGAGCCAGGCTTCCTGAGTTTAAATCTCAGCACTCCCACAGATGTGACCTCATGCCTTCCCCTCTGTTGAGCCTGTCTTATCATGTGCCACAGGAGCATGATAACATGCCCACCTGACTGGTGGAGTTGAGGCCGGGTGAGTGATCATGCCTGTGGCCTGTACACGGCTCTCCTTCTGTGTCCCCCATCCTCATTCTAGGCTAACTCAGGCCTGGTCCCTTGTCCTAGCTTCTAGACTCAGACAGCTGATGCGGTGAGCTTGCCCCCCTCCCCTCTCCAGGGTGGATGGGTTTGAATGCAATCTGTAATCCCCTGAAAGGCCCCTGAGGGACCCATTGGCTCCTTCTAAGGCGCATTAACTCAAACTGTAACTAGCTTTCTGCACACAGTGGGAAGGCCAGGTCCCCTGAGAATCCTCCCAACCATGGTGAGGGACTGCCAGCTCCTTTCCCAAGCCAGGGGTGGGAGTCACATGGTGGTATCTCTGAGCCCAGCCCAGTCCAGTCCCTGCATGCTCAGGAACCACTACCTCCAACTCAATGGCCAGCCCAGACTGTGTCCTGGGGCAGGTCCTCCCGCACAAGGACAGCTGCTAGCCGTTTCTCAACAAGGAGAGAAGCCCTCTCTCCCGACAAGCCTATTCTCTGTAGGTTTGACCAGAGATTCTCGACTCTATCCTTCCCTGTGAAGTGAGGATCCTTTATTGTACCAGAAAACAAAGACTGGGGCTGTAGTTAGTGAGAGATTGCTTGCAGAGTGGAGTCCACCGTGAATCAGAAGTGAAACGGGACTGGGGGAGGGAGGAGGGAGGAGGGAGGAGGGAGGAGGGAGGAGGGAGATGCTGAACTGAGACAGAAATGTATACTTGAACTCTGCTTAGTCCTATTTCATTTCCCCTGTATTTCTAGCCCCATCCATTCTGAGCATGGAGTAACCACTCCAAACAGTTCTACTGTGAATGAATGAAGGGGCAGATGAAATTCCACCGTGGATGAATGAAAGGGCAGATGAATTATTGCTTCTAGGGTCAGGAGTTGACCTCATTGCAGTCATCAGCGTTGACAGATGGTCTCTCAGCCACCTCATGCCCCAGGAGACCCAAGGGCCCAGTCTATGGCCCCAAAGGTCTAGAAAACAAGGGCGATTAAGCCGTGCTGGGGCCTCCATGGCACTGTGGCGGCTGAAATGAGAGAAATGCAATAAAATCAAGACTCTAGAAGCCAGAAGCACTGGGAAGCATTGGCAGGTGGGACCCTGAGCCCATCTTGCCAGAGACAAGATCAGGGAAAGGCCTTGGCCCACTACCAGCTAGATCTGCTACACTGCCCAAGGGCCTGTCCACTAGCGCCCTGGACAGGACCTACCAGTCCCTTGCCCAGCTTCCACCCCGCCCTTCCTCCCGCCACCCCGACCACCCACCACCCCCACCCCGACCACCCACCACCCCCCACCCCCACCCCACCCCCACCCCGCCATTCACACAGCACCCAGCCTCTTATCCCAGGCGGAGCAAGGGTCTAGGCAGGCCAAGAAGGAACTAAGCCCCAGGGAGAACAGAGAAAAGTAACAGAACCTCTGCCCCGCCCCCTCCGATACGCACAGATGCAGGTTGCCACTCAAAAAGCAATCTCTCCAAACGTTTAAAAACCGCCTGCAATTTATATCTTGTGCTTGACAGAGCATCTCCAAGTCATTTCCTGGCACACAGAGGCATCATCGGCTCAGGAGCACAGCTGCGGCTCCGCCCCCAGCTTAGGTTAACACCCCCCCCACGTGGGTGGAGCCAGGTAGGGATATCCTGCTTTGGTCTCTCCCAGGCTCATCAGGACTCAAGGATAACCCAGAGGCCTGAGTTTACAACCTCATCCAGGACTCCAACTCTCCCCAAGTCCCAGGTCCAGACAAAAAGAGTCATAGTTCTGTGATCCATCAGTGACATTTGGGAGTAAGGCCCCACCTCCAGGAAGTGGTTACTCTAAGGCAGTGTGATGCTTTCTAGAAGAGGCAGCTTGGGGATAGAGGGACTCAGAGACAGAGGCCAGCCTTCCCTGAGATGTCCCCGGTCTTACCAGGCCTAACAGGAGATGTAGGAGTTGGCCACGGGGAAACAGGGCTGGGATTCCAAAATGAAGGCTGCAGAAGCAAGGACCCAGCAATGGGAAAGGCCTGACTGGAGCGCAAAGGCATAGACGCAGCAGAGATGAGACTACGGAGAAGGCCTGTGAGGGAGCGCTGACTCAAGGAGCTGGCTGAGCATCCACAGGACATTAAATTGACACAGGGGGCAAAGACAAACCTAGAGGCCACAGAGAAGAGACCATTCAGAGAAGAGAAAGGATCAGCTGAGGCCGCTGGGAGCCAGGCCTCCTTTAGTTCATTTCTACAGCAGCCTGGGCCATGCTCACTTCTGGTCTGCTTTTACAGATGCCCCAGAACCTCCGCTGTTCCCCTGACCTGGCAAAGCCCTGCCCACACGCCCCCTGATAACTGGCTCCCTCTCCCAGTGCAGCCCACCCTCAGATGTGAAGTCCTGCTATCTCGTTGCCTTCAGACCCTTCCCACTGGCAATCAGCTGCCTCGTGTTGTGGTGGCTCATTATTACTGTTGTGGTTTTGCTGTTGTCTGTTTTGTTTTTGTTGCTCAGACTAGCCAGAACTTCCGCCTCAGCCTCTCCAATGCCAAGGTTAACAGCGTATGCCACCAGACCCTGCTTGCTTAGGTCATTATTTTTGGTCACCGCCCCCCTCCCCACCCCCCCAGGCTGTAAACTCTAGGGTCTGCAGATGCCTTGTCTGGCTTGTTCCCAGCTATAGTCCTAGCACCTAAAAGAGACACTGGCACATAGTAGGTACCCAACAAGCACCTGGCTATAGGCAAACCTTTCCTACTACCATAGTTCTCATTTTGCTCAGTGCGGAACCTTCGCCTGCAAACTTCAGTTGCTGCCTGTGTAGTTCCCCGCAATTAATCATGTTCTGTCAGGTGATGCCCTTTGTGTTGTCATTGGAGGCTGCGGTCTCATTCGTCTCTGTCTGGCCCCAGGGCCTGGTGCATAGTAGGTGCTCAGTCGGGGGGTTCCCTGCCGTTAACCCTCTTCACCTCCCGTGACTGATGGGCTAGCAGCAGACATTGCCAAAGGCAGAGTACACAGAGACACAGACACACACACAGAGACACACAGACACACAGAGGAAAATACAGAGATATACAGCAGACACACAGAAACACGGAGACACAGATAGATACACAGAGAGATACAGAGAGACAGACACAAACAGACAGAGAAATACAGTCAGACACAGATACATACAGAAGGTCACATAGAAAGACAGATACATACACAGAGAGAAACACAGACACACACTTGGACAGACACACAGAGAAACACATATATACAAACAGAAAGACAGACACATACATGGAAACGCAAAGATACAGATACACAGATTGACAGACACACCCAGGCTGCTAGGGAGACAAGGGCGGAGCAGAGAGGCTGGACAGGGAGCATGTGGACTTCCAAGGTCACCACGGGTTCTAAGAAAAAAGTCAGTCCCTGGGGAAACAACTGGCACAGCCAGAAACACAGGGATCTTGATCCCAGAATGACCCAATGTCAGTTCGGAAACCAGCCTCTCTACTCTGGAGCTGGGTGACCTTGAGTAAAGCAATTGACCTCTCTGAATCTCTTGAGGAGGTGAGGGGCATTGTTATCGGGATACTCAAAGACCACTCTGGATGCTGAGTGCCTAACAGCCCTCACTTAGCAGAGCGTCTAGGATGTCAGCAAGAAAAATAGTAACAGTGTAACTGATGTCAAATGCTCTGGAGGTTAAAGTTCACAACAGCCTGGCTTGCACACACCATTACTAACACCGTCTCCAGGCTGAAGACAGGAAGATTCAGAGAGGTTAAGTGACTTGTCCAAGCCACAGAGCTGACAAGAGAAAGAATCAAGGCTGAAACCCAGAAAGTCTGGCTTCAGAGTCTACCTTCTTAAGTTTACTCATCACAAGAGCAGTGCAAAGCTAAAATAGAACCTCGCTGCCTCAGTTTCCCTGTCCATCAAATGGGTATAATTATTATCACCAGTCCACCGTGAGGAGGTCAGTAGTAGAGAAGCAATACCCGACAAGAAGATGTCTAACACAAAATGGGCTCTCAGAGACTGTCGGGGCCTCTCGTTCCTGCCCAGGAGGGACAGCAGGCCACTAAAATGCTCTGAGCAGAAGGCCACAGGGAACTAAGCCAGCTGGTGGCTGGTATTCAGGCTGCTCATTTGGTAAATGGGATTTGGTTAGAGAGATGAACGCTGCCACTTCTGGCTAATGTGTCATGTAAATTCTAATGATAATACAGCCTGCGCACAGCACCCGCCCTGCGCCTGCCGATGCTCAATTATCTCCCCGAGGCTCTGGCAAGATCCACGCTTCGCTGGGACCCGCATCCCAGCCTGCCTTCCCCAGCCGCAAATAATGAAAACCCGCCTCGGCTGTGAGATTGCTCACTTACATTTTCTATTAATTTTTCCCTTTCAGAGGAAAAATGAGAGGAGCTGGGGAAGGGGGAGGGAATGGGTGTGGGGCCAAACCGCAGCTTTCCAGGGTTGCAGCCTCTGTCTGAGGCACACAGCAGCAGCCTGGACCAGGGCAGTGGGCATGGGAAAGGCCCCATGGTCATAGCTTCAGACATCACATGCCTGAGCCAGAGGAATGTCACCAGCCAAGCATGCCCAGAGGTTGGACCCTTTGGTGAGGGAAGGGGCATCGAACTAGAAACGAGGTCACAGATTCTCAAGGCTGACTCACTTACTGTGTGACTTGGAGCAGATCATTTAACCTCTCTGATGCAGCTCCTGAGGCTATAAAGAGGGAAGATAGTACTTGGCTGGTGCCCAGGGGCCATCCTGAGCTAACTGACTGTGATTCCCCATCTCGAGAACAAGCCAGCAGAGAGGCAAGGCTCTGAGAGTTGTTATGAGTTTCCAATCAAATAAGTGGTCAAGCTAGGACAAGGACTTTAGAGACCCACCATCCTAGCCGGCAAGGTTCTGAGTCCACCCTGGACACTTACCCAGGTTGGTTGGATGGGTGTGTGCTGCTGAGTTTGATGTCAACTTGACAAAAGCTAAAGTCATCTGAGAGGAGGAAACCTCAATTGAGAAGACCCCTTTGGCAACCCTCTATCTCCAAAACTATTTACATTACAATTCATAACGCTAGCAAAACTACCATTATGAATTAGCAACAAAAATAATTTTAGGGTTGGGGTCACCACGACACAAGGAACTGTATTAAAGGGTTGCAGTGTCAGCAAGGGTGAGAACCACCGCCCTAGAGCACGTTCTTAACTGCTGATTGACAGGGGAGGGCCCAGCATGCTGTGGGTGCGGCTACCTCTGGGCTGGTGGTCCTGGGTTCTATAAGAAAGCAGGCTGAGCAAGCCAGTAAGCGGCACTTCTCCTCTACATCTCTCCTGCCTCCAAGTTCCTGCCCAGTTTGAGTTCCTGCCTTGGCTTCTCTCAATGAACTGTGACTCAGGATATATGAACCAAATAAACTCTATCCTCCCCAAGCTGCTTTTGGCAATAATAACCCTGTCTAGGACAATGGGGCAGGGTAGAGATTGTGGGGGACAGGGAGAACTGTAGCCTTCTGGAGAAAGCCCCAACTGTCTCTTGAGTGTATTGAAGCCAGTGGAAGTCTTTTTTTGAAGTTAGTTCCTTCCCAGACCTAAAAAGGATAGATAAAGACTTAACACCTGATGGCATGCCTTGCTCTTGGGGACACATTTACATTCCAGTGAAGGAGTGGCAGGGGAAAAGTGCCCAGAGGCTCAACAGCAAGAGAAAGCCACCTCCTGGGGGAGCATTTAACACCCCAGCTCTAAGATCTGAAGGGCAGCCTGGTGATTCTGGAATGTGAGAAGACAGCCTCTGGCTTACAACAGGCACTCAATAGGTGACAGCAGCAACCACCCATTGGCCAGGCTAAGACTCTCAGGCAGGGGACCACAAAAGAGCTCTGTGGTCTGAACATGGGAGCAGACATGAATCAAATCTTGCAGGGTAGCCAGGAGGTTCGGCAGTTAAGAGCTCTGGCTGCTCTTGCAGGGGAACAGGGTTTGATTCTCACCAAGAATCAGCTATATAGGGGCTCAAAATAGTCTGTAACTTGAGATCCAGGGGCTCTGACACCCTCTTCTGGCCTCCACAGGCAGCAGGCATGGACAGGGTGCACAGACATACACACAAGCAAAACACCCATACACATGAAATAAAGATTCTTTTAAAAAGAAAAATGAGTGGACTAGTGGTGAGCAGGCAGATGCAGGGGTCTGGAGCATTCAGAAACAAAGAAGGCCCCAGCTTGTTAAAGAAATATTGCAAAGCCCTGTCATTGTGTACACGTCTGTAGGGAAGGTTACGCAGCACATGGGCTGGGTGCAAACTTGGGACTTCTGACTTCAACTCGTCTCAAACTGTGTGTCACAGTCCTATGTGGGGTCATGTAATTGCGTGTGGAGGCTGCAGCCAAAAAAAAAAAAAAAAGAAAAAGAAAAAAAATCTGGCAATACTGAAAGCTTTCTGAATACAGAGTGGCCAAGAGTTCATTCAAAACCAAAAACACAGAGACTCCAAGGTGTTGCTTGCTGCCAGTGCTCCACCATGTGGCACCATGTGACCTCACCACAGCCTAAATTCTAACACACAGCCTGGGCATTTCAGGCTGCGTGTGCCATCTCACTACACACCAGAGAGAACGTTGCCTGAAAAACCTCACCCAGATTCAAGGCCACTGTGCATGATGGGGCACTGTGCTGGTTGGTTTTGTATCAACTTGACACAAGCTAGAGTCATCACAGAAAGGAACTTCAGTTGAGGAAATACGTTCATGAGATGCAGCTGTAAGGCATTTTCCCAATTAGTGATGGATGGGGAAGGGCCTATCCCTTGGGATAGATGGGGGAAGGACCAGCCCATTGTAGGTGGTACTATCCATGAGCTGGTGGTCCTGGGTCCTATAAGAAAGCAGGCTGAGTAAGCCAGGGGAGCAAGCCAGTAAGCAGCACCCCTCCATGGCCTCAGCATCAGATCCTGCCTCTGGGTTCCTGTCCCGACTTCCTTTGGTGATGAACAGTGAAAGTGTAAGCCAAATAAACCCTTTCCTCCCCAACTTGCTCTTTGGTCATGGTGTTTCATCACAGCAATAAAAACCCTAAGACAATGTAATTTTTACTCCACACAGTTTCCTGCTCCAAATGAGATGAAGTCCTTTAATCAGAGAAAACAGAGTCTTTCCTTATGTCCCCACCACTATTCTTCAGTGTGTACGTATCGGATTTGTGTATCTTTGAATTGTATTGTGCTAGAATGTTTGATTTTTAAAAATTGCTGTTTGAGTTGCTAACTTAAGTTTCATAAAAACTAATTAAATGAGTTCTGGCGTGGGATTAGGACAGAATTTCCAACAGTTTCTGAAATGGTCCTAAACACACTTTGGCTGCTTTGTTCTGTGTGTTTATGCAAAGTGGCATTCTCAGAATTGATGATTACAAAACCAAAATATCGATCAACTCTGAGAAGCACAGAAGATGCTCCACACTGCCAAGCGTTCTGCTGAGACTCCATTTTTAGTTCCTTCTTTATCTCTCCCAAGGTCTCAAGTAGCACAGGCTGACCCTGAACTCCCTATGTAAAGGAAACAGGCCTTAAACTCCTGATCCTCCTGCCTCCGTCTCCCAAGTATTAGGATTATAGGAGCCACTAAACCCGGCTAAACACAAAATTTACAAACATTAAAGAGCTGGGGGCAGCCGGGCGTGGTGGGGCACGCCTTTAATCCCAGCACTTGGGAAGCAGAGGCAGGCAAATTTCTGAGTTCGAGGCCAGCCTGGTCTACAGAGTAAGTTCCAGGACAGCCAGGGCTACACAGAGAAACCCTGTCTTGAAAAACCAAAAAAAAAAGAAAAAAAGAGCTGGGGGCATAGCTTGGTCGGTTGACTGTTTGCTTTGTGTGCAGGAAACCCTGGGTTCAATTTTGAGTGTGGCATTAAAACTTGTTTTTATGATCTATGAATTTGAGGGTCATACAAACAGAGGGTCAGAAGTTCAAGGTCACCTCCAACTATGTAGCAAGATGTTTGAGCTTTGTAGACAAATTGAAAAATAAATATAAGCCAAAGAAGACCCTCTAAGCGTCTCACACAGGAACTATTTCTGCCCTATGTCCTTCTAGACATCAAACCTAAATTCTTCAAGCTGCCTCTGGCCATGCCAACCCAAACACACCCAATTTCATCTAAATTCAAGTTATAAAGCTCCCTGTTTGGGCAGTCTCCAGATGAGAGGCAAAAAGCTGGCAAAGCCTGCCACACTGGCGAGCATTGCCCTCTTGTGTCACAGGAGCTGCCCCCATCCCATAAAAGTGAGGAGGAGGGGGACTGGTCTGGCCCAGCTCCAGTTTTGGGAGAGCACCCCCCTCCAATACGGCATTTTCCTGGCAGTGTTACCAAGGCCCCTTCAGCTCCAAGGACGCGTAGGATGCCTTCAGGCCCAACATATGTGGATCTTCTAAAACAGGGATGGGAAAAGAGGGAAACTGAAATATGTTCCCCCAGGTCTGTTGTCTCAACAAGCAGCGGCCTCCAGAAACTCTTCTGTAAGAGGCAGTGGGGGCCAAGATTGAAGACAGAATCCCAGTACACGGATGGGAAAAGTGAACCCAGCTAATAAGGGAAAGCTGACCTGGATCACCCTGCAACAGTGAGTTAGGGTCAAAGCCAGAACTAAACTAAAAAGTTCCCAGGCTAGAATGTGAGGAGAAGAGGGAAGGATTCCTAATGGGAGCAGAGAGAGAAGGAAGCCAGAGCCACAGAGGCTGGGGCAGGTGAAGAGATGAAGGCCGGGCTGTCTCAGGTTGACAAACACAGAAGTAGCCTGGTCCCTGGGTCAAGTGAAGGTGGAAAAGTGGACGTGGCTGGCTCTGTTCACTATTCCTAACGTCCATCTTTCCTGTAGCTAGATGGAGCCATGTGACCAGTTCTGACCAATAACTGTCAAGATGACCTCCTGGGCTTTCTTCCTCTTCCTGTAAATGGTAAATCCAAGATGGCAGCTGTACCACCAGCCAGGTCTGCAGTAATTGAGGTAAGCAGAGATGTTGCTAACCTTTGCTATCTGTGTTGTCTTCGACCAATGAGACTCAAGAGTATTTGTTATAGTAAGCACAACCTGACCGATCTGACAAAGAAAATGAGCACTCTAAGACCACACAGTCCATGATCCAATCCCAATTCACTGACTGTCAGAGTGACCTGGGCTAGTCTTTCCCCAAGGCCTCTGTCTCTTTCATGACCCAGAGCTAGAAAGATGGCAGAATATATACTGCTCTTGTGAAGAAAGAAGACTTGAGTGTGGTCCTCGGCACTTACATCAGGTGGCTCATGGCCACCTATGACTTCAGCTTCCAGGGGATCTAATGCCCTCTTCTGGCTTCTGGGAGCACTGCAGTCATGTGCACAAGCCCACACAGATACACACACATACTTATAATTTAAAAATTAAAAATAAAATCTCTCTGGGGGTGGGGGAACGGATAGAGAGATTGCCTGTGGGTTATCTCCTCTCCCAGAGTCTCAGAACTCTACTCTTGTATTAGAATTTTCCAGTCACCAAGGTGACACAGGGTCTTGAGGAAAGGGGACACAACACAGTCTGAGTTCCCAGAGAAAAGTCTCTTAAGATGGCAGTAGAATGCTTTTCTTCAGGGTGTCTACCTATCAGAGTCACCTGAGGCAGTCAGCCTGACTCCCAGATCCAGGTGACAGTGAAATGACCAATATCGTCTCAGGACACCCCAAGACCAAGTGCTCGACAGAAAGGAGATTTATTTGCCTCAGAAAGGACTAAGATCAGGGAATAAGAAACAAAGACAGGAGGTAGAGGATGAGGGAAAAGAGGAAGGGAACAAGGGAGAGGGGGGATGGATGTTTGTCGGGGATGGGGTTTGAGGGACAAAGACCCACCTCTGGATAGAGAGGAGACAGACATGGCCCATAGGCCAGTGGCAGTTCATAAAGGTACAGGGGAAGCCCCATGTTAGGATGAGGTGTTTAATTTTAATTGGCATGTTAATTAGGGTAGCCAAAGGGAGATTCTGATCGCTAGACTTCAGTACTTTGATAGCTGGACCTTGGTGGTCAGCCTTAGTCAGAGGAAGTAGCCAAATAAGTGAATAGGCCTTAAATGTTAGCTTTAGGAATGGAATCTAACAGTTACTGGCAAGGCAGAGGGGATGGGGAAGATGGGCAAGGTCTCCCAGAGCCATGTTTGCCATGCTCTGGCTACCTAGAGTCCCTTAAGCCAGGAATCTGTTACTAGGCCTGGAAGCCTCCACCAAGAGAACCTAAATGAGGTCTTGAGGTCTCCGAGGAGCAGCAAGGAAGAGGCTGGGCGGAATCCACCATGCTTTTTTTTTTTTCCAGAGGATGCAGTGTCCTGGGATGTAGCTCTTAGGGTGAACCCCTTCCAGGCAAGTATGGCTGCCTTGGAGATAAAAGAGGAACAAGACTCTCAATAATGCAGCAACAACCCAGCTCTGCTGCAGCTCCACGGGCTCCCAGCCTGGTGCCTGGGGAGGAATCCAGGGGAGGCTGACTTCTCCAGCCAGCTCTCTCTGCCTCCACCCACTCCCAACCCCTGTCCTCCCAACCCTGCCACAGAGCCAAGGGGAGAAAAACACCAAGGGGTGGATTTCTGATTAAAACAACAGCTCCTGCTCACCATTTTGGCTGTTCTTGCAGGGGGACAGGTTCTGGTCTGTGAATGTGTGTATGTGTAGGCATACACACATGTACATGTACAGGGGTGGGCATGAGTATGTATACATGGGTGTACTCGATGAAGCTCTTTGGCTTTCTGTGTGTATATGTCTATACACACACATACACGTTCTTTAGAATGAAAACACTTTCTGGTTCAACTACCATCATTAGTTTGGGGTCTTTTTTTTTTTTTTTTTACAGAATTTCCCTAGGAGATGGGGAGGTGACTCATTCATAAAGTGTTAATCATACAAGCATGAGGACCTGGGTTCAGATCCCCATCACCCACATAAAAAGCCAAGCTTTGCGGTACTGTCTGGATCGGATGATCCTGGGGCTTGCTGCTCAGCCACTCTAGTGAGATCAGCAAGCTCCTAGCTCAATGAGAGGCCCCCATCTCAAAAACTAGTAAGATGGACATCCATTGAGAAAGATACCGGCTATCAACTCCTCCCCTCCTCTGTCATATATGTGCACAGACATCTGCATATACGTGTGCACAGACACACGAGTATATGCCATACACACAAGCCATATGTGGTGGTGCACGCCTGCCATCCCAGCACTTATAAGTGGGGACAAGGAGGATCAGGAGTTCAAGACCAGCCTCAGCTATCGGACAAGTTTCAAGGCAGTCAGGGCTATGTGAGACACTGTCTCAAACAAAACAAAATACAGAGGTTCTGGGAAGACTCATAAAAAGCAGTACTCACCTCCCTCCAGCCGGCATTTTATTTCCGCTCAGGGCTTATAAGCTGTTTGCCTTTTTCATGTCCTTTCACAGAGCCAGAGCCTCGCCATCCCTTATCCGGCTCCCGACTGCAGCTGGTTCATCTTTCTTGGGTAAACGAACAACACGTCACCCACAATTCTCAATTTCAATTTCTCAGAAGTGGAACAAAAACTTAAAAGACTCTTGAAACCCATATGAGAGCAGTATCTTCTAGGGGTTTTTTTTTCCACAATTTTGTCCCCCCCATCTCATCTCACAGTTGCTCATCCACCCTTAATTTGACAGCAATTTCTGATTTTAGCAAGTCACCTTCATAGAGTCATCCTAAAGATTTCAATTTCATTTTACAGAAACAACTCTGTGCGCTCACGGTCTCTTGGTTTACTTATTTAATTGAATTACACAGCGTAGGCATAAACAAGGCAGGAAACAAATGCAGCTGGCTAGCGGCAGCTCAGCCTGAGGGAGCTCAAGACCAGGGGCTAATATGTCCCCAGAGAGCAAGCAAGATGCTCTGGCAACATGGCAAGATGGGGTGGCTGCAGGCTCTGGTTTGGTTTGGATGGAGAACCCAAGAACCTCTGTGAGGACACCATTACGAGAGATGCATAAGAGACACTTCCTCTCCTAATGAGAGAGAGTGGGCATGCATGTATGCTGAGTGAGAGGCTGTACTTACGTGTGAGTTTCATGTACATGTCACTTAACTCCAACATATAAGCCTCAGCCCAGACCCCTGGGAATGATGATGGGTTATCTTCCCAAGTCTCCATCAGTGGCAGGTAAAGATGACACTGGTGGTGCGTCCTGTGTCCCTGGCAACAAGATGACACTGTGGCAGAGGCAGCACATCCTGGGTGTCCCCTCTACCCTCGCTTTGCACTTGCACAATGGCCTGTGAGAGGCAAAGACTTGTCTCCTCCACTGCCAGGTACAGGAAAGGAGTCTCTGAGAAGTTAGGGGCTTCTCAGCTAGAAAGGGCTGTGTGTGCAGCCTCTCGGGCACCAGAGTGAAGTCACCTCAGATTCCCTGTGATATAGCTTTGCCCCCTCCCCCCAACTCTCAGCAGCCTGTGCCTGTGTTTTATTCTGGGACTGATGCTGGTGACAACCACTGGCTGGAGAGTGAGGAGAGAGTATGGGAAATGCTGGCTTCCAGTTGCACTCACCACCAAGCAACCCAGAGCACATTTCTCTGGATACTTTCAGGCCATCTTCATCCAAGCATGTCCCATTGTCCCTTAAAGAGGGAAGTAGCTGTCCTACGTCACAGTGAGTGGCAGAGCTTGGCCTCGAACATGTATGTCTCTCCTGTACTCTCTTCACCCCACCCCTCTGGCTCAGTACTTAGTAAGTGCTGGACAAAATGCTTTGTTCTCTCCAGGACTTTTGGATAAAGAACAAGTCTACCCTTTATGTTTTTGACCATGGGTTCTAAATATTGTGTGGAACATATTAAGTTTTTACTTGTCATCTGATTCTCAAATTTAACTAGATATCCTAGACTGTTCTTGGCTAAGCTGAAAACTTACAACGGCTGACTTCTCCTGTGCCTACATGGGGACAGGGGTGTCCCACAACCTGCCATGAGGGATTTGAGAGGCACTGACTTCAGACTCTCCCAGATCTGAGTCCTTGGTATTTAATGTGTGACCTTGGCCAAGTCACTCACTCCCCTCAGAGTCCCTATGTCTTCACTGAG
The DNA here is from genome assembly GCA_030674055.1 of Rhabdomys pumilio. Classification (NCBI taxonomy): domain Eukaryota; kingdom Metazoa; phylum Chordata; class Mammalia; order Rodentia; family Muridae; genus Rhabdomys; species Rhabdomys pumilio. The sequence continues at coordinate 26,341,514 of JANHMN010000004.1, read as the reverse complement.
GGAAGTCTAATATAAGACAGTCTGCTTAAAATGGCATATCCAGTAGACAGGGGCCATTTTATAATATATATATATATATATATGGTTTATTTATTTATTTCATGTATGTGGATACACTGTCACTGTCTTCAGACACACCAGAAGACAGCATTGAATTTCCATTACAGATGGTTGTGACCCACCATGTTGTTGCTGGGAATTGAACTCAGGATCTCTGGATGAGCAGTCAGGTCTCTTAACTGCTGAGCCATCTCTCCAGTCCTATGATATTATTATTATTATTATTATTATTATTATTATTATTATTATTATTGTTGTTGTTGTTGTTGTTGTTTGCCATGTGAGAGACAGTTGTCTGCTGCAGGCCACAATGAACCAATGGGACACTCAGGCTCCCGTGTCCTTGACCTGGGTGTTGTCACTGCCTAGGGGCTTTGCTGGAGGGCTGGCTGACCCTCAGGCTTTGTGGCATGCTAACTTCACTTCAGGTTGCTCCAGTACAGTTGCCTAGAAAGCTGAGTTTCTCCCAGACACTACCTGAGGTTGCAGAGGGATCATTGAGAGTTGCTACTGTGTCCTCCAAAGGCATGAGCCCTATAGAGAATTGTCAAAGGAAGCTACCCTCTAAATATCTTCTTGATTCCAGCTCCCTATCTCTATGAAACCCTAGGAAGAGGCTGAGAGTTCTCATTGCTGCCACCTGGATCCTAGGGAAAGGAAAGTATAGATTCTAGAAGACTAGGCAGAGAACACAGTTCCAAGGCTGGCTCATGCTGGGGGCTGCCTGCATACCTCTTGTCCTGATGCTGGGAGCCCTTCTCACCTCATCCCAGAAAGGGACTGGGAGGGTACAGCAGCAGAGGAGTCCAGACTGTGGTGTTCCCAAGGCGGTGCAGGTTTTTTGATAAGAGATTGCAGCCCTGTGTCCTGCCCAGGAAGATTGTCTCTGAAGAGAAAGGACTGAATTCCCTCCGAATCCAGGAGTCCCAGAGTGGCTCTTACCTTCACCCAGTCCTCTTCTGCCCTCATGGGTAGAGAGGAGAGTGACATAAGGGACCTAGGGTTGGCACTTACCTTCAGGCAGCTCTAGCCCAGCCCCCTCCTAGCCACGCTCACCTACTCTGGCTCGCCAATGCTGCCATCTAGAGGTGTCTTCAGGCACTGCAGGCACTAACACTAGGTTCTGAAGCCCACAAGGGTGCTCCATTCTGAGCATAAAGGTATTAAAGATGGAAATACACAGACATCCTGCCCTGTCCTGGAGGCACAGAGAGACTGCATCTCTTCCATCTTCTTATCCATCCTTCTACTTCTGGGCAGCTGTGGCCATGAATGAAGATTTTCCTTGCTCAATGGCTGACTCCCTCTTCTGACAGCTCAGAGCTTACAAGAAGGGAATATTGTGTTCTGGGCACATGTAAGCTTGGTACCTTGTCTCAGACTTACAGCAGCTGCTGTGCCAATTCTACTGACCTGTTCTGTTTTATTCTATTCTCTTTGTTTTATCTTATTTTACCTTATTTTTGAGACAGGGTCATACATTACCCAAACTGGCCCCAAATTCAGCATGTAGCCAAAGATGACCTTGAACTCCCGATGCTCTGGCTTCCACCTTCCTAGTGCTGGGATGTTGGACCTGTATCACCATGCCTGGTCTGTGTGGTGCTGGTATCAAACACAGGGACTCCCTGTGCTAGCTCTGCCGACCAAGCTTCAAATCCACTCCCTATTGCCCCTATTTTAAAGATGAGGAGGGGGTCCCTGGGGTTGAGGGAAACACTCTTTTTGAACAATTGTTTCCCAGTTCTATGCAGCCAAATTTCCCTGGCCTCATTACTGGAGGGAGTCCACATTAGTGCAACGGCTAACTAGTAGACCAATCCTGTGTGGAAAAGGACCTACTGGGTGCCTGGGTCTGTGCAGATCAGACCCTGAATTGAGCATACTCAACAAGAATGGAGGCTGTGGGTATGACCCCATACTTGGTTTATTTCCTCCAGGGACCATACCAGGAAGTTCCCTGAGAGACAAACCATGAGGTCCCTGTATGAAGTGACCAGCAAGGACAACAATACTGGCAAGTATCTAGAACCAGGAACAATAGCCCCTGAGAGCCCGTGCTTCTTGGGGAGCTCTACCCTGCTCTCTGTTTCAGAAGCTGTCAGTAGGGGACGAAAAGCATCATTTTCCAGTCCCCACAGCCAAACAGCCCTGTCCTCCAGCCCCACAGCAATAAACACCCCAACCCAACCAAGCTAGAGGACCCACAGGGCCTGACACGTAGTAGGTATGCAGCCTGAGCTTGAAGGATGCATGAGCAGGCAAGGTGAGGAGTTGATCACATGGAGGGTCAGATGAGATCTTCTACTCCCTGCTGCCTCCCCTAAATGGCCAGAGACTCCCCAAGAGGACAGGAAAGCCTCCACCAGCAGTCTAGCCCAGTCTGGCTTCTTGGCTGCTGTGGTTCATGGCAAGTCTCAGGCAGTCTACAGAAACAAAAAACTCTGGAACTAATCCTTTCCAGCCTCTCCAACATTGGTCCTTACATACCTGTTCTCCTAGGGTCAAAGATGAGGCTGTATGCTCACCTGTATGCTCACCTCTGTGTATGTGCTTTTGGAAACCTGAATCGCTATCCAATACATTCGCATGTGCCTTGACATACATAAAGCATACATGTGTACATAAAGCATGCACACATGTATGAAGCCACAAAGGCACACATCTGCAAACATGAGCCTCCACCCATGCACCTGTGTCTGCATGCCATACACCTGCGACCTCCGCTCAGTGCTGCAGAGCCTCGGGAGGAAGTTTAGGGACACACAAAAGTTATGAAATTGATTTCTCTGAGAGAAGTTGGAATTAGTTTTAATTATCTTTATCTTTCTTCCAATTGTGCTCTCGGCCTTCCTCTCGCAGTTTAATCCATTGCTATCGACCTCTCTGCCAGTGCTGGGGGCAGGGGCCGTGTGCTCGCTCTCAGAAAAAATAAACAACAGCAATGACCAGCCCCACCCTTCTCTCCCTCTGCAGCAGAGAAACCCACCTCTCTCAGGCAATGGGAGAGAGTTCCCAAGGCATGTACACACACACATGTGCATGTACACACACACACACACACACACACACACACACACACACACGCATGCACGCACTGATGCATGAATGCATGCATACATATGCAGTGGCTAAACACCATCCCCAGGAAACCCTGTCCGGGAAGTCCTCCAGGCCAGGAACAGAAGGGGCTCTGGTGGGTTCAGATCCCAGCATCCCTCACATCTGATTCTAGAGAGGCTGACCTCTCACAAGGCTCCACCTTCTGAAGCCCTTCCAGGCCTGGAGAGGTTGCTCAGCGGCTTAGAGCACTTCCTGCCCTTTCAGAGGACCTGGGTTGGATCCCTACACCCACATCAGACGGCTCCAACAACCTCTCTGACCTCCGTGGGCACCTACATGTAGATGCTATACAGACAGACAGACAAAAACACATGACAAATAAAAATAAATATTCTTTTAAGATTTATTTATTTATTTTTATTTATTTATGAGCACTCTATTATCTGCATATACACCTGCATGCCAGAAGAGGGCATTGGATCTCATTACAGATGGTTGTGAGCCACCAGGTGGGTGCTGGGAACTGAATTCAAGACCTCCCGAAGAACAGCCAGTGCGCTTAACCGCTGAGCCATCTCCCCAGCCCCAAAATAAGTAATTTTTTAAAAAAGAAATGAAAGCCTTCCTTCCAGCAGCCTCTGCACCACCTCACCACAGCAAGAATAGGGCCTGCCCCGTTTCCCCTCTGAGACAAAATACATAGTGGGCAATCATGAATGAATGAATGAATGAATGAATGAATGAATGAAGATCACCTCTTTGAGACCCGTGTGAGAGTCTAGCACAGTGGCTAAGCTTCCTAACACTACAACCCTTTAATACAGTTCTTCCTGTTGTAGTGACCCCCAACAGTAAAATTATTCTGTTGCTATTTCATAGTTATAATTTTGTACTGTTATGGATCAAAATGTAAATATCTGATATGCAGGATATCTGATCTGTAACCCCTACGGCAGTTGTGACCCACAGGTAGAGAACCATACTACGTACACACACACATTCACTCAACCCACGGTGAATTTGAGGTACCATGAGAGTCACGGAAGGTATTGAACAAACCTGGTGGGTCAGATCCTCTTGGAACATCTCACCTAAGACAGTTCAAAAGTAGGTAGGCATCCCCAGTCTGAACTGGGTCTTAAGGATAAGGTTTCTCTGATGGAGGAACAAAAAAGGCCAAAGCTTTTATTTTTCACATCCTCGATGAAGGTTCACATTCTCTGGACAGCCTTGTTTTCTCATTCCTGTCTTGACTGTAGCACTCAAGTGACTAACAGGTGGGGCATCCCCCAGGGACTCCCACAACTGTGCCTGAGCCTGGGCCAATTCCACAGCAGTACCTGGGAGATATACTAGATATGTGTACAGAGGAATGCAGGCCCTCTCCATCAGGGAGCACCCCTTGGAGCTGCAGAGGGGGCTACCATCCCTCAGCAGCAAGGTGCCAGAGCAAAGTGCCCTGCGGTGCTAATATTTTATGATTAAAAACCATTAAGGTTTAGACCGTGAAAATCCGAGGGACACAAAATCAATGGCCCAATATTGCTTCCCCCGGTAAGTTGTGTAAATATTGTGTCTTTTATTGTTTGGCCGATGGCAAGAGCAGGAATACAGGTGCAGATTATTCTAACGAATCCCCTCCTGGCCTGGCCCAGCCCTGTGCTGTTGGTATTAGCATCCTGGCTTGGAGAGACCTGGTGAGCTGGTTGCAGGGAGGGTTGGCTGCTGGTAGAAAGTCATCTTCCTCCTTTTTCCTGTCTTCCCTGCAGACTCCCCACCCAGGAAGCCCAGCCCATTGGCTAGAGGCCACCCTGTGCCCCAGGCCCTGCCCCTCACTCAAGCAGAATCCCTACACTCATCCCATAGGCCTGCACCCATCACAGAGTGACATGCTCCACTGACAGCCTGTCCATCACCAGGCTCTGCCATCTGCTTGGATTTTCATATTTAATTACGCTCTGTCTTTAATCCCCTGGGGGGCCCAGATTGGGGCAGAGAAGATGATTCCAGGATTGCACCTGGATAGGGATGGGTAGGGACTGAGGAGGAAAGCATCTCCTGCCTGGAGTCATGACCGAGGAGTTCCCAGGATGCCTCCTGTCTCTTGGGGCTGGGGTATGGTCAGATCTGTGCCTGGCTCTTGGAGGGGCTAGTGTGATGCTGGAGGAACCTCCAGTGCTTAGAGGGATGGGAATGCCTGAATTCTCCCTCTTCTTCCAGTCTTGGATAGTCCCCACCATCTGGGTGACTCTGGAATTAGGCACTACAAGCCACACCCCTGCCCCCTCAAAAAGGGAGCTAGAACAGAGTACCCTTTCAATGCCCTGGAAATGCCTGGGAAGAGCGCCAGCCAATGGGTACAGCTGGTCTGACTGAGGAGGCTGGAAGAGCAACCAACGGATGCCAAAGGGAAGCTGTGTAAAAGGTGGGGTGAGTTGAAGCACTGGAGAGGTCAATGCTGATGCTGAGGAAGGACAACTTGAGAGCTGACACATGACCTGAGGTGAGGGAGTCACCAGGGTTAATAAGGGAGAACAGGTGGCTTGCAGAGAACACCTACAGTGATAGCTGTGGTCTGAGGAGGGGACAGCTGGGCTGAAGAGGGGACAGCTGGGCTGAGGAGGGGATAGCAGGGCTGAGGAGGGGATAGCAGGGCTGAGGAGGGGATAGCAGGGCTGAGGAGAGGGAAGCTGGGCTGAGGAGGGGACAGCTTAGCTAAGGAGGGGACAGCTGGGCTGAGGAGGGAACAGCTGGGCTGAGGAGAGGACAGCTGGGCTGAGGAGGAGACAGCTGGGCTGAGGAGGAGACAGCTGGGCTGAAGAGGGAACAGTTGGGCTGAGGAGGGGACAGCTGGGCTGAGGAGGGGACAGCTGGGCTGAGGAGAGGGAAGCTGGGCTGAGGAGGAGACAGCTGAGCTAAGGAGGGGACAGCTGGGCTGAGGAGAGGACAGTTGGACTGAGGAGAGGACAGTTGGGCTGAGGAGAGGACAGCTGGGCTGAGAAGGGGACAGCTGAGCTAAGGAAGGGACAGCTGGGCTGAGGAGGGAATATCCTGGCCTAGCCAAGGCACAGCAAGCTGCTCCAGACAAAGATCAAGTAGGATTCCCAAGACTTCATCAAAAAGAATGGAAAAACCGAGCAGTGGTGGCACACAACTTTAATCCCAGCACTTGGGAGGCAGAGGCAGGCAGATTTCTGAGTTCGAGGCCAACCTGGTCTACAGACAGAGTGAGTTCTAGGACAGCCAGGGCTGCTACACAGAGAAACCCTGTCTGGAAAAACCAAAAAAAAAAAAAAAAAAAGAGTGGGAAAGGGACGGAGGGCATGGAAGCCCCGCTCCACTGTGCCCACCACCACTTTAAGTGCTTAGCATCGAATGCCCGTCCCTCCCCCTATGTTGTTCAGGTAATCCAGTGAGCCATTTTGATGCTGTGGTAATGTGTCTGTGTGCAGAAAGGTCCAGGTGTGACAGAGGAGGGCACAGAATTACAAAGAGGTTGGGCATGCAGACCCTGAATCTCAATGTTCTGGGTTTAATTCCTAGCTCTACAAATTCAAAGATGTATAAGCCTGGGTAAGACACTTAGTCTTCTGTTTCCAGATCCCTCAATTACAAATAGGACTTATAATAGTCTCTAACCCCAAATGTTGTTATGAAGAGTTTTTAAATGGTTTTTTCCTTCTTTTTCTTCTTTGTGTACCATAGCTGTCCTAGAACTTGATTTGTAGACCAGGCTGGCCTTGAACTCACAGAGATCCACCTGCCTCTGCCTCCCCAGTGCTGGGGTTAAAGGTGTGTGCCATCACCACCACTGCCTGTCCTTTGCTTTGTGTGTATTAGTATTTTGCCTGCATATATGTCTGCATGCCATACACATGTCTGGTGTCCATAGAGACCAGAAGAGGGTATCTCATCTCTTAGGACTGGAACTACAGATGCTTGTGAGCTGCCTCGTGGGTGCTGGGAATCAAACCCATGTCCTCTGGAAGAGTAACCACTACTCTTAACTGCTGAGCCATCTCTCCAGCCTCCTGTGAAAACTTTTTAGGTATATATATGAAAAGTGCTGAACCACTGAATGGTGGGTGTGTTAGCTGTGAGCCCACATGCCCACTAGATGAAAAGCTGCCCAAAGGGAGGGCCTGAGCCTCACTCTTTTCCACATTGTGCTGGTTGGTTTTTTGGTTGGTTGGTTGGTTGGTTGGTTGGTTGGTTGGTTGGTTGGTTGGTTAGTTGGTTGGGTTTTGTTTGGTTTTGGTTTTTGCCAACTTGACACAACCTAAGGTCATCTGGGAAGAGGGAATCTCAATTGAGAAAATGCTTCCATCAAGTGGGCCTGTAGATAAACCTATGGGGCATTTACTTGACAAACCATTGATGCAGGGAAAGTCCAGCCCACTGTGGGCGGTGCTGCCCCTATGTAGGTGGTCTTGTGTATGAGACAGCAGGCTGACAGTAAGCTCGGGGCAGCAAGCCAGTAAGCAGCCTTCCTTAGTAGCTTCTTCAGTTCCTGCTTCCAGGTTCTTGCCTTGAGTTCCCATCTTGACTTCCCTTCAGGATTGACTCCAACTGCAAACTGAAATAAACCCTTTCTTCCCTTAATTGCTTTCAGTTGTGGTGTTTATCACAGCAATAGAAACCTAACTAGGTTCCCTGTGTAGACCCAGCATCACCCTGGACAGAGCAAAAAGCCAGCCTCAGTAACTTAGTGCAAACCAAGGAGTCAGCCAGTGCTTACATATGTACACACTTACATGTCATTAGGGTTTGTGTCAGTAATAGATGGCCAACGGCAGTGCCAGTGCTGTGTTTATGCTGCTGGTAGCATAGCATATGTGTGTCATGTGCTAGATGTGTTAACATATGTGGACCACTGATATGCATGGTGTGTGTGTGTGTGTGTGTGTGTGTGTGTGCGCGCGCATGCACATGTGTGCGTGTGCACATGTGAATTGTGTTGGGAGGTGTGCAAATGTGTGTTAGCACTAAATGTACAGTGTGGCACAGTTGGTGTATACTTGGGTCCATGATGGAATATTAGCTCCTTTGCACTGCTGTGACAAGAACATGAATTTCCTTTAGTTCCTGGTTTTAGAGGCTTCATTCTATCATGGTGGGAAGGGCATGGGGAACAGAGAGGGTCACACCATGGTAGGCAGCAATATTGAAAAGAAAAATGCAGGCTCTCCACAAGCCACTTCCCCAAATCAAACCTCTCTGGAAACACTCACAGACACACCCAGAGTATGCCTCAGTCTCCCAGGAGAATCTAAATACAGTCATGTTAGTGAAGATTGACCATTGCATTGGGTATGTCTGTCGGTTCGTGTTGTATGCATATATGCATGGTACTGTATAGGTGTTTTGTCAGTATATGACTGTGGGTATTGACTGTGTACAAGCTGTATGTCTTGAGGTGGGTCCGTGCATGTGTCAGTGTTGACTGTGTGTAGCTGTGTGTCAGGGGCGGGTCCATGCATGTGTTTACTCTATGTAGCTCTGTGTCATTGGTAGGCTTGTGTGCCAGTGTGGATTGTGTGTAGTTGTGTGTTGGTGGATAATTCACACATTTGTCAGTGGTAGATGTTCATTAGAGTGTGTCATGTTTGTGTTACCTACTTATATCAGAATTGTGTTGTTTCATGCTTCAGCGTGTGTGTGTATGTGTGTGTGTGAGAGAGAGAGAGAGAGAGAGAGAGAGAGAGAGAGAGAGAGTCGGGGATAGTGCTGTGTGTATGTATCTATGTCAGTGATGTGTATGTGTCAATGTGAGTCTGCATTGTGTGACTGTGTGTAGTACCAGATATATGTATACATATGTGTATGTATCAGCTTGAATACACAGATATGTCAACAATGAATGTATCACTACTGTATGACATGTATCCCAGCAATATATGTGTGTCAGTGTTGTGTGGACCTGTGCCAATATACAGCACACATAGGTGTGTACAGTGTTGACTGTGTGCCAACCTGGCACGTACATGTGTCAGTACTAGTTGCATATGTACAGGTATGGGGAGTTAATGTGTGTTGTTACTGGGAGTGTTATGTGTGGTGTATTGGCAATATGGTATATGTGTTGGTATTTGGTATGTGTGTTGGCATTGGAGGGCTGTTGGTATGGAGGAGGGTGTTGGTATCAGTGTGTTGGCATTGGGGAGTGTTGGTTTTGGAAGTATATGTTGGCACTGGGATGTTGCTGGTATTGGGGATGTTGGAATTGAGGTGTATGTGTTGGAACCAAGAATGTATGCACACATGGTACAGGTATCAGGAGTGTACACACATACTGTGTTGATATCGGGAGAGTACATATGTGTTGGGGTTAGAAGTGTGTGTACCTGTGTTGGTATTGGGAGTGCCTGGGATGGTGTTGTGTAGATATGTGTCAGCAATGGACTCACAAGCATGCTGACACAGAAAGAGCAGGAAAGGAGACTGCCCCACCCTGGCCAGTTCCCACGGCTCCACCTCTCAGCCAGCACCTGCCCCTGACTGGCACCTGAGTTAATAAGTGTTGCTTTTCTCCTATTCTACTCAGGTCTGTGATGGAAAATCCTAGGGCTGGAAGTGAGCCCCAGATCGATAGTCCATTCCATTTAACAGGGCGGCTGTCACCATAACGAGATAAAAGTGGATTAGCTTCTGCGCTGCCACCAATCCGCAGGGGCCAGCTGTTCCCTGCCCAGCCTACCCAGCCAGGCCAGCTTGGGGTAGCCACTAGCCTTCAAGGCCAATCACAAGCTCCAGCCAAAGACAAGACCATGCCGGGGTGTGGAGGACTCCACACTAGCTCCAGGTGCAGCTGAGGGCTTACCTGGGTATCTGAAGGTAGAGATGGGCAGAAAAGAGACCAGAACCAGTGAGAGCCATATGTCTGAGATGACCACCCTGGAAGACCTTTTCTTGGACCATGGATGTCACTGAATTATGCATCCACACCCAGTCGTTGATGCCCTGGGAACCACCCAGTTTGTGAAGTCCCTTCAAGAGAAGAGGTCCTCCCACTCCTTCGGGAACTAAACAGCAGAAGAAGATATTCTTGCAGCAAGAGGACTGCAGGGTAGACAACAAAAAGAACTTCAGAACGGTGAGTGTTTCCCCAATAGATAACCAAATCTTTGCCTTTTCAGGATTTGTCCTAGCTTTGGGTGTTGAGTATATAGTACTGGGCATCACGAGCCAGCTGAAACAGGTTGATCAACTGGACCCCACACCAGCTCTTTCTGGTTCTTTTGAAGTAGATCCTGACAAGTTTGCCAGCTGGCCTGTTTATTTGTAATTCATTCATTTATTTTGTGGTGTTGTAGGGGCAGGGCACACACATGCCACACCTGTAGGAGACCAGAGGACATTTTGTGGGGTCAAACCCAGGTTGTTGGGCTTGGCAGCAGGCTCCTTTACTAATTGAGCCATTTTATAAGTCCTAGCACATGTGAGCATGCGTGTGTCCAGGCGCATGCGTGTGCGTGCGTGCGTGCGTGCATGCGAATGCATGTGAATGAAAGTGCCCTCAAAGACCAGAAGAAGGTGTCAGAATCCTTGGAGCTGGAGTTGCAAACTGTTGAGTCACCCTCCAGGTGTTGGGAACCAAACTCAAGTCCCCTGCAAGAGTAGTGTGTCCTCCTCACCACAGGCTGGCGGCTTTTAACAGTAGGAGTCTTTGCATTTGGTCAGTCTGCACTGCACTGTGGTCTCCCGCCTTGTATCTGGGCTCCAAGGCCCTTCTCACCCTTCACTGCTTGTGGCTCTTGTGAGATTTGCACGTGAATGTTGTGATACGCCAATGACTTGTCACCTACACAATCCAGGTATCTTTATGTCCCCAAGCAGTTAATTAATAGCCCACACCGTATCAGGACAAATCGACCCTCTTTACACAATTAGTGTATAATCTGAAATGTCACTTCTTATCATTTACTGGGGACTGATCAGTGAATCTGTTCACTTTTGTGCCTGCCGATCCAAGCTTTGTCTGGCCTGGCTTACAATATAGTCTGATGTCTAGGAGGGCCTTTCTCCTCAACATCAACACCCTGAACCCGTTACTTGATAACTGTGCAAACACCAAACTTTTTCTTTAAAACATCAGAAAAGCATTCTCTCTGATGTCTGAGACAACTTTTGGCCTATGGGCAACTGTTCCCAGACCCTGTAGAGACCCAAGTTGTCCAGAGCTGGGTCATGACCCCAGGATGACCATACTACTAAAGCAGAGCCTTGAGACTGGACTTGAAACTCCAAGGTCCTCAGCCATCCTAACAAAGTTGTGAACAAATAAAACACGGGTCTGAGGCACAGCCCGACTGCAAGAAGGACGTGGGAGTATCTCCTTGAGAGCTCCTGAAAGCAGACTTTTAGGGAAGGATCAGAGAGGGACAGGAAGAGTCAGGGTATGGGAGGGAGGAGCTCTTTGTCCTACCCATAGTGAAGGATCTGGGGTCTTACACTGCTGCTACCATTGACAATGGCAGAGAGAGAGAGAGAGAGAGAGAGAGAGAGAGAGAGAGAGAGAGCCTAAACACAGAGGATTAACATTTATTCCCTGATGTTCCCTGACCTCCTGGAGCCACCCAGAAGGGCTAGGCCAATGGAAGAGAGCAGGCACGGGGAGGAAGACCAGGGTACTGCCACTAAGCACATATCAGAGGCGGCTCAGTAAGAGAGAGTGAGAGAAGGAAGGAGGAGAAGGAAAGGGGAGAGCTAGGAAGCAGGGTGAGAAGGGATATGAATATTAGGAGGAAAACTGGAAGAATCGAGGGTCTAGGGTAAAAAGAGTCTGCCTGGGCTCATGCTGGGAGGAGGTCTGTAGTATCTCAGAATGTCCTGAATATGGTGGGCATGTGATCTTGCCCAGCAAGCAGAGCTAGAAGGCAGAGAGAAAGCTGGAATCTCACAGGCATAGAAACTGAAGGTGTAATGTTACCCCCATCTTGAGGAAGGTTCTAGGTTAAGCCCAGACACAGGTCCCAGGGACCACAGGAATAGTCCACAGATGTGCAGGAGGGACCATAAGGGGACCTCTGGAAGACTCATATGAACACTGTGGTTACTGTATCCCTTTAATCTCAAAGCTAGGAATGTTGAGGCAGGGGGATTACAAGGTCAAAGCCAGCCTGTGTTGAATAGCAATATATGACTCAAATATACAAATTTTTAAAAAGTGTTTGGTCTCCTTTATGTTCTACAGTGACTGAAAGGTTCCTCCCTCTCCTAGGATGGGAGGGGTGGGGGGAGGAGACAGGAGGATGGAATTCTAAAGGAGCTGACAGCTGTCAAATAGTCTAAAACCTCGTATGTTAATAATTCTTACAATTTTGCCAAAGACTTAATGGCTGTCCTGTCAAGAGCAGTGACAGAAGCCATTATGGAAACAAGACAGGGAGATTTGGGAGGCGGTGTGGACAGCGGTGCCCAGTGCCAGGCCTCTGAGGACCAGAAGGAGGTCAGCCAGGCCTCCTGCCTACCGCCTCCTCAAGTCCAAGGCTGAGCACTCAGCCAAAGAAGCCAGGTCATTGTGGATTCAAGTCATTGACTGTGGATTGATCACCTTTGAAGACATTTTAATTAACCGGCAGGTCCCAGAATGGTTCCATTTTTCCTTCCCCATCCTTTCCACTCTGCAGTCTCTGCCATCCTCAACCGGAGCAAACAAGCAGCACTGGCCACAGCACAACAGGACAGGTGCCCCTGGGTGACAAGCAGGTGAGTGGGACCCAAGGACTTTGGATCACCAATCTGGTGACCCAGGAGGTCTCTAAGGAGTCCCTCACTAGCCAAAGAAAGCTCTTGTTTGGAACGCCTCCATGTCTCACCTATAAAGTGGGAACAGCAGGCCAACAGGACGGCTTAGTGGGTAAAAGCGATCAGCACGAAAGCCTGATTACCTGAGTTCGATTCCCAGACCCCATGTAAAAACCCAGATGCAGTGGTGAATATCTGACATCCCAGAAGTCCCAGCATGAGATGGGAGGTCCCAGCATGAGATGGGAGATCTTAGCATGAGATGGGAGGTCCCAGCAGGAGATGGGAGGTCCTAGCATGAGATGGGAGGTCCTAGCACGAGATAAAAGAGTCAGCCAGCCTGGCAGTGCAGAGGAACCAAAAACCAGGCCTTGCTTCAACATGATGGAGGGCAGGAATCAACTCCTAAAGTTGTCCTCTGACCTCTGCGTATGTGCCATGATGTGACTGGTAATTCTTAAAGCTTCAAATGGAAATAGAAAAAAGTATCAGCAAAACATGAGCTAGAATCCTTTCAAAAATATCAGCTAGGCACTGTGGCACACGTCTGTAATCCCAGCACTCAGGCAGCAGAGGCAGGAGGCTCAGCATCAGGAACTTAAGGTCATCCTTAGCTACATCGCCAGTTCAAAACCAGCCAGGACTGTATGACCCTATCTCAATAATCTCAATATGTATGAGAGAGAGAGAGAGAGAGAGAGAGAGAGAGAGAGAGAGAGAGAGAGGTTATAGTGAAGTGAGAATTTTAGTTTCTTTAAAAACCCAGTTATGTTATGTGAATATGTTTTTGTTTTAGTCCCAGGTGTGGGGTCTGAGGCTGCTTCAGTTTGTCTACAGTCACCGCTAACTATGATTGTCTCGTGCTCTAGGAAGGGCATGATTTTTGCCAGCTTCAGAGAATTTACATTTGGAATTCTGGGGACTCTTGAGATGGTATAAATCCAAGAGTCCAGCTGTGCAGTGGTGGCACACGCCTTTAATCCCAGCACTTGGGAGGCAGAGGCAGGTGGATTTCTGAGTTTGAGGCCAGCTTGGTCTACAGAGTGAGTTCCAGGACAGCCAGGGCTACACAGAGAATCTCTGTCTCGAAAACAAAACAAAACAAAAATCCAAGTGTCCAGAGTGTGCCTGTGGCCACTGCTGCTGCTCTTGCTGCTGTGTTTGCTGTCGCTGGATTGCCGGATATCCTGACTATGAAGACTGGACTTGCCCCAGGGAACTTGATGCCCCTAATCAGCAGGAAGTCATCTAAAGATGTCTATGCCCCCCTTTCCCATTAACCTTTTTTCTCTCCTACCTAGTGTTGGGGGGTTGGAAGAAAACAAGGTAGAATAGGGGTTGAAGAATGGTAAATGTAAGAATACAGTAAAATAGCCCGAAAAGTACACCGTGTGTGTGTGTGTGTGTGTGTGTGTGTGTGTGTGTGTGTGTGTGATAGTTGGTTTCCCTCACCTCAAGAAGCACCTTCTGATTCATCAACCTTCCATCACCTCCAAGATTTTTCTCTGTGATCCCAAAGAGGGACAGGGGCTGGGGAGAGGCAGGAGTAGGCACACCAGCCCAAACCAGAACTTCTCCCAATTTGATGGTGCATCAGACACCCCTGGGTGCTTTGTTGAAATACAGAATTGGACCCAGCCAGTGTGGGCTGAGATCCTGGTGCTATACAGTCCAAAGGCCATCCCTAGAATGTCAGGAGCTAATGTTTTAGCTCACTTAGCTGCCACAGCACGCAATGAGACGGGTTCTACTGCCGTCATCCTTGTTAGACAGCAGAAACCAAGGCTTAATGGAGATGGACTAATGTGGCCAAAGGACTGGCTAAGTGGAACAATGAGTATGTGAAGCCAGGGGGTCTACCCTGAGTCTGTCCCCACCCTGGTGCTATAGCGTCTCCCAAGCATTTACTGAGAAGCCAAAGGCCTACAGGGGCTGGGGTGAGGTTTGGGGGGAGCACCACATCGATATGCTCACTGCTGACGCTTGAAGAATAGGCACTGTTGTATCCAGAAGACAGGACAGGTGCTAGCTGGTTCTGGAAATTTCTTCCTGCTTTAGTAGAAAAGCTCTAAGAAGATTTTTCTGGATGAGAGAAATAGTTAACTGTACTATTTAGCTAGAGAGCCAAGATAACAGGAAGGAAGGCCAGAGGGGGTCTCTCTCTTTCTCTTTCTCTCTCTCTCTCTCTCTCTCTCTCTCTCTCTCTCTCTCTTTCCCTCTCTCTCTCTCTCTCTCTCTCTCTCTCTCTCTCTCACACACACACACACACACACACATAAAAAAAATAAATAACTAAATGCAAGAATGCTCACACCTGTTCCCCAGCTCTCTTGCTCCCTCAAAGTCCCAGGAGCTTGCAGGCCAAAGAGAAAAGGGACACATAGGGCATCGGGTCCTACCTAACAGACAGCAGGGGAGACTCTAGTCATGGAAGCCATCGTAATTCTCCACTCAAATCTGCCATGTCTCCAAAGAAGGAGCTGCAACAGCTAAGGGCTGAGCAGGCCCAGCAGCTTCCATCACCAAAGTGTGGGGTGGGGGGGGGGGGAAGGCCCTCCTGATGCTGGAGTGAAGCACTTGCCAGAGATGAGACCCCAGGGACCCCTCTGCCTCCAAGAACAAAACCACAAAACTCCAGAATGTCTTCAGGGGCCTCTTGCATTCACCTGGTCCCTGTGTGCCCTAGCCCCCTGCTAAGGCGGTTGTTCCCGGGCCACTGGGCTGCACGCCCACACTGCCTGCAGCCGCCCGCCCAGAAGCATTAATTGAAAATTAATCCGCTCACTACGTGCCGACGTGCAAATCAAAGCTAAGTGTCTCAATTAGGAAGAGAAATGCAGTCGGGACTCTTCCCGGGCATCGGCTTATTTATGGGGATAATATCGTTTTTAATGAGGGAAGCTACTAAACGGTACAACAAATGCAACATTTAATAGAAAAATATTACAGCATTCCATCAGCAGAAGGAAACCAGGAGGGTGAGTTCCTGGGACACACACACACACACACACTTTCCCAATGGCGGAGGCAACAATGAAGGAATGTGTGTGGGCACACAGGTCCGTGAAGCATGCATGTGTCATCCTTACCTGGAAGTGGGAACCATGGGTGTATCAGGAAAACCAGGCTTCCCTGAGTTTGGCGTTGTACAATTTGTCAGGGCTGGGGAGGTGGCTCAGCCAGTAAAGAGCTTGCTGAGCAAGCGGGGGGTGGGGGGGGAACCTGAGTTTGGGTCAGAACCCATGTAATAAAAACCAGCTGTGGCGATGTCAATCTGTAATCCCAGATCAGGGTGGGTAGAGACAGGTGGATTCCTGGGCTCACTAGCTAGCTAGTGTAGCCAACCTGTGACCCTGTCTTTAAAAATAAACTGGAGAACAGTTGAAGAAGACAGCTGTGGGCAACCTCTGGCCTATGCATGCAGTCACACATGAATGAATGAGGATAGACACCACACATACACACACACACACACACACACACACACACACACACACACACACAAAAGACGGGCTTCCCCTCTGCTACTTGCAGAGGCCTGAGTAAGCCACATAAGACCCCAGTTTCAAGAGGGACCTGGTTTGTTTGGTCCCTAGGGAACTGCAGATCTCCTATTCCACGTCCATGGAGAGCATAGACCCCTCTGGAACCTCTTTGGCATACAAAACCCAGAGTGTCCCAGCCACGTATCACTGAAACCCGAAGGCTTGCAAGACCTCTGGGCCTTAGTCCACTGCTTTGAGCTAGTGCTGGTCTCAACCTGGACTCAGGCTACAGGACCAGGGTTTATATTTGTAAGACAGGTCCATGTTCTCCCACCCACTGCCTCCTTCATCTGGGCAGAGCCCTGATGGCCTACGCTCTTGTCTCTATGCAGTGGAAGCATGACTGTGATACAGCTCTCAGTACAAGCCAGCCTCATCTTGGCACAGCAGAAGATGCTGCAGTCCTCTTTAGGACACCCACACAACACCCTCCTTCAGATGTCTGCTGGTGCAGGACCCTCCTGAATGAGGTCCCTACTCACTCTCCCTCGCTACTCCCCAGGGAAGTTTTTGGCCACTCCATCCTCCTCCACTCCTGTCAAGGCTCAAGGGACTAACAAAGAATGATGTTCAAAGTGAGAGCAGGTGAGACGTGGGTGCTTAGTGTCCCCACATCCAGCAGATCACTGCCAGAGAGGTTCAGTCAGGAGGGTAGAGACATCTGCCTCTCCACCTGCTTCCACCCTGCAAGCCCTGGCATGAAGGTTTTCATAAACGTTCCTCAAAAGAGGAAACTGGTGCTCAGAAAGATTTCAAGCCTTGCCCAAGTCTCCCAACAGAGGAGCATAAAGATGTGCTAAACTTCCAGAGGTCAGAAGGCCCTGGGCCTTCTAGGGCCAAGGCCTGGGTATTCCCATTTCTGAGAAGCTCTATATGAGTCATCTCTTCATCGATAAAATGAGGAAGAGACCAGCACCCACTCTAGGGGTTTCCTCAGGGCTGATGAGCTGATGATACCCATCAAGCACCTGGAACTGAGTCAGGGCACGACAGATGTTCACTATGCATTGAGATGTTAGTATTATTGGGCCATCCTACCCGCAAGCCATTATCTCTCCGGTAAGGCTTCCAGAACCATCCATCGGCCTGTGAGGAGCCAGCACAGGGGACTATTGTGTTCCCTAACACCAACAGTGTATCCTACAGACTGTTGTCAGCCACTGAGCCGGATGTGTCTCTCTCCGGCTCCCTTCCAAGTGTCCACCATACTTAGATTCTGAAATAATAAAGTAATAGCAACAACTGAGGAGAGAAGAGTGTCCAGAGGAGGGTGGCACTGTCCCCGTTAGAGCCCTGTCTGCCTCCTTCATGTGACCTACACAGATCAGAGACAAGGATGAAGCTTGATATCCCTCCTGTGATATTCCTCAGAACCTAGTAAAATGTCTGGGCCTGCTAAGTGATTTATTATTGCTGGTGAAAGAAAGAGAGAGAGAGAGAGAGAGAGAGAGAGAGAGAGAAGGAGGGGTGCCCCGAGGCTGAGCAGGAAGCAGGGGAGGGCAAGCCAGCAGGCTGCAGGATGCAATCCTACCTATACTATTAGGCTGCTAAGGGGTCAGCTGTTCCTGCCTGGAGACCTGAGATCCCAGAAGTAGCAACTCTGGGCCGCCCTCCCCCACCCCGAGCCCCAGATCCAGAACGACCAGCCACCTGCTCCCTCTCAGCCCTCAGGTCCCTCCAGACTGAAGACATTTGAAAGTTAACTTTCCCACAAAAGTCACTCTCCAAGATTAATATTTATTTCTTATGAAATTTAAATTTTTCAGTGTAATTAAATTTTTATTCGTCCTGAGTTATAGATAAAAAATATTTATAACTTTCCCTTTCACACCACTGAAGATGAGGGTCGGATGAAGCCAATTACCGGGACCTCCTCCTGGTGGCTGCTCTGAGGTCAGGGCTGAAGGAGTCAGAGGAGCCTTGGGGAAGTAAAACCTGGTATCTGTCACCTTAGGCCTCAGGAACCAAGGCACTTCCTGTATCCAGGCATGGGGAGCCATGGGGAAAAGAGAGGCCTCCAGACCTACACCTCATGTAAGCAAGATGGCCTATAGCAAGACACATTTACTTCTTGTGGCTCTAGAGAGACATCCAAGGTCAAGGTGATGCTGGTTTCCAGTGTCTGCTGAGGTTCACAGAAGAGCCTCCGCGACAATCCAAAGTCCTGCACTGTACATGCACAAAGAGGGGGCTTGGTACCCTCCCATGGCCGGAAAACCCGCCCTGTTCGCCCTGAGCTTGATCCCTTCCTTACTGAAGGAGCTTCCCAAACCCTTTCTGGTCACATGCTATACAGCATCCACTGGGAAATCAGCACCCACAGCCAAACTCCACCACATACAACACAACATGGCCTCAGATCATCCTACAAGCATGCTGCCACCTGGGAGACCATTTGGGGTCCTGGTGATCCTTGGTCACTCAGCAAGCGTCCCTAAACAGTGAGTAGTACGCATGGGAGTTTCAACAGGGTTAACACCAATTAAAGAATCAGACTCTTGTCGTACCATTTTCAACTCTCCTCTCATAGACCAAAGAGTCTTTGAGCCCGGGCTAGACAAGGGCTGGAACTCACCTCTCTGGTGCCCCCAGAGTAGGAACAGCCCATCCTTCCTCCTAACAGTACCAGAGAGCTGCAGATTCTGCTCTCTAATTAGACCTGTCGCCATCCGGAATCACTCCCAGGCTGGGCTGGGGAGGTCATTAGCTGGAGATGGATAAGTGCTAAGCCAGCCCCACTCTGGAGATTTACAAGGCTCGGGCTAGGGAGGATTTATAAGGTTTGTTAAATTTCTAATTGAGTTTAGAGTGCTGTGCCATGGTCCCGGTGACCAAGCTGCACAGATGAGAATTAAAACAAGTTCCCCTATCCCTCACACTGCAAGAGGACTGTGGCCTCTGCCTCACCTGGCTGCACAGACAGGGGCTGCTCAAAGACAGTGTGGTCCAGTGGGCAACCCCAAACCTGCCTGTCAGCAGCTTCTGTCAGTTCCTAGGGCTGACCACAGTCAGCAGGGTTTGCCTGGGCAGACTGGCTTGATTTCTTAGATTTGATGTTTGTTCACTGGGGTCAGGGTGTAGGTGTGTGCTGATGCTGTAACATATGGTTACATATGGCTGTGGATGTATATATAGGAGACAGAGGTTAACCTCTGATCACCTTAGGAATCATCTACCCTGTGGGGATTTTTGTTGTTTTTGGAGAGAGGGGGTTATTTGTTCTGTTTTGGTGTGCATGTATGTGTGCGTGCGTGCGTGAGTTCGTGCGTGCATGTGTGTTGAGATGGCATCCTCTCATTGGTTGACCTGAGGCTGGCCAGTTAAGCTAAGACAGCTGGCCAGTGGACCCCAGGGATCCAGCTGTGTCCACCTCCTTGATGCTGGGATTTAAAAAGCTTGTCACAGCACCCAGCTTTTTTCTTGGGCTCTGGGGCTCAAACTCTGGTCCTCGTGGCTGTATACAATTTACCCAGTGAGGCATCTCCCAGCCTCTCATTCATATTTTCAAATAGTCAATATAGATGTCTAATCCTAAATTCACACAAAAGCATACCCAGAGAAAACCTCTCTTCCTCCTCTGACTCTTAGCCATCGCTCTGTCCCCCACACTGGCCAAAACCAAAGTTAAAAAAACAAAACAAACAAACAAACAAACGAAACAAAACAAAAACCAGAATTTTACCAAGAGGAATCCCTGAGGATCTGCAGGGTGACAGGCAACCCGCCACCCCATCACTCCCTCGCTCAGAAGTGCTCACCTGGCTTCTCCCACTGCCAACTGCAATACAGAGTCTTTCAGGAAACAAGCTGGCCACGGGCCTTCCTTCCAATAACTGACAGCATTATCCATCAGAAAGCAGGAATGTGGCTGACTTCAGACGGTTGAAAGTACTCTAGAGTAGTGGTTCTCAACCTTCCTATTGTTGTGACCCTTTAATACAGTTCCTCGTGTTGTGCTGACCCCCAACCATGAATTATTTTCATTGCTGCTTCACAATGGTAATTCTGCTGCTGTCATGAATCATATTGTAAATATCTGGGAAAGAACCCCCAAGGGGGTCTCGACCCCCAGATTGAGAACCACTTCTCTAGAGGCAGCAAAACAAGCAGATGGGCAGATGGAGTGGGGTATAGCCACACAAGGCTTCTCTGGGGGGACTGGGGACATCTGGCCTGCTGCCCGAATTGCCAATTGTATGAAGACCGGCAGGGACGGTGTTCTTGGAGGAAACAACAAATGCAAAGGCTCTGGGCCTGCATTTGGGTAACTGATCGTAACTGGAAAGAGAACAGCTCTGAGACCACGGGCACACCCAGAACAGAAGGTACAGCGGGACCAAAGACACCCACAGCTGAGATTTGACCTCGGACTGCCCTTCCTCGTCTCAGAAGCGCAGTTTCCCCATCGGTGTGTGAATAGGTAGCGAAACTACTCCGATCCGTGGAGAAATGAAGTGAGCTTGCACACAGGAGTTCCCACTTGGAAGGCGTCTCCCAGCTCCGGCAGGAGCTTTCCTTCTGGCATCTGAAGGGTAACCTTGGGTGAAGGGTGTTCCTGAGCCAGAGGAAGGACCCTAAGGGAGCAGGACACTGGGATGGGTTCCTGAGATAAGAGGACCCAGCTCCAGAATACCAAGAATGGCCTTATCTTGTCCAAGGGCACGGTAAGGTTTGGGGTCTAGGACACAGAGGAAGTCAAGGAACATTTGGAACAGTCCCCACCCTAATGGGCCCACTCTTTCTTTTACTTGGGAAAACACCGGTGGGAAATACCCCCAGGGCTGTCTCTAAGTGGAGAACCTGAGAAAAGCAACAGGAACTGAGACCTGTACCACCTGCATCCAAGGCCTCTGTACCACGGAAACTTCGGAAAGCCCCTGATCCATAGTGTGGGTATCGGGCGCCCTCTGGTGGCAACCATGCCAATCCAAAGCCTGGAGCTGTCAATCATCCTTGTATCCAGCCGAGGCCCTCTCCAGCATTTATAAATGGGCAGAATGAACAGTCCCCAGTAAAGATGCCACCTGGGGTGTCACATGTCTGGTTCAGGTCGCACAAGAAGTGGATTTACCAGCACTCAAGAGACAGAGGCGGGAGGATCTCTGTGAGTTCGAGGCCAGACTGGTCTACCTAGCTAGTTCTAGGACAGCCAGGACTAAATATCTCGAGAGAACCTATCTCAAAAACTAAGTATATTAAGTATAAAGATAAAGTAGATTTAAAAAGAATGTGATGGGTGTGGTAGCTCACACCTTTAACCCCAGCGCTTCAGAGGCAGAGGCAGGTGAGTTCAAGACCAGCCTGATCTACATTAAAAAGTACAGGCCAGCCAGGGCTACAAAGTAAGATCCTGTGCTCAAAAAGAAAATTAAGAATAAAAGGATGTAAAAAGGCATAGCTTCCTAATACAAAAGAAGCAAAAACTGAGCCAGGTATGAGCGCTTGTAATCAAGGAACGTGTGTAGTGGAAGCGGGGGAGTCTGAGGTTCAAGGTCAGCCTGAGATACGTGAGACTCTATCTCAAAAAAAAAATATATATATATATATATATATATATATATATATATATTAAAGAAAAGAGAAGCTGGAGTAACTACACTGACATCAGACAAAATATATTTCAGATCATAGCAATATTGCTGATCATAATGACCAGGGGCCAATTAATGAGGAAAACACAGCAACTCAAACGGCTTATGCATCTCATCATGCGCTTCGAAATACATGATGCAAAAACAGAAGAGCAAGAAACAGACGGATCCACAATTATAGCTGGCAACCTCAATATCCACCTCTCAATAACTGATAAAACAGGCAGGCAGAAAAAGCTCTGAAGAATCGGAAGATTTAAGCAACACTATAAACAGCATGCTCTAATTGATGTTTTCAGAACACATCATTCGACATCAGAATACATATTCTTTTCAAGTATGCACGGAAAATTTTAAAGTGGATCATGGGCTAGGAAGATGGTTTAGTCTGCAAAGGGCTTGCTGCATAAATATGAGGATCTGGGTTCAAATCCCTGGCACCTACATCAAAAGCTGGACTGGGGAGTTCATGCCTATAATCTCAGTGCTTGGTGAACAGGAACAGGGGGATCCCCGAGCCTTAGTGGTCAACAGATCTAGTCAAATCAGTGAACTTTGGGTTCAGTGAAAGACCCTTTAAGGAGGAGAGATGGCCTGGTAGGTAAAGCACTTGCCATGCAAACCTGATGACCTGAGTTCCCAGAACCCAGGTAGAAACCAGACACGGTGGTACACGAATGTACGGTTCTGCAGACCCCGTGAGGGGATAAGGGCAGAGACGGGAGAATCCGTGGAAGCTCCAAGACCAGCTAGCCTGACCTAGGCAGCAGGCAACAAGAGAGGTCATGTCCCAAAGTAGAAGGCAAGGATCAACAGACAAGGTTGTCCTCTGACATGGCCATGTGCTGTATGACATGTGTGTGACTTCACACAGACACAGACACACAGAGAGAGAAAGAGAGAGAAAGAGAGAGAGAGAGAGAGAGAGAGAGAGAGAGAGAGAGAGAGAGAATAACCTTTAATAACCTGTAAGTCAATGCCAGGCAGTGGTGGCGCACGCCTTTAGTCCCAGCACTTGGGAGGCAGAGGCAGGCGGATTTCTGAGTTCGAGGCCAGCCTGGTCTACAGAGTGAGTTCCAGGACAGCCAGGGCTACACAGAGAAACCCTGTCTCAAAAAACCAAAATAAAATAAAATAATCTGTAAGTCAGTAACTGAAAGGAGAAATCACAAAGTATTCTGAAAAGAATGAAAACTCAAAATCAGCGGCTTGCCACTGTGGACTCACTAAGCGGCCACTGGGAGAGCACAATCCACCAGTGAGAAAAGACCGCCGGGCGGTGGTGGCACACACCTTTAATCCCAGCACTTGGGAGGCAGAGGCAGGCGGATTTCTGAGTTTGAGGCCAGCCTGGTCTACCGAGTGAGTTCCAGGACAGCCAGAGATACACAGAGAAACTCTGTCTCAAAAAAAAAAAAAAACAAAACAAAACAAAACAAAAAACAAAAGAGAGAGAGAGAGAGAGAGAGAGAGAGAGAGAGAGAGAGAGAGAAGACCAACATCAGTGATGAAAGCTTCAGCCTTACTCAACTAGGAAACGAGGCTGGAGTGATGCCTTAGCCACAAGACACTTCTTGATCCTGCAGAGGACCTGAGTTTGGTTCCCAGTTACTCACATTATGGCTATAATTCCAGCTCCACAGGCCCTGTGACAGCTAAGCTTGGTTGTCTGCTACATCTGGAATCAACTAAAACCCAAACTGCTGGGCATTCCAGACTGAGATTTTCTTAATCAAATTATTTGCAAAAGGAAGACCCACTTAAATCTGGGTCACAGCTCCTGGTGGAGGCCTTTAATGAAAGCTTCACTTCCTGTCCACAGCCCCCGTGGGAGAAGAAAGCTTCACTTCCTGTCTGCTGCTAAGATTGTATATTCTGTTGCTGCAGCTGGTGTGAAACACAGTTTCTTCAGAGTTTCAGTGCACACTAAAGACCAGAAGCTCTCCAGGAATCCTCCCAGTCTCCAGCACCAGAAGGACTTCTGGGATATCCAGCCTCATGGACAAAGCTAACACTGGATTCTTGGTCTTTCCATCATTTAGACATTGCTGGACAACCTAGCATCCTTAGTCAGTCTAATAAACACCCTCTTAATATTTGCGTTCATCTTGCGTTCATTTTCTCAGCCTCCAAAACGACGCCTACTCCAATACTCCAACAAGACCACACCTCCTAATCCTTCCCAGCCTACCAACTGATGGCTAAACATTCAAATCTATGAGCCTATGGTGGCCAGTCTCATTCAAACCACCACACATGTGCATGTGCGAGGTCAGAACCTTAAACGACAATGTCTGAGACCCTCTTCAGCTTTCATAGGGACCACCACACATGGGCACATACACACCACACGGCAACACAGGTGCATATACTTAACTTTTTATGCATATTAGTGCTTTGCTTGCATGTATGTATGTATATGTGTATATCACATGCTTGGTTGATGTCTAAGGCAGTCAGAAGAAGGAATCAAATCCCTTAAAACTAGATTTACAGATAGTTGTGAACCGGCTGGGCGGTGGTGGCATATGCCTTTAGTCCCAGCACTTGGGAGGCAGAGGCAGGCAGATTTCTGAGTTCGAGGCCAGCCTGGTCTACAGAGTGAGTTCCAGGACAGCCAGGGCTACACAGAAAAACCCTGTCTCAAGGAAAAAAAAAAAAAACAGATAGTTGTGAACTGCCATATGGGTGCTAGGGCTTGAACCCAGGTCCTCTGGAAGAGAAACAGCAGGTGCTCTTAACCACTGAGCCATCTCTCCAGCCCCCTTGGTTTTTTGTTTTGTTTTGTTTTATTTTATTTTTTGTTTTTTTTTTTTGTTTTGTTTTTTTGTTTTGTTCATTGTAGCTCTGGCTGTCCTGTCCTGGAACTTGCTCTGTAGACCAGGCTGACCTCGAACTCACAGAGATCTGACTTCTGCCTCCAGAGTGTTGAGATTAAAGGTGTGCACTACCACCCCAGGCTCAGAAAAATACATCTTAAAAAAAGAAAAAAACTAAGAAAAGTGAGCCAATTAAACCTAAAATAAATCTGAAGTGAACACGGAGTGGAGGGGGGGAGAAGAGGACTAAAATTGAAAGCCATAAATTAGAAAATAATAAAGGAAATTACTAAAGATAAAAGATGTTTCTTTGAAGAAATCTATAAAACCAATCAACTTCCAGGCAGACCAGTCAGGGAATGAACGAACAAGGAGATGGGTGTTTACCAGCACCAGGAATGAAAGGAATTACATCACTGCAGATTCCATAGATAGTCTTCTGGCTTTGGGTCACATGCTGTCTTAGCCATTTTTCTATTGCTGTGTGTGAAAAGACACCATGACCAAGGCAACTTAAAGAAGAAAGCATTTGGGCTGGAGAGATGGCTCAGCGGTTAAGAGCACTGACTGCTCTTCCTGAGGTCCTGAGTTCCATTCTCAGCAACCACATGGTAGCTCACAACCAAACAGGATCCATACTCACATACATAGAATAAGTAAATCTTAAAAGAAGAAGAAGAAAGCAGTTAATCGGAGGATGGCTTAACAGTTTCCGACAGTCGGGCGGTGGTGGCGCATGCCTTTAGTCCCAGCACTTGGGAGGCAGAGGCAGGTGGATTTCTGAGTTCGAGGCCAGCCTGATCTACAGAGTGAGTTCCAAGACAGCCAGGGCTACACAGAGAAACCCTGTCTCAAAAACAAACAAACAAACAAACAAACAGTTTCAGACAAAAGGTTAGTCCATCATCTTCATGGTTCATCATGGCGGGGAACATGGCTGCACAGACAGGCACGGTGCTGGGAAAGTACCTGAGCATTACATCCCAGTAGCTCATCTATAGGCAGCGGGTGGCAGAGATGGGGGTGCAAACAGACAGACAGATGAACAGACGGGCAGACTGGGCTGGACTGGGCTTTTGAAACTTCATAGTCCATTCTCAGTAATATACCTCTTCCAAGACCACACCTCCTCCAATACTCCAACAAGACCACACCTCCTAATCTTTCCCAGCCTACCAACTGATGGCTAAGCATTTAAATCTATGAGCCTATAGTGGCCAGTCTCATTCAAACCACCACACATGCGCATGTGCCAGGTCAGAGGACAACTTTGAGGAGTCAGTTCTCTCCTTCCAACTTGAATGGCAGAATCTCTCACTTCTGCCCTTCACACTAGCTGGTCCACGAGCTTACAGGCCATTTTCCTGTCCTCGCCTCCCGTCCCATCTTACATTCTACTCTTGAAGAGGAACTCAAGTTCAGTTCCCAGTACCTACATCAGGCAGCTCACGACTGCCTAGAACTTCAGTTCCAGGGAATCAGCTGCCTTCTGCATTCCACAGAGCCCAGCACTCACGTGCAGACCCATACACAAACATACATACAGATACAATTAAAAAATAAAATTAAAAAAAAGAGTACTGGGAGTATAGACACATGCTACTACATCCAGCTTTCCCTGAGGGTTCCGGGGACTCGAACCCATGTCAGCAGGGCTAAGCAGCAAGCACTTTTACCCACTGAGCCACCTTCCCTGCCCAAGATTCCACAGACATTAAAAACAAGTACCTATCTAGCCAGCTGAATCTAAGGTAACAACCTTCTCACAAAGATAACTTCAGAATTAAATGGCTTCCCTGGGGACTTTTAGCAAACACTTAAGGAAAGTGTGAGGTTGTGAAAACTGTATTAGATTAGGTCTCAGATCCCATTTTCTGGCCCACAGTTCCTAGCGCACTTTGAATCTCTGGAATAACAAGTCTTTTGTGTACTGTCTTAGTTCATTTGGATGGCTATAACGAAATACCTTAGACTGGCTAATTTATGAATGAAAGAATTATATTTTGTGAAGTTCTGGAGGCTGGGAAGCCTAAAATCAAGGTGCAGGCAGATTGGATGTCTGGTACGGCTCCATGAATGGTGACTCGTGGCTGTGTATCTTCATGTGACTGGAGGAGCAGAAGGGACCAGGGAGCACCGTCTTCTTACTGTATACGGGTACTAACCTCAGTGGGGAGGGCAGAGCCTTCATGCTTATCACTGCCCTGAACACCGTGTCTTGAGCTGTACATCTCAACAGATGAACTGGGGTGAGGGTGGAGATCCCAGCATTTGGACTATAATACATGCCAAGAGGGCTGGCAGCTATATATATATCTTCAGGAAGGGAGAGGGGTTCGCCTCCCTCCCCCAAAGAAAAACTAAGGTATAGCTTTTAGCCTTGTCTCCCCAGGATAAATAAAGGGACTGCAGGTAAGTCAGTACAGAACTGCCATTGATTTCCACAGCCACACCAGGGTAAGGACAACTCCATTAAAAACTTAAGAACAGGGTTGAGTGTTCTGAATTGCTGACCTCAGGGCACTGCCTAGAGGGGGGCATGCCTAGAGAGGGTATGAAAGTCCCATGCTCCTTCTCCATGGTCACAACTGTCCCTAGCTATCTGACTGTATTCTGTGTAACGTACTTGAACAACTCAGTAGCCACGACTCACATTTCCCTGAGTTCTGCCATCTACATTAGCAAATTAATCAAACTGGAGGAAGGGGTGTTTGGTACACACACTCAGGGAGGTTGGACACAGAGGCTATAACCTAGGGTGCCATCCAAAGGCTGGGTTATCCTTTATCCATCCTCGTTCCTATTCCCAGGAATTCCTCCTACCCCACCAGATCCTCCTAGCTCACTGCCATCATGAATAACCTTGTGGGTCACTTTGTGACCCTAGAGGTCTCTAGTTCTCACTTGTTTCTGTTCTAATGGGACAGTGTCCCATGGCTGGGCCAGCAGGGCCTGGCAGCTGCAGAGTCAATGACTACAAGCCTGTGCACGAGACCAGAAGTCAGTCTTCCAGCTCCTGGGGATCTTTAGGAGTCCTGTGGGGATAAACTAGGGGTAGGAATTCTCCCCAAAGGAATGTTTGTGGAGTGGTTACAAGTCTATCTGAGGTCACTACTCTGAACCCAGGCTTCCTGTTTGACAAGATGTAAGATGCTAAGTCACTTCACCTCTCTAAGACTTAAAAAAAAAAAAAAAACAGAGTCTCACATTATAGCTAAGAGCGGCTTTGAACTTCTGTTCCCCTGTCTCTACCTCCCAAGTGCTTAGATTACAATTCTGCACCACCATCTCAGGTTTTTCATGGTATTAGGGATCAAACCCAAGGCTTCCAACTCTGTGCTTGTAGACACTCTACCAACTGAGCCGTATCCTCAGCCCCACTTTACACCCCCTGGGCCTCAGCTTCTTGCTCTATGCAATAGTGTTTATGTCAGAGAATTGCCCTGGGATTGAATAACATAATACATGAAGATGCTTTACCTAGCACCTGGTCACAATGAGCACAGTCCATAGGGACCCCACCCCGTCTACAAATTGACCCAAGAGGAACCCAGGCATCCTGTGAGCCAGGACTGGACTCTTGAGATCCAGGGCAGAACAGTCATCTCTCCATCCTCTGCTCAGCTAAGGGCTTCCTCATAAAAACTCTCCACTGTCTGCTAGCACTGTCTGATGTTTTGATTGTTCTGAGATCTCCAGCCCCGCTGTTGAGGCTCTCTGGTAGCTGGGGCTTGACTCAGCACCTCCAAGCTAAGAAACAAGCAAGGACCCAAGGGTGGGGTGGAACCCGCCTTTATCTTCCTCCAGAGATGTATACAATTCAGCAGTTAAGAATGCTGACAGCAAGCCGGGCTGGCAGTGGTGGTGCACGCCTTTAGTCCCAGCACTTGGGAGGCAGAGGCAGGCGGATTTCTGAGTTCGAGGCCAGCCTGGTCTACAGAGTGAGTTCCTGTCTCAAAAAAAAAAAAACCCAAAAAAAAAAAAAAAACCAAAAAAAAGAATGCTGACAACCTGGCTTAGCCTCTTCCCTGCTTCAGGTGGGTCACATGGCCTCCTCCTAGTGACTTAAGGTGGGTCTCCTGGCCTCTATGCCTCAGTTTGTGGGGTCACAAAACCAGGCCAGGAATGGTCATTTCTGCTAATTCCTTAATGAACATTAAGTGTGTGTAGTGCCCTCTGGTACTATAAGACATTTGCTATTTTTATTTTCATTGTTTCCGTTTCCCCCGTACATGGCCAAGTGCACAGAAGATCTCAGAACATATTTATCGAATGAGCAAATATATGGATGGGTTCATTAATGAACACGCCAGCCTTTAGTGCTCCTAGTTCACTGGTCACAATGGCTTTGGGTTTGGCGCACCTTGTGGGTACCAGGTGCACTGTGACACGTGGTCTAACTGAACGTTAGCAGTTCACTCGTCCAAGATGACGGCCACTTCCTTCCCTCCCGTTTCATTTTTAATTATATACACGATACAAAAATCACTGAAGAAAAAAAAATTAATAGAAGGAGGCAAAAAAAAAAAATCGATGTAAAAATCACCTACAATTCCACACTCTGAAATTACCATTGTTAAGCATTTGCTGACAGTCAGCCAGACTGTCTTCATGCAAATTTTTTTTAACAAAGATGGGCTCACATTATGCATACATTGCACTGCAATGGAGTGTGACTCTCTCCATGTCAATAAATATGTATCCCAGGCAGCGGCGACTGTTCCATTGTAGAGCAGAATCACAATTTATTTAACCAATTTGCTGTTGGGGGATATTTAGGCTGATCCGATTTCTCACCGTTTTCTGTGATGAATGTCCTCTTTATCCAGACAACTTCTTGAACTTGTCCAATTATTTCCCTAGGATAAATCTCTAGAAGTGGAATTTCTGAGTCAAAGACAATACACTTATTTAGGGCTTTTCATCTATGCATATGGCCGCATCGTCTCCCGGGATGGCTGTACCAATTTATACTCCCACTCTTGGCACAGGAGATGTGGACCACAAATATGGAAGGTACGGGAAATACATCAGAAAGATGACATTCATCAGGAAAGGCTAGGCCATGCCACAGTAACAAATTAACCCCCAAATCTCAGTGGCATAACACGGACAAAATTATGTCTGGTCCAAGCAGCAGATTCAGTCTGGCTCAGGAGAGTCCCTGCCTCGAAGAGTGAACTGAAGGACGCAAGCTTCATGTACGAACCTGCCACATGTGGCTGTATTTTACAGAGCCTAGGACCTCCAGGGCTTCCCCAGAAGGACTTAAGGGGTTAGCACCCTGGTTTTGTGAGTGTGTGTGTGTGTGTGTGTGTGTGTGTGTGTTGTGTATACACGTGTATGTATGTGTGCGTAGGCCAGAGATGTCTTCCTCAATTATTATTTATTTATTTATTTATAAACAAGGTCTTACTATGTAGCCCTGGCTGGCCTAGAACTTGCTATGCAGACCAAACTGGAGTCGAATTCTACAGGGATTGGCCTGCCTCTGCCACTAGATTAAAAGCGTGTGCCACCATGACCAGTCACTTTATTTTTTAAGGTAAGATTGTCCTTTGGACTTGGAGCTTCCTGAGTCAGCCAGACTATATGTTCAGTGAGCTCCAGGAATCCTCCTGCCTCTGTCTCCACAGTGCAGGGACTACAAGCACACACCTCCTCACCCAGCTTTTTACATGGGTTCTGGGGCTCTGAACACTCAGGTCCTGGCGTTTATGGGACAAGCTTTTTACTGATTAAGCCTTCTCCCCGGGCCACTGGCAGGTTGACTTTCGATGGCTTGGTATAGAAGCTGCAGTTCATCCGCTCGAATGATCATGTGACCTTTCTAGCTGCACATGGGATGGGTGGTGTGACCTTCCATGTGTCCAGAAAGGAAAGAGACATCTGATACGAGTAGACAATAGTGACGTCTGCTACAAACAGAAAGCATTAGAAAGCACAGAGAGTTGTTGTCTTTGGGCAAGAGAGATGGGAACTGAAGCCTGTTGAACATGTGCTGGTTTCCCTGTCACTCACTCTGATGTGGTGTTTTGTAAGAAAGGGTTATTTTGCCTTCATATACTGAAGACAATCAGGGAGGCCAGACTATGGGTGGGGACGTAGACTGGAGACAGCTCTTCCCTTGCATACAAGGAAGCTCATCTCCATTGCTTACCCTGAGCCACAGATGCAGAGCCATGTAGGTCCCCAAAAGGCAGGGTGCCTAGTCACCTTGAAAGGTTCTGAGTGGCCTAGAGATGGGGTCCACAAGAAATCCTGACCATTGCTGCCCTCTCTGATGCCTTTGCTTTGTCAACAGTCATGAAATCAGCCCACCCCCATGGGTCAGGGACATATAGCAATCCATGGCCAGGGAGATGACATTGGTATTAAGGAGATGGCTCAGTTATTAGTGTCTGCTGAGCAGCTATGCAGGCCTGAGTTCAGGTCTTCAGCACTCACACACAAAGCCAGCTGGGACAGCACCTGTCTATCACCCCAGTGTTAGTGGGGAGGTGCTGGAGGCCAGAGAACCATAGGACTTGCTGACCAGCCAGCCTACATGAACCAGGGAGTTCCAAGTTCAGTAAGAGATCCTGTCGCAAGAAAGAAGATGAAGAGCAACCAAGAAAGACACTTGATGTCAACCTCGGGCCTGCATACACACACATGCACGGGCACACCTGCACACACACATGTACACACACATAAACAAGTACGTGTGTGCACACACACATACAAAGGGGAGTCTTCAGGTCTGACCCCATTCTATGTGTCTTCATGCACATCACCAGAGCCAGTGGCCACACCCTCACCTGTCCCCATCTCCTGTCTCACCCTCTGCAGTCACCTGACTCCTGCTGACCCACCTTAGTCTTTAAGATGAAGCTCAGATTTGCCTTTCTGCTGAGAACCATCCATAAACAGCATAGTCAGAAGTCACTTTCAAGGGCTAGGATATATCTCAACAGTAGAACATTGGCTCAGTGTGATGGTTAATGCAAATTGTTAATTTTACAAAGCTCAGAACCCTGTTTCTCTGGAAATTGGGTCTCTGAGCATGCCTGTGAGAATAATCAAGGAACCATCTTGATTATATCAAGGTGGGAAAGCCTGCTCACCGTGAGCGGAACCATTCCCTAGGTAAGTGATCCTGGAGTATGGAAGAGAAGAGAAAAAGTGTTTCTCTCTCCCATCCATACATTTACCCATTGCTCTCTGTTTCTTTACTGCTGATGTGATGTGACTAGCTATCTCGAGTCACTATGACTTCCCTAACCACGACAGGCTGCAACCTAGAACTCTGAGCTGAAATAAACCCTTCCCTTTTTAAGTTGCGTTTGTCAGAGTGTTTTATGACAACAACAGGAAAAAAAATCTAAGACACTGAGTGTACTTGAGACTTAGACTTCCATCCCTAGTGCCATAAAGGAAAAAACCTCTGCCTCTGTGGTCCTGCCCTGAGCACATCACAAGCTGCAGGTTTAAAGAACAATGACTCCAGCTTAGAGCTGGCAATGACATCCAGAGATGAGTAGCCACTGCAGTTGCAACATTGTCACAGGGATGAGGCTTCTAGAACCCACAGGCCAGAGGTTTATCGTCCTCAGCTCCATCATCTTGGAGGCCAAGGAGATGCACTCCACCCTGCCAGATCCAGAACATGCTGGGGACAGGAGAGACCAAGGGTCATCCGTAGGGACACAGGCAGTTCTAGTGGCCCATGGAGGTCATCTTTTAAGACAAACCAAATTCCAACATAACTACACTGTAGGCCCTGCCCACTGGGAAAAGCTTTCTAAAAAGGCATTCATTTTTCATAGCAGTGGGCTGGACCAGTGAGGGGGCGGGGCCTCCACTCCTGGACAGGGACTAGAGGGAAGCGTCTGCAGATACCTAGGAACCCCAACTGAAGGAGACAGTCATGTCTTCGTTCCTGAAGTTCAGAATCAGCACTGGACTGGGTTGGTAGGAATTCTGAAAATAAAGTAGCAGATAGTCCCACAGAGGCCCTCGGCGCCCAGAGGAAACCACTAAACATGCAAAGCCCTGGCAAACACCAGGAAGGAATAAGTACAGTCTGTGAGAACTTGTAAGGCCACTGAGAAGTGACCCTCAGCTCGTGTTGTGATTCATGTTTGCAACTCTCGATTGAATCGGCCCCAGCAGGGCTAGCTTTAAGTACACAGATAGCAGGGAGTTTCTTTCACTAAGCCCATAAACTGTGGCATAAAGAAGAGCTTTGACCACTATCTGGTGAAGTGTACTGTGTAGGGTCAGCTTGTGGGGGTCAGCACAGGTGGCCACGGCTTGCGTATGGCCTGAAAAAAATGCCCTAGTTTTATCACCGGGGAGAAGGGAAGATAAAATCCATAATAACGCAGGCTGCTGTGGTCCAAGAATCACCACTGACTTCAGTCACCCTGTCCTGGTGGAGAGACCATCAGCCTCGAGAGAGTCCCAGAGGGCCACGGTCCTTCTGCTCCAAAGGGCTTTTGCCGGCGTCCACCCCTGTGGGTTTTTTTTTTTTTTTCAAGAAATCGTGGGCAGAAATGACCTATAATGGCACCCAAGGAGGCTTGGGGAAGGGGGGTTGGGAGGGAAGGCTTGCTACTGTTTTTTTTTTCTGTTGTTGTGATTAATACCATGAATCTGACTTGCACTTTCTGATCACAACCCATCATGAGGAAAAGTCGAGGCAGGAACCTGGAGGCAGAGCCTGAAGTAGAATCAGTGGAGGGACACCGCTCGCTGGCTTGTTCCCTATGGCTTCCTTATTAATCAAGAAAATGACTCCAAACTCTCGCCTGCAGGCAATCTAAAGGGACCATTTTCTCAATTAAGGTTCCTTTTTCTCCCAGAAGACTCCAGCTTGTATCAAGTTGACAAAAACCTAACCAGCACAAAAAGAAACCTAATCCACCATGATTTGGGAAGGAAAAGGGGTCACCTTGCCCCATGAATCTACCACTCCCTGACAGTGCTCTAGCTGTGATGCAGGTCTGAGACGCACTCCCTCAGAGACAGCTCAGACCCTACAGGTTGGGAGCCCATCCCACAGAGCTGCCCCCCACTTCAGATCCCTAATGCAGTCCCTTGATTGTAGCATAGGCTACAAGCAAGATCTGATCTGATCAGCCAGCTATAAATCAAGGTTTTCACGACCCCTTCCTAAGGTTTGATTAATTTACTAGACCAGCTCCCGGAACTCCGGGAAATACTTGATTTAGGTTTACTCATTTATCACAAAGAATATTATGAAAGTTACAGAGGAACAGCCAGACGGACGACAGGCACGAAGTGGAGGATGGGATATAGAGCATCCAATCCCTCCCAGGTGTATCCCACACAGTACATCAGGGGCCCCCAAAGCTCCCATTCTCTGGGCTTTGGGGCACTATGGAGGATTCACTGTATGGACACTATTGAGTAACTCATTGGCCTGGGTGATTAGCTCACCCTTTGGCCTTCTCTTCTCCCTGAAGGCCTAGGCATGGCACCAACCCTTCAGTCACGTAGTTGGTTGCCCTGGTAACCAATCACCACTCTGGAGCTGTCCAGGAGGGACACAGAGCACCAGGCATGTCATTACCACACAAATAGACATTTATCACTTAAGAGATTACCAAGGATTCTAAGAACTTGGTGGCAGGAAATGAGGAGAAGTCCAAATATGTACTTCAGAGGGGCACAACAAGGAAATTATCTGCCATCCCCAGTGTGAGTGGGCCACATCCAATCAGGAGAAGGTCTAAGGGAAACAAAAGATGGCTCTGCAGGTAAAGGTTCTTTCCTGCCACCCTGATGACGTGAGTTCGATTCCCAGGACCCGCATGGTAGGAGGAAGAAAAGTCTCCTGTACTCTTTGTCCTCTGCCCACACTTGTGCCATAGCATGAACACACCTACACACGCATGTGAACACACAAAAATAAAGAAACAAATAAGGAGAAGACTTCATGGCCACAGCAACTCTTGTTAAAGAACATTAGTTGGGGCTGGCTTAGAGCGGAGGGTTTAGCCCATTATCATCTTGGCGGGAAGCACGGTGGCGTGTAACTAGAGATGGATCTGAGAGTTCTACACCGAGATCTGCAGGCAGCAGGAAGTGAACTGCTTTGAGCTTCTGAGACCTCAAAGCCCACTCCCTAGTGACGCACTTCCTCCAGCAAAGCTACACCTATTCCAAGGCCACACCTCCTAATAGTGTCACTCCCTGTGAATCTATGGAGGACATTTTTATTCTACACATCCCCCCTACCTTGGTATGGAGCACTGATCTTTGCAGCTGTCAGCTCTGATGGGGACATTGGATTCTGTGTCTTGAACTACCAGATTTGGCTTTCTTAGTCTCCAGACCCATGAGAACCAAGTACTTATACTGTGTCACTATGCAGACACACTCTGTCCTGGTACAAACACAACAGCTACAGATAAAAAAATTCAGAGAGGACATGGGGGAGAGGAAATAATATGATCAAAATATATTGTGTAAAAATTTTTAAAAGAAAGAAAATTAACAAAGAATGTAAAGTTTACAAAAAAATTCAAGGATCTAGTTGTGGTAGGACATACCTTCCATCCTAGCACTTAGGAGGCAGAGACAGTGAAGCTAAAGCAGGGATGGGCAGGCGGGCCTGGGATGTAATAGGGTGAGTAGGAGTTCTCCTCAGTCTAAAGGACTGGAAAAAAACTAAGAATAGGGATATCCTTAACCCTGAAGCCTGCAGAAACTGGGTCCTGAGCTATATACCCCTTCTTGCCCCTCTGATGGACCCATTCCTTAGGTGTCAGGATGAAGGGCCCAACTTCACTCCTGCTCTGGCCTTCCCCTCGCCACTCCCACCCACCCTGTCTTAATGAAGTTCCCAGCTGACACCTTCTAATTCCCCAGTGATTAACTTCTAGTGGATTAAGAATGGGACAGCTATTTAATTAACACACATGTCTGAAATTACTCAGGACTCATTACGGTTCTATGATTGACTTGTTAATGTGCAAGAATTCAATTATGTGCCTGGCAGTGATCTCCTGGCCAGGGTATGCCAGAGCAGCCTGGGAGACCAAACTCAACCCTGGAGGGGTCTGACTGAGCCTGGCGGCTGCAGTTTAAACAAGGGCACAACCTAGGATGGAGGGGGAGGAGGTCTGAGGGAGGAGACAACCCTGTCCCTGAATATCCCTATAGGAGACATCTCTTGACCACAGGAGAATCCTGGTCAGAGGAGAAGAGGCCCAGGGCTAGATCTTGGGGCCCAGGGAGACACTGTTCTGGGGAAGGACAGGCTCCCTCTCTCACATACCCTCTGCTCTCCTGCTCGCTCACTTTCTCTTTCTCTCTATGTGTATGTGTGTGTTTATGTGTCTGTGTCTCTGTATGTCTGTCTCTGTTTCTCTGTCTCTCTGTCTCTGTCTCTGTCCTCTCTCTCTCTCTCTCTCTCTCTCTCTCTCTCTCTCTCTCTCTGTCTCTCGACTCCCTTATTCTGAAAGGAATGAATAGCTGTATGGGGGGGGGGGGAACATCTCAATCAGAGAAAGAGAAATAGCCCTCTCACTCTGGGAAGCTTCTGTCTGGGACAGAGACCCAGATCACCAGTAGAGCTCAACAGTCTCAAAAGGGGGGCTGCTGCCAGACTTGAGTAATCTGGCCTGCAGCATCTTACCAGCAGATTCCCTGGACCAGATAGGGCAAAAGACCAGAACTGTTGGGTGGGGAGGGGCCTCTTTAGTGAAGTGCTTGTTATATAAGCAAGACCTAGGTCCAGATCTCCAGCGCCCATGGAAAACATGGAGGTATGTCGCTCCAGAGCTGAGGGGAGGAGGACACAGAGTCAGGCAGATCCATGGAGCTCACTGACCAGTCAGTCTGAAGTCACAGAAGTACCTCTCCAATACGCAGGGTCTCTCTCACACCATCTCACAGATTCTTCCCACTCTCGAGAAATGGACAGGACATCCAGAGAGTCTAGGAAGCTAGTCCAAGAACTCACAACAGTAAGGGATAGAATGTGGTTGGTCTGGCCTGGGAACCTGGATCCTTCAATGTGACCCTTTACCACACTGTCCCCCACTGCTGACCCCACCCCCACCTCCACGATATGGCCCTAAAAGGCAGACATCACCCCAGGCCAAGGAACTATTGGCATTAAAGGCTGCTGGGGAAGGGGAGTCAACCTTCTTCAGTGCTGTAGCTACCAACAAGTGGCCCATGCTGCAGTAAACAAGCCCACATCTCTGCCATATTTAAACTCTGTGGGTAATTTATTCTGAAAAAAATAAAACTCATGAATGTAGTAGAGGATCACGTTAGGGGAGGGGCTCCAGAGGGAGAGGATTGTGAAAAAGGAGGACAGAGGCAAGTGTGACGAAAATATACTGTGTGCATGTACGAGACTGTCAATGAAGAGTCTTTAAAAATTAAATTAAAAAAAAATGGGGCTGGGGAGAT
This sequence comes from Rhabdomys pumilio, assembly GCA_030674055.1. Taxonomy (NCBI): domain Eukaryota; kingdom Metazoa; phylum Chordata; class Mammalia; order Rodentia; family Muridae; genus Rhabdomys; species Rhabdomys pumilio. The sequence continues at coordinate 26,304,257 of JANHMN010000004.1, read as the reverse complement.
GGCTCAGCGGTGAGGAACACTGACTGTTCTTCCAGAGGACCTGAGTTCAATTCCCAACAACCACGTGGTGGCTCACAATCATCTGTAAAGTGATCAGATGCCCTCTTCTGGTGTGTCTGAAGACAGCTACAATGTACTCGTGTACATAAAATAAATAAATAATTCTTTAAAAAAAAAAAAGAAACTTTCCTCAAAGTGTGCAAGGGAAATTCTCGAAGGAGGAGTTTGCATATTGAGAAAATATGAGATGATGGCCTTGGAGCCCCTCGAGGAGAACGTTCCACCATGAGGACTGGAGCTCTGTGCCAACCAGGCTCAGTGGAAGAGTAGCTGTGCAGAGGCAGGATCTTGGGGCTGAGCTGGCAGAACTCTGCAGGGTGTCAATCCAGTGTCACAAAACCAGCTGCAGCTGGGGAATCTCAGAGACTGTTCTTCAAGCCAGGCTCAGCCTCCTACACCCCTGTGGCCTCAAGCATGTTACTTCACCTTCCTGAAACCCTTTCCTCTGTAACTGAACAGGGTAACAGTCCATTCTTTAGGAGGTTCCTGGATGGCATAAACCCTGTCACAGGGTCCGTCCCAGTCCTGAGCAGGTAGAGCACTGTTTCATGATTGTTAGCATGGGCAGGAAAAAGGAACCCCACCAGAGCAGAAAATGGTACATGCCTAAAATATTAGCACTCAGGAAGCAGAGGTAGATGGATAGATAACCACAGGTTTGAACTAACCTGGTCTACATAGTGAATTAGACTAGTCTGGGTTACAACGACCCTATGTCTTATACATACACACACACATGCAAGCATACACATGTATATACATATATATACACATACATACTACATACATACACACAAACACACATATGCATGCATATGTATACACAGATATACACACGTATATATTCTGCATACACAAAACGTTTCATCCACTACGTCCATATCTTAGTTAGGGTTTTACTGCTGTGAACAGACACCATGACCAAGGCAACTCTCATAAGGACAACATTTAATTGGGGCTGCCTTACAGGTTCAGCAGTTCAGTTCATTATCATCAAGGTAGGAGCGTGGCAGCAACCAGGCACGCATGGTGCAGGAGGAGCTGAGAGTTCTACATCTTCATCTGAAAGCTGCTAGCAGAATAGTGACTTCTAGGCAGCTAGGATGAGGGTCTTAAAGCACACGCTCACAGTGACAGGCCTACTCCAACAAGGCCACACCTCCTAATAGTGCCACTCCTTGGGCCAAGCATATTCAAATCGTCGCAATCCACAAGCACAAGCTTCCCAACAGGGTGAGGACCAGAGCCCTGCCTCACAGAGGCGACAGGTGCTTTCATTTCTGTGCACTGTAGGTGAGTGGGTGAGCAGGACTATCAGGCCAATGGAAGCTGTTGATTAAATAATTCACAGGCAGCACCATTGAAGATGTGGCAAATGTGTGTGACAAAGGTATTTGATAATGACAGAATGTCGTAAAGCTCAACGGGCCCACAGAAGAGTGTCTGGTGACACCCAAAGCCTCAGACAGCATGTTTAGACAGCATCCAGGCAGGCATGTTTAGACCAAGAAGTCCAAGTGTAAAAGGGGTAGGTAGGTAAGCAGGTATACTTGGAAACTGCAGGAAAAGGGTTCTACACAGGCAGCTGAGCAAACAGCCAGAGAGAGAGAGAGTGAGAGAGAGAGAGAGAGAGAGAGAGAGAGAGAGAAAGAGAGAGAGAGAGAGGAGCCCTGTTTTATCTATTTTTTAATAATTTATTTTGCATTTGTGTGTGCATGTGTGTGTACGTGTGTGTGTGTGTGTGTGTGTGTGTGTGTGTGTGTTCGCGCACGCATGCAGAAATGCAGAAATATGAAGAAGTCAGAAAAGGGGGGATCAGATCCCCTGAAGCTGAAGGGACAGGTGGCTGGGAGCCGCCTGACGTGGGTACTGAGAACCAAACTTGGATCCCCTGCAAGAGTAGTCAGCACATGCTCTCAACTCCTGAGCCATCTCTCCAGTCCCCAATCTAGCAATATCTTAAAATAACTTTATAAAACACAAAATATCTGCAGATAAATACATAGGGAATTAATGACTTTTTCCCCCTCTGTGGAGAGGGAAACTAGAAGATGGAGATGCGGGAAGGAAATCGTCACTGAATAATACCTCTTTATGATTTTTTAATTTTGAATCCAGCGAATGCATTGCCTATTCAAAGATTAAATTAACGATGCTAGCGCTGGTTGGCTCCGGTTGCTGAGCGATGACTTTACCTCATTCCTCTGTTTTCCTGTGTTGTCTGAAGTTTTTAATGGGCATGTATTACATTTTCAAATCAAGAAAAATAATAACACTATTAACATTTTCTTTCAGTGTCTGCCTTGTTTGTATAATGCTGAAGAACTGGCCGGGCCCCAGTCTATCACTGAGTTTAAAAGTCTCAGTGGCTTTGTAGTCCAAGAGAAACCATTTCAAGATGTCAGCAGGTTTGTCAGGGAGGGGGAGGGGCTGCAGAGGGTAGATGGAGGGATGAGGGATGGAGGGCAGAAGGATGCACCCACAGCGGGCTGCTCCTTGAGGTATGAGCTTCCCAACAGGAGAGGTATGCAAATGCATTCTGGGAAATGTTTGCAGGAGAGTACACACCCCACAAGCGCTTGGGAGTTCCAGCACTGTGACCAAAATCATCATCCCCAGCACTGACCATCAGCCTTCCAATCCCATCAGTGTTAAACAGCCTGAGAGGTTAAAAATCTTCCCAGTCCCTGGCTGACTAGATCACTCTTCACTTCAGGTACAGCTTAAGGGACTCATCTTTAAAAAGAGACTGTGGCTAGTATGAAATAATAGATGGCCATCTAAACAGTTTATTGAGCACTTAGTGTGTGCCAAGCTCTAGCTTGAGTATGTCCCATAGATTAATAGACTTAATTTTTAGGGCCAGACTACAAGGCAGATACAGTTGGGGTGTCCCCCCTACACACCGCTTTATACATAAAGAAACTGAGGCAAGGCAAGAGGCATGATGTTTCATTCATGTTCAGCCTTGGAGCCTTCAGAACTTCAAGGGAAACAAGTCTGGGTAGTTGAAGCTGCACCCCTGGGGCAGCCACCGGAAATACAAATGGCCATCAGGGTTCAGTGCCTTTTAGCCTCCATCAATTGTAAAAGAGTGTGTGGGCACAGAACAGGGCTTGTGCAAGAATGCTTGAGCACATGCATGCACATGTGCACACATGGGCACTGTCTTAGTTAGGGTTTTACTGCTGTGAACAGACACCATGACCAAGGCAACTCTTATAAGGACAACATTTAATTGGGACTGGCTTACAGGTTCAGAGGTACAGTCCATTATCATCAAGGCAGGAGTATGGCAGCATCCATGCAGGCATGGTGCAGGAGGCAATGAGAGTTATACATCTTGTTCCAAAGGCAAACAGAAGACTGGCTTCTAGGCATCTAGGACGAGGGTCTTAAAGCCCACATCCATAGTGACACACCTACTCCAATAAGGCACACCTCCAAATAATGCCACTCCCTGGGCCAAGCATATTCAAACTACCACAGGCACTTCACACCCACTTGGGGATATGTTGGAAAGCATGAACTGGCTTGAGCGACATATGTGAGCACAGACTTGGCTATGTATAGGTACATGTACACTCGGGTGGATGGGGCTGTCAATATACAGGAATGTGTCCCTTCATCCCATCTATGAAACAAAGGAACTGTGACCACAAATACATCCTCAGTGGCCTCTCCTGTGTGACCAGAACAGCTCAGTGTGGAAAGCATGACGGTATCCCCTGTGAGTCTCATATAAACCCTGTAGGTGCCCAGGATAAGAGCTCCTTTGTTAGCCTGACACATAGTAGACTACTCACGAAATATCTCAATTCTGCAAATGAGAAAGTAGGCAGAAAGGGTTTGCTCTGTGTCGCATAAACAACAATAAAATCCAAGCTCAGAGGACCTGGCCAGAGCCAGCTCTCTATGCCCTCTGTAACTGTCAAGTAAAATGTGTAGGAGGCTGTCAATTTGGGTTGTGCTAAGCCAAACAGACCAAATCAAAATGGAGCGCCTTATGCTAATGTTTCCACCACCAGGAAAGTGGGAGACACCAGCCAATCCTCCAAATAGGCCAAGAAGTGTGTTAGTTACCACCTCCTGTGTTAGTCTTTGAAGTAAGCAGTCTGGTGTTCCCGTTCTGTTCTGCCTCTTTTGGGCCCTCTCTATGTAGAATGCACACTCAGCCCTGCCTGGTTCTGAATGGGAAAGAGAAGCCAGCAAGTTCTTGCAGCAAGAGCCATGTCCAGTGTTTTCAAACTTGCAATCTTATTATATAGTAATGTAGTAGTCAATGCAGGAAACACAAGTTCAAGGCCAGCCTGGGCAAGTTACAGAGACTCTGTCTCAAAACACATTTTTAAGGGTAAAAGAAACCTGGAGGGGCTGGAGAGATGGCTCAGTGGTTAAGAGCACCGACTGCTATTCCAGAGGTCCTGAGTTCAATTCCCAGCAACCACATGGTGGCTCACAACCATCTGAAATGGGATCTGATGCCTTCTTCTGGTGTGTCTGAAGAGAGCAGTGGTGTACTCATATACATAAAATAAATAAATAAATCTTTTAGAAAGAAAGAAAGAAAGAGAGAGAGAGAGAGAAAGAGAGAAAGAAAGAAAGAAAGAAAGAAAGAAAGAAAGAAAGAAAGAAGGAAAAAAAGAAACCTGGAGATAAAGCTCAGAAATAGAGTGCTTGCTTAGGCACAGGGCCTGAGTTCAAGTCCCATATCACAAAAGAAAGAAAGAAAGAAAGAAAGAAAGAAAGAAAGAAAGAACAGAGGGAGGGAGGGAGAGAGGGAGGGAGGGAGGGAGGGAGGGAGGGAGGGAGGGAGGGAAGAAATTAAAGTTGTGATTTTGCCATTTGACAACATGTAAATCACTTGATACACATAGGGCCCTTCATACACAATCAGGACTGTCTACCATATAAATATTTATGGCACATAAATATTACACACACACACACACACACACACACACACACACACACACACACACA
>JANHMN010000004.1:26268354-26296406 GCA_030674055.1 Rhabdomys pumilio | reverse complement strand
CACACACACACACACACACACACACACACACACACACACACACACACCAGCAGGAGCTTCTTCAGCTGCTGAGCTGAAGCTAAACCATTAGCACTAATTACCACACTTGTTGGGAAAGAGGTTTAATTAACTCTCTGCTGGGGCTTGATGGGGAACCAGGGCCCAGGGCCTCTTCTTCTTTCCTTCCTTCATGTAGCTTTTTGGGTGTGGGAGAAGGGACTCTGGTGACTTGGAAGTGCAGCTCTATACTGACACATGCCATACGCATGGCATGTTTACAAACATGCTTGGAAACAGCCCCACATACATGTGATTCCATGCTTTAAAACGGATGAGAAATCACAGGCAGACATAGACAGCTAGGCAGATAGATGATGGATGGACGGACAGATAGAAAGAGATGGTGATAAATAGATGATGGATGGGTGGATGTAAGAGGGGAAACGTGGCTGATGGGTACATGAGCAAACAGTCACAGCGGCTCATGGAACACACCCACTGTGTATTCCTGCCAGCCCCACGGGGCATGATTAGAACCATCCAAATCTTCCCCCAACCCTGTGTGTATATTCTCTCTCCTTTCCCTCCTTGACCCCTTCCTCTCTTGAAGATGTAGAAGGTGAAAAGCCCTTGGAGTGCATAGATGACCTGATATAATGAAGCCTCCACAGCCTTTGACTGTTACCATATGTGGTGGTTTGTATATGCTTGGCCCGGGAGCAGCACTATTAGGAGGTGTGGCCTTGTTGGAGTGGGTGTGGCCTTGTTTGGAGAAAGTGTGTTACTATGGGGGTGGGTTTGGAGGCCCTCCCCCTAGCTGCCTGGAAGACAGTCTTCTCCTGGCTGCCTTTGGATCAAGATGTAGCACTCGTGGCTCCATCTCCACCATCATGTCTGCCTGGAGGCTGTCATGCTTTCCACCATAACAAACTGAACCTCTAAACCTGTAAGCCAGCCCCGATTAAATGTTGTCCCTTATAAGAGTTGCCTTGATCCCCTGGCACTGGTGGCACACGCCTTTAATCCCAGCACTTGGGAGGCAGAGGCAGGCAGATTTCTGAGTTTGAGACCAGCTTGGTCTACAGAGTTCAAAAACAGCCAGGGCTACACGGAGAAACCCTGTCTTGAAAAAACAAAACAAAAACAAAAACAAAAACAAAAAAAGTTGCCTTGATCATGGTGTCTCTGCATAGCAATAAAACCATACCATCAAGGTGGGTACTGCTTCTTCTGGGGGACAATCTGGGAGGTCCTGGAGATATGCCTGAAAGCTGTCCCCAGAAAGAGGCAGATCTCCCTTCTCCTCCCTAACACCACCCTGTCTTTATTTTATTTTATTTTATTTTATTTTATTTTATTTTGATTTTTTGAGACAGGGTTTCTCTGTATAGCCCTAGCTGTCCTGGAACACACTCTGTAGACCAGGCTGGCCTCAAACTCAGAAATCCACCTGCCTCGGCCTCCCAAATACTGGACTAAAAGCATGTGCCACCACTGCTAAGCTCACCCTGTCTTTCATGGACACACACCCTAACTCAACTCCACTTTCCTGTAACGCAGTTGCTTTACTGTTTAAAAAAAAAAAAATTTAAGAAGCAGAGCCCCAAGGCTGAGAGAGAAGTCCCCTGAGGGTACTTGGGGGGGTCACAATCTAGCAGGCAGCCAGCTGTGTGCCAAGAAGGGCTGGCCAGGCACCAAGCTGGAGTTAAAACAAGGAGAGCCACTTTCTTGGGACTCTAGGCCCCCAGCCCCAAACAATGATATATATTTTCAATTTTCTCAAAGATTATATTTTTTTTTCCTCCAGACGTTCATCCTGTGCTTTTTGACCAGTATAAACTGAAAAATAATAGAATCCAGATGGGAAAGAGACACTCATTCGTCCTGAACCGACGGCGGTGCCAGTGTGAGCCCCAGCTCCAGGGTGGGTAGCTGCAGAATGGGGGCTGGGTTGGAGCAGAGTGGGGGATGGGAGCACAGGACATTGAAGCCCACCGAGGTTTCCTCACAGTGGTATGGGGGGAGCCTGGTCAAAGCCAAGGCACAGGGTCTTACCTCCCAAGGTGACCTTGATGGACAGACTCCCCTCTTGGAGAGCTCACCTGGAAATTGGAAAGAGTCACTGCAAGAGTGGATGGGAGTTAATTCAGAATAGAGAGGCAGGCTGGAGAGGCTGTCGGTCAAGACTCCACCATAGAGAGATAGCACCTCTAGCTTACCTTAAGGGGCTGGCTCCTAAACCTAACCTCAATCCTGGACTGAGCCTAGTGATTGCTTTGGTAGAGTTAACCTGGATCCCATGTACACACCCAGCACAGTCAAATTTCAGCACCAGAACCCTGCCTGACTTAGGAAGACTTCCAGGATAGTGTTTTGATTTCAAAAGACCCTTGAGGAAGATAAACACAGGTTCTCAGTTCCCTCTTTTAGAACCCACTCCTTTGGGAAGCCCTTTCAAATGTCTAACTCCACTCCACTTTCCTGCGATGTAGTTAATTGCTTGTTTTTTAAAAAAATTAAAAAAAAAAAAAACACGTTAACTGTGCTGGTGTATCCGAGTGTGGGTTTGTGCCTGTGAGTGCAACACCTGAGAAGGCCAGTGACTTTTGGATTCTCCTGGAACCAGGGTTAAAGAGGCAGTTGCGAGCCACCTGATGTGAGTGCCAGGAACCAAACTCAGATCCTATGTACAAGTGGTATGTGCTCTGAACCCCTGAACACGCCTCCGACCCCCGTAGCTGATCTCTGTCGTTGGTGCTCTGTAGAATTAAAGTCTGGTAGAGGAACTGGGGTGACAGTACTGTCAATTAAGTGCTTGCCCCTGAAGCATGATTCCCAGAACCCATCTGAAACAGTCAGCCAGGCACAGTGGCACACGATCGGACTCCCACTGCCAAGGGAAGCAGGGAGACAGTGAACGAGACCAGTGGGATGCTCTCAAGAGTGAAGGCTGCTGCCGCCAAGCCTGATAGGCTGAGTTCCATCTCCTGGATCCACGTGGTGGAGGAAGAATATCAACTATTGCAAGCTATCTTCTTACCTCCAGAGACCCTCAAAAAACAGGGTGAGGGAGGAGGGGAGGGACTGTGAGGAGGACCAGGAGGTGGGACAGTGATGGGATGTGAAGTGAATTTTTAAAACAGCAAAATCAAGGTGGGCAGGCACCTAAGACATGACACCTAAGATCCACCTCTGCCTTCCACACCCATGGCAACACAAATGTTCAAACACACAAGTACACACAAGCACACACATCCACAACACCTGCAAGACCATAACTGTCATTTTCCAGAGCTGAAAAATCTCCTTTCCCAATGTTCTTTGCATGAAGAGAAAAGTCCCCAGTAAGTAAAAGGACACTGGAGTCTGGAGTTCAAGAACCAACTGTGTCAAATCCTGGCTGTGTGACCTTGGGCAACTTACCTAACTTCTCAAAGCCAGGCTCTCTCCAGAGCTCAGAACCCAGCAATGCCAACCTTTGGAGTCGATGTGAGGAAACAGAAGCCCTAGTTAAATGAGATAATCCCACAGATGGCGGGAGTGCCCAGATCTTCAGGACCACGCAAAGCTCTGAGCATCCCCACACCCTAGCTCCGACATCCCTACCAAAGGTTAGACTTTGTCTGCCAGGAGCAGGAGAAGAATGATCTGGAAGGAGAGCAGAGTAATTGGTGGTAATCCCGCAGCCGCTCGCAGCCTCACTCCCGCTGCGGGGACGCTGTGGCCTCATCATCCGTCATTAGCCAGAGCTCTTCTGGCCGCTCAATTGCAGAACATGATTTTAATAACCCTGGCAGGAGGGGACCAATTCTTCTTTTGTCACTTAACTCTGATTCTGTTGGAGAGAGACAAGGACGTGAAAGAGAGGAAGACGGGCTGGCAGAGCGGCAGAGACAGGCGTAGTAAAAGGGGCGTAGATAGGGGCGGACTTGGGAAGGCCAGGCACGGAGAAGGGAGAAGGCAGCAGGAAGAGGGTGGTGGAGCTTGGGAAAGGCAGGGCCAGGAAGAGGCAGGATGGGAACCAGAGGCCAAGACAGGCTCCAGCCTCAGGGTGGGGTGGGCACGGGTCCCACTTTACTCTTTCATCCTAACCTTGCCTTGTACAAATTCCCATCAAGTCAGCCCCAGCTGCCATTCGGGCTGTCATTTTTGACAAAGGTGGACAATGTACCCCAACACTAAAGATAGTTGGTAAGCGGGGAAGAGAGTCTCAGCTTTAGATCCCACCAGGGGGTGGTGGCGCACGCCAAAAGTCTCAGCACTTGGAAGGCAGAGGCAGGCGGATTTCTGAGTTCGAGGCCAGCCTGGAATACAGAGTGAGTTTCAGGACAGCCAGGGCTACACAGAGAAACCCTGTCTCGAAAAAAAAAAAAAAGGAAAAAGAAAAAAAAAATCGTTGATCCCAGAACAGCAATGTGTCCAGTATGTGGCTCGAGCAGGGGCTAAGAACAAAGCTAGGTGTGCAGTTTTCCAGACTTTGGTAGTCACCCCACAAGATTTTACCCTGGCTTTGACATACCACCTCCCGCCATGGGTCCCTATTTTGTATGGTTGTTTGGTAGACAGGGGATCTGACCGCTGTATCCACCAACAGGCATAGAAAGAGCTAGAGACTAAAGCACCCAGGACACAGAAAACAACCCAGGCAGCTAGCTGCGTGGTTTCTCAGGATAGCAAGCAGCTGAGACAAAGGGTATACTGTGAACTTGGCCCTCAGTAATGTCCCTCTCCACTAGATAACGGAAAAGGGTCCTCCACTGGCAATTGTTATAGGACCCACCCCAGATGGTAGACCAGCCCCCATGCATGAGCAGAGCTAAGGTCTGCAAAACTGGGACTGCAGCACCACCTGCTGGCCACCAGAGGAGAGACCCAAGAAACCAGCTTGAAAAGAAGATGGGGCTGTTCAACCCTCAAAAAGACCAGTTTGGAGGTCTCTCAGAGAAAGCATCATATTGAGACCCAGAACGCTCTGTTCTAGGGGCCAACAAAACCTTCAAGTGACACAACACAGCAACGCAAAAATGATCTCTCTGCTTGCACTCAAGTCTCAGATGATTTATGTAGACTTAGGTAAGGAAGGGACCGCACAGTTCTTAACATAAGGAAGCCCCTATCTGACCAGCCGTTAGAAATAGGGTTGAAAATTGAGAGTGGTGTGAAGTGTGCAGCTGGGGTCAGGCAAACACAGATCTGCAGATGAGGGAGCTTGGGTGCTGATGGGATGTACAGAAATGAGTACCTCATCATGACTGTCATGAACATGGTAAGACTCAGCTCTCCCAAGGGCCAAGCCCATGGCCAGGGTTATATGACTATAAATATCATCATTTCTCTGTTTTCCCCATCTGTGCAATGGGTATAATAGGTTGAGGGCTGTGTCTTGGGCTCAAGGCTTGTAGCCTACAGTGCTGGCCCTGGTTTTTGCTTGTTCATGGTCAGGAGGAAGCTAAGCTGCCCCGAGAACTGCTGTAATTCCTCTTTCCCAGAAATGGCAAGCCAGCCCAGCAGTGAGCATAGATCCTGGGCTGAGAATGGAGGAGGCATAGGAAGTATGTGGCATCCATCAGAGGCAAGGTTTGAACAGAAATGGGAACATCTGACCAGTCTAGCCTGCCAAGGACCAGCCTCGGCTTGGTCGGGGTTCTGAGAGAAGGAGTGTCTGAGAGCGGTGGAAAACAAAAGACTCAAAGTCAAATTGTGGGTCTAAGCTGGTGGCCAAGTTGTGTTGAGATGACTTTCCAGACTCTGTGTGTGTGTGTGTGTGTATGTGTGTGTGTGTGTGTGTGTGTCTGTGTTTGTGTGTCTGTGAGTGTGTGTATCATCCTCTGATCTGCTCTAGACAGCTTTTTCTTGTTATTCTAAAAACTCTGGTTGAGACAGTTAGTTTTCTGTTTGAGACAGCTCTCTCCACTAGTAAAAATTCTAAAAGCTCTCAGGAGAGCTCGTGGGTTTTCTAACCAAAGTCAGAAAAGGGGCTATAAAAAATTCTTGATCTTCTGACCAAGTAAGAAATCCTGTTAGAATCAAAATCAGAAAGCCAAAAACAAAAAAACAAACAAACAAACAAAAAAACCCAAAACCAAACCAACCAACAAACAAAAAAACTCTAAAGAATTGTGTTCTATCTTCAGACAGGCTTCTCTGGATAGCTGCTAGAAAACATTCTAAAAGAGCTGTGCCAGTTCTCTGTATTTCTTGGGATTTCTGACCAAGGCATCCTGTTAGAGAAAATTCTAAAGAGCTATGAAAAAAATTCCAAAAGGGCTGTGTTCGCTCTCCATCCATTTTCTGACTAAAACGAGAAATCCTGTTAGGAAAAGTCTTGAGCTGCATTCAATCTCCAGAGACCTCCAAACAGCTTAGCTCTTGCTAGGAAAAAATTCTAAAAAAGAACTGCAAGCTTATCTCACACAGACCAAAAGGCCAGTTTTTAATTTACATATCAATTCAGTTATTTATTCCAGGTTCCCTCTAGACCATCCCACGAATCATTCTGTGACCTTAGTCCCTGGACTCTTAGAAAAAGACAGCAAGCATAAACACAAACATTAAAAATCTGGGTGGGCCGGGCAGTGGTGGCGCACGCCTTTAGTCCCAGCACTTGGGAGGCAGAGGCAGGTGGATTTCTGAGTTCGAGGCCAGCCTGGTCTACAGAGTGAGTTCCAGGACAGCCAAGGCTACACACAGAGAAATTCTGTCTCGAGAAAACAAAACAAAACAAATAAAAAAAAACAAAACAAAGAGATCTGGGTGGGACTCCACCCCTGGGGTTCCAGCATTCCTGAACCTAAATTTTCTCTGTCCCAGACTGGCCTTGAACTCAGGAATCTGCCTGCATTTGCATCTGCCTCTCTTTGTATCTTTCTGGTTCATAGTGTAACTGCTTCTGCTCCTTTAGATCTGTGAAACTCCTTATACAATTCATATGGCATCCTCATATTTTTGAATAGTTGAGAAATCATGTATTTTCAAACTCATGTTTTTAGAGTTCTTTTCCATAGCCTTGAGGGCTGTCTTGCAGGTCCTAGTGTTTACCATTTTGCTGAAACATTAGCCACACCTTGGCCTCCCAGACTCATTAATTTATCAGTGAGGACATTCCTCAAAGGAACATGAAAATATGTACATTATTATACAAACAAATCTTATGCCCACATCTGCTGGCCCTGTCTCAGGTGCAGGAACCATGTCATTCTGTCCCATGCAAAACTGGGCACTAGCCTCCAGTCAGGAAGTAGAAGCTTATGGCTTCTGGATGAGTGAGTTCTGGCCTCTGGGAATGACTATGACCAAGGAACATGAGGAAGACTTCCCCAGTACTGTCAGGAGCAGCCCGAAACCAAGCATTTGGCCAGCTGTGACTTTGTCCTCAGGCTCCCAATGCTAGCAGGACCTCACTATCACAGACTGGACCCCAGAGTGCCAAGGATAAACCACCAGCTTCTTCCTTGAGACAGGCTCCACTAGACTCTTCACCTACACACTGCTTTGGAACTATGGCAGCTGAAAAGGGACATAAGGCAGTTCCACAGCCCATTGATTCTTTCTCTGAGCTGCTCCTTTCCCTGTCTCTCCTTGTCAAGCCTCTGAACCAAAGTATTTTACAACAGGGGGTTTCCTCAGAAAGTTCCCAGGGTGGGTAACTAGGGAGATGGCTCAGTCGGTGAAGTACCTGTAATCATGATAACCTTAGTCCAACCCCTAGAAAGGACCTTAGTTCAAGTCTCAGAATCCACATTTACAATAAATAAATAAATAAATAAATAAATAAATAAATAAATAAATAGAATGGCCCTTCAGGTTCTACTGATTTTGAAAATATTAGTTTCTGTTACTGGAATATATTCTTATTTTTACATGGCACTGCTGATGCCTTGAATCATACAGCCGCTGTGTTCCAGAAGCAGTCATGGCTGTACTTCCTGTTGGCAGCTGAACTTAGTTGTCTAAGAGTCGCTCAGGTGGTACTGGTTTTGAAGGCATGAAGGCGTCATGGAGAGCAGTCGAGGCTTGGAGCTATGTGGCAGGGCTGGAGTCTCTGAAGAAATCCCAGGCCAGGCAACTGGTGAAAGTGCCGTTCAGCTGCAGCAGAAGACACCAGCATTTCAGAGATACCAGTATCATGGGATGACCACCAAGGACAGCAGTGGGTATGGAATGGAGCCAGCCTGAGTCTAGGAAACAATCTGTGTGCAGCGCCAGGGGCCAAAGAAGAAGTGATCCAAGCCCTTTGGAGGGGCCCAGATCATGAGTGGATCCCAGACATTAGATACGGAGTTATTACATAGCTTGAGTTTGGTTTGGGTTTTATTTGATTGTGACTGTGCTCTGACTCGTCCTTCTTGAAGTAAGAAAGTTCTTTTTTTTTTCCCTTAATCTTACAGAAGCTCACAGTTGAGAGACTCTGAATTTTAAAATATTTTGGATTTTTAAAGAGCCTGAATGTTTTTAAAGGAACTGAACTTTTAATGTGTTTGAATTTGTAAAGATTGTGGGATTCTTAAAGTTATTTATGTTTTTCATATGAGATCTTGGGGATGAATAAGAAAGGAAAGGTTGTGGCTTGTTAGTGATGTGTTTGTATGTCAAGTTGACAGGGGTCAGTTGTGCTGTCTTAGTTTTATGTCAGCTTGATACAAGCTAGAGTCACTGGAGAAGAGGGAAAAAATGCCTTCATAAGACTGGGCTGCCGGGCGGTGGTGGTGCACGCCTTTAATTCCAGCACTTGGGAGGCAGAGGCAGGCGAATTTCTGAGTTCGAGGCCAGCCTGGTCTACAGAGTGAGCTCCAGGACAGCCAAGACTACACAGAGAAACCCTGTCTCGAAAAAACAAAAAAAACAAAACAAAAAAAAAAAAAAGACTCGGCTGTAGGCAAGCCTGTAGGGCATTTTCTTTATTAGTAGTTAATGGATACATGATATGGGAGAGCCCAGCCCATTGTGGGTGGGCCACCCCTGGGCAGGTGGTCCTGGGTTCTATTTTAAAAAGCCGGCTGAGCAAGCTCTGAGGAGCAAGCCAGCACTGCTCCCTGCCTACTACATCTGCTCCTGCCTCCAGGTTCCTGCCCTGTTTGAGTTCCTGTCCTGACTTCCTTCAGTGATGGACTGTGATGTGGAAGTATAAATCAAATAAACCCATTTCTCCCCGACTTGCTCATCATGTTTTATCACAGCAAAAGAAACCCTAATTATTAAGACAGAAACTGTTACCAGCATAGTTGGGTGTTAATGTGACAGACCTGACCATGGTTTTTGTGGGGGTGGGGGATGTGGAAGGACTTTGGAAATTTGGTCTAGTAGAGCCATTGAGTGTCAAAAGCTCAGTATGATGTCCTGTAGGAGCCTGGAAGATAACAATGTTGAGAGTAGTGCAGACAATGGGGGTTTGGCTTGTGGTGTTTTAGAGAGCAGCAAAAACTTTACTTGGCCACCTGAGTTAAGAATCCATGGTTCAACAGCCCAGGCCACACAGAGAAACCCTGTCTCAAAACCCCCCCCCCCCCCCCCAAAAAAAAAGAATCCATGGTTCTGGCTAACTCAGGCTGAAGAATTAGCTGTGGTTAATATGAAACCAGCATCACTGAGGTGAAATCTTCTAAGAAGTCTTTTCTCAGGGTCAGCACACAGATTGTGGTCCAGCTAAACCAACAATGGATGTCTATATACAAAAGGTTTAAGAATTCAGTAGTTGTGCAGTCCAGGAGGCTGGATGTCTTGGCTGGTCTTCAGAATATTCCAGAATTAAGAAAAACAAATCCCGAACAGGTGTCCCCAGTCACCTGGGTTTTAGTTAATTCCAGATGTAGTCAAGTTGACAATAGCCATCACAGAATAGCCATCACAGCTGGAGAGATGGCTCATCTGTTGAGAGCATATACTGATCTCCCAGCTCACAACTGCCTGTAACTCCAGCTTGAAGGATCTCTGACACCTCTGGCATCCATAGGCACCTGTTCTTACACACACACACACACACACACACACACACACACTTTAAAGATAACACTAAATCTAAAATAACAACCCAGTCCAGTGATGTACACTTGTAGCCCCAGTGTTGAAGAAGGAGAAGAGACAAGCTTAACCCTGGGCTCACTAGCATAACTTGCCAGCCAATCAGTGAACTCTAGGCAAAAAATAAAATCTCAACAACTCAAGGTGAACAGCTCCCAAGAAATGAGATCTGAGATTCTCCTTAGGCCTCCACATACATGTTCACCTTCACATAAATACACACACACACACACACACACACACACACACACACACACGAGTACCTCCATGGGGTGTGGTCACCAGTCTTACACTTTGGTACCAGGGATCATGCTATTTCTTCCTCCCATGAGACAGAATCTGTGTCCCCATACCACATCCAGTTGTTTTCCAAGTTTTTTTAATTCTCTCTTTTAACTCAAGTTCCTGTGTGTCTAGTTATATATTTCTCTATATATCACATTTTTGAGACAAGGTCTCATGGATCCCAGGTTGGCCTTAAATTCACTAGGTAGTCAAGGGTGACCTTGAAGTGCTGATCCTTCTTTCCATCTTCTAAGTGTTGGTACTATAGGCCCGAGGCCATTTCTCTCATCCTTGTGAGCCTGGCTGCCCTTGCAACAGATACACCCCGCTCCAGCACCACGGACAGCTCCAAGCTGTCGCGTGGTCGGCACACGCACCACTTCCCCTTATCTACACCAGAACCCAGCAGCTCTGATACGTTTAAGTTCCCCTAGAGGACCACACAGTTTTGGTATGTAACGACTTTGCTAAGTGGGCTGGACATTCCCTGCCAGAGAACAGAAAAAGTCCCAACAAGGCGCCTAGAACCTGAGACTGGGTGTTTTTTCTGACCTCAGGGACTGGTATGGTTCACTGCCTTGTCAGCACCCTTGCTTGTCAGCACCCCAATGGGGCTGACACAGTCACAAGGCCCTGGAACCCTCATCCCTTCTTTCTTGCTTACAGGTACTGATTACTACTGGTTCCTGAGCTACTGGTTCTGGGCCTTGGGTTTGTCTCCTTGCTCACTGATGGCTTCTCAATTATGTTCTGCTCTGCTTTTCAGCCTGCTTTCTTTTTCTCTCATAGACTTTCTCTGGAGATCTTCAGACAGCTCTCTCTCTCTGTCTCTCTGTCTCTCTCTGTGTCTCTCTGTCTCTCTCTCTCTGTCTCTCTGACTCTGTCTCTTTCTGTCTCTCTCTGTCTCTGTCTCTGTCTCTGTCTCTCTCTCTCTCTCTCTCGTGTGTGTGTGTGTGTGTGTGTGTGTATCTGTCTGTCTGTCTCTCTCTCTCTGACTTTGTCTCTGTCTCTCTCTGTGTCTGTCTGTCTGTCTGTCTCTCTCTCTGTCTCTGTCTCTCTGTGTGTGTCTCTCTCTCTCTCTGGCTCTAGACAGTTATCTAAGCAGTTCTCTCTAGCTATCCTAAACAATTCTCTGGATAGCTCCTCTCCTGCAGCTCATGAGCCATCACCTCCCCACCTTTTATTTTACATATCAATCCAGTCATTTACTTCAAGTTTCCTTTTAATTATCCTATAATCAGCATCCCTGGATCCCAGCCCCTTAATTTTTTTTTTGTTTTTGTTTTTTTGTTTTTGTTTTTCGAGACAGGATTTCTCTGTATAGCCTTGGCTGTCCTGGAACTCACTCTGTAGACCAGGCTGGCCACAAACTCAGAAATCCACCTGCCTCTGCCTTCCAAGTGCCGGGACTAAAGGCATGCGCCACCATTGCCCGGCTAATTCTTAGAGAACATCAAGCACACATTTTCTTTTAACATTTCCTTTCAAGCAAAAGAATTCAGAGATCTGACTACCTGTGTTAAGCACAGGCAGTAAACTAGCTGGGTGGGACCCTGTCATGACCTTACCATTTCCACCACACCTGGACCTGAATTTACTCTGTCCCATGCTGACCTTGAACTCAGGAATCTGCCTGTCTTTGTATCTTTCTGACAAGCTGGCTCATGCTGTAGCTGCCTCTGTTCCATTAGATCTGTGAAGCTCCTTATCCAATTCACACTGTATCCTTATATTTTTGCATAGTTGAAAATTTATATATTTTTAAACTCATGTTTTTAGAGTTCTTTCCCACAGCCTTAAGGGCTGTCCTGAGGGCCCCAGAGTTTACCACCTTTCTAACACATTAGCCACACCTTGGTCTCCCGAACTCAAGTCTCTGATTATCATGGAGTCATTAACATTAACAGAGAGGATATTCCTTAAAGGAGGAACATGAAAATATGTACATTATTACACAAACAAGACTTATCCCCTCAGTATCCATCAACACTTGTGGAGGCCCATGCCTGCTGGCCCTGTCCCAGGAGCAGAAACCAAATCATTCTGTCCCCATCAGGCCTTGTTAGACCGGGCAAGCCAGAAAAGCCAATATCCTGCATCAAATTCACTCTGTTAACATATTCGGGTTTGTATTTCCCTTCTGACCCTTCCTTCTGAAGGGCTGGTCTACACAGGACCCTGAGGATATGTCTCACAAAAGTGCTTAGGGAATAACTGAAAAGATCATCAGGAAAGCCCACTATCCCTTTCATCATGCAGACACACTTACTTACACACACGTGTACACGTGTTCTTTGATATCTAGAACCCCAGCCTTAGAAACAAACAGGGTCTTAGCTCCTCCATGGAAAAGGGATATGTTTTCATTTCTTCCTAAACACATGATGAGCACACACACACTTACACACATGCACACATTTACATGCACTCACATGTGCACACACACTCACATGCTCTCAGAAAATGTTCTCCCTCTTAGCACTACAGGTGAAAGCCCAGCTCCCTGACCTCCTTCATAAAAGTTGCCTCTCCTGTCAGACAGAGTGAGTCAAAGAAAATTTGTACGGTCTCTTAGTAGGATTCTATTCTCAGCTGGAGTCTCCCCAAGGTAATCACTGTCCCCTGAAAGAGAGCTCCTCACAGTCCTGGCTTGCTTCTTCTGCCTGTCCTGCCTGGGCTGGAAGAAATGGATCTTCTTTTATTTTTTTGTTTGCTTTATGTCTTGCTTTGCTTTTTGTTTTTTGAAGTTGGGTTCCCCTGTGTAGCTCTGGCTGTCCTGGAACTCACTCTGTAGACACGGCTGACCTCGAACTCAGGCATCTGCCTGCTTCTGCCTCCTGAGTGCTGGAACCAGTGGTGTATGTCAGTGCCTGCACATATGTGGTGAGCACTGCATCGTGGTACATATGTGGTGCTCTAACTCAGTGGTCAGGCTTGGCAACAGAAACCTTACCTGCTGTGTTACCATGCTGGCCTCTCCTTGGGAGCTTTTTGGCTTGTTGGTCTTTTCTTATTCTAGGGTCTGCCAACTGGCCTGCAGCGCAAGCCACCAGGAGTGAGTGCTATCTCTTCCAAGCTCCCTCTGTGGGAAATTCTACCCAGAGATCTGAGGATGTAAGAGTAGCACTGGGGCAGTGGTGGCGCACGCCTTTAATCCCAGCACTTGGGAGGCAGAGGCAGGCGGATTTCTGAGTTCGAGGCCAGCCTGGTCTATAGAGTGAGTTCCAGGATAGCCAAGGCTACTCAGAGAGAGAAACCCTGTCTCAAAAAACCAAAAGAGAGAGGGAGGGAAGGAGGGAGGGAGGGAGAGAGAGAGAGAGAAAAGAAAAGTATGAGTGGCACTATCAGGTGGACCACAGCTAGCAAGCATATATGTACCTTGTAACTTCTCTCTGCTCTGAGCTGTGACTAGCTCTTTAAAAGTCTTGCGGGATGGAGCACCGTAACATGGAATTCTAGGCTGAAATAAACCCTTTCTCCCATAAGTTGCTTTTTGTTAAGTAGTTTAATCACAGCAACAGAAACGAAGATGAAACAAGCCAGCTTCTACTCTTCCCTACTTGCTGTCAGGTAAGGACCGGGTAACCTACTGCCACCTCGCAAAATATCCTCCCGCTAAAGAGGCCCGGTCACCCCGGGGGACCATTGCAGAGGCCCTTAGACAAGCCCAGCAGAACAGTGGCCATGGCCTCGTTCCTGAACCACTGCTTTTTTTTCTTAGTTGCCTCCCCTTAGGTTTCCCATGGCCCGTGCTGACTTCCAATTTACTCAGCCTTAGACTTCTGAGCTCACTGCCCCTGTATCCTGAGAGCTGGGACTATAAGCTTCCAGCACCATACCCAGCATTCCTGGGCCTCTTCTGACAAATACGAATGCCCTAATAATACAGCATATAAGTCTAAAATTGTAGTTCTCAATCTGTGGATCTCTACTCCCACCGGGATCACATATCAGATATCCTGCCTATCAGATATTTACATCATGATTTAGGACAGTAGAAAAATTACAGTTATGTAATAGCAATAAAATTTTATACTGGGGGAGTGGTTACCCCAACATGAGGAACTTAACTGAAGGGTAGTATATTGGGAAGTTTGAGAACCACTGGTCTAAACTAACCCATACAGCCCCCCACCCCCACCCCCAGGCTGCCTTCCTGTAAAGGAAACCACTGAGACCCTAACCACTGTGGTTCTGGCCCTACCTGAATGGAACCCATACACAAAGGTCCCTGTTTCTTCAGTAATTGGCCTCCCTAGAGGACACCCCCAGCTGTACCCCTCCACCCCAGACTCATGACTCAGCCATTGGCAGAGAGGCTGTGTGGGAGGATTCGGTGGCCATCTCCCGATGCCATCTCTGGGCTATCAGCACACAGCCAATCAGGAGGTTGTTAAACACGGCCTGCCCCTATTTAAGCCAAATTTTGTAGCCTGAAGGGATCGGTGACACACCCTGCAACCTCTGGGACATAGTTAAGAAGAAACTATGCTGTGGCTCTTCTTGGTTATGTCCTTGGCTACACTGACTAAATAACAGAAGTGAGCAGGGCGGTGGTGGCACACACCTTTAGTCTCAGCACTCGGGAGGCAGAGGCAGATCTCTGAGTTCGAGGCCAGCCTGGTCTACAGAGTGAGTTCCAGGACAGCCCGGGCTACACAGAGAAACCCTGTCTCGAAAAACAAAAAAACAAAACAAAAAAAAAAAAAAAAAGAAAGAAAGAAAGAAACAACAACAACAAAAAAAGCCTTTCATGAAGGGAATTGTGTGGCAGCTTCCTTCTCCCTGCCTGGCAGCTACTGCTTTATCATCCTTTCTGTTATTGTATTTGACAGGAAGGACTAGATGCCTGTTAACCTGGCCCCACCCAGGCGCATACTGGCCTTGCCACATCTCACCTCAGCATCCCTCAACCCCCCACAGACAACCCTAACCCCCAGGCAGAACCAGCCCCACCCACAGCTGTCCCAAGGTTTGCCTCCCTCAGATTTGCCTCTGGGCACAGAAGGCTGGGGGCACCACAAATGCTGTCCTGGAGGAGGGAGCCACAAGTTAGGCTTGGGCCAGGAGAGGGTGGGAATGATTCCACTGTCTCACAAGCACCGTTGGTGGCTTCCAGTGTAGTACCAAAGTGACTCACGGGACTTTATGAAAAGTACATCAGTCTGTTGGCTCCATAAACCTGTCCAGGACTCTGTCTCATGGCATGCCAGGAAAAACAAATGACAAGCTGCTCCCAACGATGAAGCCCCTATAAAATGTCACTTATAAAGTTCTGCCATTCTTTCAGAGGGACTGGTGAAGACACACATCAGAGACATCACTCCTCCAACTTCTTGCCATCCAGACCCAATGATGCTTAGCTTCCCAGATCAGACAAGACCATTGAAGACAGAATGGATTGGTACAGACCCTCCCTTATACTCCCCGAGGCCCAGCTCCCCTCCTGAGGCCCAGAACCCCTGGGTGGGGATCAGAGGCTCTTCTCTACTTGTCCCCCCCAATGCTTGTCCAATGCTTGTCCTTGACTTCCTCTATGGTGCCCTTCATTTTGGAGAAGAGTTTTACTTTATGAGATCAAACCTAACTGCTTTCCTTAACGGTCCTTGAGTTCTCAGCCTTGTTCAGAAAGGATGTCTTCTTCGGGAAGCGTCACTTGGAGTACAGAGAAGGTGCTGGAACTCCGCCTAGAATGTGAAGACCACCAAGGTGTGGGTATGGAGGCCACTGTCCCAGAACTTCTTGGAGGCTGCTGGAGCCTCTCAGGGACTAGAAATGATGGTCTCTTCTTTCTTCTTTTGGAGACAGATTCTTACTTAATAGCCCTGCCTGGCCTAGAACTCACTATGTAGATCAGGCTGGCCTTGAATTCATACTGAACTGCCTGCCTCTGACTCCCAAATGCTGGGATTAAAGACAAGTGACAACATGACCCAAAAGTTAATGATTTCTTTGCTGCAGCAAAATGGCTGGGTGCTTTTCTTTTCTGGGTCCAGGGTTTCCTCAGCAAGCTTAGGGTCTCTAGTCCTTCTGTGTTACATGCCCAGTTCACACACCCTATTCCACACAGCGGCCCTTTCCGATCAGGTCCACTCTTACACAAAACTCTCTTTCATCTGTTCGTGTCCTTTCTGGGAACACGAAGCCTCACCCAGCGCCCAGCAAGAACTTCTGTTATTTTGTTTCCCACATGTCACCTGTTGGAAAATGTCGGCTTGCTCAGTACCAGGGCTCCACCCACAGAAACTCCCAGCAGACTGCTTCACTTCTCCAAGCAAGCCTTGCCTGGGTCCACTAGCCTGAACAGTATTCAACTGGTCTCTTGGATCCTCATCTGTCTTTAGGCTCTTGAGAACTGGCAACTGTGCAGTCAATACAAAGCACTAGGAACGGCGCTCAAACCTCTGCTCATTCTGACCCCCATCCTATGAGACCCAACCAGGAGGAAAGACGGCTAATGAGGACTAAAGAAGGGCATCTCCTTCGGAGTCCCAACTCTCCCTCCCTTCTGTATGCCCTGTGCCAAGAGCTGTGGACTACTCTCCTTCCTGTCCCACATTTCTGCTTGACTCCCTGCCTCCCTGTCCCCAAAGCAGTGCTTTTAGGTCACCTGCTGTCCACACAGAAGCCCTCTCCATCTCTGCCCTCCTTCAAGTTCCTGTGAACCTAATTTACATACGGACTAAGAGGGGGCCACAGCTGGGACCAGGGTCCCAGCCCATCAGCTCTTCCGCAGGAACATCACCAGACCCTTGTTCATGAGCCCTGAGGCGGTGACAGCAAAGTTGGGTTTGGGCTGAGGATGCTCGATGCAGCACCCCTTGTGGCTTCCACAGACCACAAGGTTGTTACAGATTTAGAACTTGCAAGCATTTGTCTTCCCTTCCCCCACCCCAAAGGCCATGAGATGGCTTGACAACAAGACAGATTAATTCTGTGAGCAGATTCATGATACTGAAGAGAGAGAAGGACACTCCTGAGTGTTCCCTGTAGATGCCGTGAGAGATCCTGACATTCAGCCTTGAGCTTCCTGGAAGGCAGATGAAAAGGAAAACACTGAGTTCCGAGATTCTTACTACCAGAAAGGGGAAGCTAGTCGGTCCCTTCAGATACTTCCAGGAATTCATTTGCAAGGGTGGCTTAATAAAATCTTCTAAAGAACTAGATAGCAGGATGAGATATAGTCAAGAAGTAGCCGGAGGTTCTAGAGGGCTGTCTTGCCTGTGGCTCAGAAAACCTGAAATTTACAAATGTCTCATCTCAGCTGGAGCTTGTTTTTAGTTTTTGTTGTTGTTATTATTGTTGTTGTTTCCTTTGAAAGAGCTTAGATTTGCGGCTCAAGGGGGACATCAAGGTAAACTCTCTTTTGGAGAAGAGATTAAGACACCATGGTGGAGGTTCTGAGACCTCGGGTCATGTGGCAGAATAGGGGAAGCCTCCCGGGCCTTGTTGTGGTTTGTGAGTAGCACATAGTATTTGTTTACAGTAAGGTTGTGTCTGATTCCCAGGTGGGGGGGGGGGATTGGGAGGGGAGATACAGGAAGGACTTCATGCATTTCCAGGAAGAAGTGTGCCACCTTGATTGTGGGGGAAGCTAGGGGCCCCTATTTAGTCAATATCCATTCCAGAGAGCAGCTGACAGCTTAGATTCTGCTACCCTGCAGCCTTTGTGGAGACCCAGATATGAGGAAGCTAAGAGACACAGGTGTGACTTGAACACAGTTGTTTGTTTGGGGTTGGTTGGTTTGTTGTATGTATGTTTTGGCTTGGATTTTTAGAAACTGGATCTCAAGAGAATCCTCCTGCCTCTGTGTCCCTAATGCTGGTATTATAGGCTACCTAGCCTAGTCAAACTTCTGGTTTGATGAGAGACCCTGTCTCAAGGCAATGAAGCAGAGAGAGAGGACACACCCAAAGTCCTGCTCTGGGCTCTGAAAACTCATTTGGGGGCTCATATCTACACACAGGTACCCCTCCCCCCACAAACACACAACCACTACGTGTTAAGAACAAAGAAATAGGTCAAGTAACACATTTGAAACAATGGGTAATGCAAAAGGAATGATGGGCTGATCCAAGACTGTGGTTATAGCTCAGTGGAATAATACTTGCTTAGCATGTATGTGAGGTTCTGTATTAAATCTCCAGTACAAAAAAAAAAAAAAAAATCCCCAGAAAGAGAATCAACAAGGTCGATAAAGGAAACACACATGGTCACAATATTGAGGCTGCACACTCGGACCTCTACAGCTGTGCAGCAGGGTGTCACCTCCAGCTGCAGGCTCCAGAAGAGCAGCAGAGGAGGCAGCAAAGCCGGAGAGGAGGTTACTCAGCAGGGAACTGCAAAGTTGGCAAAACTTGTCATGCAAGGCTGAGTGGGGAAGCAGAAATACCAGGATTTCTGTCCCATGAAGAAAACTAAACAACAGCCCGGAGTTGGTGGCACATGGAGGCAGCGGCAGGCAGAGTTCCAGGTCAGCCTGGTCTACAGAGTGAGTGCCAGGACAGTCACAGAGAAATCAAACGGGGGTGGGTGATGGTGGTGGGTGGGGGGGTGGGGGGGAGGAAAGGAAGGGGAGGGGAGAGGAGAGGAGAGGAGAGGAGAGGAGAAAAAAAGAAAAGAAAAAGTGTAAAAGTATCTTTTATTCATCTGATGTAATTGTCATCCTGGAGGCTTACTGCCTATGTCTACTAACCTAGGCCTAATCACAGAAGCTTCTAGCTTCCATACAATTTTATCTAGACCTAGAATGTTTTCAGCCTCTAAGGCTTATGGCTGAATAAGCGCATCCCTTCCTAGTTCTTTGTGAATTCTGGCTGGTTGAACTCTGGCTGGTTGGACAATTTAATTGTTCTGGTTCAAAAATCCTTTCAATGCTGACTGATTCAAATTGGCTTCTTTCAACTTCTGACTGAATTGTTCTGCTTGGGGCCTCACACTAACATTTAGCCATATGTTCTAATCTACTGCCTTCTCATTGTCTGGCTCATTCTGTCTTTACCTGTGTCTAGCATCTAGCTTGTTCTCTCTTTGCACCCTGTCTTTGTACAACTGTCCTGGTAAAACTGTGCTCTCGTGCGCTCTCTCTCTCTCTTTCTCTCTCTCTTTCTCTCCCTCCCTCCCTCCCTCTCTCAGTCCTACTCTCTCTTAAATAGCTTCCCTCTCCTCTCCTCAAGAGAGTTGGGCATAGCCTATTCTGTCAAATCTTTCTCTGACTCATCACTTTGTCTGCCACTCAATTAGACATCACTTTCAAACATGGTTGCTTCCTTCTACTAACTTTACCTTTATTGTTTGGGATTAAAGGTGTGTACCAAGGGAGTGTCTGTATTCCAGCCAGAGTAGCCATGTTGCTGGATTAAAATCCCTCTATAAAGAAAAGAAAAAGAAAAGAAAACGAGCTGGGCAGTGGTGGCGCATGCCTTTAGCCCCAGCACTTTGGGAGGCAGAGGCAGATGGATTTCTGAGTTCGAGGCCAGCCTGGTCTACAGAGTGAGTTCCAGGACAGCCAGGGCTACTCAGAGAAACCCTGTCTCAAAAAACCAAAAAAAAAAAAAAAAAAAAAAAAAAAGAAAGAAAAGAAAGGGAAACAGGGAAACAGTAAATCTTTAAATCTTTATAGGCAGAACTTTTGGAGAACTAACCAGCAGAGAATGGAAAATCAGAAGGAAGATTGGGTGCAGCAGAAAGAGTGTGAGCAAAGAAACTAAGATGTATCTAAATCCGTACAAATGTAAGGTAAGAGTAACTGTGGGTACAGAGAGAACTAGACTATTGAAAGAAATACAATCATGCCAATCTGCAACTGTTGGGTGTAACTTCTGATCACCCAGGACTTCTATGCAGATAGGACCATACTCCCCAGGCAAATCACTGGGGCTGACAAGGTATCTTGGCAGAAAAGCATCTGCCCCACCAGCTTGACAACCTGAGTTCTACCTTCAAGGTGAAATCCAGAGTGGAAAGAACCGGCTCCTGGCGCCCGAGTGCTCCCTTAACACATATGCTATTAGCCGGGCAGTGGTGGTGCACTCGGGAGACAGAAGCAGGCAGATTTCTGAGTTCGAGGCCAGCCTGGTCTACAGAGTGAGTTCCAGGACAGCTACGGCTACACAGGGAAAACATGTCTCGAAACCCCCCCCCAAAAAAAATCCCCACATAAAAGTAAAAAATCAGCCGGGCGGTGGTGGCGCACGCCTTTAATCCCAGCACTTGGGAGGCAGAGGCAGGCGGATTTCTGAGTTCGAGGCCAGTCTGGTCTACAGAATGAGTTCCAGAACAGCTACGGCTACACAGAGAAACCCTGTCTCAAAATAAATAAATAAATAAATAAATAAATAAATAAATAAATAAATAAATGTAAAAAATCATTTTTAAACTCAATCACTACAAGTACAGACTGAGACATGTGCATTCCTAACCAGCAAAGGGAGTGTAAGAGAGCAGCCGGAGAAAATTAACAAATGCAATAAATCCAGCCAGGGGAAAAACAAGAGAGCATGCACAGGGGGAGGAAAATGAGGTAATAAAAGCAAGTCAGAGTACATCCATAACCACACTCCACATAAAAATTCCAAACATGCCCTTTAAGAGTCGTGTTGTCAGACAGGATTTTTAAAGTTCAGCTCTTCTCCGTGTTCTTCTAGCACATAAAGAGACAGGTTGAAGAACATCAGAATACCAAGCAAAAGAATGCTGTGACCAGGGCTGGCTGCACAGAACTGGGAGGACTGGACTCCCAGCACTTGGGAGGCAGAGGCAGGTGAGTTCAAGGCCAGCCTGGTCTACGTAGTGAGTTTCAGATCAGCCAGAATTATATAGTAATCTCAATGAATCTTTAAAAACAAAAAACGGCCATGATGGACTCCTGGGATGAGTTTTCATGCTCACCTCTCCATGACTTTCCATGGACAAGCAGCCAGCATCCTACTCAGGGGTATCCAACCACATATCTCTCAAAGCTTGGTAGAAGCCTACAGAATATCATCACAGACTCGATGTTCCAGAAAGTGTTGTGCCTCGCCCCCACCCCACTCCTCTCCTTACCGGCATTAGGGATGGAATCCTGGACTGTTTGAATGCTAGGCAAGCTCTGGTGCTGAGCAACCACCCCGAGCTCTTTTTAGATCAGTCAGTACTAGCTAAGCTATCAGGTACAGCTCACTCCACAGGCCCTGACCCCTCAGTACAGGGCTTTTCAAATGAGACCTCTCTAAGAGGAAGATCAATGTAAATCCACACACCTATTGGTGTTAAAGCTTTTCTCAAAGTAATTCATAAACCAAAGAAGAAAATGACAATGACACAGAAAAACCCTGTCTCGAAAAACCAAAAAAAAAAAAAAAAAAAAAAGACAATGAGGGGTCAGCAAGACAGCCCAGTAGGTAAAGGTACTAGTCACCAGTTCTTTTTTTTTTTTTCTTTTTCTTTTTTGGTTTTTTCAAGACAGGGTTTTCTCTGTAAAGCCCAGGCTGTCCTGGAACTCACTCTGTAGACCAGGCTAGCCTTGAACTCAGGAATCCGCCTGCCTCTGCCTCCCAAGTGCTAGGACTAAAGGCGTGCGCCACCACTGCCCAGCTAGTCACCAGTTCTAAAGGGCTGAGCTTAATACCCCCAGACCCACCTGGTAGAGGAAGAGAACCAACTCCCTGAGTCATCCTCTGACCTCTGTGCATGTGTGCACACATGCAAACACACGCACACGCGCACACATACACTCCCCTAAATAAATTTATGTAATCGAATTTTTTTCCATTTCCTTTTTAAATAAAAAAATTTTAATGACAATGAAAAAAAATCACCTGTCAAATCAGTCCTGATGACACACACCTTTAATCCCAGCACTCAGAAGGCAGAAACAGGCAGATCTCTAGGAGTTCCAGGCCAGCCTAGTCTACATATACAGTCCTAGTGCAGCCAAGGTTACATAATAGAAATAACCTGTCTCAAAACAACAACAACAACAAAACAAACAAACAAACAAAACCAAAAACAGTCCATAGGCGGAAATTTCAAAAGTTGATCAGAGTTGGGGTAGTGTTTGGCTCTAGCACCCTTGGGATTACCATGCTTGCTGGGCATGCCCTGTATAAATCAGGTTTCATAGCACACACCAGTAATCCCAACATTCAAGATGTAGAGGCACAGAGCTGCGGGATTCCAAATGCAGGGTCATCCTGGGCTACATGAGACTCAGTGTCCAGCAACACCAAATTGATCTTGTATAAGTAGAGAGCCTGACAGTGGCCAGGCATGGTGACAGACATCTGTAATCCCAGCCCTCAGGAGGATAGAGAGCTTGAGGCCAGCCTGGGCTACATAGTGAGACTAGGTTGGGGGGCAAGAGTAGCACTGGTTATTAACAGAGTCTAAGGCAGGTAGGCAGGAAGATAGTAGAGAAAAGCTTGGTGGTGAGACAAGAACAGAATAGAGAGGGCAGGATTAAGCTCTCTCGGGCTCTGACATAGTCGGGTGACTGTAATTAACAATGATCTATAGTCTATTTTAAAATAGCTGGAAGGGAGGACTTTGAACTGCTCCCAACACAAAGAAACAATAAGCTCTAAGGAGATAAATATGCTAATTAGCCTGATTTGGTCATTACACATTCTATACATGTATCAAAATATCACTCTCTTCCCATAAATATGTAAAATTGTAGCCAATTAAAATTAAATTAAAAAAACAGAGAAAGCGCCAAAGTAGTACATTTAACAAAATACAGAGCTTTGAAAGTTCAACCAAAAAATTAATAAGCTAAGCCCCCAACTTAAGGAGTTTACGTTTCTTAAAAATAGAATAAGCCCAAAGGAAGTAATAAACAAGCTAAGAAGAGAAAATCATTAAATCAAAGCAAAAAAAAAAAAAAAAAAAGGCAATATGAAAAATAAAATCCACAAGGTCAAAAACTGGTCCCTCACAAAAACTAATAAAAAGATGAACCTCTGGCAAAGTTGATGAAAAATAAATGGGAGACGCAAGGACTCTTATTAAAAATAAAGAGAGAAGTTAAGATCCAGAAGAGATTACAAAAATGGAAATCCAGAATGTGAACAGCTCGGTCCAGCTCACACAGGCTCATCCAGGCCCAGCCCAGTCCCCCAGGACAGCACAACTCTGACTCCAAATAGGAATGCCCAGACCATAAAACCATAAGACCATAAAACCATAAGACAGGAAGGAAAATCAGAGCTTATCCTGTCTTAGAGCTTATCAGAGACATAAGAGCTCACACTGAAGAGCAGTTTGAAGCCAGCGCCCACGTGATGAATGTCCTAGAATTGTTGAGATGTTTTCTCCCAAACCCTCTCTCCCTTAGATGCTGGGGGTTGAATCTAAGGCCCGGAGAAAGTTACACAATGTTATGTTCAGCCCCGCCTGACACTAGTTTGTTTGTTTTTTCAAGACAGGGTTTCTCTGTGTAGCCCTGGCTGTCCTGGAACTCACTCTGTAGACTAGGCTGGCCTCGAACTCAGAAATCCACCTGCCTCTGCCTCCCAAGTGCTGGGATTAAAGGTGTGCGCCACCACTGCCCGGTACGCCTGACACTTTTTGAGACCGGGTCTCTCTAAGTTGCTCATGTTGGCCTTGAACTCACAATCCTGCAGCCTCAATCTCCCAAGTAGTGAGGATTACAACCTGGTTTCACCAAGCCGTACCAGAATGTTTTAATCTGTAAGTGAACTTGTCTCACTTATGGACTCACTGAGGAAGACTGCATTATCCTTCTCTTTTCTGGTTTTTTTTTTTTTTTATAGTTTTATATTTCTTTCTTATAACAAATTGACAATTTGTAATCATAAGCATTTATGGAGTGCAAACCGATGTTATGTTTTGGGAACACAATCAAGCTAATTAGCATATTTGTCACTTCAAATTGTGGTGAGAGCATTTGAAATTTGCTCTCTTAGCTATTTTGAAATGTGCAATATACTATTATTAAGTATCTTTTCAATGAATACAGAAATATTTGATATGATTTAACACTTGTGGTTTTTTTTTTAAGATCATGAATGGAAAATTAAGAGGAGAAACTTAACGATAAAGATTATATCTACTCTAGCCGGGCGGTGGTGGCACACGCCTTTAGTCCCAGCACTTGGGAGGCAGAGGCAGGCGGATTTCTGAGTTCGAGGCCAGCCTGGTCTACAGAGTGAGTTCCAGGACAGTCAGAGCTACACAGAGAAACCCTGTCTCAAAAAAACAAAAAACAAAAAAAAAAAAAAGAAAAAAAGAAAAAAAAAAGATTACATCTACTCAAAACCTCTAGAAGATTTGGATTTTTTAAAATTACACTTATTTTTAATCTCTCTGTGTGTGTGTGTCTGTCTGTCTGTCTGTCTGTCCATCTGGCTGCATGTGTCTATTCTGTTTGTTTGGGTACAAATGTATTACAACAAGCATGTGGGGGTAAAGGACAGCTTGTGGGTAGTTGGTTCTCTCCTATCACGTGGCTTTTGAATACAGATCTCAGGTTGTCAGACTTGGCAGCAAGTGCCTTCACCATTTCTCCAAACACAGCTTTTTGTTTTTCCCGGATTGTTTTACTGTCAGATGGGTAAGGTAGCAACCTTGTGTTCAGGTGTAAGGGAGGGTGCTTGTCACACAATGCTGTGAACATCAAGCCTTGGATCCTTTTTTTAAGACTTAGGCTTATTGTTTTTAGTTATGTGCACATGAGTCCAGGTGCCCTCAGAAGCCAGAACCTGTCAGATCCAGAGATGGAGTTAGAGGCTGTGAGCAGACAAGCATGGGTGACGGGCACCGAACTCCAGTCCTCTAAGAGCAGCAAGCACTCTTAACCACTGACCCATCTCTTCTGCCCAAAGTCTTTTGTTCTTAGTGAGATCTCAGTATTCTCTTTATAGTGACAAAAAGACAAAGTTCTTCTCTACCATGGCTCCTCTCCAAAGCCAGATCCACAAGCCTAGCTAGCAAAGATAGACGAGAGAAAGAAGGAAACATAAAGACTGAAAGACGACGATATTTACAGATTTTATGTTTGCATAGAAAACCCAAGAGCTACATGTAAAACATGAGAACAAGACATTTACTGAAGTCACTACATTTTTAGGAAATACTTCATTCTGGTACGGTGGCTGTCTGCAGTCCGTGTACTTAGAACGAAGGAGAACTGTCGAGAGGTTTCGGGTTTTTGGTTTGTTGTTGTTGTTGCTACTATTGTTGTTGTTATTTTTTATTATTTTGTGGGCATGTGTATTTTCCTTACCTGTATGCCTGTGTACCACGTCCATGAAGAGCTTCCAGAGGCTAGAAGAGAATGTCAGACCCCTGGGACTGCAGTTACAGATGGTTGTGAGGCACCTTGTGGGTACTGGGGGTGGGGCTCACAGCCTGTCAGAGCAGTGAGTACTTCTAACCTCAGGTCCATTGGTTCTCTCATGATTGCCAAGAGTTTAAGTCCAGCCTGGGATGAATAGTGAGTTCTAGGTCAACTTCAAGTATAGAGTAAGACACTGTCTTGGGGGAGGAGACAGGGAAGGCGCTAAGGGTTTCTGTTGCTATGATGAAGAAACACAACCAAAGCAGCTTGGGAAAGAAAGGGTTTATTCTGCTGACACTTCCACAACATAGCCCATCACTGAAGAAAGTCAGGACAGGAACTCTCAAAAAAAAATAAGGCAGGGGCTAGGGAAACGACTCAGCACTTGCAGTTATGAGCACTTACTGCTCTTCCAGAGGACCCAGGTTCAATTCCCAGCACCCACATGGAAGTTCCCAACTATGTATAACTCCAGTTCTCAGGAAACTGACACCTTCTTCTGGCCTGCTCAAGGTACACAGTAATACATGCAGGCAAAATATCCATACGTGTAAAATAAAAATAAAATGACTAAGAAATAAAAATAAATTTAAAAAATGTAGATGGCTCCTGAGGAATGACACCCCGGCTTGTCCTTCAGCCCCCATATGCACACGTGCACGCCACACACACATACACAGCAAACACACACAAATCCTTGAATGAAATGATAGACTTGAGGGGCTGGAGAGATGGCTCAGCATTTAAAAGCACTGGGTGCTCTTCCAGAGGTCTTGAGTTCAATTCCCAGTAACCACATGGTGGCTCACAATCATCTGTAATGTGATCTGATATCCTCTTCTAGAGTGTCTGAAGACAGGGACAGTGTATTCCTATACATAAAATAAATAAATAAATCTTTTTTTAAAAAAGAAGAAAGAGCCGGGCAGTGGTGGCGCACGCCTTTAATCCCAGCACTTGGGAGGCAGAGGCAGGTGGATTTCTGAGTTCGAGGCCAGCCTGGTCTACAGAGTTCCAGGACAGAGAAACCCTGTCTCGAAAAACCAAAAAAAAAAAAAGAAGAAGAAGAAGAAGAAGAAGAAGAAGAAGAAGAAGAAGAAGAAGAAAGAAGAGATAAACTTGATAATTAAATGTTGAGATTCTCTAAACTGATAAAGTCAATGGGACTCCAATCAAAATCACAGCAGAATTTCTATGGGTCTTAGCAAGCAAACTCTAAAATACCTTGGAAGAGCAAAGACATATAAGTAGACACCACTGGAAAAGGGAGGAATGCGGATGGATGGAATTTTCCCTACCAGATACCCTGGCAGAGAATAGTGCAGGCATTGGGGTGATGTCACACATGTGAGA
Organism: Rhabdomys pumilio; assembly: GCA_030674055.1. NCBI lineage: Eukaryota > Metazoa > Chordata > Mammalia > Rodentia > Muridae > Rhabdomys > Rhabdomys pumilio. The sequence continues at coordinate 26,269,467 of JANHMN010000004.1, read as the reverse complement.
TGGTCTCATGGACCCCTGGAGCAGAAATGGGGGTCTCAGAGCAACATGAGGACTTCTGGCCCCTGCAAGCATGTGTGTGGTATGCAGACATACATGCTGGCAAAAAACCCATGTTCATAAAATAAAACGGAAATAGAGTGTGTGTGTGTGTGTGTGTGTGTGTGTGTGTGTGTGTGTGTATGCGCGCGCTCAAGACCAGGTCACCAGACCCTCCTGGACTGATAGCAAGACCCTTGTCCCACTCTGCTTCCACAAAAACAAGAACAACAAAATCTCAAAGGGCAGGCTGGAGAGATGGCTCAGTGGTTTAAAGCACTGACTGCTCTTCCAGATGTCCTAAGCTCAATTCCCAGCAACCACATGGTGGCTCACAACCATCTGTAATGGGATCTGATGCCCTCTTCTGGTGTGTCTGAAGACAGCAACAGGGTACTCGCAGAAGTAAAATAAATAGAACTTTAAAAAAAAATGATTTAAAAAAAAATCTCAAAGGGCAACAACAAAAAACATGGCTAGAACTGGATTGTCCAGAGGAGAGAAATGTGTAAGCTTGTATCACAATGTTATAGATGAAATCATAACTTATAAACCGGAGCAGCCTCCAGTTCCACATGGAACTAAGGTGCCACTGAGCATACTGAGAGAGAACAGAGAAGAAATCTGTCTGTTAGTGTTGGGTTTCTTCAGCCTACTTTATAAAGGTTAAAGAGACTTTCTTTTAAATGTCTTTTTTTCATAAAACAGTTTTGTTGCAATATAACTCACACATTGTACAATTTACCCACCTAAACCATACTGTGTGTATTCACAGAGCTGTACAGACATCTCAGTGCACTCTCCACTCTCCCAAGAGAGATTCTAGGAGGTAACAAGGTGACTCGGGGAGCAAAAGCACTTACTGCACAAGCATGACAATCTCAGATTGTGAGAGAGAGAGAAAGAGAGAGAGAGAGAGAGAGAGAGAGAGACCTCATGACCATTAATAACTGTTCCTAATGTTTAGATTTATTTATTTTATTTATATGAGCACACTGTACTGCTACAGTAGCACACACACCAGACACATACACACACACACACACACACACACACACACACACACACACACACACA
>JANHMN010000004.1:26239881-26268344 GCA_030674055.1 Rhabdomys pumilio | reverse complement strand
CACACACACACACACACACACACACACACACACACACACACACACACCAGAAGAGACACTGAATCCCATTACAGATGGTTGTGAGCCACCATGTGGTTGCTGGGAATTGAACTCAGGATCTCTCAAAGAGCAGTCAGTGCTCTTAACCACTGAGCCATCTCTTCAGCCCCATTTGCTCCTGTTTTCTTCTCTGCCATCTCTCTCAGTCCTTACACCCTAGCCCAAACCAATCATTTATCTTCTTCCTCTGTGTGTGTGTCTGTGTGTGTGTGTGTGTGTGTGTGTGTGTGTGTGTGTGCGCGTGCGCGCACGCGCTGTATGTGCATGTGCTTGTTTAGGATTGACCCCCTGACCTCTTGTACACTGGGCAAGCATTCACTGATTTAAACTATATCTCTAGCTCTATTCTGTATATTTTTAATGTTTTCCTTCTATCCACCAACAGTGAGATCAGGTTCAGTGAGGGACTCTGGCTAGGGAATACAGTAGAGAGTGACAGAGGAGGATACCCAACACCCGGGTCTGGCCTCCTCATGGTTTGTGAGGGTGGCAAGGTAGTGGCTGAGTGCATACATAAATTCACAAATATTCACCCATGTTTGCCTCACACACAAACATACACATACACAACATGAAAATAGGTAAGAGCCGGATCGATGACTCAGATGGTCTTGCAGAGAACCTGGTTCAGTTCCCAGCACCCACATCGGGTGGCTGACAATCATCTGTAACTCCAGTTTCAGAGAACCCAACACCAAATAAGATACAAGGCTGAGAATCAGGAGAAACACCAACCATATTTCTGGTTCTTGTCACACCTCAAGCTTGGGAAATGGTTTGTGAGGGGGGCAGGGCGGTGGCTGAGTGTCCTTGGGGATGGGAGATAAGTCTTGAGGAGAGGCTGACAGTATAACATTCATGAAGATGGGTGAAAGTTTGCTTGTCATGGGATATAAAAGCCTGCTGTCTGATTCACATACTAGTCTCAAGCTCAGGAGCAAAAATGATCATGTGCAAAAATACTGGGTGGAAGGGTGCATGGAGGATGAGTAGATGCATGAACAGATACAAGGGTGAATGAGTAGATGGGGATGGGTGGGTGGGTGGGTGGATGGATGGATGGATAGGTGGATGGGTGGATGAGTAGATGGGATGGATGGATGGATGGGTGGATGGATGGATGGGTGGATGGATGGATGGATAAATGGGTGGGTGGATGGATGGATGGGTGGGTGGATGGATGGATGGGTGAATGAGTAGATGAGGATGGATGGATGGGTGGGTGGGTGGATGGATGGATAAATAGGTGGGTGGGTAGATGGATGGATGGATGGATAGATGGATAAATGGGTGGGTGGATGGATGGGTGGATGAGTAGATGGGGATGGATGGATGAGTGAGTTGGTGGATGGATGGGTAGATGGATGAATGGATGGGTGGCTGGCTGGATGGATGGATGGGTGGGTGGGTGGGTGGATGGATGGATGAGCAGATGAGGAGTTGAGTGGATGAATGGGTTAGCAGGTAGATGGATGAAGGGTGAATAGATGAATCCGTGAATAGACATGATGGGTAGACAGGTGGTGGGTAGAAAATAGATAGTTAAGACATGAATGGGACTTGGGAGGCAGAGGCAGGCGGATTTCTGAGTTCGAGGCCAGCCTGGTCTACAGAGTGAGTTCCAGGACAGCCAGGACTACACAGAGAAACCCTGTCTCGAAAAACCAAAAAAAAAAAAAAAAAAAAGACATGAATGGGAACAAGATAGAGAGGAAAGTCATGAGTATCATGAGAAAGTCAATATATGAATTAAATAAACCAGGCTTTCCAGAAAGCATGGGGAAAATAGTACAGGAGGCCAGACAGTTACTAGAGATCATAGACCCAGCCTTGGCCTAGCAGTCTAAGCTACCACAAGATTATAAGTCACAGACAGCCCTTCTGCCCTATGCCTCCCAGCCTGTCTGTGAGCAAGAGTCTGGCCCTGCACTCCCTGGGTCTGGCCTACAGAAACAGAGGACAAAGAACCAATGAGCTAGCTACTCCTATGTACAGAACCCCTCTTCCTTCAGGATCCAGTTCAGACAGGGAAGCAGGGAGTCTGTAGATCGAGGCAATGATCCAGAAGTTCTGTCCAGCTTCACCTCTCTCTACTCTTCAGCCAGTTGTTTTGCTTCAGGCCACTCTTCCTGATAAGATTTTTAAGAGAGGAGACATACAGACACACCCATCTTCTCACTATTACTTTACTGTTACAGCTCAGAGCAGTGAAGCCTAAGGTGGCTGCCTGGTTAGGAGGAGTTGACAGTCTCTGAACGAATGGATCTAGATCTTTCCTCCAAAGAAGTTCATGACAGGCTGATACAACCTGGCCTGGGGGCACATACCTTCATCTAAAAGACAGGAGTCCTGCAAGCCAGATACGAATCTGAACAAGTATGTGCCTTAGCCTCTGATTTCCCCAGTAGTAGCCACCAAGACAGCCTTTCCCAACAAAACTATAGCAGCCAGGTCCTAAGATGAAGAGCTAAGTCCCCCATGGACAGCAGCCTACAGTCAGGGGACATGAGAGAAGAGAGAAAGTTAGAATTCTATTTCCTTCCCCCAAGGGAGCCCCTGGGCACCTGGTAGATCGTCTTCTCAGCCTTGTGGTCCTGTAATTGCCCCAACAGCATGCAGGGGCAAATAAGTTCTGGTTCACTCATTGCCGGCCCTGGAGTGGCCATCAAAGGCAGAGAGGGAATCCTTCCTGAGTGCCAGGGAAACGGAATGTGGTGCTGACTACTGCAAAAGGGACAAGACTACACCTTTCTAACTGGATGACCGCCGGGCGGTGGTGGCGCACGCCTTTAATCCCAGCACTTGGGAGGCAGAGGCAGGCAGGATTTCTGAGTTGAGGCCAGCCTGGTCTACAGAGTGAGTTCCAGGACAGCCAGGACTACACAGAGAAACCCTGTCTCGAAAACCAAAAAATCTAAACAAACAAAAAAACTGAATGACCATTGGTACATCAGCCTCCTGTGGAGACCTGCTCCATGCCAGGCTCCAGAGGGTGCTGGAGTCACAAGTCTATCCCTGCCTTCACAGGGACCTTGAGAGCCCAGTGGAACAGCATCCAACCAAGCCAGGATAGCTGATGCTGATGCTGAGTTTGGAGGCATGAGGAAGACTTCGGTAGATGTAGAAATTAGAGGAAAGATGTTCCAGGCAGAGGGAAGGTATAGAAAGGACCTGGAGCTATAGAAAGGCTTTATAAGACTCTAATGGGATGGTGAATGGCTCAAGTGTTGGGAAAAATGACAGGAAGAACCCATGGAAGAAGTTCCAGGGTTGAGAGGTGGGGTCCCAAAAGACACTCAAAACTTTACTCTAATCCCAGCACTTGGGAGGCAGAGGCAGGCGGATTTCTGAGTTCAAGGCCAGCCTGGTCTACAGAGTGAGTTCCAGGACAGCCAGGACTATACAGAGAAACCCTGTCTCAAAAAAACAAAACAAAAACAAAACAAAACAAAACAAAACAAAACAAAAAAAAAAAAAAAAAAAAAAAAAAAGAACTTTACCTGTGGGCAGTAACCCAGAGACAAGCAAGCCAGAAGCCATTACAGCCATCCAGATACCTGATGGACAGTGTGGACAGTGTCCATTTTCCTTTCCTGGTGCTGTGATATAGAAATCCGACCAAAGCTACTTGGGGGAAGTGGGGTTTATTTGAGTTACACTTCCACATCTCAATCCATCATTGAGGGAAGTGGAGGCAGGAACCAGAGAGGAAAAGCTGTTGCTGACTCTTTCCCTGTCTCGCCCTCTTCCTCCCAGCTAGCTTTCTTAAACAGGCCAGGATCACCTGCCCAGGAAATGGTGCCAATCATAATGACCCTCCTACATCAATTAAAACAATCTTCCCACCCCTATGCTCCTATGCTCGAAGATCAACCTGATAAATTACTCAACTGATACTCTTTTGAGGGGGAGAGAGTGGTTTTTGTCTGTTAAAGCTAACTGGAACAGACTGAGCTCCTGGGGGGCCTTGAGGTTGCAGAGAAGAAACCCACCAGAAGGCATGCCTGGCCAGATATGCAGGTATGAGGCGGAGTGGCTTCAGATGAGCCACTCAACAGAACAGGAAGTAGATTTTCAAAAGAAAATGCAAAGGAACTCAGTTCGAATTGGGGGGTTGGAGTGTCTGAGGAGCTAAAAGGCATGAATGGGAACCCAGGAAGCAGGGCCGCAAGTTCCAGTTAAGGTTATACAGAGTCAAGATTGTACCTAATCCAGGATGCAGGGCTTCATACACGCACGCACGCACGCACGCACGCACGCACGCACGCACGCACGCACTATGCACAAGGCCTTTGCTCCCACAGTTCTCCCACCTAACACACCCTTCTCTCCATTCAAATTCCACCTGCCCCTCAGTTCCCAGCTGGAGTCTCATTCTACTCCAGAACCAGAGTCAAGTTCCAGGGTCAGAGTGGCATGTGTCTGGAAGAGAAGTGAGGATGCGGCCTAATTAGGGCCCCAGATTCCAGCTGTGTGATGTAAGCAGGTCATTTTATCCCCTCTGAGCCTCAATTTCCTCCCCTTTCAGGGGCAAATCAGGAAAGATTGTAGAACTTGGGAAAATCTGCCATCTTGAAACAGACTTAAGAGAGCTTCAGAGATGGCTCAAGATGTTAAGAACACTTGCTGTGGGCTGGTGGGATGGCTCAGTGATTACAGGCACTGACTGCTCTTCCTGAGGTCCTGAGTTCAATTCCCAGCAGTCACATGGTGGCTCACAACCATCTGTAATGGGATCTTATGCCTTCTTCTGGTGTGTCTGAAGACAGCTAATCACATACATAAATCAATCTTTCTTTCTTTCTTTCTTTCTTTATTTATTTTTGGTTTTTCGAGACAGGGTTTCTCTGTGTAGTTCTGCCTGTCCTGGAACTCACTCGGTAGACCAGGCTGGCCTCGCACTCAGAAATCCACCTGCCTCTGCCTCCCAAGCGCTGGGATTAAAGGCATGCGCCACCACCGCCCGGCTTAAATCAATCTTAAAAAAAAATCATTTGCTGCTCTTACAGAGGACGGAATTCCATCCCTTGTCAGTGGCTCGTAACTGCCTGAACTCCGGCTCTACAGGTCCTGAAGGTGTCCTCTGGCATATAGAAGGACATGCACATGCAAGCCTTTTAAAAATCCAAAAAAGATATAGCTATAGTTACAGATATTTTTTAAGAGCAATCCTGTGGATGGCTTGAGTATGCAAATGAGAGGAAGTTTATGATGAAATCCTGGAGGGCATTGCCTCTGAGCCTGGAAATAAAAAGGTAAACTATTGAGTTCTGCATAGAAAGATGCTGCTTGTTGGAGGGGTTGGGGGTGGTGGTGGTAACGGTGGTGGTAGTTTTCTGAGACAGTCTCCCTACAATAGCCTAGGATGGCCTGGAACTCCGGCACACTGGGAAGATAAACACATCCAACACACCCAGCTTAGATGCTGATTCTGAGTTGACAATGCTGGCACTTTTTGTAAACACACTGCCCTAGCTGGGTAGTCTCCAGTAAACACCTGTTTGCACAATCATGGTCACACACGGGGATGTGCTTGCACAATGACCTGTTTGCACAATCTCAGCCGACTGCTATATTCTACCCAGAGCAAGCCCTGGTAGAGGAGCATAGCCTCCACTTCTGCACACTCAAGCTGCCCGGCTGACCTGCAATGCATGTCCAAGTCCACTCTGGACCCAGCAGCTCCTTAATCCATGCAGTAGTCCCCCATGGTCCAGGGGTTGGTGTTCCAGGCTTTTGAGAATAGGGTATTGCTAAGAAAGGAGGGGGCTCCAACCCACAGAGGCTTCCTTTGATGGAGGAAGAACAAGAGGAGGAAGTACCTTACAGCAGATGCCTGATGTAGGTGAAGGAGCGATGTCTCACTGTCTTAAGCACTTCCGTTCCTCATGGTTAAATATTCTGTTTGCCTGGTACCTCACTCTGGTCCATGAGCCTTACTTCTAACTAATTTCGCTCAAGGGTCTCGTAAGGCAGATACGGTGATTCCTATCTCTAAGCTGTCAAAACAGCCTGGGAATGTGGTTCAGTCGCTGGGGCAGTTAGTCGCCTAGCATAGGCAAAGTTCTGGGTTGCAGCCCAACACATCTTAAACTGGCAAGATGGCACATGCTTGTAATCTCAACGCTCAGGAAATGGAGGCAGGAGGATCAGAAGTTCAAGACTCTGATAAGATAGTTATTACATAAGATAGTTAAATGTCAGCCCGGACTACAGGAGACCCTGCCTCAAAAAACAAAAAGGCAGGAGCCGGAGAGATGTCTCAGCAGTTGTTAAGAGCCCCGCTGTTCCTCCTAAGGACACAGGTTTGGTTCCCAGCACCCATACAGTGGCTCAAAACTATCTGTAGCTCAAGATCCAGGTGATCTGACACACTTTTCTGTCCTCCAAGAGTATCAGGCATGCATATGTTACACATACATATATATTCAGGCAAATACTAGTATATGTAAGACAAGACCAAAAGTTTCTTTACAATGGAGGAGGGGACAAGAGAGACAGTGTAGTAGTTAAGAGCAGTCACTTCTCTTGCAGAGGACCCAGATATAGTCCCAAGCACCCACATTAGATAGATCACAACTACCCATAATCCTCAGTTCCAGGAGATCTCTATGCTCCACGCTGGCCTTTAGAGGAACATGGCTCCTCTAGAGGAGCCACAGCGGAGGCAGCTGTGTGCATGCGGTTACACAGGCACACTCTGGTAAACACAGATTTAAAAAAAAAAATCTTAAAAACAAAACAAAATATGACAAAACCGGGGCTCAGAGACCTTAAATAACTTGCCTAGGTCACACAAGAAGTGACAAAAGCAAGCAGTGTGACTCCGTAGTCCGTGCTCTCAGCCTCTCTACGCTCTTAATTCTTGGCCAGAAAAGTGTTTCCGCAAACCTAACTTTCATTTCAGCCCCAATAGTTCCATTTCCTACTCTAACCAATGAGATCAGAGAAATGCTCCTCTGAAATATCAAAATGGGAAATTGGGGGGGGGGAACCAGGGGGGAGGAGAAAGCAATGTTCCAGAATGCCTACTATGTGCTGGCAACCCTGCTGAACAGTGGTTGAATTTCTTTTTGTTGTGGTTCCGTTTCCTTTGGCTTACACCATTCTGGGCGTGGGTGTGTGTGTTGGTGTTGATGATTTTGTGTTTGTTTACTTTTGAGACAAGGTCTGGATTGATATCCCAGGCTGACCTGGAACTTGAGGTCCAGTAAGACTTCATGACTTCGGAGCTTGCAGGCCTGTACCACCACAGCAGGTTCCAACACTGCATTTCTGAGAGTTCTTATCATGGGGAGAGCTACTATTTCCCATGGCAGGTGGGAAAGCAGAGGCTGGAGAGTTAGCCATGTCCCAGGATTCTGCAGCCCAACAGGAAAGAGTCTGCTCTCTGTGGCTTTGCACGGTGCTGAGCTGGGAGTGGAGGCTAGGGTGTAGTTTCTGCCCCTACAGACTTCACAGTTTAGTGGAGGAAGCAGACAGCACCAGTCCACTACTCTTTTACAAGATGGATAAGGAAGAGGACACCCGATACAGCTAGAAGCCTAGATCAGGAAGGGGACTCTCTTGGCAGAGAGATGAAAGGGACTCACGTGTCTGGCAAGAACAAAAGCACAGAAGCGTCACAGAGCTTGGTAGACTGCAAAACACAAACCATTCAGCTTGGCCAGAGCAGGAGGCAAGTAGAAATGGAGGCCTACACAATGGCAGGGGATGTGAGCATCTTGTTAGAACCACGAAGGTAGTGGTTCTCAACCTCTGGGTCAAGACCCCTTTGGCAAACCTCTATCTCCAAAAATATTTACATTATAATTCATTACAGTAGCAAAATGACAGTTAAGAAGTAGCAATGAAATAATTTTATGGTTGGGGGTCATCACAACATGAGGAACTGTATTAAAGGGTCACAGCATCAGGAAGGTTGAGAACCACTGTTTTTTTTTTTTCCTTTGGTTTTTCGAGACAGGGTTTCTCTGTGTAGCCCTGGCTGTCCTGGAACTCACTCTGTAGACCAGGCTGGCCTCGAACTCTGAAATCCGCCTGCCTCTGCCTCCCAAGTGCTGAGAACCACTGTTTCAAGAAGTTAGAAGACCAGACTTCTGAGGTTTGGCAAAGGGGGAGACAAGCTGCAGGACTGGAGCAGGGAGAAGACAGAGTTTAGAACTCTTATCAAGGCCAGAGGTGGAATCATCTCCCAGCCCCAGCCCCAAGGAAAGGGACAAGGTTCTTGTGCTCGCAGATGAGTACAAGGCAAGCAGGAATGTTAAACATGCAGGGAGGTATAACCAGTTTTCTACCCAGAAGGCTGGGAATGAAGGTGGTTTATGGGCTAGTGACCTTTGCATTATCTGTATGACTGAGATCACACTAGACTCTCCCCCCCCCCAGAACCTTAAGATATCACATGCAATGAAATCTATAGAACCCATCTTTATGGACTGATGTCAAGTGTTCTTCACAAAGAATTTCAACGTGGTCACGCCTTAAGCTTTATTGGTGCACACAGGATAGAGATAATTATGACCAGAAACCTTTTTCCAAATTGTGCTGAACTTAAAGATGGCTAATACAACTTTACACTCTTGAAGTTTGAACTTACACCAGCTACTGAGTCTCAGTAATGTTGAACTTGACTTCTTTCTTGCCTCACATGGGGAATCAACGCTATGCTAATTGTGGTGTTTTGCAGAGACCCCACCCAGAGGAGGGAATTGTGATCAAATTCCAAGACAAGTCCATGGGAATTGGGACAGTTTTGACAAAGGAAGAACATTAAAGAACTTCTTTCAAGAACTCAGTAAACATGAGCTGTAGACTCACACTTGGAAGTTGCAGACACTGGGACAACAGTGGTGTGCTGATTTGGTTTTGGTTTTTATTTGCTTTGCATGTTTTTCTTTATGGTTTTTTTTTTTAGAATTATTTCTCTTATGTGTATATCTCACCCGCATGTATGTATGCACACCGCATACGTGCTTGGTGCCCAAGGAGGCCAGAAAAGGATATCAGATCCCCTGGAACTGGAGTTACAGACAGTTGTGAGCTGCCGTGTAAGAAGTGAACCTGGGTCCTCTGAAAGAGGATCAAGTGCTCTTAACAGAGCCACCTCTGGAGCCCTATAAGTTTGTTTTTGAGTTATGGTCTCCATCTGTAATCCTGACTGAACTAGAACTCACTATGAAGCTCAGGCTGGCCCCAATCTCCTGGCTATCCTCCTGTTTCAGCCTTCCAAGTGCTAGGATTACAGGGAGGGCCAACACTATCATCTGCTGTCTTGAACAGAACAGGAAAATGTTTTCCACTGTAGACGTTCAATTCTAGCAGAGGCAGGGAAAATAAATATTGGAGGAAGAGGAAGGAAGGGATAGAAGTGACAAAAGAGGGAGTGAGGGACAGGGTACAGTTTTTTTAAGGATACACAAAAGACTTCAATAGGAGGGTGAAATCTGAGCAAAAACCTGCAAAGGGAAAGGAGTGACTCCACGTTTCTCCCTCATTTGAGGGGAGAGTCCAGGCTGAAGGAGCAACAAGCACAAAGGCCCTGGGGTGGCAGAGGGCCTAGCAAGCTCATCAAACAAGGAAAACAAAGAAGCTAGAGAAAGCCAGTACAAGACAGGAAGACTGGGAGAAGAGGATCTCAGAAGGCCAAGGAAGCCAAGCAGATCACCGAGCAGTCTTTCACTCGGGCTCCATCGGGGAGTCTGGGGCAGAGGGTACCAGGACAGTGATCATTCCAACATGTGATCATGACATTACTCACACAGTACTCACAGAGGAGTCACGTTGAATTTTCCTGTGAACACCCACATGCCCAGGATGCTGGGTGTACTGTGAAGGAAAAGTCATGGGCTTAACATGTTTCAGGTATCAGTTTGCTGGTACCAAACCTTTATCAGGTGGTGAAGTGTATATATCTTTTGTTTGTTTGTTTGTTTGGTTTTTATTTTTTGTTTTTTGTTTTTTGTTTTTTCGAGACAGGGTTTCTCTGTACATCCTTGGCTGTCCTGGAACTCACTCTGCAGACCAGGCTGGCCTCGAACTCAGAAATCCACCTGCCCCTGCCTCCCAAGAACTGGGATTAAAGGCTTGTGCCACCACTGTCCGGCTGGAATTTTTAAGAATTGGAGAACTTTTAAAAGCAGACTATATTCTACATTGTGATAATGCCACGAGCCTTGGGGAATCTAAGGGGTAGAAGGTTATGGTTTTTTTTCTAAAGTGACCTGTTTGTGTATTGGTGACAACGGATTGATCATGATACTTGATTTTAAATGTCAACTTGCCATGATTTAGAATCGCCCAGGCAGCAACCCTCAGTTGAGGAATTATCTCGACTCCCTTAATTGATATGGGAAGACCCACCCCAGATATGGGCGGTGCCTTCTGGTTGCAGCCCAGATCAAAAGCTGGACATGGAAGAAGGAAGATTGCTCAGCCTTTGCTTCCCTGACCCTCCCCACTGCTGCTAGTTGTACACCCTGCTGCTGCCATCCCATTTGGTTCCTTTGCTCAAGTCAAAATCAGTGTTTTCAGGAGGATTGACGGAGGACCAGACACCCTCCGGGTCTTCAAGTACAACCTCGAGAGTGCCAAGGCACCCAAGGATTTCCCAGGTGGGTTCTCAGTAGCTGTGTTCCTACTTCCTCTGTATTGCTAGGCTAACTTGATAAATTCATGTATGTGCGCATGGGCATGTGTGTTAACTATGTTGGTTCCCTTCTAGAGCACTGGTTCTCAACAGGGGTCACCTAAGGCCATTGGAAAACACAGATAGATATTACGATTCATACCAGTAACAAAATTACAGCTATGAAGTAACAAGGAAAATAATTTTACGGTTGGGGGTCACCACAACATGAGGAATTGTGTCAAAGGGTCGCAGTATTAAGAAGGTTGAGAACCACTGATCTAGAGAACCCTAATATACCAATATATACTATTTTGGTGATTTTCAAACTAAGAACCATTTTCCCCCCTCTTTCTTGATAGTTGAAATTATATAAGGTGGGTCCTGGGGCATTTTGAAAGGGATTACAACCTGAGAAGATAAAACCAGGAGCCACTAGGATTGTACAAGGGGGTGAGGGCATGGACCGTGGACTGGGGAGGGGGCGGGTTCTAGTGAGAGTCCTAGAAAACGGCAAGCTTTCAGCCAACGAGGGAAGAAAACCTTAAGTAAATGTTACCTGTTCTGGAATCTTGATTCTTCGCGGACAGAGGCTTCAGCCAGACTCAGTGGGGAGGAACTCCTCCTCCACCCTACCCCATCCCTCATTAGTTTTTTGCGCCTTATTGTCCTGCTTGTTTTGAAATAAACACTTGAAGACCCCCCAGCCCTCCCTTGGCCCTGTCTTCTCTCGGGTGCTCTGCCCAGCCTCAAAGCGTGGAGCTCAGGAAATCCGGAGAGAAGGGAGGGCGGGCCTGGGGCCAGGTTGCTACAATGCCCAGACCTCTAAGACCCCTGAGGCAGGAAAGTCGCTAGCTCACCAGTTTCCCTCAACCTCCTTCCTGAGAGGAAGGGGCTGTCTATGTCCCCCAAGGGTGAAGGCCCAGCGAAGTGCAGCAGGGAAGCCAGGAAGGTGTCGCAATCCTGGGTGCCCCCGCCTGTCACTAACGACGGGGCTAGAAAGAGAAGTTGCCCCAAGAGGAGAGGAGACAAGAGAGAGCAAGCGTGGGGGCTGGGCACAGCGCCCTAGCCCCGGTGTAAGTAGGGAAAGGCGGAGCCCTGGAAGCCTCAGACCATTCCCCAGCCCTGCCGGGGCCACATCAGGGGGCCCAAGACAAGGGATCCCTGGGAAATGGAAGTCTCTGTGTGTATAGCATCAGGGAAGTCAGACAACTGGATCTTTTTGGGAACAGCCTCTGAGCTCAGGTATGAAGACATCCCTCCCAGAGTCCCTATCACTCAGATTGGCGTACTCCCTGTTTCTAGCACTTGGCCTTCTTCTTTTCAGCAATAATGACTGTCTCAGAGTCTCTGAGGCTCTGTTTCCTCTCAGGGTTCTCTTTCCCTCTTAACTTTAAACAGCTGATACAAGACTTGGCCTGTCAGGCCTCTGCCTCTCTACTTCTCTCTGCATCTCTCCGGCCTGGTCTGTTGTTGTTATTGAGGTATGTGGCTCTCATGCAGATGAGGCTTATCACCTTGTAGGCAGATAAGAACCTTGAGCTTTTGATCCTCCTGTATCACAAATGCTAGTCTGCAGGCCTACACCACCATGCCTGATTCTTACTGTGGTACTGGGGATCACTCCTAGGCCTTTGTGCCGGCTAGACAAGTACTGTGCCCGCTAGACAAGTACTGTGCCCGCTAGACAAGTACTGTGCCTGCTAGACAAGTACTGTGCCTGCTAGACAAGTACTGTGCCTGCTAGACAAGTACTGTGCCCGCTAGACAAGTACTCTACCAACCAAGCTCTATCCCCAGCCCTGGTTGCTTTATATTTTTGAGATAGGTTTCACCAAGTAGCCCAAAACAGATTTGAATTTCTTCTATAGCACAGGCTGGCCTTGAACTTGTAATACATTTGCCTCCACTTCCACCGTAACCGGTCTCAGACCTAGGCCACTGGGGTAGGCTCTGCCTCGGTCTGTCTCTGTATATTTCTTCCCCCAGCCCATCTATTCACCTATTGATCCTTTATCTCTGCCACCATGCCTGAGGACCCCCTCCCTTAGTTTATTCGCAACGTTCCCTTCCTCCCTGTCTTCCCACAGGGAAGAGTAGGGCAGGAGAAGGGAGCTCAGGGGAAAGGTTGGCAACGATGAGCAAAAGGAAAAGGCAAAGAGGATGCTGTAACAGCCATGAGTTACAGCATCAGCTGTGTCCATGGGCAGCTGCACACACACACACACACACACACACACACGCACACGCACACGCACACGCACACGCGCGCGCGCGCGCGCGCACACACACACACACACACACACGTGCCAGAGTGGTTGGAACGGCCTGAGAGCCTTGGAGCTAGACGTAGACCTGTGCAATGTAACACAAAGACAAGGTGGCTGTCCCAGGAGGCTGTCCTGGGACACTAAGTCCTGGTGGTTCCCGTTGGCTGATTTCCTGCTTTAGGACTCCTACAGATAGTCCACTGCTTCTGAGAGCTTGTTCCTGGAGCACCGTGCCAACGGCTATCATCCTGTCTCGCTTCATCGTTATAGCATTGTTGAGACATGAGTGGTATTGTTAAGCCCCTTTTCCCAAACAGAGAACTTGAGACTCAGAAGGTGAAGTAACTCATCCAAGTTCACCAGGCAGGTAAGTGTTGGGGCTAGAGTCAGAACTGGGCTCCCAGCCTCTTTGCAGACTTCTTTCCTAGACAATAGGCTCCAACAGGCCCAAGCGCCTACTCAGCTGGGGCCGCCCCTAGGGCTTTCATAGGGGCTGTTCTGATGTTAAACATGCCAGTCCCCAGGCTACCTAGAGAGGATGTCCGATGTTCTCTGTTATGTTTTTTGCTCTTGACATGAATCTGTGGGAAGGATACAGTGGTACTAGGTATGAACTAGGCCTACTATAACCACAAATAAGTGGAGAGGTTCGTGTACGTGTGTGTGTGTGTGTGTGTGTGTGTGTGTGTGTGTGTGTGTGTGTATGCAGGAGATGATCAAACTGGTGTGTTGACGCGAGGTTATTGTCTGACCTTTCCATTGAAGGAAGGCAGGGCAGGAATTTGAGACAGGAACTGATGCAGAAGCCATTGACGAGTGCTCCTACTGACTTGTTCCCCATGGTTGGCTCAGCCTGCCTTATAACACTGGGACCACCTGTCCAGGGGTGACACTACCCGCAATGAGCTGGGATCTTCCCACATCCAGCATCAATCAAGAAAATGTACCTACCACAGGTTTGCCCACAAGCTAATCTGGTGGACGTACTTTCTCAACTGAAGTTTCCTCTTCCCAAATGACTCTAGCTTGTACTCAGTTGACACAAAACTAGCCAACAAGCACAGTTACAAAACAAAGATTAGTAAACAAAGATATGGGAGACTGGAGGGAAGAAAAGCTTGTGCCCTTCCTGGCTCCGATCCCTGTTCTTTCTGGGAGGCAGATTTGATTTTGGCGGTGTGTTGCACACACAGACATCTCCTTGATGCCCTGGTAAGGGGAAAGCCATTGATATGAACCGTTTCATGTCTTCCTCTCAACGGCAGTATAGGCCAGTGTTACCTCCATGTTGACAACACTGATACTCAGGGGTCAGGTATTCTGCCCAGACACTGGCAGAGCAACAAAGCCTGCTCTTAACTATCTCTCACTGCCTCCAGGTAAGCAACAAGCTGGCGGAATGGTGGGGCTGGGAGCCTGCAGCCTGACTGGAGTTACCCTGATTGTCTTGCTACTCCCCAGAAGTAAGTCAGGGGCTGGGGAGGAGGATTAAAATGGAGGCATTGGTCCCTCAAGATGCTGTGTGCCAGACCCTGGGAGTGTGGCAGTGAACAAAACAGCCAAGGCCTCTACAGGGCAGCAGGGCAGTTATGACTCTAATTACAAAGAGATGTCAGGAAGCCAGGATACAGTCTGGTTCACCAGGATGCCTATGCTAAGCTGGTGAGAGAGGGTCTAAAGAGCACCGTGAAGAGGAGGCAGCAGGGCAAAGATCCACAGATGGGAGAGAGCATGTTGTTTCTCCAGGAATAGACTCTACGTCTGCAAGCAGAAACCATAGTCAGAGCTGAAACAGTGTGTGAGGCCAGGAGCTACGTGAAGGATCTGGACCTCCATCCTAACCTTGGCTGCCTGTACTGACCTGACAGCTATTGTTCTTACACAATTGTGTTAGAACATCTGATTCTCTTAGCCAGGCGGAAGTGAAGCATGCCTTTAATCCCAGCATTTGGGAAGAAGAGGTGGATGGATCTTTGTGAGTTCTAGGCTAGCCTGGTCTACAAAGTGCATTCTGGGACAGTCAAAGAGAGAACCTGTCTCAAAAAAAAAAAAAAAAAAAAAAAGAGAGAGAGACAAAAATAAATAAATAAATAAATAAATAAATAAATAAATAAATAAGGAAACCGAGCCTGATGCTGACTCACCGTAGACAAGCCCTGAGAGTTATTGTTAGTAGTCAGGTCCTTGATAATGCCAGTCACCCAGCTACGGGAGGCTGGATTATAAGCGGACATGTGACTAAACCCCTCAGAACTGAGGGAGTTCCTTTAGAGTAAGGGGGGGTGGGTGTCTCTGGGTTGAGCAGATTGGTGGTAGTGCTGGCTAGGAGATAAGGTTATAAAGTAGGAAGTTAACTCTACTATCCTGCCCTATCTTAGGGCCTCTTGTTACATGCTAGGATCCTTGCAGCTTTGTGGAGGTACTAGGTCTGCTTTACAGGGATAGCTCTGGGGTCTAACTGGTAGAAACTGTTTTGTTTGGTTTCTTTCTTTCTTTCTTTTTTTTTTTTTTGTTTTTTTTTTTTTGTTTGTTTTTTGAGACAGGGTTTCTCTGTGTAGTCCTGGCTGTCCTGGAACTCACTCTGTAGACCAGGCTGGCCTCGAACTCAGAAATCCACCTGCCTCTGTTTGTTTGGTTTCTTAATCTTCATTCACAGACGAACGAAGTAAGGCACATGGGGTCCTGCTTACATACACCAGGATCCTATAGTATAGTATAGTGTGCTGTGGAGTCCGAGTGTCCAGGCCCACAGCCACCATACCAGCCTGCCTTTGTAGACCGTCGGGGTGGAGTGCCTTTGAAGTGGTACAATCACACAGGGCTCTTACAAACAGATCTGAATCTGACAAAGATTGCTGTGGCCTTGGGGTTTCTTATCACTCTGACTGTGGTTTCCACCACCCAGTCCTCCACAGTGGGGCAGTAGAGTTGGCTAGGAGGGAGAGACTGCATTCATAACTGCATTCTGGGAGGGGAAGGGATGCAGAGGTTCGAATAGTGGGGAGTATTCACACCAGAGGGAGGATGTTTACACAGTGGGAAGCTTTTATACCCCAGGGTATTCACACCATGGGGCACATTCACAGGATAGGATAGGATAGGATAGGATAGGATAGTGTTTATAATCAGGGGAGTGTTCACACCACAGGAAGTGTTCCTACTTTCTGGGTGTGTTCACACCTGGGGGGAGACATGTGTTTACACCATAGAGAAGGTTCACACCGTTGCAAGTGGGGAGCTTCTTTGCTTTGCCAAGCCTATGGATAACTGTTTATGGGCACGCTGTTGTCTCTGTCTCTCACTATAGTACATAGTACAGGTCTCACACTTACTCTTCATGTTTAGCCCCCAGGGCCTGATGGGAGGGCAAAAAGACAGAGGAGGACTATGAGGCTAGGAATCTAAAGGTCTTGACCTGGCCTATGTTGGTCTGGCAAAAGAGTCCTCCAGGGCCTACCCTCTACCAATTCAGGTCTGGATTGCTGCGGACACATCAGGATCTCACCCCCTATTGTCCGCCTGGGGGACCCTGTCCTGGCCACCTGCACTGTCAGCCCAAATTGCAGCAAACTGGACCAACAGCCAAAGATCTTCTGGAGACTGCAAGATGAGCCAAACCAGCCTGGGGACAGACAGCATACTCTGCCTGACGGGACTCAGGAGTCCATCATCACTCTGCCTCACCTGAACTACACCAAGGCCTTCCTCTTCTGCTTAGTGCAATGGGGCAACAACTTGCAGGTCCTAGATCAAGCTGACCTTCGTGCAGGCAGTAAGTCCCTCCAGCCATCTACCCATCTGTTTCCAATGCCCCTCTGCCAAAACCTGGGAGAGCTAAGACCTCGCTCAAGTAGCCCTTTGTGAGTATATCAGAGGGTGTGGCTCTTTCTATCATTCTGTAATTCTCCAATGAAGAAGCTGACATCTGGTGAGGGCAAGTGACCTCCTGAAGGCCACACCTACAGGGTTCCTTGTAGAACCAACCACTTGTCTATTTGGCTGTTTAGCAAGCTCAGGTTCTTGGCCATAAGAAGGACTTACTTCCAGCTCCTCCTAAGTCTGATCCCAGTTTTCTTTTCAAATTGAGCAGGATGGAGTTTGTGCCAAGCTGAGGTATAAGGAACAAAAAAAAACCAAAGCATGATGCTAAATCTTTAATCCCAGCTGAGGAATGTGGCTATCTGTGGTTTTTGAGCAGGGTAATAACCTCTAGCTGGCCTTAAACTCAGAGATCTGTCTCCCTCTGCCTCCTGAATGTTGGGATTAAAGGTATACAGGTGTGCCACTACCTGCCTCCCTTCCCCTCTGCCTCCCAGGATTTTTGTGATCTTTGAGGACAACTTGATCTGCATAGGGAATTCCAAGGCAGCCAGGACTACATAGTAAAGCCAGCAGTCTGGTCTGCAGAGTGAGTTCCAGGATAGCCAGGAGCACAGAGAAACACAATCTGGAAAACCAAAAAAAAAAAAAAAAAAAAGGAAAAGGAGGAAGAGAAGGAGAGAAGGAGAAGAAGGAAAAGAAAAAAGAAAGAAACCTACCTAGGAGGGAAATTCATTAGCATTACCTCCTTTTTACAAATAACAGAAGTGAGACAAAGAGCAGTTCGATCATTTGAAGATGAAATGGCTAATGAATGACTGACCAAACCATAATAAATCCCAGTCTATACTGTCACGGAGAAAGGGGCCACCAGGGTGCTGAGGGTCTGGGATGCCTGCCCCTGTACCTGACAATAACAAGGTTGTCCTCACAGGTTCACACTACAGAAGGAATAGTCCACCAAGGAGGTAAGGCCACAAGTACACGCACACACACACACACACACACACACACACCAACCATGAAGTAAGGCCACAAGTACACGCACACACACACACACACACACACACACACACACATACCAACCACGAAGGCCTTTAACATTCTTCTCACCCTGTCCAGATCCTCCTTCCAGCCCCTCCAACCTATCCTGCCTCATGTACCTCACCACCAACAGCCTGGTCTGCCAGTGGGAGCCAGGCCCGAAGACCCACCTGTCCACCAACTACATCCTAAAGAGCTTTAGGTATGTAGGATTTCCATGCAAGCCTCTTCCTCCAGGTTCTGGTTTGGGGCACATGTCCCTGTAGGGCTGAGGAGACATGGTGAAGCAGTGGGTGGAGAGGTGAAGAGAGAAGAGAGAGAAGAGCCTTGCCTTCTTCCTCTGCTTGGCACCAAAGCCCAGCCTGTTGGCAGGAGCCGCACCGACTGTCAGTACCAGGGGGGCACCATCCTCGACTGTGTGCCGAAGGAGAGTCAGAGCAACTGCTCCATCCCCCGCAAAGACTTGCTCCTGTACCAGAATATGGTCATCTGGGTGCAAGCAGAGAATATGCTAGGGTCCAGCGAGTCCTCAAAGTTGTGCCTTGACCCCATGGATGTTGGTGAGTGACACTGGGTGTGCAAAATTGAAGAAGTCCCCAAATCGGAAGACCCAGAGGTCCATAAGAAGGAAATACAGACTTAGGCACAGACAGATTTTGTTTGGAAGACCTGGAGAGAGGCAGAGAAGAGAGAAATGGGGACCAAAAGCTAAGGACATGTTAGTTCTTTATCTTATTTATTCATTGGTTTTTCTCTTCTTTTTTTTTTTTTTTTAAGATTTGTTTCTTTTATGTAACTACACTGTCACTGTCTTCAGACACACCAGAAGAGGGCATTGGATCTCATTACAGATGATTGTGAGCCACCATGTGGTTGCTGGGAATTGAGCTCAGGTCCTCTGGAAGAGCAGTTAGTGCTCTTAACCACTGAGCCATCTCTCCAGCTCTATTCATTGGTTTTTCTTTCTTTATTTTTTTTCTTTTGGTTTTTCAAGACAGGGTTTCTCTGTGTAGCCCTGGCTATTCTGGAACTCACTCTGTAGACCAGGCTGGCCTCAGAAGTCTGCCTGTCTCTGCCTCCCAAGTGCTGGGACTAAAGGCGTGCACCACCACTTCCCCGTTTATTGGTTTTTTCAAGACAAGGTTTCTGGAACTTGCTGTGTAGACCTGGCTGACCTCAAAATGTGTCACCACCACCGACCTCATCTTATTTATTTATTTATTTACAGGGGCAGCACACACACATATAGCACACATGCGGAGGCCAGAGGAGCTTTCTGGAGCCATTCTCTCTCCTGCCTTGAAGGCAGGGTCTCTCTTGTCTCTGATGCTTGCTGCCCTTGTACTCCGGGCAATATGACCTGGAAGCCTCAGACTGATTTTCTTGTCTCCATCTCCCAGTTTGCTACAATACTGATGGTATAACAAACAGACACCTTTAGATTGGGCTGTTTATTTTTTCAATATACATTAGTGTTTTGCCTGCATGCATGTCTGAAAAAGGATGTCTGATCCCCTGCAACAGGAGTTACGGACAGCTGTGAGCTGCCATGTGGGTGCTGGGAATTGAACCTGGGTCCTCTGGAAGAGCACCTGGTACTGTTAACCACTGAGCCATATGTCCAACCCTGCATTGGGCTTTTTGATTTGAGTTTTGGGACTATGTTGTCAGGCTTGCAATGTTGTCAGCTTGACTATGTTGTCAGCTAGCTATTTCTTTTACTCAATGATCCATCACCCCAGGCTTCAGCTTGTTTCTTGAAGTACCCCTACCTCATGCTAAACTGTGGAGGTCTTAAGGATAGATAGGGCAGTTGAACAAGCTTCGAAAGTCCCACCCGGGTATTACAGCGATTTTGGTGGCCAAATCAATAAAATGCAATGTCAGATGATTTTAAAACATTAACAGCTAACTAGATCCTTGGAGAAGCTCAGGGAACAAGTCCCTGGATATCTGGAAAGAAAATGTAAGCAGATGTAACAACCAGTTTGATGTAACAACCTAGTAAGAAATACACCCTGAAACTCAAGTACAGCTAGAGATCATGGCAACAGAGAAAAAGAGAGTGAAAGAGAACCAGGAAGGAGAGGGCGGCTAAGCCAAAGCCCTCTGCATTAGGCAGGGAAAGTTTGACAACCCCACCTCCTGCAGTGAAATTGGAGCCTCCCCTGCTGCAGGCCCTGGACATTGGCCCTGATATAGTCTCTCGCCAGCCTGGCTGCCTGTGGCTGAGCTGGAAGCCATGGAAGCCCAGTGAGTTCATGAAGCAGGAGTGTGAACTCCGCTACCAGCCACAGCTTGAAGGAGCCAACTGGACACTGGTGAGGCAGAGAACAACCTGGAGATGGAGGTGGGAGATGGAGAGAGGGCGAGTTGGATTTAGTGTCACCTCCCACACACCAGGTATCCCACCTGCCTTCCAACAAGGACGAATTCGAGCTCTGTGGGCTCTGTCAGGCCCTAGTCTACACCCTACAGATGAGATGCATCCGCTCACCTCTGCCTGGACTCTGGAGCAGCTGGAGCCCTGGCCTACAGCTGAAGCCCACCATTAAGGGTGAGAAGCCAAAACAAAAGAGCTGGAGAGATGGCTCAGCAGTTAAGAGCACTGACTGCTCTTTCAGAGGTCCTGGGTTCAAATCCCAGCAACCACATGGTGGCTCACAACCATCTGTTACGGGATCTGATGCCTCCTTCTGGTGTGTCTGATGACAGTGACAGTGTATTCATACAAATAAAAAAAAAAAGAAACAACTAAAGAAAGCAAATGGTCATACTTTTTAAAAAGATTATTTTGTGTATATGGCACACTAGAAGAGGGCATCAGATCACAGTATAGATGGTTGTGAGCCACCATGTGGTTGTTGAGAATTGAACTCAGGACCTCTGGAGGAGCAGTCAGTGCTCTTAACCGCTGAGCTATCTCTCTAGCCCCAAATAGTCATACTTAAAAAGCCAAAAAACCCAAAACCCTCTCATCTTGCCTATCCATCTATATCCTCCCCCATCCATCCATAGCCCCTACCATCAGACTGGACACATGGTGGCAGAAGAAGCAACTGGATCCTGAGACAGTGAGCACGCAGCTGTTCTGGAAGGTGACTCTCTGAAACCCCCTCCAACCCTCCTAACAGATCCCCAAAGTAGGGCTCAAAAACTGCAGTGTGCCTGGGAGGCAGTTTGCAAGCACTTTACATATACCTCAGAAGCTGGGTAATGGCCTTGGGGAGAGACTGCAATGCATGATTCTGGGGTCACCTGTACCCCAAACAGTCGCTCAGAAGAGTTAAGCAAGTGTCACATGTGCTGACTGGCTTCTTCTTTCTCTCCTAGTTCTTGCCACAGGGAAAGAGAGGGAGAGGAAGGAAGGACTTAGGGCCCAGTTCTTACGGCTGGTCCATGGCCCTCAGGTACTGACCAATTCACAATGAACTAGACAACTCCCTCACCATGTTCTTCCTTTCCTCACCCACCACAGCCAACACCCTTGGAGGAAGACGGTGGACAGATCCAGGGCTACCTGCTGACCTGGAGTTCCTCGGATCAGCAAGGGCAGCGGGTACACCTCTGTAACACCACAGAGCTCAGCTGTGTCTTCCACCTGCCCTCAGAGGCCAAGAACGTGACCCTTGTGGCCTACAACTCAGCAGGGACCTCTTCACCTACTCCAGTAGTTTTCCTGGAGAGCGAAGGTAAAGGGGGGCTGACAGCTGAGCAGCAGAGAGCAGCATGGGAATTTGAAGGTTGGATTGCCTATGCACCTACCTGTCTAGTCTAACCACTTGCTAACAGAGTAACCTAGACAAATGACTTCCCTTCCTGGCCCCTGTTGTCTCCAGAATCTGCAAGTGTATTGCCTCTGGGGGGCAGTAGGCTTTGAGCCAACTTTTAAATTATTATTATTGTTAGTCAGAACTAGGTTAGTCTAGGAGAATATACATTCCTGCATATACATGCTGTATATACACTTTGGATGGATGGATGGATGGATAGATAGATAGATAGACAGATAAACTATGATTGTGGCTTACAAGGTGTGTGTGTGTGTGTGTGTGTGTGTGTGTGTGTGTGTGTGTGTGTGAATAGTATAAATGTAGCAGCTCGCAGACAACTTCAAATGTCATTCTTTGGGTGCTGTGTACATTTTTGGAGACAGGATCTCCCACCGGTCTGAAATTCATTGATTAGAGTCTCCATCAGGGCTCTACCTGCCTCTTCCTTCCCTGTGCTGGGGTTATAAATGCCACGCATGCCACATGCCTGTTTCGTTTGCTGTTTATTTCACATGGAAACTGGGGACTGGATTCAGTGCTTGCTTCATAAACATTTTACCAATTAAATTATCTCCCCAGCCCTGAGTTATGTGCTTTTTTTTTTTTTTAAGAAAATTGTTCATGTATTTTATGTATATGAGCACTCTTCTTGTACATCAGAAAGCGGCATCAGATCCCATTACAGATGATTGTGAGCCACCATGTGGTTGCATGGGACTCGAACTCAGGACCTCTGGAGGAGCTGTGTGATCTTTAGTAAGCCTCTCAGCCTCTCTGTATTTCCCATTTTTACTCCCATTTTTACTTATAAAATGCAGACAACCTTAGAACCTCCCTGGTGTGACTGTCAAAGAACTCACTGAATCACATATACTAAGTAAGCTAAATGGTGCTGGGCTCTGTGCTAGCTTGTTCTGTGCACCCTCCCTCAACACACAACAAGCCTCTACAAAGCGGGGATTTTCTTGTCACTTTCCCTTGACAGATTAGGAGCTTGATGATCAGGTGTTAACATACCCCGGATCACAGGCACTCGGGTGTTAACATACCCCGGATCACAGGTCTGTGGACAGCAAAGGCAGGATTTGGATCCAAGTGTCTGTACTGAAGCCTTCGTACTTTCTGTCTTTCGATCCTATTTCCTGCTTTCTCCCCAGGTCCAGCTGTGACCAGACTCCATGCCATGGCCCAAGACCTTGATAGCATCTGGGTAGACTGGGAAGCCCCCAGCCTTCCGCCTCAGGGCTATCTCATTGAGTGGGGCCTGAATTCCCACAGTTACAATTACAGCCAGAAATCCTGGAGGATAGAACCGAATGGGAACACCACTGGAATCCTGCTAGAGGGTGAGGCAGGCCTGGGGCGGAGGGGTGGGTTGAGAGATAAGAACAAGGAACAGAGGGAGGGGTGCTTGTCTAGAGGTAGCAAGGGACAGCTGGAATCTCTCTATAAAGGCAGCCTCCCCCAGCCTTTTCTGAACCCTTACATGGGAAAAGATTCTTCCTCCCCTCTAGCCCATACTCCACTCTTGTTCTGGTTTTCTGTTCCACATTCCCTGTGTGACCTCCATCAGATGAGTTAAAAGAGATCTCTGAGGTTAGCCCGTAGTCAAAATCAGACCATGTAGAAATGAGAGTCTGAGGCTGGGTAGCAGAGAGGTTAGCCCCACCCTTAGTGCTGTCCCATTTTCTCTCTGCAGACAACATACATCCCTTTCAGCTCTACAGAGTCACAGTGGCTCCCCTGTACCCAGGCATCGTGGGACCCCCTGTAAATGTCTACACCTACTCTGGAGAGAAAGGTTTGTCCACCCTCAGTGTTCCCAGAATCCTCTCCTCTCTCCCTATCTGGACTCTAGTGACTGGGAGTATGAGGACAAACGGGACCGTTTTACTTCTGGCCTCTGAGGCGGGTGTTTTCCATCATGGTTTATATTGGGCTCCCCAAAGTGGGCAGAAGATGGGGTGGTAGAAAGGGGCCATGAACGTGAGAGAATCGGGGACAGAGCAAGTTTCACAGAATCAGTCCTTAGCCCCAACAGAAACCCAGAGTCACTTCTGAAAGAACTGAACCAAGTACCTGACATGAGAGGGAGACTGGCTGAAACTAGACACCAAGTTGGGTAAAACCAGATGTGGCAGAAATCAGACAGCAAAGATTCGTAACCAGATAGAAGTGGATTCAAACCCAAGCTCTGCCTCTGGGAGATACAAACTGAATTCACATGAAATCCTGGTGGGGGTAGGGAGCTCTGGACAAAATGGGACCTACCTCTGACCCTAGCAACTCTGATGATGTACCATTGTGATTTTGGGGACAGCCTGAGCCATGTTAAACGCCCCCTATCTCAAACAAACAGTGTCCTCTTAGAAGGGATCTATCTATCTATCTATCTATCTATCTATCTATCTATCTATCTGCCTATGTATCTATCTACCTACCTACTACCTCTATCTATCAATACCTATCTCTTCCTCCCCCTGCCCCCACATTGCTTTTGGTTTGGGGTTTTGTGTTTGATTTTTGTTGGCTTTGCTTTAATCCAGTTATTATTATGTGTGCATGATGGGTATGAATGGACACACACATGCTGGAATGCCTGTGGAGGCCCGAGGACAGCTCTGTACATATACTTAGTCCTCTCAGTCCATCTTTGTGTGGTGTGCAAGTTTTCATTATCTGTTTGACAGAACCTAGAGTCACTTGGCTCTACGGAACCTCAGTTGAGCAATTGCCCACATCATATTGGCCTGTGATTACTTCTATGAGAAATTGATTGGTGGCTGATGTGGGACTGCCCAGCCCACTATGGGAAGCACCATCCCTACTTATGTGGATATGGGTCTGCATAAGAAAGCTAGATGAGCGAGTCAGTAAGTAGCATTCCTCCACGATTTCTGCTGCAGTTTCTCCTTGAATGTACTCTCTGACTTCCTCAACAAGGAATTAAGACTGGAAGCATAAGTTTGAAATAAACTCCACACCCAAGTCACTTTTGGTCCTGGTATATATCACAGCAACAGAAAAGCAGACAGCTTGTAGGCTCCATGGATGGAACTCCGGTCTCTAGCTTTGCAGGGCAAAGAACTTTCCAGCTGAGACATTTTGTTGGCTCCTTTTATAGGTGTTTTAGAATAGAGTCTTATACCATAGTCCAGGCTGGCCTCAAGTACACAGCAATCCTCCTGCCTCAGTCTCCATAGTGCTGGGAGTGAGGACATGCACAAGCACACACAGGTCCTTGAGCTCTCTCCTCTCTGTCATCTATAGTATGTCCCAGGTCCTGAGTCCAGAAGGCCACCTGAGCCCGGTCAGGTTCACTTGCCCTGATCATATCAGCCCCTTTACCTTCTCTCTCTCTCTCTCTCCTCTCTCTCTCTCTCTCTCTCCACAGCCCTTCCTCATGCTCCAGAGTTACATCTAAAGCATGTTGGCAGGACCTGGGCACAGCTGGAGTGGGTACCTGAGACTCCTTGGCTGGGGATGATACCCCTCACCAACTACACCATCTTCTGGGCCGATGCTGGGGACCACTCCTTCTGTGAGTCAATCCTTAGCTCCCCACAAGCCCAGGAGGCCTGGAAGGGGTGTTCCTCAGCATATACAAAAGTATGTCAGCACCCCAAACTGATCATATGCTTCACCCACAGCCATCACCCTCAACATCTCCTTCCATGGCTTTGTCCTGGACCACCTGAAGCCTGCCAGTTTCTATCATGTCTACCTCATGGCCACCAGCCGAGCAGGGTCCACCAACAGTACAGGCCTTACCCTGATGACCATGGCCCTAGGTAAGGGGTCGGGGGCACTGACAGTGTTGGCTGTTGGGAGGGTGCCCCACTTTGTCTTTTAAGAAATCCT
This sequence comes from Rhabdomys pumilio, assembly GCA_030674055.1. Lineage (NCBI taxonomy): Eukaryota > Metazoa > Chordata > Mammalia > Rodentia > Muridae > Rhabdomys > Rhabdomys pumilio. The sequence continues at coordinate 26,242,890 of JANHMN010000004.1, read as the reverse complement.
GATTTTGCCAGATGTGGTGGCACACATTTTTAATCTCAGCACTAAGGACAGAGAGGCAGGTGGAGGTCTGTGAGTATACAGTGGTTCTGATCTATGTAGTTTCAGGCCAACCAGGGCTACAAAGTGAGATCCTCTCTCAAGTAAATAAAAAGAAATCCTGATTTTTAAAGAGAGGAGAGGAGATTATGTATGTATATATTTTTTAATTAAAAAAGTTAAAAATCTTGCAGGACAGCAGTGATGCACTCCTTTGATCCCAGCTCTTGGGAGGAAGAGGCAGGCTGTTCTCTAAATTCTAGGCCAGCTTGGTCTACAGAGTGAGTTCCAGGACAGCCAGGGCTACACAGAGAAACCCTGTCTCAAAACAAACAAACAAACAAACAAAAGAGTCTTCATTTTTGAGAGCAATAGGAACCTGCCTTTGGACCTGCTAATCTGAGGCAAGACCAGGGCCCATCCGAGAATCTCCTTCTGTGAGAGACCCAGCCCTCCCCACCATTCCTGACTTACATTCACTACTGCCCTGGATTCTTAACTTCTCCACTTCCAACCTCTTTTCTATTTCCTTTGGTTTTCGGAGACAGGGTTTTCTCTGTGTCACAAGCCCCGGCTTTCCTGGACTCACTTTGTAGACCAGGCTGCCCTCGAAGTCACAGAGATCCACTTGCTTCTGCCTCTTGGGTGCTGGAAATAGAGGTGTGTGACACCAAGCCTGTGACACCAAGCCTGGGTTAGCCCCTTTTCACACAAGAAATGTTTATATAACTCTGGGCATGTACACATATAAAACATATCCAGATCAAACACTTAACTGACAACAAACAATACGTTTGTTTTGAAATGATTCTTTGGTAGGCATATACATTTTCTTTATTAGAGACTAAGCAAACCTGCATACTAATCACATGGTTGTGCTTGCTTCTTTTTACACAGATAATTAAATGTTGGCTGGATGTTGGATACTACAGGGCAAAGAACATCTCAGCCGCCTTCAGCACTTTTCAGAGTTAATCCATATTTTGATCTTTGCAGTCATCAATGCTGAGGACACTTTGCATAACTCTTTCATACTGAATGACAAATGTATGCTTAGGGACATTTCAGAAATTGAAAATTCTGACCTAATCTCAAACCAGAACTCATCCAACAAGTTTATTTTCTTTTTTGTGAAATTCAAGTCAGCAACCCAAAAAAGCAATTTAAAAAAAAATATTTATTTATTTATTCTATGTATGTGAGTACACTGTCACTCTCTTCAGACACACCAGAAGAGGGCATCAGATCCCATTTTGGGCTGGAGAGATTGCTCAGAGGTTAAGAGCACTGACTTTTTCCAGAGGTCCTGAGTTCAATTCTCAACAACCACATGGTGGCTCACAACCATCTGTAATGGGATCTAATGCCCTCGGGATCTGATGCCCTCTTCTGGTGTTTCTGAAGAGAGCGACAGTGTACTCACATATAGAATAAATAAATAAGTCTTTAAAAAAAATCAATCATTTTAACATGATTCAATCCAAGGATACACTGATTAAATATCCACATGCTGAGTATTGATGGCAGGAAAATGTTAAAAGTCTTTGGTTTAGCGGGACATGGTGGCACATGCCTTTAATTCCAGCAGTCAGGAAGCAGAGGCAGGTGGATCTAGCCAGCCCGGTCTACACAGGACAACCAGGGCTACACAGAGAAACCCTGACCAAACAAAACATCAGTCTTTGCTTTGCTTTCCATAATTAAAGCATCTGTTCCTGCAATGGCAAGACCCTCTGAATGTACAGCAAACACACTGAGATTCTGGGCTTCGTAGCGTACAGTCGTCCTGAATCTGAGCCAGGGTGTTTCTGGCAGTACTTGGTGATGTTGTGTGATGTGATGGTGTATTCACGGTGTGAAGCGCATGTGTGCAAACCAAGTGCACACGAATTAGAACCGAGGCTGCAGTGAACTTGTGTGATGGAACATAGCTGAAGTATGTAAGATTCGTTATGTGTATTGTTGTTTTTTTTAATTATCTAATATTTTAATTTCATGTGTTTTGCCTGTATGTATGTCTCTATGTGAGGGTGTTAGATCCTCTGGAAGCAAGAGTCACAGACAGGTGTGAATTGCCATGTGGTTGCTGGGAATTGAACCCAGCTCCTGGAAGATTAGCCAGTGCTCTTAAACACTGAGCCATCTCTCCAACCTCCAAACCTTCCATCCTCACCCCCTAATGCTTTTCAAGAGGGGGTATCTCTGTGTAACAGTTCTAGCTGCCCTGGAACTCACTCTGTAGACCAGGCTTGCCTCAAACTTACAGAAATCCACCTGCCTCTGCCTCCCAAGTGCTGGGACTAAAGGCGTGTGCTACCACTGCTGGGCTGTGTTTGTTTTTTAATTACCTTGTAGACGTTGTTCTTTAGAAACCTTTCACTCTTTGCCAACATTCGACTGTTCCCACATTGGGCTCCACCATGGGTTCATGACCTACAGTGGAAAAGCCACACACTAAATTCTTCTCACTTTCTTTCTCTCATCCCAGAGTCATTTGACATAAACATTTTCCTGGGCATACTTTGCTTTGTACTTTTGTTCATTACCTGTGCAGTCGCCTGGTTCTGCTGCAAGCACAGGTGAGTGACTTCCTCTTACCCATGGGTGTGGAAGTCCCTTCCTGCCTTCCCAGACTTCCAGGGCCCCAATCTGGGAGGTCTGCCCTAATACCTCTTCCCCTCTCGGCTGCCAGATGGCAAGCTGACTCAAATTCACTTGTCTCCTTCTGCAGCAGGAAGACTTTCTTCTGGCCAAATGTGCCAGACCCAGCCCACAGCAGCCTGAGCTCCTGGATACCCACCATCATGACAGAGGTAATCATGAGTCAGAGAGGGGTATAAACTGTGACTGTCAGACAAGGCAGAGTCATTAAAGAGATGGCCTTCTGCCTTTCAAAGGAACGCACACCTGAGCCTCACTCCCAACCAGACACACACACACACACACACACACACACACACACACACACACACA